>OU343222.1:49348470-49616857 GCA_910596185.1 Chrysanthemum makinoi | reverse complement strand
AGGGTATTCAACTTTGAATGACTGAGTTCGAAATATTGGAGCTTTAGATTATCATCAGGCATTTTAAGCTCTACCAAGTCATTACAGCCTTGGAGTATTAGCATCTCAAGATTCGGAGTACTCCCAAGGTGAAGGGTCTTCCACTGTGAATGACTAACATCAAGATATTGGAGCTTTGGACTTTCCACGGGCATTTGAAGTTTTACCAAATCAATACAACCTTCAAGTATAAGTGTCTCAAGATTCGGAGTACTCTCGAGGTGAAGGGCCTTCAACTTTAAATGGGCAAGGATTATATATTTGATCTTTAGACTTTCAATAGGCATTTGAAGTTCTACCAAAGCATTATAGCTTTTGAGTATAAGGCTCTCAAGATTCGGAGTATTCCCGAGGTGAATGGTCTTCAACTGTGAATGACTGAGGAAGAGATATTTGAGCTTTAGATTTTCAGTTGGCATTTGAAGTTCTACCAAATCATTACACCCTTCGAGCATAAGCCTCTCAAGATTCGGAGTATTCCGGAGGTGAATAGTCTTCAACTTTGATTGACTGAGGTTGAGATATTCGAGCTTTAGACTTTTAACGGGCATTTGAAGTTCTACCAAATAATTACAGCCTTCGAGTATAAGCACCTTAAGATTCGGAGTTCTCCCGAGGTGAAGAGTCTTCAGCTTTGAATGACTGAGGTTGACTGTTACGAGCTTTAGACTTTCAGTAGGCATTTGAAGTTCTACCAAATCATTACACCACCCGACTAAAAGCGTCTCAATATTCGGAATATCCACGAGGTGAAGCTTTGTCAACTTTGAATGAGAGAGATTGAGATGTTTGAGCTTCAGATGATAAGCAGGCATATGAAGCTCTAGGAAATCATAACATTTGTAAATAGCCAATCGCTCAAGACTTGGAGCCACCCTAAGGTCAAAGGTCTGTAATTTTGAAGTATGGAAGGTGAGGAACCTTAGCTTATGAAGAACCTAACATATGTACAAAAAACAATTAATATTAGTGCAGTGACAAACCAATAGATAGGATCATAATGAATCATGAAAAACAACAAATCAATCATTATTCTACCTTTTTTTCTCCATCTTCCCAAAGTTGAACAATCTTGCTCTCTTCCATTACAAGTCCAACAAGATTTTCTCCTTGAAATGTATTCGGTAAACTCGAAAAAGGAAAACCCATCCATCTCATAATTTGTAAGGAACTTGGAAGGTATTGGCTAACTTTATCAAATTTCAAGTTTATACTATAACTATTATCACCATCACATTCAGCTACGATTAATATGTCAAGAACTTTAAGATCGCTCATCTATAGATGTTTCATTGCAATTTCACCAATGAAATCAAATGACTCAAATTTAAGACATTTTGTTGCTTGAGTACCCTGAAATCCAAAAAAATAATGAGCATGAAATTTATTCTCTTAATCATAGAAAATGTGTTAATTAAATCATAACTTGCTCCTTACCGTGCCATTAGTCAATATGTCTTCAATCTCCTCATCAACCCACAATTGGCTACGTATGTTAGGTTCATTGGGGTTCAAACGGCGAAAGATATTCCTGCCCATTTCTTCTAAGTGGTCATGCATCCCCAAGAACCCATTTTCATCAAAAGTTATAAGAGATTTCTGCTCAAGAACTCTTAAACCAATTCTAGCACGATATCCACGGCTTTCAAACACTATGATTGCATCTTCTTTGAACCAACCTTTTATTGTGCATGCAACGTCTAAAAATATTGCTTTGAAATCCTCCTCTAGACCGTTATAGCTTAATTCTAGAATTTGCATAGTTTCCTTCAACGGAATTGTTTTTAGTCCTTGTATGGTATCTTCCCATTCATGCTCATTTCTACCACATAGAAATGAACCCAATACCTTTATAGTCAAGGGAAGACCTGATGCATACTGTAAAACTTGTTCTGATAGCTTTTTGTAACCTTTAATTGGAAGCTCTGTTTGAAATGCACGCATACTTAAGAGGCAAATCGCTTCAGTGCGCGATAACAGATTGATGTCATGAACGAAGTTCACTCGGTGGGCTAACAGCACTTGCTCATCTCTTGTGGTAATGATAATTCTGCTTCCTGACTTAAACCAGTTAGGCTCGCCTGCTAACGCCTCAAGCTGTTCAATGCAATCCACATCATCTAAAACAACAAGTATCTTCCTACGACGCATCGTGGCTATCAACATGTCCCTCCCGTCATGAACACCAGTTAAATTGATGTCTTTTTTGTTTAGCACATCTTTTAATATCCGTTTTTGAAGCTTCTTTAAACCGGACAAACTAGGTTTTGAAACTTCCCTTACATTTTCAACAAAGCTTTTTCCTTCGAACATAGTTGATATTCGATCATAAACAGCTCTGGCTAAAGTTGTCTTCCCCCCACCTCCCATTCCCTTGATTCCGATCATACGAACATCTTCAGTGCCAATATCTAAAGATGAAAGAACATCACTTATTCGGGTCTCCATACCCACTAGCTTTCCATCAGTGTTCGAAAGAGTGGAATATTTCTTTTCAAAAATATCATCAACAATTATTTGGATCAGTTTAGATTCATCCCTGTATCATATAGAATTATGACATAAAAGGATTAACATTTATATTAATGCAGATTAGAAAGAATATTACATAGATATGCTGAAGAAATCTAATTACCCGTTAGCTGTGGCCTTCAACTCCCACCCGGCAAGATCGGCTAATTCTTTCATGGCGTCTCTCCATTTCCCAGCAGTTTCTTGGTTTTCATGTTCAGAAAAAGCTTCTCCAACTGGCCCATTTTGTTTGCAGACTTGGGTGGGCTCCACATCAAAAAAGACAGGATAAGCACTCTGCTCACCTCTCTTCTTCTGACACTCCATGATACGACCTACTCGTATCGATAGTAGCACTACTTATAGCGAGTGCAAACTCCTGTAGAAAAGATAGAAGAACCAGAGAATTGTAGACCAGATACTTAATAATTTCATTCATCACGATGAGATTAAATACTCATAACAAGATAATCCTAAACAAAGATAAATACTTATCCTAATACGACTCAAACATATACTCGACACTTATCCTAAACAAATATCCTAAAAGATAGTCATGATGGTTATCCTAACCCATCACGAGTTGTTATCATGTTGGCTCCTCGCCCATCCTCCGACCGCTGATGCAACATTCCCCTTCCTTCAAAAATTACCTTGTCCTCAAGGTTATAATCTGACTTGGTAGTTTCTGCTGCTTTCTCTTCCTCCACGGTTGTCACGTGTCTGGAATTGTCACCATCATCTGCCATTAATAATAAGAACTTACCAGGACACTTATGACCTCGCATCCACTTGTTATCACAGTTGAAACACACGACCTTTGTTCAGCGCGTTCTGACGTGCTCGCCACGGTGAAATCCACTTGATTGCAAGCGTTTAGTGTTAGTGTTGCTGGAAGTGTTGATTGGCGCTGGAAGTAATGGTGGTTTCGTGGTTCCGACGAGTAACGGGACCTGATTAACCATGGTTGGATTTGATCGTGGCTGGTGGTAGTGTTACTGATGTTGCAATGGCGGTAGAAAACGACTGATCATCGAAACGGGCTTCTGTTATGCGGGCCAAAGAGAAGGCTTCGCCTAAAGTAGTGGGTTTGGAGACCAGGAGTTCCCGTTGTAGGTTTGGCTTAAGGCCCGATATATAAAAGGATATGAGTAAAGCTTCGAGATATCCGCACTGATTCATGAGTTTTTCAAACTCACTTTGATAATGTGCCACTGTCCCTCGCTTGCAGTGAGCTTAGATAGGTTTCTCGAGGATCCTCATACTTAGAAGGACCAAAACGATTCCCGACACTTTCCAAAAACCCATCCCAGTAGTGACTAGCTTGTTGCGCGGTCATCCAACGAAACCATTCCACAAGGCTCCCCATATAGATTGAACCCCACAACCTTTAAACGTTGCTCAGCTGGTGTTGCGAGAAGTTCAAAGTATTCGTTAATGGCGAATATCCAACTCTCAGGATCAACTCCGTTGAATTTGGGAACATCTAATCGCATTGATCTCGGTAGCAGACCTTGATCACCACTTGATCCCATCCCATGACGTGATAAAGCCAATGTTTTGGCCGCCTGCAATTCCTGGTTTAACGCAGCAATTTGGCTCATGAAGGCGTCTGATTGCTCCTTCAAGAGTAATCGTATGGCTTGCTCGTTCATCGTAACTCAATGAAAGCACCAATTGATACGACCTACTCGTATCGATAGTAGCACTACTTATAGCGAGTGCAGACTCCTGTAGAAAAGATAGAAGAACCAGAGAATTGTAGACCAGATACTTAATAATTTCATTCATCACGATGAGATTAAATACTCATAACAAGATAATCCTAAACAAAGATAAATACTTATCCTAATACGACTCAAACACATACTCGACACTTATCCTAAACAAATATCCTAAAAGATAGTCATGATGGTTATCTCCTAACCCATCACGTAGTTGTTATCATGTTGGCTCCTCGTTCCATCCTCTGGACCGCTGATGCGTAACACTCCATAATCTTTACAAGCTCATCTAGACACCAAGATGAAGATGCATATGTCTTTGAGAAAACAATGATGAAAATTCTTGACTCTTCAATGGATTTGAGGAGTTGATCGTTGATCTTTTCCCCTTTCTCGATTGTCTCATCATCCTTGTAAGTTTCAATGCATTTTGCCTGAAGAGCTTCATAAAGATGGCCAACAAAGTTCTTGCGAGTGTCTTCGCCCCTAAAACTCAGAAACACATCATACTTAAAGCTCTTTTGAATGGATGAATTTGAAGAAGATGCCATTGGAGCGTATGCTTTAAGGATCCAAATAAATCAAATATTTGTTGCAAAGTAAGAAAGTTGGATGTAAATGTTTGAAAAAGGTTTACGGTGGGATGGGTTACACAAAAAACTTTTATCGCTAATTTAGTAAAGAAAAATGATATATCCACAAAATATTCACAAATAATATTTCAAAAAATGACTTGTCACATCTTTTTGTGAAAAGATCTTTTGAATTTTTTTTTTGTAAATATAGCATCAAAGTTGATAAGATTAAATCCTTGCACGTCAACCACTATTAGCAATTTAATCCTGATTTATATGTCTAGACAGTTGTTGACATAGAATTATTCCATAAAGACATAGAGTTGACAGAGGATTATTCCATCATAAAGGCATAGACAGTTGACATTAACAATCCATTTAAATATTACCGATGATGTTACTATAACCATTCACCTTACTAGTGGTGTTTAAGTATTTATTTTTGTGTATAATTAAACAAACATAAACAAACTAGTGGGGTATAACTACTGGCTGGTTCTTGTTTTTATGGGTTTTAGCCTGCATTATATTATTAAATTTAATTCTTATAATACTTGGTTGAAATAGTCGTGCAGTCGTTGAAATAAAATATCATCTCATATTGGAGCATGTTTTGATACTTTTTAAAGTTCCATGAAAATTGATAATATTCAATAATCAATTTAGAGGTGGCAAAACGGGCGGGCGGGCATGGGCACGGGCTAGAATGGGCACGGGCTTAAACGGGCAGACGCTAAACGGGACTAAACTACATAATACGTTATACAAATCGCTTAATAAAATACCTAAAACGATGAAATAAGTTCCTTAAACATAATATCTTATTTATATTAAAAAACTTAAATATATTATATAAAAAGAAATTTTATTTAAAACGATCGTAATGTTCTACAATTGAGAAAAAAATGTGCCCGTTAGTGCCTATTTAAGTTTTCAATGGGCTATAAGTGCCCATTTAAAAAAAAGATGGGGTTAAATGTGCCAAAATGTTTTAAAAATTTGCCCATTTAGCCTATCTTTTTGCTTTTGGGCACATTTTACCACCTCTAATAATCATGTTAAATTTAAGAAAAAAAATACATGTTGATTAAATCACACTGGTTGTTCCTATTCGATTTTAATTACATATATAATCCCTAATTTAAATCCAACTCTTAGTAAAAGGCATTAAATTAAGATCAAATTCATGCAATGAAATGATTTAAAGTTCTAACGACATATAAAGTACTCCCTTCGTCCAAAAATGAATGTTCACTTTATCTTTACTATTTAAAATGAAAAAATGGCGAAAGGGGAAAAATGAAAACTTGAACATTGAATATTGAAAGTTAAATGTTCTTGAATTGTTGATTTAAGCAAAAACAGTTAAAGGTATATGTGAAAAATTGAATATTGAATGTTGAAAAGTCAATTTTCTTGAATTGTTGAATGTATTGGCTGGAAATAATTCGGGATGTAAACAATTCAAGGCTGGAAATTGGGCAACTCTTTATTAACGGAAAGTATTGGCAGGAAATTTCGAACCCATTCAATTGAAACAATTCAAGGCTGGAAATTGGGCAACTCTTTATTAACGGAAAGTATTGGCTGAAATTTCAACCCATTCAAGGCCGGAAATTGGGCAACTCTTTAATGGAAATTTCGAACACCTTCAAAAATTATTTCAAACACATTCAAGGCGGGAAAAATGAAATTGAAAATTACCTATATAAATAACTCCCAACATGTTCAATTTGCGATTTCACTACAGAAAAGGGAAATAATGGAAATGCAAAATCAAAAGAATGTTGATGATGATCTTGAGGTTAGAAAATTGACTTCCTTTTTGATCTTCATTCGCACACCTTATGCATGAATACTTGTGTTGCTGCAAAAGATATCTTTTATTGGTGTTTATAAATTGTCATTCCGAGGTAACTATGATTTCTTATTCTTCATGCTTGTTTATATGATGTAACTCGTAATAAAATCCATTCTCTTTCTAGTTCTTCTTTACTCATGCACATGTACAAATGATTTTGAGGTTCTTCTAATCTTTTTATTGTTTTCTTTACAGCTTCTTCCCAATCCTATGATAAAGATCGTATATGCAGGAGATTAACAAGGCCAAAGGATTATCTTGCAAAAATTGAGCACGGTCTAGAAACAAATAAAGATCGTATATGTATTGATGTTTTGGAGCGAGAGATTAGGAGGAATCCAATTATACGAGATTTTTCCGCATGTTCATCGGAAGTGGCTGATGATTTACACATGAAGTTACTCAACTTAGAAAACCGAGGTATATTTCTTAACTCCTAATCTGTTTTGACGTTAATTTATTCATAAAAACATGTCGATTCTTGCAAGAAAATAGTGTGTTACCACTGTATAATTGTTTAGATAATTATTGGCGACTCTAGCGTATAGGTTCTATGAACAGTTTCTATAATGTGGTATAAGTTTTAATAGCACTGCTTGCTGCTTCAGTTTAGGCTGGAAATAGAACGAAAAGTCTCGTTAAATGGGTGGAACATGAAGTACAATGATCCAATAGTAGCATCTGAATGACTAATAATTCAAAAAAATTTATGTGTTCCTACAGCTAAGTGTTTGACGACTACTGCTTCCTTCAAGCAAACTAGCCATGGAAATTGCCCATGCCCAAACAACCTCCGAGTTTCATGGTCTCTTGGGATCAAAAGGCTCAAATGGTAATTTGAGAGAAATGGATTTGAACGAGACACCCTTGGCACAAAACAAGAGATTGCTTTCAAGAATGGAAGCCCGTCGGTGACAGGTACATCATCTTTAAATTCATAGCGCTTACTTTTTTGCGTGAAGAATGGCCAATCAGTCTTTCATTTTCCCGCTCGCTTTGTTCTAACGTGCATATTCACGGATTGAAGTTGTTGGTTGATCCAAGTGCTTTCGTACTGATTTGAATTTTTTTTTGGATGCAGTGGAGATGTGGTAGTTTATTTCCCCATTGTTTAGAAGTTCTTGATAATTTTATGGAGGATGGAAAATGGTACATTAGAAGAGCAAGAAATCCAAAGGACTCGATATGTTGAGCTTGATCATGGTTTGTCATCATCAATGTACACACCAACAGGGAGGCATGGTGGAAAGAATAAAGCGCGAAAATACTCATAAACTACATGCTTTACGTGTTTATTTCATTAGATTTTCAGCATTCTTAAGTGCCTAATCTCAGGCTTACAAAAGTGTGAAGAATTATACTTCAATATCTTGTTTAGCAGTTAGTTAATGTGTTGCAAATCCTCTTTTTGTCATTAAAGACGTTGATCTCTGGGTCGTATATTTGGAGTTGTATACCTATGTTTTCGAGGTCTCATAAGGTATCAAGACGAACTCTTTTAGGGGCATACGTGCCCTGTTCATTTTATAAATGATATACAGGTTAACGTGCCCTGTTCATTTTAAAAATAAAAATATTTGATTATATCGAAGACTAAGAATTTTCTTATCATCATATTTCTCATTTGAAAAAATTGAAGACTTCCTTATGTGTTTTTGAAAAACGGGTTGGCTAAGTGAGAAGCGAGAAAAAATACACACGTCATTAAAATGTTTATGCATTTGTACACATGTATAAAGAAAATGGAGATGAAATACAGTTTGGAAGTTGTGAAAACTATTGTAATTAAACATATACGAGATCAATCTGTGATCCTCATGTAATCACAGCATCAATTTAAGCTTACTTGATGATAGAAATGACGGAGGATTATAATTAAATGATGAAGCCATAGCATTAAGGTTCGCCGATTTCAGAGAGTGATGTCAATAAACCGACGGAGGGATTTCTCTTTAATTAATGGTGCTTGATATGAGACAATATGTTCTTGACAAGATACAAGAATGACGACCACAACCTAGGGGTTTAATATGTCATTAAGGCATACTTTACGGTCCAAATGGTTAAGGCCACGTCTAAAAGGATTTATTCTAACATTCTCCCACTTAGCCGTAAAACCATTTATTCATAAATATACATAAATCTGAAAAATTATATTGGTCAATTACAAGTTTATGTGAATTACCATGATTCCATAATAGCACCATGTTGGCAACATTAATGATATGTTGATTGACAGATTTCCTGATGAAGAGAAGGTTTACTATAGTTTTGATGAAACAGAAGATGACACCCATAACTTCTATCCTTTAGAATTTTAAACTCGCCAACGTGAGCTAATTGCCTCCTCATTACCCGCTTTTGAAAACTGGATGCCCGATTATTCTTTTAAGGAATCTAGATCCGCAAATGGATTATGTAATGGCACAAGGTTGATATGCAGATATTTTGATCGTAATGTCATCAATGTCGAGATTGTTGTGGGACAGCATGACGGAGTTAGAGTGCTTTTGCCAAAAATACCTCTTGTTCCATCTAAAGACGACATGTTCCCTTTAAAACTAAAGAGAACATAATTCCCTGTGCGCCTTAACTTTGCGATGACTATTAATAAAGCTCAGGGCCAAACAATTCCAAATGTTGGTGTCTATTTGCCAGATTCTGTTTTCTCGCATACGAGCTTTATGTGGCATTGTCTAGAGGGATATCTCGTATAACAACAAAGGTATTGGTTAAACCAATCAAAGATTTTCGTCAAGCAGGAATCTATACCTCAGATGTCGTGAATCAAGAAGTTTTACACGACGAGTAACGTGTGTTGTTAGTTAATATTTCATAATTGATCTAATGTTTTCTTTTTCAGTCTCGCTAAATATTTTTATATGTCGTTTGATACATGTTAAAATTTTTGTTAGAGTTGAATTATTTGATGTTACAACCGTTTGCAATTATATTTTGAACTTTTTACGTTCTATTTTGAAAGTTAAACGAAAAATTTGCCATAATATCGCATATCGTTAATTGTCTATCGCTAAGAACCGCTACCGCCAGGTGCGGGTACTCGCCTAGTATCACATAAAGTTCTAAAAAATCTTACTAGCTATACATTTCACCAATTAAATATCATCTTAACTACTAAAATCACTTTTGATTAGTCAAAACACAAAATGAACATTTATTTTGAGACATTCTAATGCAGCGTACATAGTTAGCAAGATGAACCACTATCAAAACTCGTTGATTCAAAAGAATACCGAAAATTGATAGATATGAGGAAACCTCTTTTTTTATTAATCAAGCAAAAACTGCAAAACAAAAACGTCTAAGAGTGCTTAAATCTTGAAAACCTAACTTGCTGGAAATCTAACTATTAAAAATTGCAAGAAGTGCCCAAAACTTGTAAAAATACCATTTTAGCCCAAAACTTATAAAAACACAAAATCTGACACTTCCGCAGCAACTTCGGATGTGCCATCTTCTGCATAAAAACCTCCTCGAATTGCACCACAATATTCCCCCTGGATAGAGAAGATTCGACCTCGAATCTGGAACTGCATCATCCTCATCAGAAGAAGAATCACCGGTGAAAGGAACAAGATGCTTCACATTGAAGACATTTGAGGTACGAACATGGTTGGGCAACTGCAACCGGTAGGCATTCAGGTTAATTTTCTCGACAATCTCCATTGTATCAATCTTCTTAGCAGCCAACTTGTTGTATTCATGGGCATGAAAATGATCTTTGGTGAGAATAGCACAAACAAAATCACCCACTTCAAACTCAACAACACGACGTTTGAGGTCTGCTTGCGCCTTATACTTAGCATTGTTTGCCACCAAATTCTCATGGGTCTGTTGATGGACCTGATGCAACTGCGAAATAAAATCCTCAGCAATAGCATGAGGACACACTTTGTTGGGTAGTGCCGGTAAATCAAGAGGACCCCGTGGTGATAAGCCATAAATCACATGGAAAGGGTTGAACCCCGTAGTACGATTTACAGCATGGTTGTGGGTGAACTCAGCCTGCGGCAACTTCAAATCCTATGCCTTAGGATGATCACCAACCAAACTGCGCAACATATTTTACAAAGAGCGATTAACAACCTCAGTTTGACCATCCATCTGAGGGTGGTAGGGACTACTAAAATTCAACTGAGTGTTAACCATACGCCACAAACTTCGCCAAAAATGGCTCACAAAGCGAGTATCCCAATCAGAAAAAGTAGAACCCGGAAGACCATGAAGACGATAAACATCACGAAAGTAAAGTGAGTAGGGCTGTAAACGAACCGGACGAACACGAACGGAGCCTTGTTCATGTTCGTTCATTTAATTTTAACCGGACAAATAAACGGACACAAACACTTAAACGAACAAATTTTCTTGTTCATGTTCGTTTATTAATAAAATGAGTTGTTCATGTTCGTTTATGTTCGTTTATTAAGACATTAAACGAACGCTAAACGAACATAAACGATCAAAAATAAATGATCATAGAGAAACAAACATAAACTTTATTAAATTATGCACAATATATTGTTTTATAAGTATTGTTTTGTTTAAATAAACAAATTTTAAATCATACAATTAAGAGATATAATATACGAACATAAATAAATAAATGAACATAAACGAACGTTAACGAACGCATAATCGGACGTTCACGAACATATATGAACGAACGCGGTTTTTGTTCATGTTCGTTCATTTAACTAAACGAACATAAAATATTGTTCATGTTCGTTCATTTAATAATTAAACGAACATAAACGAACTTTTTACCGAACGGTTCATGAAATGTTCACTGAACGTTCGTCCTAAAAGTGAGTATTTAAATACTTTAGGAAAAGCATTTTTTTTTTTTTTTTTTTTTTTTTTTTGTAATACAAGAAAATATTCAAAAAAAAATAAGCAAGTAACTTCATGAGGAAGGATCTTCAAATCACTAATCTTTGTTGTAGTATAACGGTAAGTATTCCCGCCTGTCACGCGAGTGACCCGGGTTCGATCCCCGGCAGCGGCGCCAAAAACTGATCGTTTCTCAACAATATATATTTATATAATAGTAATACTTAACCAACTAATTAGTCAATTCGCTCTCGAACAAAGAGTGAAAATCCCAAATGGTCAAGAAAGTCAAACTATATATATTTCCGGAAGTAATTAATATTCCTGGGTCGTTATTGTCCGAACGAGGTGTGAATGGAAAATCAGATTCGGTTCGTGATCGGATGATTGAATAGTCAAGATATTTTGGATTTTATTACTTAAAATAGAATACGTAAACTAGGAAGCAAAAATTAAGCACACAAATCAAGAAATCAAAGCACAATTAAGTCCTAACGCAAATTAAATTTAAAACAGGCACTTAACGGGAACTTATGGGCATCAAAACCTAAATTATCAAATTTTAACCCTAAAAATGCAAATTTAATTTTTGAAAGTCTAAATGATTAAAAATAATTTTAGAAAAAAGGTTTATAATTTTTTGATTTTTAGTTTATTTATTATGAATTAAAAACACTTTTAATCTAAAAATAATATTAAAAATATTAAACTATTTTATAAAAATTTGAAAAGTACTTAAAGTTATGCAGATTTTAAGAAAAATAAAATGGGAAGCCCAACTTATCTAAATAAGGTGTAAATAAGCACTTAAGGTCTGAAAGCTTATAAGGAAACTAAGGGTTAAATATAAGTTGTAAACACGCTTAGACAGGAAAGTCCCAAGGGCGCAGATGGTTGAGAGTGTTGGTTATAAAACATTGGTGAGACTGGGTTGAGGTCTCAGGTTCGAAACTAAGACTTACCCTAATTCCCAAAGTTTTTATTTTGCCAAAATTCTCTTTGAAACTTTTTAACAACTTAATTTTAAGCACTTTTTGTAAAACAACTTTTCTAAAAACTTTTTAAATAAGATGGAATAAGCAATTAAGATCAACAGTTACACTTAAAAAACTAAAAAGTTAGGAAACTAACTGATATTATTACATAAGCTTCTATAAGCTTGTGCTTAAACAAACAAAGCTTCTAAAACCTAAAATCTTACTTAATGGGCAATTCTAAACTTGAATCAGTCATTCTTGACAAGTAATAAGCTCAAAAACTAAATTAAGCTAAAAAGGCAAAAACTGCTATCAAATCAGCCCGAGAGGGCGCTTATAAGCTACTATTTAAGCTGCTAAATCAATAAGTTAATCCACCAAACCTAAAAACAGATGATTAATGACCACTAACGAACACCTAGAAACAAATTTTAAGCATTTTGAACCTAAATTGAACCTTAAAACTAGCTGATATAAAAGGCACTTTAACTAGTATTTTTGGATTTTTTTGAAATTCTTTTTTATTATTATTTTTTTATCTTTTTATAATTAGAAAACTTAGAACGAGACTTGCAGACAAGGATTTTGTAAAGAATCATTTAACACATCCAGGATATCATAACATTGATTTGCACAGCGGAATAATAAACAAGAACATCAATGTTACTTCAAGGTTTTCTATATTTCACCATGGTAAACTAACAAACTAACTCAAACCTTAGGCGTTTACAAAGACCTACGCCTAGGTACACACACACACTTTGGTGTTTACATCTTGCTTGACCTACTAATAATCTATTCCCCGCCTCTCTTTATAAACTAGAGAGTTAGGGTTATAAAATACTGCTAGGGACTAGATAATAAATACTAAAATAACAAATAGGTCCCTTGTCTTCAATAGTCCTTTATCTTTTACATATTTTGTCATATCAACTCAATTATAATTCCCAACAATCTTTCCCTAGTTGATAATGACAAAACCAATAAGTATAAACTTCCCCTGAAGTTAGTATGATAAAAGATAAACGGACTTCCCCTTACACCATCAAGGATCTTCAAGCTGCAAAACATCAAATCATCTTCCCCTTTTTGTTATTATCGAATGGGGTCTTCTGTAGATATGCAACTTCCCCTCAAGTGATGCATGTAGATGGCTTTATGTAGTAATTACTAATGAAGAAAACTGAATATAACCAATTGATGAAGAAGTTGAATTTCCCAAACTTGTGTCTTATGTCTTGTACTATCCACGTGACTCCGAACTTATACCAAAGAGAAAAAATATAAGCAGACACCAACCTCTTGACAAATCCTCATTTATATCATGAGACATTAAGCACAATAACGTAACTCCTTCAAGTGATAGCAAATATGAGCATTAAGCACCATAAGTTTGTAGATCCCACACTTTTGCTAGATTCGCCAAGTCTTTGTCACAACTTTATAAAGCACAAAAAAGTTATCTCCAAAGTGTTACAGTCACTTTGAGATATGATAAGAGCACGCACCTGTGAAACTCAACTACAACATTAAATAAATGATATTCAACTTTCTTCGTAATCAAATCTTCAATTAAATAGCCATCATCATTGGGGATCAAAAACATGTGTGTTGTCAAGCCAAAAATATGATAATTACTAGGGTTCATAGTTGAATAAAAATTCAACTCACCAAGACTAGTAATCAACGAACAATATAAACTTCAGACGACCAGAATTAACCTGTACGCTGAGCACAATTAACCAGTGAAGGACCAGTATTAATGTACCAAGCTGCCAAAATTAACGAGTACATGACCAGAATTAACCATCGTCGACCAATACTAGCTTTGCATACAACCAGACTTAACTTCCAATCAAACAGTACCAGTACTAATGGATGACCAATATATATCAGACCCTCGGACAGTATAATATAGATAGTACAAATCGAATCATCAAAGGTAGTATCATTATCCAATAGAAAAAAAAAGTACATGCTTGCCTAGTCACCAGCCCATGTGATTGATGTTTAATCAAATATATATATACTGCCGTCCCAACCAATCAGTATTAAAAATACCCTCGTACAAATCATACCACCAGTATTAAAAATAGGCAAGGTAGGATCAAACACCACTAAATTAGTACCCACACACCGTCTCCACACCATTTAAGTGACTCTGAGTATTTTATTTTGAAAATTGTACTCTTTTTCTTTTTTCATCAAACGTACGTCATCAACCTTTTTAGTTTGCTTTAGTTATTTGCCTTCTTTTGACTCTCTCTATCACACACAAAAAACAAAAAACACACATCTCAAAACCTTCACAACAACCCATCAACCTTTATCTCCACCATTTCCGGCATTCCAAACACCACCATCCTTATAACCATTCCGGCGCTTCAACCACCACGTTATGTGGCACACCGGCGGTGGTGGCTGGACCACCATCAATCTTGAGGACAAATCAATTTATTTTATTATATATATATACATATATATATATATATATATATATATATATATATATATATATATATTGTAAATATCATCTACACTCAATTTTTTTTTCACAGATCTGGATTTTTTTAAATGTTTTTATAAATAGTTTTCATTTCTGTAAATAGTTTAAATGTTTTTGTAAATGTTTTTTAAAATAAGTTGTTGAGAGGAGGTGCGACGGTGGTGGGTTTGAAGGTGTTGATCGGAATTTATTTTGTAGGATTAGGTGTAGATGGTAGTGAAGAAGGTGCCAGTGTTGGCGGTGGTGGGTTTGAAGGTGGCCGGTGTTGGCGGTGGTGAGTCTGAAGGTGTTGT
The DNA here is from genome assembly GCA_910596185.1 of Chrysanthemum makinoi. Classification (NCBI taxonomy): domain Eukaryota; kingdom Viridiplantae; phylum Streptophyta; class Magnoliopsida; order Asterales; family Asteraceae; genus Chrysanthemum; species Chrysanthemum makinoi. The sequence goes on along the minus strand of OU343222.1, from coordinate 49,601,520 downwards.
TGAAGTGGTGTGGTGTGAGGTGAATAGATAATAAGAAAAAATAAAGAGAGAAAGAGAGAGAGAGAGAGAGTTAAGAGGTGTCAGTTTAAGAAATGACTTTTTCAGTTTTTGAAAAACGCGAATACAAATTTTTAGATTTATGATGGTGTGTAAACCACATAGCCCTAAAAATATAGAGACCAGACTTAACAAATGTGGACCACCAGTACATCGTCTGACATTCACGTGATTGTCCCATGTTATAATCATTCACGTGATAATGAAAAACATCCAAGAACATCATATACTGTTGGGAATATATTTTACTATATTCACCATATAATAAGCAACCACGTTGCAAATATAAACACGTGAGCATCCCCAAAATAATAACATCGACCAATCAAACGTAGCCCCACATTCGAATTATAATAACAAACGAATTTTAATTGAAATAATTTGTGATACGAGGTATACATATTTGACAACAGTTGATACCTTAAAAAAACCGAATATAGATCTTTTTCAAAACTGCTTCTGGCCAATAAAAACCTTGAATAAACCTTAGATATCACGAGTCGCCCGCTCTGATACCAATTATAAAGAATCGTTTAACCCATCTAGGATATCATAACATTGATTTGCACAGCGGAATAATAAACAAGAACATCAATGTTACTTCAAGGTTTTCTATATTTCACCATGGTAAACTAACAAACTAACTCAAACCATAGGCGTTTACAAAGACCTACGCCTAGGTACACACACACTTTGGTGTTTACATCTTGCTTGACCTACTAATAATCTATTCCCTGCCTCTCTTTATAAACTAAAGAGCTAGGGTTACAAAATACTACTAGGGACTAGATAATAAATACTAAAATAACAAATAGGTCCCTTGTCTTCAATAGACTTTTATCTTTTACATATTTTGTCATATCAACTCAATAATAATTCCCAACAGATTTGGCTATTAAACTTGACTCAAATGACTCAACTAACATATAAAACTGAGTTTGAACTCGAAAACTACTACTCAAAAGAACTTTTTATGAAGATCTAAGAAATAAGATATAATAAATTTAATATTTTTCTTAAAATTTTGGAAAACTTGATTAAAACTAATTAAACTTGCTAAAAACTAAAACCTAATAATCAAAACTACTATAAAGACTGAATTTAAGCTAAATCAAATTGGCTTTAGAGCCAAAACCAACCTTAGCAGTATAACTTATGGTTAATACTGCTAATCCAAACACTCCTTTAAGTTTTGTAAAATTATTTTTGTGACTGAATTAAGCTTAAAACTTATCAAATTTTGAACATAAATTTATTTTATCACTGATATATGACATAAAAGTAATTGAGGCCAATAAATAAGCACTCACCAATAAGCTAAAGCTTATTAGTGTTTTTGACAGTTTTAACACTTTTAAAAGCAACTACTATAAAACTAGATAATAAGATATAAAACAATAAGATCTAACAATCAAAAGCTCAAATAAGACAAATATAAGAAAGACAAACAGATAATAAGCAGATTAAAGCAATAAGAAAAACTAATAAGCTAGAAGCAGTTTTACACTATAAATGAAGACTTAAGACTTTTACCTTGATCCTAACTCAAACAAGGATCAAATAAGGCTCGAGGAGCTTCTCTACAAACTTCAGCTTATCAACTGATAAGCTGGTAAACCCATAAGCCTTTCCAGAATTGGTTCATCATCCAATAACCACAACTTATTTCCTTATTTCGCCCTTAAAAACCAATAACCAATCTCTCTAATCCAAGCTTAATATCAACAACAATATAAGCTCAAACAGTTTGTAAAAGCTTGTTTTAGAAAGTATTTGAGAGAAGTAATAGCTTATTAGGAGCTTGTTTAACCAAAAACAAACAACATCATTGCTTATAAGTAAAATTGAGCTCGAATTTAAAATTAAACTGAATTTTATTAATAACTAAGAAGGTTTACAATACTTTGAAAGGAAAATACAGAATTTAAATAACAAATAAGTAAATAAGCTAGTAAAATAAGCTCAAAACCGGACTAATTGTGTGTTGGAGGAGTGTCTTTATTTATAGCCTGCAGCTGAAACTTCTAGGGCCTGAGGAGCGTCCTCATCTTCAAATCTCCATCATCCAATCACCCCTTAACGATTAATCTACCATTGGATTGAGTGCCACGTGTTTTATCCAATCAAATCCTTGGGGATTGCCAGCTTGGACACCTGAGATGTTATGGATGATGTCAAAGGTCTTCTGAAGGGTTAATTATACTTAAGTGGGGTTAATTGGGTGCGTGTGAGTCGGGGTAAGTGTGGGAAAGATGGGTGAAACAGATATTCCCGCCCATTTTTGACTGGGGATTGGGTTGGTCGGGTTGTAGGATGTGGGCTGGACCAGGATTTAATATATATGGGATTTAGGTTTGGTATTTTTAGGTTTAGGCTTGATCCAAAATGTAGAATTACATCCCCGGCTTCGGCTTTTTACGCTCTTTCCAATCCCGTGATCGTTTTTGCTTGTTTTGTCTTTATTTTTTTTCCTTTTCTCATATTCGTCACCTGTACATACATAAACACAAAAACAAGCATATGTTGGCATTTATGGTAAGTTTTTGATCTTTTGAGTCCGTTTTTTATATATAAAAAGTATGTGAAAACACACATACCATGGAGCCATAAAGAAATGAAGACTATTCTATGTGACTTATATGTATATTGCATAAAAAACTGAAATCAAGCATAAATAGAATTGATTTTTTGTAATTTTATGTGTTAGTTTTTCTTTTCTCTGCTACTTTTTCATTGCCAAAGGCTCTCTTTTTAGGCAATAGTATCATGTACATACACTCCGCAGTAATGCGCGGGTTAAAATCATTGTTCATAAAAGTCTATCTAAAAAGTTTGTTAACTATATCTGCACGATTATTATTGTCACATCAACGTCACATCATTTTTTCCTCGCCACTCTATCATCACCCTCCATCATCACTTTTACCCAACAATGGTTACTCACCACTACTATCACTTTTTTATAACAAGGAAAAAGACATGTGTGTCACCCATCACGAGGCCACATACAATGGCGATCAAAACCCACCCAAACCTTGACTGTTCGACCACCTTCCACCTGAGCAAAATTTTCCCCATTGTAATTGCTTTAAGAAGACTTAAACTTATAACTAAGAGTGTGTGTCACTCTTTTATTAGTCATAACATATTTTCCCATAAACTAGCTAAAATAGTGAACAATTTTATTCACAAAATTAAACAAATATTTAAATTGACAGCTGTTTATTTGATTTTAAGGTTATGATTGAAACTATTTCATAATGCGCATCCACACGTATATTGAAAAGATATTGGGACTACTTTTTTTTTATATGTATGGCGCGTTTGGTATGCTATTCGGAATCAATAATGACACCGTTTTGATTAGAGGGGTGCATGAGATCGGGGATATTTATTCATTAATTTTGTTTAGTATAAACTAGCAGGGTACCCGCAAATTGCGGCGGCGGGTACCCTTTATTTGAAATTTCGACGAACAAAGTTTTTCTATTAGTATTTATTTACGATGACAATTACTTTATAGATGACGTAAATATTTTTGCAAGCATGGTATATTGTTGAAGTTCTAAGATGATGATATCTTATCTAAGTCCACTTTCGACTCTTTTTTCTTTTCTTATTTTGAAAGTTTGAACATAATAAACCACGTGTATTTTGGAGGTAGTTTTGTTATTTTTACAACAAGTGTAATAAAAAGGTTGTATTATTAAAAAAAAATATTCATGAAATGTCTTACCAATTTTAGCAAGAGTGTTTAGGCCAGTCGCATTCGAGAGATGTACATCGGTCGGGCACCAAAACTTTTCCTCCTCAACCGATTTGAACATCGGTTGTATCGATTGGAGGCCTAGGTTGCAACATCGGTCGAGTACCAAGAATTTGCAACATCGGTTGCATTTTCACTCGATGTTAATGCTTCCAAATCCCATGTTCCCAACCATATTTGACCGTATAATTCAACACATTTTCAAAAATTGACCGTTTGGTCATTAAACTAAAAAAAAAAAACCTTTTTTTTAAACCAATTTTACCACTCTATAAATACCAACTTCACTTCGAACACAATTCACCACTCACCATTTCTCATATATATTCATTTCAATCTAATTCTTATCCAACTTCAAAATGTCAAAGAAAAATACCCCACAATCAAAAACCCGACGATCACGACTACCCCAAAATGCCCCGAATATGAATTTCTCGCTGGAAAACAACTTTGAGTTAACCGGCATATCACTACAACAAAACCGGCCTATTCGCTTTCGTCCACAAAGTTTTGAATATTAATCACAACTAGCACAACAAAATCAAAACCAAAACCCGTTTTATGTTAACAGTCCTTTTGTCCCACCGCAACGTCCTTACTACGATTACCGGTAAGAACCTAGTGGGTCGTCGTGCCATCAAAACATGGACTTCATTTATCCTTCTCAACCGTATCAAACTTATTCCCCGATTCGAAGTACTAATCTTGACATGATTTTGGAAGATTATTTGCCAGAGTATCCGACATAAAACTACCAAAGTCAAGATGCTTCGATGGGCCAAGGTTCGGGTCACGGTTCGCATCACGGTTCGTTCCATGATTCCATTCACGTTGATGATTCTGATGATGAGAAAACCGCTTCCGCTGAAGAGATGTCCCCCATTAAACCAAAGAAGCCATCAAGACGTGCTTCAAAGGCCAAGGACAAAGGCAAGAAGCCGGAAACAAGCAAGGGGAAAACCAAGAAGCCATCAGAGCCATGGACAAAGGAGGAAGAGGTGGTGCTTTGTAAAGCTTGGGTTTATGTGTCGAAAAACGCGGCGAGAGGAAACGCCCAGAACCGCTTCAAGTTTTGGGAGTCAGTGATCGACTACTTTAAGAAAGAAACTGGCAAAGACCGAACCTATGACTCCATCACTACCAAATGGAAGAGCAGGATTCGTAATAGGGTTGGTAATTATTGTGCTATCATGGAGAATATCAAGAATACCCATGGAAGCGGTGAGAATGATATCGACGACACTTCAAAAGCTCTTAGAGAATACCGTATGACGTACGGTCATGATTTCACTTTGGAGGAGTGCTGGGAGGTTTTAAAGGGTCATGCTGCTTGAAAGGACGTTGAGATGCCGACTTTCGAAACGAATAGTCGGAAGAAAACAAAGGGTTCTACCACTACCTCTGGTTCAACACAAGCTCGTGATCCTTTCGATGTCCAAGACGTTGATGATTCTGCTGAGGAAGAGACTAAAGAATCATGACCGGTTGGTCGTGACAAAGGAAGGAAGAAACCATCCTCCTCCTCTCGTGATGATGATGTTCCATGAGACTCATTTATGCAATCGTTGGCCAAAACTTTCTTCAACACCAAGAAGCCGTCAAAAGGGGATAAAGGTAAGAATAAGGAGGGTTTAGAAGATACTTGGTTACGGTTGAGGGAAAAAGAGCTCGAGATGAAAAAAGAAAAACTTGAGCTCATGAGGGTATCAAAACAGGAGTCCGACATAATCTTCTACAACACCCCAATCGACCCAAAATTGACCGGCCGCCAACTAGAAGAATTGGAGAAAGTCAAGGCAACAATCAAAGCACGTTACAATTTAGATTATTAGTTTAAGTATTGTAGTGTTTATTTTAATTTCGTATTGTAATGTTTTTTTTTTTTTTTTTTAATTTCGTAATGTAATGTTTTTTTAATTTGAATGAATTTTAAATTTGTTGTTTAAAATGTTTGAAAAAAAAAAAAAAAAAAAAAAAAAAAAACACTTGGGTCATCGACTGGGGCATCCGGGTCATGTCAGGTCGCTGGAGAGAGAAAGCTGACGTGGCGCTGGATGACCCAGGTCGTCCCAGGTCACGACTGGAATTAGCCTTGACAAATTGTTTTATTTGTACATTGTGTTTTATAAATGATACTTTTATTAAAAGGACGTTTTAAGAAAGGCTAAAAGTTCATATGTACCTAAATGCTACATATGTTGATTTAAGTACCAACGTAGTAAACATAAGTTAAAATTCGGGTGAGTTATCCACACATTTTCATAGGGAGAGTATCCAATCATTAGATGCATAATCGACTTATACGGTTTGACCAAAACCTCTTGATGTGACAATATAGAGAGTTTGTATAACATAGCCCGTTAAAATTTTGTACCGGGTTGTGTTATATAGACCCTCCATACTAGGGATGGTTTGTACTTTTATTCCTTTTCTATCTCTTTTTTTTCAGTACAACATATTTTTTTGTCAGTTTTTATTTTGTATTTATGATAGTTTTAAGCGTTTGACTTATTAAACTTTATATTTTCTGTTCCGCATTTTTTGGTTTATAGTTTTCGATATAAACAAAATTATTAAAAAAAAAAAGAAAAAAAAAAAAGAAGCAAAAACGTAGGTGATCTCTTTTGTAAAAATGGATGAAGATTCTCTTAAGTTACTTGAATCAAATTAGAGGATCCATTAAATTAAAATCAAAGATTAAGAATTCACATTTTTTTTATTGTAAATATTGACCTTTAATTTTAATGTTAATCTAATGGTTGACTCAACAGCTTGAAAAGATAGGCCCTTTTTACCTAAATGCTAAAGATGGACGAAAATACCTTCATCTTTATCTTCAACCTTTCCAAACCCAGATTCCGGCCATTATTTCTGGCTACCAACCACCTATCTTCGAATTTTTTTTCCATCAATTGTTTGACCGTTTTTTAGATTACTAAACCATGTTTCACTTCAAAAACATCAACCAAATCTTGGTTCCTTTGTATTATCTATCCGTATCTAATCCAAAATAAACAAAAGCAATAAACTTGGGACTTGGGTTTAATTTATGGCTGCATTCAGTAATATTTCATGTAAAAATTATTGGGTTTTCTTAATACTATAAAACCCATTTTCCCAATTCAAGATTTAGTGTAAAGGTCTAGACTTGAGAGGTTTGTAGCCAAGGTTTCAGTTGCATACGGGTCGGGTATTAAGGAACATCCAACATGGGTTGATAGAAATAATGCAGATGTTGATAGTGTTAGTGATGATGGTTCAGCAGTTTATGACCATAGGCTGCAGTTTTTGGAAGAAAGAAATGATTTATACTTCTAAATGGGTGGTGGTAGGCGGAAATAATGGCCGGAATCTGGGGTTTGGAAAGGTACAAGATGAAGATGAAGGTACATGTTTAGCACTTAGATATAAAATTTTAGAGTTAATTGCATTTTTGGTCTTTGTGGTTTGGCTAAATTGCAGGTTTGGTTTCCACAACTTGTGGTAATTTATCAGTGTGAAATGACCAAATTACCTTTGTTTTTTTCTAAAGAAGATAAAAGGTATTTTAGTCATTTAACTTTATCTAAGGACCAACAATGCAATCCAAACTATAAAATAAGGACTATCGCTGCACTTTCTAAGTTTTGAGGACCAATCTTGCAATTTGGCCAAACCACAAGGACCAAAAATGCAATTAACTCAAAATTTTAATTTAGATGTAGTATGTTGGTATTTAAATGGACATATTTAGCATTTAGGTACGTGTGAAAAAGCACGATATATGTAGGTATTGATGCATTGTATATGCTTAAAATCTATGAATGGAAATCTTAAAAAATTAAAAAGGTAATGATCAAAGATGCATTATAGATTGTTTAGATTTTGGGTATAGGTATCATATTAAGTTATCATTCAAATGCTACAATAACATTATTTTAATATTTTTTGGTTGGAAATAATAACAAATGCGGCCCCACGAGAATGCTTTACAAAAGCCGCCTCTCTTCAATGATTTGGATCTATGATTGTTAGAATCATAGTTAAACAATAAAACTCAAACTAAATACTTGAAATGAGTACGAGTGTCATTGTCTGATTCCTATACCCTTCAAATGCCTCCTTAGCCTCATACTATTACTCCGTAATATGCCCTATACAGTCTTTTTGCTACACTTGATGTTCTTTAAAGTTGGATTAGTATTTACAGCATATTAAACGCACTATACGAGAACTCAACACTGATCTTAGGTGGTGCAATTGGTGAATATGTGTACGTTAGATGCCGATGAATCTATAAAAAATCAGCCACTAAAATTTGGGTTATATAGAAAATCAACACGACAACATGCATCGAGAGCTACATATCTGAAAAAATTACAAAATTTCTCTAATGAAACTCATATAATTAAACCTTCAAAGCAACTTAATAAAATCAACGCAGAAGATAAAATACGAATTTTTCCATCCTTAGTGAAGACCAGCATAACGGATTCTTGATGCTAGGTTCATTCTAACAGTAAATGACGCAAAATGACATGTAAGACTAATATGGATTCAAGAGGCTAATATCTGATGCATCTTTGAATTTGTCAAGGTTCAAGTTTCATGAAAATGCGTAAGAAGTCATGCAAAGATTACCACAAAAAAAGTCATAGTTAGTATGAATATGTATCAGCACATACTTGAAATTTACGGAGTGTCAATTAGTCAAACATATGTAGGAACTTTCTTGGAATTTAAGAAGCGTATGTTATATGGTTTTTCAAAATTGGAGAAGTTAAATTAGATATAAACACTTGATTTGACTGTTGCCCAAATTATAAATGTGCTTGTATTATATCTTTTGGACTTTTAATGGACATTCAAGTTTGGTGTGCTGCATAAGGTACAAAATCTGAAAATAAAAACAACTGAAGAATCAAGAGCGTAAAACCATTGTGTCTTATGCTGATTATCCTTAGATTTAACCGAAAACCTTGTAAGTTATACTAGGTAGAAAACATAGCCCACATGCTAAAAGTCAAAACACCATTTAATTATTCAAGGAAATTATGAGGAATAGTGGGTCCTAACTGCGAAAACGACCCTGCTTGTATTATGAGGAACACACGTAAAGAGTTCCATTCATTTAACTCTCATCTTGCTCCTCCTATCAATGGAGAACCACTCTATACCTGTATTCTTCTTAATTACTCTTATCTTGCTCCTATCAGATTGTACTACTGCAATAGCAGATACAATATCTGCAAATCAAGAAATTAAAGATGGTCAAACTGTTGTTTCTAACGGGGAGATGTTTGAACTAGGATTTTTTAGCCCGGGTAAATCCAAGAATCGATACTTAGGGATATGGTACAAGAAGATATCAAAGGTTACAGTTGTATGGGTTGCAAATAGAGAGACACCAATTAAAGATACATCGGGTGTGCTTAAAGTTAGCAGAGAGGGAAACCTACTGCTTTTCAATGGTGGGAACAACATGTTGGTCTGGTCATCCAATTCGGCGAGGAGTAATAATACGGAGGAGGTCGTGGTAGAACTTCTGGATAATGGTAATCTTATTTTGAAGGATAAAAGTCTAATTTGGCAAAGTTTTGATTATCCTAGTGACACATATTTACCAGGAATGAAAATTGGGAAGGATTTGGTAACTGGTATAGAGCGGTTCCTCACATCTTGGAAGAGTCCTGATGATCCTTCTATAGGTGCGTATATTAGTAAACTAGACACAAATGGATATCCACAATACTTGGCATGGCGAGGTCAAACATTAGTATCGAGAGTTGGACCATGGAACGGTCTCGACTTTAGTGGCTTTATTATTGACATAGCAAATCCAATTTATTCATCTGAGTTTGTATTTAATCAGAAGGAAGTATATCATAAACTTGAACTTAAGAGTTTGGTTGTTTTGAGGACAGTTCTGACATGGGATGGAAAGTCACTGATTATGCACTGGATTGAGCGAATTCAAGAGTGGGCTGTGTATGCGGATTTTGCGGTAGATATTTGTGGTCAATTTGGACTCTGTGGTCCATACGGAATCTGTAGCGTTAACAAGCATCCACTCTGTACTTGTATCAAAGGTTTTGAGCCAAAAATCCCAAAAGAATGGGATGCATCTGATTGGTCGAGTGGGTGTAAACGTAAAAAGCCTTTGAAATGTGAGAATAGGGATGGGTTTCAGAAAATTTCCGGAGTGAAAGTACCAGATACACGAAGGTCATGGTATAATTACAGTATGACTCTGGGAGAATGTGAGATAAAATGCAGACAAAATTGTTCATGTACAGCTTATACAAGTTTAGATATTCGAAATGGTGGAAGTGGTTGTTTGCTGTGGTTCGATGAGCTCATGGATATCAGAGAGTGTGATTCTTGTCAACATATCTACATACCAATGGCTGCTTCTGAGTTAGAAGGTACACATGTTTTCTGACGAGCATCTAGAATCGCACACCGTTATATAAACTCAATGCTTGTATTATAGTATCACTGTGTTTTAAGTTTGTGAAAAGAAACTTACCAACTATTTTCATTTCTTGATGAAAGGTCACACGTTCTTCCCATTTGGCTCCAACAGAAGGAAAAGAGTATTCATCATACTCCTGTCAATGTCTTCGGTTGGGCTGCTTTTGTCTGGACTAGCATCTGCCTGTAGAAAAACGCCTTACATGAAAGGCCTAGGTAACACAAATGGGTATTTTTGCTTTTAGCAAACCGTATATTTTTAGATCTACAAACGTAGTTTTTAAAAGAATTGGCTTTGCAATTCAAAAAGGGATAGCGGCGAAGCTTGTTGCTCGTTTGCCTTACACCTCTATGTAAATGGCACACTAATAGAAAGGTTAAATTATTTCTATTTGACTTTTTTGTGTATGTCAGATGATACCTTAATCAAACATGTCATATTGTAGGAAAATGGGGTGGAGAAAGACATAGAAGTCAGAAGATGGAACATCTTGATGATTTACAGTTTTTTAGATTTTGTAAATTAGCAAGGGCTACTGACAACTTCAGTGTCTCGAATAAAATTGGAGAAGGTGGCTTTGGTCCCGTTTACAAGGTAACTGGTTAATGTTTTTCAAAGAGAATGCAATGCTTATTAATGTTATGAATTGAAAATGTAGAATATTATAAGTTATCATGAACTCAATATTATAATCGTTTAGGGTGTTTTGGAGGATGGGCAAGAAGTAGCTGTGAAGAAGCTGTCCGAAACATCTCAACAAGGACTGGACGAGTTCACAAATGAAGTCATATGTATTGCAAAACTTCAGCATCGGAACCTTGTGAAGCTTCTTGGATACTGCACTCATGGAAATGAACTAATTTTGATTTATGAGTATATGATGAGCAAAAGCTTGGACTTGTATCTCTTTGGTTTGACTCCAGCCTATATGATTTCACTTAGTCTCTTTCTTTCATACTTTATAAAATAATTAGTTACCTTACTACAGATGAAACCAGAAGTTTGATGCTTGATTGGCCTAAGCGTTTTCGCATTATTCATGGGATGGCTCGAGGTATTCTATATCTACATCAAGACTCCCGATTCCAAATTATACACAGAGACCTCAAGGCAGGTAATATATTGCTGGACGGTGACATGAATCCAAAAATATCGGACTTCGGCCTTGCTAGAAAGTTTGTAGGACATGATGCCGATGCAAAGACAAAGAAAGTGGTTGGAACTTAGTAAGAATCCATAGCATGTTGTCCATTGACATAACTTTATTACATTTTCCGCTTACATTAATATATCAGCTTATTTCTTTCAACATTTCTGCAGTGGTTACATTTCTCCCGAGTATGCAGTACACGGGCGATTCTCTATAAAGTCGGATGTATTTAGTTTTGGTGTTATTGTGCTGGAGATCGTTAGTGGGAAGAAAAACAGAGAATTCTTTCACGAAGACCACAGAGACAACCTTCTTGGACATGTAAGTTAACTTAATACTCAATTCAAATATCATGACCAGAAGCTACTGATTCGATTTTGAACAACATCCCTATAGCATATACTAAAATATGACTTTTGGTTCTATCTAGGCATGGAGACTGTACAAAGAAAACAAGAGTGTTGAGATCATGTGTGAATCTTTACGCTCCTCGTGTGTTGTCTCTGAAGTACTAAGATCAATACACGTCGCACTATTATGTGTGCAACATCATGCAGAAGATAGACCAACTATGTTGTCAGTAGTTCTGATGTTGGTTAGTGAGAGCGCATTGCCTGAACCTAATCAGCCGGCTTTTTTCACTGACGAAAGCTGTCCTCAACTTCAGAACCTTCCATCCGTTAATGAATGCACAATAACAATATTGGATGCAAGATAACACATTATTCGTAATAATATAATGTTAGAGATAATAATTAGGATTTTCTGGTTTCATATTTCTTATGTTTATTAGTTTACCAGTTCCTTTTGTAGATTTGTATCCACTGTAAATAGAGGATGTACCTGAAGGAATACGAAATATGAAACCAGAAAAACCTAATTATTGTTACACCCGAAACTAATAAATCAACACGACAACATGTGTCGAGTGCTGCATATCTGAACAAAGTGCAATACAAATGCAACTCAATAAATTATGGGTAAAAGCTAAGAATACTTAATGTACTTCTCAAAATAACTCATTATGCTCTACATGCTAGTTTATTATTTGTCATAATACTTTTGCTTGTATTGCTAGATTGTCAACCTACATAGTAATGTTGACTGGGTACCTGTACTTCATTCGGTTTGTGGGTTTTTATTATTTTTTCTTGCCATGTGTGTAATTAATTGCTGACATGTATTAAATTACATGTATATCAATTATTAAATATTACAAAAACCGTATAACACCTTCATAAAGTCAAACACTTCAAAACTTTACTCTTTCTCTCGATGCAAGCTCTGGACACTGAATATAATTATTTTGAATCTTACAATTGTTAACAATTATATTGTCTTCAATTTATCTAATTTTCTAAAATCCTAACTTTTTTTGGAACCTTATATTTGTAGATTTGTGCTAATGCTAACTTCTGTCTCCAACCTCTCCTTCTACGACTCCATTTCATTCTGATACAACTGAAATTCATTTTCCAAACTTTGCAGTGCTAAATGAGCATTAACCTGACCTACGTAGTTTTGTCTTTCTTCTGGATTCAATGTTAAATAAAGCTCAAACATTTGAGTCGGTCCAAGAAGTACGTCTCACAAGAGGTTTTTCACACTCACAATGGGTTGGTAAAACCCTTCGTCTACGTACAGATGTGGCGGTCGACATTTTGATAAGATTTTAGTGTTTTCTAATCTTCAATAAGAACTTAAAAAGAAACCCCAAGTTAATTTGTTGATTAATACATCAAAGTAGGAATTAGGGTTTTAAATTTAGGGGTGAAAATCAGGGTTGATAGAAAGGAGATGGGTTGAGAATATAAAGGGAAACTAGCATGGTACCCTGCGCAAAGCAACGGATATCAAATATGCAGTTTTTGTCGTATCTTGCTTCTTTAGCGGTATGCAATAATAGTCGGTATATGACGGTTTACCAGTTTGATAGTTTTAGAAGAATAAATGTATTTTTTAATTTCCGTAAAATATTTATACAAATATAGATTTTCATAATTATATTTATTTGAACTTGGTAAAAATTGAATGTATATGATAAAATTTACAACTTTAAATTTGTATTATTGTATGTTTGTAACATCTATTTTAATACTAAAATTTAATGTGTCATTAGTGTACATTATAATTTAGTTAATGTGGTGTAATTATTAATTATATTAATTACTAAATATAGTAATATGTGTAAGCTTAAAAATTTAAGCCTTCTATTTATAAAAGTCCCAAATGCATTATAGATAGTTTTAGATAAATGGGCGTGTGCTATAAACCCACATGGCAACACAATTGGAATATATGAAATTAAAAACAAAAGAAAAAGGAAATTCCATGTCATTATAAACTGGATGAACAAAAACCTAAGGTGTATAATGACAATATTAGAAGTACAACAGGTGATAAGGTTTCATCATAATCTATCCCTTCCCTTTGGTTAAACCCTTTAGCTACTAATCTGGCCTTGTATCTATCAATTTCACCATTGGCTTTGTATTTGATCTTAAAGATCCTTTTATAGCCAATAGGAGTTCTATTTGGTAGCACATCAGTTATATCCCAAGTATGATTTTCATTTAAGGCTTCAATTTCAGAATTCATAGCATCAATCCAATTACTGTCAAGAATAGCTTCTTCATAACAAGTGGGTCCGATACTTTTATTTAGACTAGAAGCAAAACAGTAATTATCTTTGTCTAGATTAGAGTAATTAACAACTCTTTCAACACCATATTTCACTTTACCTTCAACAATGAAACCATTGAGACTACTTGCATTTTTCAAATTCTGGTTGACCTTTTAGCAGTGATGGCTGGTAAGCCTTCTTCTTGTTTAGAATTCTGATCAGAGTCAGAAGTTGTATCAACAGAGTCTGTTTCATGTGATACAGTGCCCTCAGGGTGTGTATTGTCATCTATAGAAGTTGCAATAGGTTCATCATCCTCATTTGGATGACCCAACACTGTTCCCTCATCATTAGAAGTCACTCTCCTTTCATCATTGGGACTTATTTATGAATCAAAAAAGTTTTTGTGATTTAAATCTTTAGACACACCAGTTTCAAAAGTAGGTTTTTTAAAAGCATTTTTCATTTTGAAAGGGAAAACAGTTTCATAAAATTTGACATCTCTTGAATGAAAAATATTTTTTGTTTCCAAACTTAGAAGTGTATAACCTTTTTTCTCATTAGAGTAACCAATAAAGACACTTTTTCAGATCTACTACCAAATTTGTCATAGATGTTAAGAATGGTAGCATAACATAAGCAACCAAAAACCCTAAGGTAAGAGAGTGAAGGGTCATGCCCATACACATAGGATAAGGGAGACTTGCCAGACAACGTAGAAGAAGGCAACATGTTTATAACATAAGCAGCAGTTAGAACACATTCAGGCTAGAGATATAGAGGTAATTCCCCCTAAAACATAAGGGATCTAGCCACATTAAGAAGATGCCTATGTTTCCTTTCTGCAATACCATTTTGTTGAGGTGTATAAACACAAGTACTTTGATGTAAAATTCCTTTGTTATGAAAGAACTGTTACAGTTTGTTGTTGAAAAATTCTGTTCCATTATCACTTCTAAAAATCTTTACATTATGTTCAAATTGATTTGATAACATATGAACAAAGTTAATAATGGAAACATAAACATCATCTTTTCTTTTAAGCATATAAACTCAGACTGCCTTTGAATAGTCATCAACAATTGTTAAAAAGTATTTATAACCATCTATGCTAGTGACTTTGTATGGACCCCATACATATAGATGAACACGTTAACCAATTTTAGTTGACTTATGTTCACTTAGAGGAAATGGTTCCCTAGTTTGCTTAGCTTTATTGCAAGTATCACAAAGATGATCAGATTTAGTTGGACTATCAAGATTAAGAGTAGGTTTAAGGATATGTAAAACTTGGTCAGAAGGATGACCAAGTCTTTGATGCCAAAGATTTCTAGACACATAGGAGACAGAAATGCAATTATTAGAAACAATCTTACATGTAGAATCAAAATCAAACATATATAACTCATTGCATTGTTTACCAATCCCCACAGTCCTTTTTTGATTTAAATCCTGTATATAGCAATTAGATTCATTAAAGCCAGCAAACAACTTATTGTCTCGAGCAACTTATAAACAGACAACATGCTAACATTGTACTAAGGAACAACCAAAACATCAAAAAGGATTAGATAATTATTGACTTTTAAATCACCAATTTTTGTAATTAAAGCCTGAGTACCATTGGGATGTCCAACAGTTAGACCAAGATTTCAAATATCCACAACATTGATTAGAAATTTTGCAGATACAGTCATGTGCTGATTTGCACCAGAATCAATAATCCATCCAAGACTCATGTTTCCAGTTAAAGAATTTGTATTGTTATTACAAAATTTGTTGAAGTTTATATTAAAATTGACACTTCCATTAAAGAAAGTTCCTGAAAAAAATTTACATGCCATATTGACATTGACATAAGACACATTATTGTCATTAAGAAGACTCATGAGCCTGGAAAGCTATTCATTGGACAAAGAGACAAGAGAATTGCTAGCTCTATTATTAGTAACATGATTAGCATTAGTAGAGGCATTATTACTAGTGATAGGTGTAACACCCCCAAATCTCGGTACAGCGGAAGACTTAATCAAGTTTTCGGGGCGTTACTTTTTGGATTGGTATCGGACACAAGTATAGCCAAAAGATAGTCATTTAACATTTAAAACCAATCCCAAATTTAAGTATTCAAAACATTTAATCCAAAATATAAATATTAGGCCCAAAACATGATTTATTAAGATAGGTCCCCATAGTTTATCAGAGTCAGAAATGATCCTTGAACCCCGCCTTCTTGCCAAGCTTCCACCGATCAAGTAATTCCAACATCTCTCAAATACCTGAGAAATCATGCTAAAAGGTCAGTTTACGCTGGTGAGTTCATAGGTTTAAGTTCAACAAAATCATAGTGGATCTGTAGGAGTTGATTTGCTATGCAAGACCTAAGATAGATAAATACCGTTCACACATGATCCTACCCGAATCTCCAATCAAATCCCACATCCAGGGATTACTCGCCCCTCATGACTCTAGTCCAAAGATCGTTGTGGCAAAATCTAGAACAATTTCCAACCCCGGACTAGATCGATGTAGAAGTCTATTCTTAGCTAGGCACGGTTAAACCTAGACTAAGGCAACAACTACCGCACATCTATCTATACAATCAAGCACATAAGCAAATCCAAATAGTTTTCACGGTCCAAAAAAAGAGCATGTTTCTCACCCCAAAATAGTTCAAAACGTAGTCAAAATGTAGAAAAAGTGGGCTATGAAACTCACCTCAAGCAATCAACGCATAAATAAACACTAGCGTAAGATAACGGTATCACAAAGACATCAACTATCGACTCGGCACAACCTATTAATGTAGACCAAACTTAATATATATATTCCTCGAAATCAACGTTATCGACCCCAATGTATTCCATTTTGTTATTTCCAAAATGTCTCGTTTCACCATTTAATCCTAGTGTTTGGTATTCCTCATGTGGGTGTATCGACTCAATATGATGCCATGAATGCACTCAAACAACCAATATGTTATGCTCCACAACACAATTTGCAACTCCATTCAACATAATATGTGACCTAATGCGACACAATGAGACGTCTAAGCGATAAGCCCCATAGTCCAATAAGTTTCGGAATAAACAGTAGACCTTATCGAATTCGTCAACTCGATAAACTCAATTATTCATTCAGACGCTTATTATTCCATAAAGCGTCGATCCTAACGAGTCATAAGGATAAGTCACCCATTAATAAGGTTACCCAACGCATCTAGCGGGCTCTTATTAGATTCGTCAACCTAATAAGTCCGCTACCCACGTGGATCAACACTATTAATGTTAGGTCATCCGTAACCCATGCACACAACGTAAGCAATTAAATACTTAAACCAATATTAAATGTCAACAATTGACATTTATTGATAAACGTGTACTCGAAACATTAATTACTTATTTATTGCAAAACATTTCCAATTTAGTCGTTAGTTTCCGTTTAAAAAATAGTAAATAACAAGATAAGACTTGTTATCGACATTTTTTGTACAAAAGCCCATTTATTATTCCCATTTCATATTTTATTATCATTTTCATATATATATATATATATATATATATATATATATATATATATATATATATAATAAAAGAAAAGTTTTTTGAATGCCAACCCTCCTATTCTGACGTCATATATTGACGTCATATATACACGCGTCATATTTCTGTGTACATCTTGACTTCATTCCGCCTTTTTGTATCATCAGATGTTTTCTGATATTTACACCGAATTTATATCATTAGTATTCTTTTGATTCAATAATAAAATCAAAGTTTCTAAACTCACAGATCTCCTATTAAAAAATCAATCTTGACAATGGTGATTCATTTGATATCAACAATATTCGGTATGCATCTTTTATCTCGTGTTGTCAAAAATCAAAGTTCCTAAAGATCATTTAGCCTTTTGTTGATGTTTATGATTACTGAATCATTTGATAAAGGTAAATAATTTATTTGTATTAATTTTTTTACCAGATTCATATTGGGGTTTCTTATTATGATGTTTCATATTAGGGGCTTTGTTTTGATGATTTATTTTAGGGGTTTTGTTATTTTGAATCTTTATTTTAATTTGTATGATTGTGTGGTTTTAATTTTTGTGATTCAAAAAAATATTATCATGTTCTTAGTTTTAGATAATATATAAAAAATAAAAAAAATCCAAATCTACACTCATCTTCCTAACTTGATTATGCTAAACTTGTTCCAGCAACTTGACTGAATAATTTATGATGATTCATCCCAACTATTTGATTGGGTTTTCATTAGTTTTGTGGAAAAAAAGTTAATAAAATACGGTCAAAATTGTTCATAAGCCCGTTTTGATTTTCCTTTGTTTATTCCTTAAAGTTATGTGAGATTTATAAAACCTATGCTAACATCCGAATCTTCGATATCGAATTTCTTTAAGTTGTGCTCAAGCATAGTGAGGTTGTTCTCAACGAGTTGGCGAGACAAATTTCTATCATGGGTATGTTTTTCTATACATCTTTTATATCGAATTTTTCTCTGTTTATTTGTTGTTAGTACGATTGTAACATCATGTATGCTTATAAGCTATTTGGCGGCAAGTTGGAGGATGCGATAAAGTGTTTGATGAAATGTCAAGGTCCTTAGAATTTGGAAAATAGGATGATAATAATGCGCTATTTGTAACAGGTTTTGAATCCGAGTTAGTCACAATTGAAAATTAAGAGTTCTAAATGTTGATTAGTATTTGGTTAGTTGGTTTTGGAGTTCTTAGATTTATTACATGTATGTAATTTATTATCGACATGAGGCATCGTTTTTATACCATGAATCATTTGTTCATAAAAATAGTTTATTGTTTCAAAATACCATTTGTGATACGTGTGCTTTTGTGATAGCAAGTAGATGGTTACGACCAACTTTAGTTACAAACAACTAATTTGTTTTCTGATTTACATAGGAACTCATATGGATATTAAGAAAAAAGTTGTGAGTTGATATCTTTGCAAATTAGTTTTAGCCATGTTTATTATCTTATTCTTTAATCACTAAAACTATAACATACCTAGCATTAACCTTTATTCACCGTTAAATGCAAGCAAAATGCTTCTATATTTTTGTATGTGATGGCTCGACTTATAGGTTATAAAGTGTTTACTATCACAAAAAGAATTGTATATATGATATACTGTCTTTTGACTTTGTGGATACATTTTACTTTCAGGTTTAAGCTATCCACATAAATGAGCTATGCAAGGACACTCATGCTACATACAAATTCGAAAGAATTAGTCCATTTCTTACCAGCTATTCTTTGGGTAGATGTTGTAAAATTAGCAGTAGAAAAAGGTTTGTTTCTCTTATTGTGCGTATACCAATGTAGGCATTGTCAACATCCCCTAATGACTACTAATAGTAAAGTTCTTATTTGAAAAAGTTCTTATTTGAAAAATTCGGCTCCTGATGAAAATGGACAATAAAAGGAAGCATATTTTGTTTTTATAGAGGAAAATTTGTCCACGCTATTTAGCTATAAGGCAATATCTTTTTAGTATGTGGTTACATTTTTTATGTTGTCTATGGATTGACTTGTACTTATTGTTGGTTTCTCGCTCTTAACTGCAACTTATCAATCTTCTCAAGCATTTGTGTTATATGAATTTTATCTTCTTTTTATAACAAACGAAATGCAATTATATGATGTTGATATATCTTAATACCTTTTTTTTGTTTGGAAACTTTGTGTATGTCTAGGCAATATTACTATTTGATTTTGTAGTTGGTGTGTGACTGTTTTTATACGGGAGCATTCTTGGACCACCCACAATGCAAATGTTGAAAGTCTTGAATCACTTCTCCCATTAAATAGGGCATATACTTCTAGATGAGCCTTCGTGTCATGTATGTTAACTGTAGATGTTTTGAGCCATTTACTAATGAACAAAAATGCTTTTCTGGTACAAGTTATGTACGAGTGTGGCAGATGTAGCAATTTAATCCATTTATATATGAATGGGTTGCTTTGAGTTGGATTTTTTGTAAGTCAAATGTGTAACATAGAGAAATGGCTTAATGGAAACGAGTCAAATGTGTTCAGGTTGTGAAGCCCTAAAAGTCCTACAAATCATTTAACTTTATGCATTTTGAGTCTTAAGTTGTCATTATTCTTTTTTCTGGAAGGCTAAGTTGTTATTATTCTGAAGTGTGTTCTTTTATCTTGATTTCATACAATTTGCTTTTCGGTTCTCATTGTTTGTCCTGGATATTTAAATCAGGTCATTATTTATTTTGAAGGAATATGATGGCAAGTAAAGAGCTCGTAATGATGCAAATTGTAGACTTCCTATACATGAACAGTGGCAATCAACAATCGAGCTACGCGAGCAACTCTTTTGTTCAAGTACTCTTTCTCATCCTTTGTCGAAAAAGTTTTAAATCGCAAACTTAAAAGTCCGCTACAAATTAGCACCATATTTTAATGTGACTCAAAGCATTTAACCACTTGGTTTATGTCCATATGTATTTTTATCTAAAAATGAAATGATATGTCATTGTGTAGATTTCCTTTCGTGAGACTCATGTAGATCTAGCATTACCTCATGGCTATTGCCCCCTATTGGATGCCTTAAGCTTTGGTTTTGTATTCTTTTGTTTATTTTAATCACTTTCTAATAGAAATTGAATTACAATGAAAATTACTATTTTTATGCACCTGTGAATTCTGACTTCACATATGTAGAGCACCGGTACAAACATGTTAAAATGTAAAGGGAGAATTGCATATATACCCACTAAAACTCAAATATTTGCATATTTTCACAAAATACAAGTTTTCAGTGCATGATGTACAATGCAAGTTAAGCATGTTTTGAGTATATACGCAAATATGCAAGTTTTAGTGGGTATATATGCAATTCCCCCAAATGTAAACATGTACATGTTTATGTGGCTTCCTTTTTTCATTGCGCACATTAACTTACAAGACTTCTTTTTGTCACCCGCGAAACCCGCGGGTCTATAGTCTAGTATATATATATATATATATATATATATATATATATATATATATATCGTCAAATTCCATTATTAATCTCATATCGTTATTCGTTTCGAGTCCACAAGCACGAGTCATAACCTCTCGGCTTTTAATCAATCAATAGTCCAAATTATACTAAAGTCCATGTTACGGCTTTGTCGGAGTCAACTATTGACTAAAAATTCAAAGTAACACCGACGTAGCTCAAAGTTGACAATTATATATATCAAGTCCAAATTAAAAGTCATAATAGCGCAATTCAATCCCAAACCAACTCAAAACAATCTCGCCAACCAATCAATCAACCAAAAGTACTCGAAACCAATGTTATGACCCTAATGGTCATGACACGGTCGCGGTCAAGACCACGTGAACTAAACAAGCTTCTAAAAGCATTTCGGCTCCACGCGTCTCATCCAAACCTCAACTAAACCAATCAATAAGCTACCAAATCGACCCGACTCGGACCCATGACCCAAGTGGGTCACGTACGCAATCAACTAAGACCCATACGTGGGCTTCTTGGCTCGTACGTCCCCTAACACACAACCAAACACAATCAAATCAATTCTACAACACCCAAATCCAATCATTCAAGCTCCAAACACTATCCAAACACAAAACCCATCAACTATTCTTAATCAAGAACATGCAACTAAACCCTAAAATGCAAAACCCATCAAATTAATGCACCACACATGTACCAAACACTAATTACTTGTTTATTTCAACACTAATTAGCTTTAATTTCATGTTCCACCCAAAAGCCCCAAAAATAATAATTAGGTCGAAACCCTAATTACCCATTTCGTGGCTTTTTATTGCTCAAACAAGCTCAAAACATGTTCTATTTACCTTATCTAATTACCAATTGCAAAAGCCCTTTGAAATCCTAAAAGTACGATTCTTGATTCAAAGATTTGGAGATGTTATTGTGGTCTATATAGCGCGTGCCATATATGGTTGGAAAGAGGGAAGAAAGATCTTTAAGATGGTGGTGGTGGTGAGTGGTCACTCGTCGGTGTGTGGCCGGAACAGTGGCCAGAATTCAAAGGGGGCGGCTAGGGTTTGTTTTAGAGAGAGATTAGAGAGAGAAAATGCTTGTGTGTGTGTTTTAGAGAGAGAAACAAATGAGGTGAAATTAGGTATTGGGTGGGTATTTATACATAGGAACTAGAGACCTCAAAATAATTAATTTGGGAGGAGGGGGCGGCCGGTCAAGCACAAAGAGGAGGGGTCGGGTTGTACTTTTTCGTAACTATCCCGTTTACCCATTCCCGAGCTCATAAATTGTCCCCCGAGTGTCCCACGACGTTCATTCAACTTTCTAACATCGTTATTTACGTTTTTCCACGAGTCTTGACTATTTATTTGTCAATTTTCGAGTTACGGTCTAAAAGTTACAATAATTCTTGTTTTAGGCTTTTCTAGTGCCGAATCGAATAGTGCCTACCAAATAGAGTTAAAACGCATACGATAACTCATTTAATACTGAGATAAATCATAAAAACCAATAGACGATATAAAATAAAGTCATGGTTTATAAAAATAGTGTTGAAGGCAAAGCTCGGTTCAGTTTAACGTAATGCGGTTACCTAAAATAGACTCCCTAAATTTGCCAGTTGTCACAACAGGTTTAGCATTGAAGTTCCTTTTAACATACCCAGCAGGGTAACCAACAAGATCATAACATCTATCAACAGTGTGGCCAGGCTTATTGCAGTGGGTACACTTGAGATTTAGATTTGGTCCTCTATTGTTTGAATTATTACCAGTATTGAAACCAGACCATTTGTTGAAATTGTTATTGTTGTTAAACCTTTTTTTGTTATCAAAAAAATTTGCACCATCAAAGCTTTTTGCAGCAAAGGCTGTAGCATTAGGTTTAACAAAATGTTTCCAGAAGAAACATTTCTATGAGATTCTTCCCAAGAGACAACAGAAAAAGCAGTTTTGACATTAGGTAAAGGATCCCTGGTTAAAATATTACTTCTAATAGGCACATATTTGTAAAGGATCCCTAAATTTGCCAGTTGTCACAACAGGTTTAGCATTGAAGTTCCTTTTAACATAGCAAGGTAACCAACAAGATCATAACATCTATCAACAGTGTGGCCAGGCTTATTGCAGTGGGTACATTTGAGATTTAGATTTGGTCCTCTATTGTTTGAATTATTACCAGTATTGAAACCAGACCATTTGTTGAAATTGTTATTGTTGTTAAACCTTTTTTTGTTATCAAAAAAATTTGCACCATCAAAGCTTTTTGCAGCAAAGGCTGTAGCATTAGGTTTAACAAAATGTTTCCAGAAGAAACATTTCTATGAGATTCTTCCCCAGAGACAACAGGAAAAGCAGTTTTGACATTAGGTAAAGGATCCCTGGTTAAAATATTACTTCTAATAGGCACATATTTGTCATCAAGGCCTATAAGAAACTGCATTAACTTGATTAGCTGATTATTTTTTCAAAATGTTTTGCAACCTCACAAGTACAGGGTGGTAAACTGATCATTAATTCAAATTGTTTCCATAAAGAATTAAGATTATTGTAATAATCAGCATGAGAGGACCCACTTTGATTTAGGGAATTTATATTTTTATGCAGATTAAAGACAACTGAACCATCAACTTTATCATATGTTTCTATAAGGTCATTCCACATCTCATAAGCAGTTTTAGCATATATGGCACCAACAAATAATTCAGCACTAAGAGAGTTCAGAATCCAAGTAACAACAACAAAATTATAGATATCTCATTGATTGGCAAGAACAGGATTAGAGTTATCTCTCAAACAAGTACCATCAATGAATCCTAATTTATTATGGTTCCTTAAAGCAAAGGTCATTGTAATACTCCATATTTTATAATTTCCTGTTCTAGTAAGTTTAATAGACACAATGGGAGTGTCATTAGTGTTATTAGGATGTAAATATAAAGCATCACCAAAAGACAAACTTATTTCAGAGGAAGAACCACCATCATTATTTATATTATCATCATCACCAATCATAATAGAAACAAGGAAAGCAGATAAACAAGAAGGCAGATAACACAAATAATCATATATAAGCACCAAACTCAACCAGAAAAATCACCAACAATAGAACAAAAGGAATTAAAAGATAGAATATAAATAGCTTGTAACCAAGAAATAACAAGTACCAAGCCAGTGGATTGGGGTAAACCAGAGCAGGTATTCGTACCACTCAGAGGTGGCAGATCAAGATGTTAATTTACCCGTTTACACCCACAAAGACTTGAGTACTGTTATTCTAAAGCGAAAGTAAACTTACAGAGCAATAGGCAGCGGAAGGAACAAATCACAATCACCTTAGATTCACTTAGTCTAGGGTTGATCAAGAAGCAACCAACAATCACGCCAGTAGCAAGAGCCCCAAAAATAAAAAAAACTAGGGTTTCAGGAACAAGCCCAAAATTTTCAATTAATACCCAATACAGCAAGGGCAATCGAATTGACCAACTTAGGAATCCCAAAAACACTTTTACTTATTGCCGGAAGGATCAAGATGTAAGATCCCCAAATTTCTAGAAACCTTAAAATTAAATCAACCATGATTATGAGCCTGAGGCTCTAATACCATGTGAGAAAGTATCAGAGCAACAACAGAATCACAACAAAGTCTTTATTCAAACCAGAACCTCAATAGTCGGCACAGATTAAGCCAACATACAATACACAATGTTTGTAGGATCAGATTATTATCAACAAGACAATAACCAAACTATTACAAAGAAGAAACAAATCAAAACAATGATCGGGGGAGAATGAGTGTGTGAGAATGATAGCACACACAGTAGTGAGGTAATGTAACCCTAGAAGAAGGAGAACAATATATAGGCTGAGAAAGAACACAAAGCCCCTTCAACTTCTCTAACTTGAATATAAGCAGCAACACAACTCCCTTTATCTTTAGAATACTTTGGTTTGTGCAAGTTAAGCCCCTGACATAATAAGCTGCAAGACAGACAAAGCTACAAACATAATTAGCAACTAATAAGCTGATATGCTTATGAAACAGATTATGATAGCTTATTTGAACAAAGAGACTCAAGTTTTGGTAAAAAATTAAATAAATAATGGAGTTATGATTTCATCAACAATGAGATAAGGAGAAATTTAAGGTAAATTGTTGCTTATACCTTTAATTTATATTCTAAACCTTTAATTAGATAGTAAGACATTTGAGCTTTAATTTTTGTTGAATTGAAGCTCCATTTATGCATGATTAGTAGTGTATTTGATGGTTAAATATGTAAGGTTCCATTGCATGTTGATTTTAGTAAGAAAATGGAGCTTGATTTTATTTGTTTCTGAGTTCAGATCTTACTTGGGGTCAAAACCAGGTAAAGAGATGACCCATATGAAAACTAAAGTTTTGATTTTCACATATTGACCACAAATGTTATAAACAATAAAGTTTATTTCAAAGTCAGTTTCGCCAGTTCTATCATATCTAATAAACGAGTTAGTTTTGCTAGTTTTATGAAGAAATATACGACAAATCACAAATAGACATCGATAAAATTAAGTTAGTATTACTTGTTCAAAATATGTACATAGTTCGAGATGGTTAAGGTGTTAGAAATGTAATTTAATAAAGATATGTCTACAAGAGTTTGTATATTTATGAGCTTTATGTCAACGCATTTGGAATTAGAGTTATCCAATGGTGAATTTGTGTTCATGTCAAAGTAAAATATGATGATCAATCCAATAATCTTCAAGTACATACTTCTTCGAATAATTACAGACTAGGGCTTACCAATATATTTCTTAATCATTAGTGACAAGAATATTTGCCAATATATATGTGGGGAGAATGGGAAGTATAGGCACAAGTTGAGGTCTAGATCAAGAAGGTGCTTGAGGTTAGTTTAATTATCTTTAAATCTAAAAAGTATTATTTTCATGAATTGTAGTACATAAAGTGATTTGATTGAATTTTGTAAATCAAAGGCATGCATTCGATGTGTGAAGTTCATATGAAATACGGAGTATATCTATAAATAAGAACCGCGTACGATTATATTATATGGAACTAAGAAAACCGACAATTACTCAATCTTGAGCTAATTTATCTTACAATCATGACAAAAGGAATCTTAGTCATGATCTTTTCATATGGTTTTTCTCTTTCTAATTTCCTTTAGCAAAAGGATCATTTGTTGTCCCCACCAAATTCAAATGTTTCCAAACGAACATATCTTGTTCACATTGCTATCTGTTATAGTTATAATCAGTGTTCCTATGTTCACATTGCTATTTGAAGAGGCCACGAGCGATTATAGACCGAAGCGATAACTAACAAGCGATTATAGACCGAAGCACCAAGCATGGAAATAAAAATGCAAAACAAACGAAATCAGTCCGTTTATATGTGCTCAAAAAATGTTCATTTTTGCAAAAGGTTTTGAAAAATGAGTGATTAAGTTTTGCACTATGCATGATAATTGATTTGCTCTTTAAAGTATATAAACATCATTCTTACGTAATTATAAAAAAACAATATAGCTAAAAAAAATGAACAATTTTGGATCAATATTTTGAGAAAAAGAAATTACCATAACTAATCAATTTTCTTGTGAAAGAATAATATATATTGTTGTAATTGTGAAAACATAATTAGCAAAGACTTCATATAGTTTGGCTTTTGTTTCTCTCATTTCACATAAACTCTTTCAACAGCTTGAACCCTACTTCCAATGGCTTCTACTTCAAATTCATCAATTGAAAAGAGCTTCAAATATGATGTTTTTTTGAGTTTTAGAGGTGAAGCCACTCGTAACAGTTTCTTTGGCCATCTTTATCAAGCTCTCAAGCAGAAAGGCATTGAAACATATAAGGATGATGAGAAAATTCAGAAAGGGGAAAGGATCAACGACCAACTTGTCAAATCCATTGAAGACTCAAAAATTTACATTATAATATTTTCCAGGAACTATGCTTCTTCATCTTGGTGCTTAGATGAGCTTGTGAAGATTATGGAGTGCCAAAAGATGGCCGAGCATACGGCTTTCCCAGTCTTCTATGATGTGGAACCTACCGAAGTCCGAAACAATATGGGCAAGCTGGAAAAGCTTTTTCTAAACATGAAAACCAAGAAGCTGGTGGGAAAAGGAGAGACGCCATGAAAGAATTAGCCGATCTGGCAGGGTGGGAGTTAAAGGTGACAGCTAACGGGTAATACAATTTTTTTCATCATATCTATGTAATATTTTGTCTAATTTACATTTATATAAATGTCAAACCTTTTATGTTATAAATCCTATTTGCTTATGTGGGCTTTGAGCAAGATAATTATATAATAATTAATGATACAGGGATGAATCTAAACTGATCCAAATAATTGTTGATGATATTTTTGAAAAGAAATATTCTACTCTTTCGAACGCTGATGGAAAGCTAGTGGGTATGGAGACCCGAATCAGTGATGTTTTCAATTTTAGATATTGGCACGACACCAAAGATGTTCGCATGATTGGAATCAAGGGGATGGGAGGTGGGGGGGGGGGGAAGACAACTTTAGCCACAACTGTTTATGATCAAATTTCTAATCATTTTGAAGGAAAAAAGCTTTGTTGAAAATGTAAGGGAGGTTTCAAAGCCTTCTTTGTCCTATTTAAAGAAGCTTCAAAAACGGATACTAAAGGATGTGTTAAATAGAAAAGACATCACTTTTAGTAGTGTTCATGATGGGAAAAACATGTTGAAAGACATGATGGCATCGTAGAAAGATACTTGTTGTTTTAGATGATGTGGATTACATAGAACATCTTGAGGCGTTAGCAGGCTAGCCTAACTAGTTTAAATTGGGAAGCAGAATTATCATCACCACAAGAGATGAGCAAGTGTTGTTAGCCTACAAAGTGAACTTCATTCATGATTTCAATTTGTTATCATACGAGGAATCGATTTGCCTCTTGAGCCGGTATGCATTTCGAAAAGAGATTCCAATTTGAGGGTATGAAGAGCTATCAGGGCAAGTTGTACAATATGCTGATGGTCTTCCCTTGACGATCAAAGTTTTGGGTTCGTTTCTATTTGGTCAAAGTGAGCCTTACTGGATAGATGCCATACAAAGACTAAAAACAATTCCATTGAAGGCAACTATGGAAATATTGGAAATAAGCTTTGATAATCTAAAGGATGATTGCAAAGAAATATTCTTAGATGTTGCAGGTGTTGATGAATTCCTGATGAAGTCTGATTGTGGCTACTGTAGCAGTACTGTAGCATGGATCAGTTTCAGAGTCATAAGTTGGAGTCCTAGTCCAACTCGTCTAACTATTAGTTATCTATCAAGTTATGTTTTAATGTGTAATCCTAGTTATAGTACAACGCGTATAGGTTAGTCTATATATACCGTGAAGGGTAGGGGTTCTCATTGTATCAAATTGGAGTTTCGAGTGAGTTTCTTCAATAAAGAAAATCTGCGTGTTTAGGCAGAAACTAACCTGTGCGTGTTCTTGTTTCAACTGTGTGTTGTGTGCATCTGCTACTTGACTCTCTGATAAACATCAATTGGTATCAAGAGCTTGCGAAGAAGTTCCCAGTGATTTGTATCCACGATTAAGGGTTACAATAACTGAAAGAATCTTGTGGTAATACGTGAGTTATTTTAGGGTTACAACATCCTTAAAACAATCGACTTAAATAACCTATTGGTTGGTTGTGAATTGCAGCCCACTGTGATTAAAGCCCACTCTAATCACAGCCCATTTTTTCTTTTCATCTCTAACCTGTGACCTTGTTGTTAGATGTGTGAAGTTGATCAGATTGCATTAATTTGGTCACAGCTTTTGTTCAGGTAAAACAGATACAAAGGCTAAGCTACTTATCCGTGTGAAAAAGGGCTGGAAAGTTCCCCGTTACAAACCTATTCGCGATCCAGAAGAAGAACCAGGATGACTGGAGATCCATCAGGTTCAAACCCACCACCACCGCCGACAAAAGAAGCAAATTTGACATTTCACTGCCCGATGTTAACGTCAACTAACTATACCATATAGAGAATGCGTATGGAGGTACTTCTTGGAATTCATGGAGTCTGGGATGTGGTCGACCCAGGCTTAGAAAATCCAAAGAAAAATAACATAGTTAAAGGTTTGTTGTTTCAATCAATACCAGAAGACCTGATTTTGCAAATTGGGAATTTGAAAACAAGGAAGGAGATGTGGGATGCAATGAAAACCCGTAACTTAGGTGCTGATCGTGTGAAAGAAGCTAGGCTTCAAACCTTAATTACAAAGTTTGAGAATCTGAAGATGTCAGATAACGGTACTATAGATTCATATGCCTCAACGCTATCGGGTATTGCTTCTAAGTCAGCCACGCTTGGAGAAGTCATGTCGAAACACAAGCTGGTAAAGAAGTTTCTCACAAGTATTCCTAGACATTTTGTCCATATCGTGGCAGCCCTGGAACAAGTTTCAGACCTTAAAACAACGGGGTTTGAGGATGTGGTTTATAGATTGAAAGCGTATGAAGAGAGAGTGAAAGAAGATGATAAAGCAAACGATGCTCAAGAAAAGTTGCTTTATGCTAGGTCGGAAAGTTCCAATAGGAATAATGACGCGAGTGGAGGAAGAGGACGTGGTTCAAACTCTCGAGGTCGTGGTCGAGGTTGTGGTCGAGGTCGTGGTCAAGGACGTGGTAGGGGCAACTTTCAAAACCAAGGTCAACGTGACTCCTCGAAAAACCGTAAAGATAATAAGAAAATGGGTAAGAAACAGGAGCAATGTGACCTCTCACATATAAAGTGCTACCGTTGTGATAAGTACGGACACTTTGTTTCAAAATGCCCAGATCAAAAACGAGACTATGAAGTAAACTTCAGTGAGACAAAAGAAAGAGACATAAATCATGAAAAAGGTACATTCTTTATGATGAAATTGGTTCAAAAAACGGTTTTCATGAATGAAGAAAAGTTTACTCCTCCAAAGATTGAGTCCAACACCGAGGAAGATGATGTATGGTACTTTGACAACGGAGCAAGCAATCACATGACAGGTAATTACTCTTACTTTTCTGAGTTAAATGAAAATATAACAGGTCATGTAAGATTTGGAGACGGTTCGTGTGTAAGTATAAAAGGAAAAGGCTCTATTTTGTTTCAAGGGAAAAATGGGAAACAAAAGTTGCTAAAAGATATTTATTACATTCCCGCTCTTCATAGTAATGTGATAAGTCTTGGACAAGCTTCAATATCCGGTTGTGATATTAGGATACGAGGTGATTTACTAACCATGCGTGATAGTTGTGGAAGTTTGCTAATTAAAGTCCCGCGAAGTGCAAATCGTCTTTACAAGGCTCAACTACAAGATGGGAAACCTTATTGTTTGCAAGCTAACATTGATGAAGAGTCATGGATGTGGCACGTGCGACTTGGTCATATCGGTTTTGGTGCGGTGAATTTGATGCACAAGTTAGCTAAAGGGGTACCAGTAATTAAGCATCAAGATCAAATATGCGAGTCTTGCATGGTTGGAAAAGAAACAAAGAAGTCAATCTCTAAGAAAGCAACATATAGACCTTCATAATTACTTGAGATGGTTCATGGGGATATTTTCGGACTGATAAATCCTCCCACTCAAGCAGGTAACTCTTATATCCTAGTTCTTATCGATGATTATTCGAGGTACATGCGGTCTTTTCTTTTGAAGCATAAAAGTGACGCGTTTGGAGTAATCAAAAGATTCAAGACGTCAATTGAAAAACGAACGGGTAAAGAGATTGTGACATTCCATACGGATAGAGGTGGTGAATTTACATCACATGACTTTAATCAGTTTTGTGACCAAGAAGGAATAGCACGTATGTTGACGGCTCCTTATGCACCTCAACAAAATGGAATAGTGGAACGATGAAACCGTACTATACTTGAGATGACAAGGTGTCTCATGAAGGCAAGAGGTGTACCAAATAAATTTTGGGGTGAAGCGGTTCGACATGCAACATATATAATAAATAGAACACCTACGCGAGCATTGGTAGGAGTTACACCATACGAGAAGTTTTATGGGGAAAAACCGAACCTTGAAGACTTAAAGGTATTTGGTTGTATTGCACATGAAAGAATTGTTTCAAAGCACCTGAAAAACTTGATGATAGGTCAAAACCATTGGTTTATCTTGGAAAAGAACCAGGTTCAGGAGGTTTTCGACTTTACAACCCACGTGAAAACAAGATTATAATCAGCACCTATGTTGTTTGTGATGAGAAAAGAGGTTGGAATTGGACAACGAAATATGAGGATTTAAACCAAGCTGGAAATGAACTAGGTATGTCAACTGCTTTTTGGAACGATATACATGTAAATGATGATGATCAGGTGGTGAATGAGGAAGCTCAAACTACTGAACACGAACAGACTACAACAAGTCACGACAACAACGCGATACCATTTGCTGTTCACTCAACACCTACTGTTCATCCGAGAACACCTACTGCTACTGTTCATGCTACAGTAACAGGTACCCAGGAACTTGGTAATAGTACAATTCATATCGCGACATGTCGGTCAACTCGAAAAAGGTTTTACCAATGAGGTTAGGTGATTAGCAACTTAACATTAATGAACTTATGTTGACAATTGACGAGGAACCAAGGAATTTTAAAGAAGTGAAATTTAAACCGCAATGGGTCAAAGCAATGCAAAACGAGCTTGATTCTATTGTAAATAATAATACTTGGAAACTCGTTTTTCTTCCTAAAGGTGTAAAACCGATTGGGTTAAAGTGGTTGTTTAAGATCAAAAGAAACGGCGATGACACAATCAAGAAGTTCAAAGCACGTCTAGTTGCTAAAGGCTATGTACAACAACCCGGTATTGACTTTGATGAAGTGTTCACGCCAATAGCTCGACTCGAGACCATACGTGATGGATCTGGACACACTCCTTGTGTCAATGATATTTTGTATGATATTATTAAGCACGCGGAATATACTTAGTAATACTTAGAAGACAGTTTATATGATGTATTGTATGAGAGTAAACACAGATTAAACACAAAACTTAAGCTCCAATATTATTGATGAATAATACGAGTGATCTTAGTATCACTAGGGTTACACCTTGAAGCCTTTGTGAGTAATACGTAGGTAATTAACAAGTACCTAAGACAATGACCTAGGACCTCCTTTTATACAACAAGGAGTCCTTTACAAGATAAGTATAAAGCTAACATAATAGAATATACACAAGATCTATTCTATACTTATCTAGACGTGTTAAGCTAAACTTAAACTGATAGCAGTGGTAATAATGAACTGGCAGTGGGAATACGTTTCCACTGCTAGTGTTAAATCAAGCAGTGTAAACCACATACTATCCGTGGTAACGGATTATTCCCAACAATCCTCCCCTAAACTTATGATTTCTCTGTAAATCAATAAGTTTCTTCAATATGCATTATCTTCAAGGATTTGGGGAATTCAATCAAACACTTCACTTCTTTCTTAACTTCTGTATGGCTCTTGAACATTGATCTTGAAGTCTTTGTAACAATGCTCTGACCTTTTCATTGTCTTCATTAAATCTTATTGGTAAGGTTAACATCACTATAAGAGCTCCAACTCTAAGTGGATATTCTTTCTCAGCAAGCATGAAAAAGTCTTCTCCATTTGTTGTAGAGACATGATGAACTTCACATGAATCATAGTAAAACCATTTAGTACCAAAACTCGTGAATAAGGTTTTCCAGAAGACATCATCAACATTTGGTTCATAGAGCCTTCTAAGATTCACCCATAACTGCATCTCCTTTGTATCTTTAAGATCTTGAGCATTAAACCTTTCTTGAACTAATCTCCATAGTGTATTAAGGTCATCTCTGTCAAAAGCTTTAATAAGATCTTCAAATGTCATGAATGATGAAGTTGCACCACCTAACCTTGTGATCTTCCATGATGGAGCAAAATTGCTAGCAGTGAAAACTTCCCAATCAATAATAGGATGTCGAACTTGTAGTGGTTCTGGATAAAAATCTCTTTCTTCAATCACAATCATTCCAGTCAATTGATCTTCAGTAAGTTTCTCAGTAGGAACTTCCTTCTCAGTAGACATTGTTTGATCTTCATCAACCTTAGTCTTCTTAATAGTTTGAGAATCACTTAATTTGGCCTTTCTCTTCAATCTAGGAACTCTTTTTGCTTCTTCTTTTTCAGAACCCATTGGAATAAAAGCTTTATCTTGTCTTAGAACTCTGTAATAAGCTCTTTCAACTTGATCATCAGACATTCCTCTAAATTGATGCTTCTTCCAATTACCAACATGACAACAATAAGTCTTCATGTATGCAAGTATTTGTGCCTTGGTTAGTTGTCTTGGTTTCTTTTGGCCCTTTCCCTTTTTGACTGAATTAATCACATCTCCAAGTGCTTGATTGTTCTTCATTTGAATGAAATCCTTCAACTGAGCTGTTCTTTGTTCCTCATTTAAGGATGCATCAGCTACCAGGTCAATTGCCTTTTTCTTGATTTCTGCATTATTAGCAACCAAGAATTCAATATCATCTTCAATAGGAATATAACTAAACTCTGGAGTCTTCTCTCTAAGAACTGTAGGTTGAACATTGGAAAGTGGATCTTCAACAACATCTTCCATTCTATCCAATCTTTTAGCTTCCAAAAAGCTTACAACCTCTATTTCTTTCAATCTTTTCTTCTTAGCAACTTTCTCAGCAATTTGATCTTCTGCTATCTTCTTAGCAAGTTCTCTATCAAAATCAAACTGAGTTTGTCTTTTCTTTGAAATTTTGCTTCCAGTTTGCTCTACATCTTCCATAACTGCTTTACCCTTATCTTTCTTCAAATTATCAAATTCTTCAGTTGCAGTGGCAAAATTTGGTTTTGCAGTGGAAATAACATCAATGGTAAAATCTGTTGCAGTTTGAAAAATGTCTTGATCTTCAAGTTGCTCTCCATGAGTTTCAGTTTCCTTTGCTCCTTTACTTGTATCTCCTTCATCTTCAAAATCAATTGTCCTCCCCTCAGTGTCAGCACCTGTTTTCCTCCCCTGTTTGGAAGAATTTCCCAAATCTTGATCAGCTGAATCACCATCAGTTGGTGAGGATGAAGATGAAATCACCAGCTTTGCAGTCCTCTTGTGCTGTTGCAACCCTTGTATCTCTTCCTTTAATGTCTGAATCTCTGTCTTTAAGTATTGAATATCTTTGGCATGCTGCTTCTTGATTTGAACCAAAGACTTCTGTAGAGATTCAACCTGCTTTGCTAACTTGGTACACAAAACCATCAATTCCAATTGGTTCCTACTGCCCTCATCACTTCCAACTGTGTTACCTGTTGGGAGAGGTGAATCATGGGGCAAAGGTTCAGATTCCCCCCTAGTGGGACTAGGTTGAAGTCTAGAACCATCACTGCTTGTTCCTAGACCATAAGGTTCAGAAACTTGTTGTGTTGTCATGAGAGGAGTTGACTATTTAGGCCTTCTCTCATAGGTTCTTGAAACTGGTGGAGTATAATCAATGTTTGGAACATTAATTGTGGATGTGTTTTGTTCAGTTGAAATTTTAGCAAGCATTTGTGGTAGGAGAGGTGTAAAAATCATATTGCCATCTTTGTTCAAATTTTGAAAAACTTTAGGCTTTAGGCAACTGATTTGATAAAAATTTGTGTGGGGTTGCAGTTGAAAGTCATTAAGCACTGCTTGCACAAACCTTGGATACATTAAAAATTTGGTTTTACTTTGTACATTGCCTTTCATGCTTGTAAAAATATAATTTGACCAGTTGAAAATCTTATCAGTGACTAGACAAACCAAAGGATAAGCCATGGTTGAACTAAATTGCTCATAAGATGTTTTCTTTGGACTGA
Organism: Chrysanthemum makinoi; assembly: GCA_910596185.1. Lineage (NCBI taxonomy): Eukaryota > Viridiplantae > Streptophyta > Magnoliopsida > Asterales > Asteraceae > Chrysanthemum > Chrysanthemum makinoi. The sequence goes on along the minus strand of OU343222.1, from coordinate 49,566,599 downwards.
GACAATACAACAGAGTATGAATCAAAAATTGCCATTGGGGACAAAAACCACTCTTTTTGAAAGTAACCTTTTTGTCAGTGGTATCATACCCCATGGATGATAAAGTATCATGAATTTCAGGCAGAGGTAATGTAATGACACCATTGAGATCACCCAAGCGGAGTATTCTCCTCAAAGATGCCTCAGTAACATTAATAGTTACCCCATCCACAGTGGCTCGTAGAGCATCCACTGTTTCATGTGTATCTCCAATCTCAAGTGTTATAGACTTAGCAGTAGTCCAAAACTGTTTGATTTGAGAGATATAAATTGTGGGTTTTAAAAGCAAAGCATACCTTATATGTGTGGTATGTAGAAAGTCCACAATTTGATGATAAACAGGGCCGCTCTTTTCATTAGTCTTTTGTAAGTAGGCCACAAGGTTGTGCTCATCTGCAAACTTCAAAGATGCCATAGAAACTTTTGATGAAAAACAAGATGATGTCAGTAAGAATGAAAGAATTAACTAGCCAATTGAGAGAGAAAGATATATAGGGTTAGGGTTTAGAATTATAGCGCAAGTAAAATTATCTTAAGAAAGTATTAAAATATGGAAAGAAGATAATTTCCTTAAAATATTAACCCTATATATATGACAAACAGTGGTTACTTTCAACGACTAGTAAAAATTAGTTACTGACATAATCAGTTGTAACGGCTAGAACAACAGTGGTAAAATAACACTGTCAGTGGAAACTGTGAACTAGCAGTGGTAATTTTTCACAAAAATTTCAAAGAGCAGTGGTAAATAAAATCATGATAACAAGACTGCTCTTATCATAGTTTTTAGCAAACTATCAGCTATCAACGAATTTGTTATGTCTTTACCATGAGCCATTTGCTATGGACTAGCCAACTCTTAATCATAAAGAATATGGTGAGTTGATAACCATATAGTTTTTGGTAAACTATCAACCATAAACGGATTTGTCAAGTCTTTACCAGTAGCCGTTTGCTCTGGACTAGTTGATTCTTATGTGTATAAGACATGGTGAATCAATAATCATTTGTTGTGTATCTCAGATATACACCTTTTACATTCAACTCCTATCAAAGCTTTGGTTATGTAGTTGTAAGAGATAAGAATAACCAACTTGATACATACCAAAGTTACCTTTAATCAAACCATTTTCCAAGTAAAATATCTTCCAAAGTCAACTTGATACTATCTATATTTACTCCTTAACCTACCAAAATAGGAAAAAGTAAATATTCTCATTAAATAACCCTTTCAACCGACCTTGTCTATATAAGGAGGCTTGGCTTGTTGAAATCTTCATCAAATCACACTCAAACATCCAATAACCCTAAAACAATCATGAGTAATCCCTCCAATATCATCAACATCTCTTCAGACTCAGAAGAAGAATATGTAATCGAGTCAGAGTCCTCCTCTGAAGCATCAGGATGGTGTGGATACATTCCACCAGGAACTGGCTCTTCATCAAAAAGGTATACCAAAGAAACTGCTAAGCGTATGCCTGCAGCTAAGCCTGCAAAGTCTCTTGAGTTCTACTCCAGCTCATCTGATGATGATGAGGAAAATAATGAGACTTATTCCATGGTCAAAGATTTGCCAAAAGCTCTTTCAATAGCACTAGAAACAGCTATCTCCAATATGAAACAGATATCCATCCCAACAAATTCTGCAATGCTACCAAAGCCTCCTCCACAGGTTCTTGGGCTTCCATGTCCACGAATGCAATCCACTTTTAAGAACAAAAGGAAGAGGGCACCCAGAAACAAGCATGACTATGTGGGCAAAGGCAAGAAGCCAATGGAGTAGCTGAAGGTAGGTGTAGGATTTACTAGGTTTCAGTCTTTTGTGTTTTGATGATAATAAGAATTTTCACTTTGATGTTTATGTATCACGTTATTGTAATGAAGTTCCTTTGTTTTTCCTTTTTCCACTGTGAGCATGTTACCACTGGTTGCATTATAGTTCCCACTGTAAAATAATTTCTGTGTAAATATCAGTGGACAACTAGATAGAATCTAAACAACCTTCGAGCATCGATTCACCAAAGAGTAACCATTTAATGCAAACAAAGAATCCTTCAAATCTGCAACTCACAAGCATAAATCAAACACTTGAATTACGGTTGAGTTTGGCAATGGTTAGTGTATAGAAAGAAATGACCATAGCAGTGGCTATACTCAATAAAGTCAACTCATAAGTATTGATACACTTTCCAAGGCCACATGACTCCAATTTACTTCTCAACTACTTGCACCTTCCCCTCATTAACTTCTTGAAACCAACTTAATATATATTTAACATACAGTTTAACACAAATCACTCAAATCACATACTCCAAAACTTTCACTTTCAAAGATCATATCTCTAACAACACCATGAGTCAATCAAGTCCAATCAATCTTTCTTCTAGCAGTTCATTCGATAGTTCATGGGATGACTTTGTTTTGAAAAACCCTAGGAGAGTTGATAAAGAAGAGTATGAGAAGGTTGTATCCAAGAAGAGAAAACATTCAACAGTACTTTCAAGTCCTTTTCCTGCAGGTCCATCATCACTACAACCAGAGCCTCAGGATGCACTAATCAAGGAAGATAGCTCAGAAATCAGCTCCTATGTATCTCCATATGTAGATACAGATGATGAGACATCTAGAAGAGTCCTGAGTGTTCCCCCTCTTGCAGCAATAGCTCTTCCTGAAGAGCTCCAACCATCACCTTTTCTACCATTACAATCAACTCCATCATCATCTCGTCCTTCATCATCCTCACCACCTACTGGGATAGTGGTGATGGGGTTAGCTAGCCCTAGAGTGTACGAGTGGATTAACATGCGTGGAGCTCCGAAGGTGATGCCAAACTGGGGCTTTCCCAAGAAGCCATAGATGATAGATGATGGATAGGAAAGGGATGGGTTAGAAAGCTTGTGTTTGGGGTAGGTTGTTGGTAGTTGTCTTTCAGTTTATGTTGTGATGCTTGTAATCTGTACTTCATGGATGTAACTGCTGCACTTAGAGTGCAGTTTTGTGTAATAATAATAATAATCCATGTTTTCCTTTATCTGAAGTATTTCTGCATCACACATTTTGTTCCACTAACTTCATCATCAAAACTGACAAATTGTCCATCATAGTGCTCAAAATCAGAAAGATAAGACTTGTTGCTGACAATAATAGTCATGTGCCTTGAACACCCACTATCTGTATATCCTTGATCTGATCTTTTTGACCTTGGATGTTCCTGCACATAAGAGTAAAGAGTTAGATTCTTTTGGGGACCCAAGCCATGATTGACTTGGATCTGCTTCGTGTATCAATATAGTTAAATCTATCAAAGGTCATTGATACACCATTGGGATTGGTTGTAGATATATTTCCTTTAGGTTTCCATTCCCAACGTGCTGAGGCCTTCACAGCATTGCCCATGTCCCCTATTTTCTTGTTCAAAACCCTTGCAGTGGTAACTTTTGAATGAGCAGTGGTAACTGCTGGTTTCTTTTTAGGTACCCACTGTTGATTATAATTAACCTTTTTAGCTTGAAAGGTTCCTTTCCCTGTTTGTGCAGATTTTACAAAAATTGTTTTGGAGTTTGCACTTTTAACAGGTGACTTAGGATGAGCAGTATTAATAGTTTTAGCAGTGGCAAAAGTTTTGAGGCCACTTCTAAGTTGAACTGCTCTTGGGACCATTTTGCAATGTGAGTTAGGGTGTACATTATGTTGAAACTTATTAGACTCCACCCTTTTATTCCCATATACTTCCCTTCTCCCATTACGATAATCACAATAAGCATGTAAATGATCAAAACTACCACAGATATAGCATGCCTTATTGTACATCACAAAATCACTACCTAGTTGTTGAGATTTAACATGATTCCAACTCCTCTGATTACCCCTGGGAGCTGTAGGCTTGTTCCTATACATCTCAGCATACTTTACAGTTGATCTAGGTTTATTAATTTGTTTCCTAGGTTCCTCTGTAACAGTATTAACAACTTTTGGGATAGAAGTTTCTACATTCTTTTTAACATTCTCATCTACAACAGATGAGTCACTAGCACTCTCAAAAACATCATTATCAAGCTTACTCTCTTCCTCACTCTTCACCACAATATCTTTTAAAGGACCATATTCTCTTTCAAGATCCTTAAAATCCTCTATGCCTGTATGAGCTAAATCTATACCTGGAGGTGATGGAACACCTCTTAGTGGTGGAGGCACTGTATTATAACCTATACCTGACTTAGCTTTACTATAAACTTGAGCATTCCAAATTTTATCAATTGACTTAGACTGATGATAACATGTGTCTAGAGTTAAATTGACATTTTCATTTTTCTTTTGGAGTTTTTCAAGCTCCTTTTGGTATGCTTCATTCACAGCAGTTGTATATTCTACCTCTCTCCTAAGAAGAATCATATCATCATTATATTTTGACTCATTCTCCTGATAGTGCTCTATTTTCTTTTCTAATACTGCCATAGCTCTCCTAAGATTAGACACGGTATAATTAGCAGTATATAATTCTTGCCTTTCATTAGAGTATAAATCATTAAGCCTTTCAACTTCTTTAGCAGCCCTACATGTTTTAGAAAAACTATCAAAGTTTTGTACCTCAAAGTCAGAGAAAGCCATGAGAGCAACTTCAGTAGAAACAAGAGCAACATCAAAATGTTCTTCTTCTTGTTCATCAGCCATGAAACTCCAATCAAAGCTCACACCATCAATTGCCAACATTGCCTTTGGTTCTTCCACAGTTGGTCCCTTCTTTTGCTTGTACCAAGTAGACCTGTTGTCCTTGGTCTTTGGACTTCTACATTCTCTAGCAAAGTGTCCAAACTTGTGGCAGTTAAAGCACTCCACTTTCTTCTTATCAAAACCTGCAGTATCATCACCATTAATGTGGATAGGCTTGCCAGTCTTCTTGTAAAATTTCTTAGCCCTCATGCTAAGAAGAGCTATCTGCCATTTTATATCCATCTCCTCCAAGTCATCTTCATCAATTTGCTCTATGTCTTCATGAGTTAAGACAGAGCCATCAACTTGTGTGGAGATAAAAGTGTTAGTGCAAATATTACGATATTTAATCTATACATTCTCATTTGTTTTGTTGATGACAAACATGTAACTTGTAATACACAACGTAAAATGTATAAGTTACTTGTAGTTAGATCTTGTCTCAACATACTCTCAACACCTCTCGACGACTCAAGTCCTTGTATGCTACAACACAGGTTCGTACATGTTTGTTATGTTGCATTATGATCAAACCCCCAACAAACCAATAAACATGTTTAGTTAAATAGTTTATGTATAACAACTAGTGTTTACATATTGGGTAAATATATACATAACTAGTATGTATTATAATGGGTAATATAAATTGGTAGAAACTTAAGTATTTGACCCATTAACCAAATACATTGAATGTAGTTGGGTAAAACCCAAAGTCCATGACCCATACCCATTTGCATGACATCATACATAAGTCATATATGGATAATATCCATGACCCATGGTATTGACCCATACCCATAAGACTAGATACATTGTACTCATTAGATACATTGTATCTAAAGGAATACCCATGGACCAACCCATAACCCATGACCCATGACCCAAAAACCATGGGCAAAAGGGAGCGTCCTACGGATCCCTGGAATTACAAGGGCCGGATCCCTCCAGAAGGGATCCTTGGGGCAGAACATGGTTTTGGTCTTTTTGCCTATAAATAGCAAGCCACTTCTTACCATTTCTTCATACCTTCACACATAGTTTCTCTCCACCAAATCTAGGATATTTAGATCATTAGGAAACATGCAAACCACCCTCATCTCATATGATCATAATGCTTCTAACTCTCATTTATTGTAAGCATACTCCCGAAGTGATCCTCCAAAGCAAGCTTAGAGATCTTGCTTCCTTACCTACTGAAGTGATCACCCATCACAAGATACAAGCATATGAAGATCTTATACAACAAGCTTGGGAAACTTGTCATCTTCATTCATAGAAGACTAACTACATCATGCTTTGGGTTCTTGATGTTTAGTCTAGGAGTTCATATCCATTAGACACATTGTCTTGGATATTGTCTAGTATCATATTCTTGTATCTATGACTAGACTAGATGGTTTATGTGTTTGTGCCATAAAACACAAGGTTTTTTATGTTGGGCCACAAAACATAACGGGTGTCATAGATGTGTCAAAGGCATTAGTGAAGAGTGCCGAAGATCCGTGTTGAAGGCATTAGTGAATGGTGCTGAAGGATCGTGTAAATGGCATTAGTGAAGAATGCCTAGGTCGTATAATCGATGAGGTGCATCGTTATACATATAGTATTTGTTTATATCCAAGTATGGTGATATCCTTGATGGTGTTGTAACAAGGAGTGGATCTCCTTGAGATTAGGTGTTGTGTTGTGATGGGTAGTAGTTCCTCAATAGTAATGGAACTAGGTGCTTAGCCTAGTACCTAATAAAGGGTAGGCGACGTTGTGTAGGTGTGGTTCACCTTGGAGTGAAAGAACCCGGTGGTTAGCCTAGCACCGTATAAAGGGTAGGCGACGTTGTGATAGGTATGGTTCGCCTTGGTGTGAAAGAACTCGGTATTTAGCTTTGTACCGGAAAAAGGTGTAAGCGACGTTGTGAAGGCTTCTCCGCCATAAGGAGTTGGTGTAGTGATTATGAACTCTCGAGTAGGTGACTCGGGGAGTGGAGTAGGGCAAGGAAGGTGTCCTTGTAGCCGAACCACTATAAATCCTCGTGTTGGTTTGTCTATCCTTTTACTTATCGCTTTACTCTTATTCTTGCATTACATTGTTTATTCTCTATGTGGTTGATGTCTATGTTTGTGACACATACTTGGTCTTTCATATAGTCACAAACTATATTTAACACTTTACATATTATGACACGCTTGATCAAGAAAAAGCAACCGGACTAATAATGGTGAAACTTGATTTTTAATGAACCATTAATCTTGCGGAATCTTATGTGATATTAAGGGGTTGGCCTTACATGCCGTAATGCGTTAAATGCATCCTCGCGTCGAGATTAGCAAATGCAATGGTTTATACTATATTTGATACAAAAGTTTTAAGTTTGAAACGGAAACGTATTCACCCCCCTTTTACGTTTTCACAATTGGTATCAGAGCGGGTTGGCTCTAGTTTTTAAAACAAATGGTTTTCAAAACGAGTAAGGTCCTCGTATCAAATTTTTGATGAAGTCAAGCATAATATGAAAAGTGTTTTGTTGATCTTTTTCTCTTTGAAGTTTTGTTGTTAGATATCTTGTTAATCAAGCTTGAATAAAGGCAAAAATGGTTAATATAACTTCACTTAAAAGTCTACAAAGGTTAAACCTTTTCGTCGGGTCAAAACGTACATTTTTGTAATTCTGTGTCAGATTCGCGGATCCCTCAGGTTACACTGGACGGATCCCTCAAGCAAGGGATCCGTGGTACAGAAGACAATTTTTGTCTGAATTTTAAAAATTCATAACTAATTAACCGTAATTCGTTAGAAGTCGTGCCACCTATCATTTTAAAGGTATTTGAGTCTACTTTCATTTAAAAATGATTTCATAAACTGATTCAAAACAAAAATTTACAAAATCATTGATTTATAATATAAAGTCATTTTTCGGTCATAACTTTTGCACAAACTTTTGATCTAATTGGAGACGGATGTTTTCATCTTTGAATAACATTGTGTCCTCTTTTGAAACTAAGGTTTTGATTATATTTATAAAGGAAACTAATCAAGCTTGGTATAGATGTTTAACATAAAGCGATGAAAAGAACTTTCGTATGCTATGCTAAATGATAAATTGTTTCATTTGCATTACTTGATTATTTGCTTATCTCAAATAGCTTTTGTGCTTGTTTGATTGATTAACATATGTGGTTTCCTTACCTTGCTATTCATTCTCCTTCTTGTCGATTTAGTATTTTTCTACTAATCAATGTGCTACTTGAAGGAGTGTTTGGGATAACATCTAGTTGTGTCGAAAATATTAGTTTTATAAGTTGAAAAAATGTTTAAAACATTTAACACACTAAAATGGATTTTTGATTGAGTTTGTCATGTGTGCAATATAAATGTTTTATGTGCCTATATGATTTCTTGATTTCATATTTTCTTGTTTCATTTTCTAAAAACAACAAGAATGTACATCGGATCATAACCTACACTTGTGTTGATGATGTACTCTCCCGTTTTCCTTTTCATGATCGCTCTCCAAGCTTCATAGTAGGATTGACAACTTGATTATTTCATCCGATATACTCAAGTAAATTATTTTGCAACGCAAATATAATTGTTCATATCCGAAAGTCCAAACTCGAGCTTTCCAACAACATATGTTGAACTAGCTCATCCAACTATTTTTTTTGTTCACCATATGGACAACTTTTAATTTTTTGACACCTTCGTCACCTCAGTTGTTTCAAGTATAATATTAATATAAACGAAGCAAAGTATCATCATTGTTACTCTTCGATAGGCCATTGTAGGAATATAAATTTTCCTAACTTAAGAATGAATATTGGAGAACTTATTGCACTAGAAACTCAATTTGACCTAACGGTTGAATTGCTTCCTCGAGAGAAGTTGGGTATGTGGAATCGCTCGTAAAAATGGTCGTGTTTAGCCGTAATTGAGTACCGCTAGTAATAGTCTCATATTCATTCTCTCACTTGAGAAATTTATACTCCTATGTTTTCCTAAAGTAAGTTTACAATGGAAATACTTTGCATTATCTTAGGATTACTAATCAAACAAGTTTTAAAATTAATTTTTCTTTTTTTGTCAATCACAACCACTTGCCTCATCAAGCGATTATCTTGCTTTGATCGAGAAGAGCTACATGACTTCATGGACGAAGCTCATTGTATGCTAATCACCATCCGTAATGACTAGATTGTCCTAAACTAACACCTCACAACTCTTTTGTCTTGAACACCATTATGTGCTCTTTTCTTTCTAGACACATACCTTGCATGTCATTGTTAGTGTAAATGATTTACTAATCTAGACCGTAAATCTGTTTTGGGCTTCTTGAATAGTTCTTGTTAAGTTTGCTAAACCTTTGTGTCATTTGTGAGCTCGATCTCATTTGATTGCCTATATGTTATCTCTACATGCTCTCATTGCTTTGCTTAATGTGTATACATGTATACTTGTTGTAGAAATCATTAGTTTCATAATTCGAAACATAGAGCAAATTCTGCAACTATTCTGTTAAGAAAATTTGACGCCAGATCCCTTAGATGTAACTAGACGGATCCCTCAATTGAAGGATCCGTGGGATCCGGGTGGACAGAAGTTCCTTTTTAGCCTCTTTGCATCAATCCAACATTCTAGACCTTATTGGACTAGTTAAACATGCTACATTAGGATCACTTAAACTTTCCTTAGGCTCAGTTGATCTCACATTCACTCATGGATGATTTAGGATCACATTCAAAGTATTTTTGATTTATAATTACTTCAAAACTCACCATCTTTCTGCTCTAATGTTTACACATTGTTCCTTGCATCTCAAAACACTTAGTTTGATATTTCTTTCAATTTTAGCAAATTGATTTTAGTCATCCTTACCTCAAAATAGGCCAAAAACTAGGTTTTAATTTCTTATGATTTTTAAAGAATTCTCCAAATCTCTCTTAAGTCATCATCTGATCTCTAGGATCATTTAACACCACTTGACACTCTCAAATTTCTTACTGTCATCTTTGATCATCCACTGGTGCTCATGAAGCCCCATTTTTCATAAAAGCCAATCATAAGCTACCATCAATCATTCTCTCTTGATCATTCAAGTCCATATTCATATAAGACACTTAATAGACTGAGTAACTTAGGATATGTAGGTGCTAGACCTTGCTAGAACCCAATCACCTCTTTTTTACCTCATCTGTTAGCCGGATCCCTAGACTTAAGCTAGCCGGATCCCTCTAGTGAGGGAACCGGAGGAACCGTGGAACAGTAGGAACTTTATCTCTTTAGTTGATCATTTCAAATTTCCTTTTTCCCACACAAGCTCTTGCTCAACACTTAGGATTATCTGTTTCCTATATGTTTATAAATGACTTGCATTTATATGAGTCTTTATGTGTTCTTCCTTTTTGTTTCATGATTTTATGTGAACAATTTATCCATTGGTATAAATGTTTTCCTTTTGTACTAACTCTTTTGGATTCTTGTAGGATGACAATGGTCGATTTCATCATCAAGTCAAGTTGTGCTCATTCGCACATTTTTTTGTTATTTCTAATCTTGCATCATCCTAACCATCTTACTCCGCTTTTATCACTACTCACAAAGTCATCATGTCTACCACCTCTATTGAGTCATCAACCAAGTCAAAGATTCACCTTGATACCTTTCATCACCTCTACCACAATTTCCATACCTCTAAGTCATAATGATGATTTCTATCATTATCAACGTGTCCAAAGGTCTAGTTCATGATCTACGCGATGAAGTATGTCTCATGTTCTACCACACCCACTATAATTCATGGTCGCTCAACCATCCTCTACAAACATCTATATTGTCAAAAGCCAAGTGAATTTCGTAATGAAATGCGTCTCATCCCTAAGCATATTTTTCTTACCTTGAACAAACCTTACAACCTCTAAACCAACCACGATGATGCAAGTAGTAGGATTATTCTCTTTTTGACACTAATCCTTTCTTTGTAGGTTCATATATATACACTTTGATGTGTATGGGATTCTCGTCTATTTATGGACGAACTTTTACATTATTTTTTTTGTAGGTTCTTCTTGACGCCCTCAAGCTAGGGGGAGCTTTCGTCGAGCATTTATAAAGTGCATCATATGACTTACTCGTCCAAGGACGAATATAATTTTGCACTAACTTTTTGTTTTGTAGATTTTCAAAACACACTAGGAGTACTTGACGCTCTCAATAAAGGGGAGTTTTTCGTCAAAGCTTAAACATTGCAAATTTTGCAATAATTTCATTTTAGCCTTCCTAAAATACTTGATGCCTTTAACAAGGGGGAGCAACCATCAAGGGGGAGCATGCACACATTCATTCTTCAAAATTCCTTTATGTTTCAACAAAAGGGAGATTTCTTTCTCATCATATATTTTTCTTTTTTCTTTTCTAATTTTTTTTTTGTGATTCAAAGGATCTTTCTATTTTTTTTTTTTTGTGATTCTCTAGGTTCCTCTTAAAGGCGAGATCACCACCTTTTGAAGACGTGCAAGCTCAAGGTTATGAGATGCTAAGCTTCGTCATTCGTGTTTAGTGTTGGAGGTATTGGCGTGGTGTGCCAATTGGAGCAATAAGGTGTTTTTATTTTATCTTCACTAGGGATGATGCAAACTCGCCATTTTTGGGAGAAAGGACACACCCTTTTTGTTTCGACAAAAGGGGGAGAAGAGTGTAAACGAAGAAGGTAATGTATAGGTAGTACGGACACAAGTAACTTTGACATTTTACCTATCTATTACGTTTACATCTATTTTGTCATCATCAAAAAGGGGGAGATTGTTAGTGCAAATATTACGATATTTAATCTATACATTCTCATTTGTTTTGTTGATGACAAACATGTAACTTGTAATACATAACGTAAAATGTATAAGTTACTTGTAGTTAGATCTTGTCTCAACATACTCTCAACACCTCTCGACGACTCAAGTCCTTGTATGCTACAACACAGGTTCGTACATGTTTGTTATGTTGCATTATGATCAAACCCCCAACAAACCAATAATCATGTTTAGTTAAATAGTTTATGTATAACAACTAGTGTTTACATATTGGGTAAATATATACATAACTAGTATGTATTATAATGGGTAATATAAATTGGTAGAAACTTAAGTATTTGACCCATTGACCAAATACATTGAATGTAGTTGGGTAAAACCCAAAGTCCATGACCCATACCCATTTGCATGACATCATGCATAAGTCATATATGGATAATATCCATGACCCATGGTATTGACCCATACCCATAAGACTAGATACATTGTACTCATTAGATACATTGTATCTAAAGGAATACCCATGGACCAACCCATAACCCATGACCCATGACCCAAAAACCATGGGCAAAAGGGAGCGTCCTACGGATCCCTCAAAGTGCCCACGGATCCCTGGAATTACAAGGGCCGGATCCCTCCAGAAGGGATCCTTGGGGCAGAACATGGTTTTGGTCTTTTTGCCTATAAATAGCAAGCCACTTCTTACCATTTCTTCATACCTTCACACATAGTTTCTCTCCACCAAATCTAGGATATTTAGATCATTAGGAAACATGTAAACCACCCTCATCTCATATGATCATAATGCTTCTAACTCTCATTTATTGTAAGCATACTCCCGAAGTGATCCTCCAAAGCAAGCTTAGAAATCTTGCTTCCTTACCTACTGAAGTGATCACCCATCACAAGATACAAGCATATGAAGATATTATAAAACAAGTTTGGGAAACTTGTCATCTTCATTCATAGAAGACTAACTACATCATGCTTTGGGTTCTTGATGTTTAGTCTAGGAGTTCATATGCATTAGACACATTGTCTTGGATATTGTCTAGTAACATATTCTTGTATGTATGACTAGACTAGATGGTTTATGTGTTTGTGCCATAAAACACAAGGTTTTTTATGTTGGGCCACAAAACATAACGGGTGTCATAGATGTGTCAAAGGCATTAGTGAAGAGTGCCGAAGATCCGTGTTGAAGGCATTAGTGAATGGTGCTGAAGGATCGTGTAAATGGCATTAGTGAAGAATGCCTAGGTCGTATAATCGATGAGGTGCATCGTTATACATATAGTATTTGTTTATATCCAAGTATGGTGATATCCTTGATGGTGTTGTAACAAGTAGTGGATCTCCTTGAGATTAGGTGTTGTGTTGTGATGGGTAGTAGTTCCTCCATAGTAATGGAACTAGGTGCTTAGCCTAGTACCTAATAAAGGGTAGGCGACGTTGTGTAGGTGTGGTTCACCTTGGAGTGAAAGAACCCGGTGGTTAGCCTAGCACCGTATAAAGGGTAGGCGACGTTGTGATAGGTATGGTTCGCCTTGGTGTGAAAGAACTCGGTATTTAGCTTTGTACCGAAAAAGGTGTAAGCGACGTTGTGAAGGCTTCTCCGCCATAAGGAGTTGGTGTAGTGATTATGAACTCTCGAGTAGGTGACTTGGGGAGTGGAGTAGGGCAAGGAAGGTGTCCTTGTAGCCGAACCACTATAAATCCTCGTGTTGGTTTGTCTATCCTTTTACTTATCGCTTTACTCTTATTCTTGCATTACATTGTTTGTTCTCTATGTGGTTGATGTCTATGTTTGTGACACATACTTGGTCTTTCATATAGTCACAAACTATATTTAACACTTTACATATTATGACACGCTTGATCAAGAAAAAGCAACCGGACTAATAATGGTGAAACTTGATTTTTAATGAACCATTAATCTTGCGGAATCTTATGTGATATTAAGGGGTTGGCCTTACATGCCGTAATGCGTTAAATGCATCCTCGCGTCGAGATTAGCAAATGCAATGGTTTATACTATATTTGATACAAAAGTTTTAAGTTTGAAACGGAAACGTATTCACCCCCCCCCCCTTACGTTTTTACAAAAAGCATAAAAGGTAGGGTCTCCAATACTAGCAACCTTCTTCTTTGAACCTGCAGTGGAAATATCATCATCACTTTCATCTTCAGAGAATCATCTGTCAACAGAGGTTGACAACAATGCCAAGCTACTAGAGCTTGTACCAAGTTTCCCTGCCTTCTTCAACCTTTGCTCAGTAAGTTTGAAGTTGTTGTAAAGGTCATTGAGCTTCATTGTTTCAATGTCTGATTTGTTTTCCTAGACATTAACATTAGTTTGAAACTCTAAAGGCAAACTTCTTAGAAACTTCAAATTGAGGTCTTCCTTTTCTACCTCAATGCCAAACACAGTTAGCTGTGTTACAATCTTCTGAAGTTTGGTGAAGATGCTATCAAGTGAGTCATTGCTAGAAGCAGAGAATTTTTCATAACTTTTCTTCAATAATGTCTTTTGTGTCTTCTTTGTAGCATCATTACCACCAAATACTGAGCAGATTTCTTCAAACAATTCTTTAGCAGTCTTGAATTTGTTGAATGCAATAATCTGGTCTCTAGGAAGAGTCATCAGCAGCAAACTTCTAGCCTTAAGATCATTCTTCCTTTGTGCCTTTTCAGCATTAGATTCAGGCTCAGAAACTTTCACAACATCTGTTTCACCAATTTTCGAAGTAGTAGTCACAGATTTGAAAGAATCACCAGTTTGAATGATCTCCCAAAGAGCATAGTCCTGTATGAGGAAGTATTTCTCAATAAGTATCCTCCACATCTCAAACTCATTAAGTTTGAGCTTAGGAAGTCTTGGAGTAGAAGAAGAGTTTGATTGGTTGTTTTCCATCTCCATTTAATTGAGTGAGTGAGTAAAGCAAATTCCTTGGATCTTCTAAAACAAAATATCAGAACCTTCGCTCTGATACCACTTGATGGATCTGGACACACTCCTTGTGTCAATGATATTTTGTATGATATTATTAAGCACGTGGAATATACTTAGTAATACTTAGAAGACAGTTTATATGATGTATTGTATGAGAGTAAACACAGATTAAACACAAAACTTAAGCTCCAATATTATTGATGAATAATACGAGTGATCTTAGTATCACTAGGGTTACACCTTGAAGCCTTTATGAGTAATACGTAGGTAATTAACAAGTACCTAAGACAATGACCTAGGACCTCCTTTTATACAACAAGGAGTCCTTTACAAGATAAGTATAAAGCTAACATATTAGAATATACACAAGATCTATTCTATACTTATCTAGACGTGTTAAGCTAAACTTAAACTGATAGCAGTGGTAATAATGAACTGGCAGTGGGAATACGTTTCCACTGCTAGTGTTAAATCAAGCAGTATAAACCACATACTATCCGTGGTAACGGATTATTCCCAACAATACGTCTCTTGATTGCTCTCGTAGCCGGGAAAGGATGGAGGATTCATCATTTGGATGTCAAAACGGCTTTTCTTCATGGTGACTTAAGGGAAGAGGTTTATGTTACTCAACCCGAAGGCTTTGAAAAACTAGGAGAGGAAGGAAAAGTATATAAGCTAGCTAAATCTTTGTATGGCCTAAGGCAAGCTCCAAGGGCATGGAACATAAAGCTAGATGGCACTTTAAAGGAGATGGGTTTTCAACAATGCATGCAAGAAAAGGCAGTTTATAAAGCGGTAACCAAAGGAGAATTTATCATTGTTGTGGCTTATGTAGATGATTTGTTCGTGACTGGGACAAGCTTAGATTGCATCAATGAGTTCAAGAAAAAGATGGCATCTCAGTTTGAAATGTCGGATCTTGGTGATTTAACTTATTACTTGGGTATCGAAGTATCACAAGAGAAGGATTGTATCAAGATCAAGCAAGAGAGATATGCACTAAAAATCTTAAAGAAGGCTGGTATGGAAGATTGCAATGCAACTTTATATCCAATGGAAAAGGATCTCAAGTTGTCGAAAGCTGAAGATGAACCAGAAGTAGAAGCTACTCAATATCGAAAAGTAGTAGGTTGCTTACGTTACCTCTTGCACACTCGTCCAGATTTGACTTACTCTGTTGGAGTGGTTAGTCGATATATGCAAAGTCCAAGAGAATCACATGCTCATGCTATCAAGAAAATCCTACGCTATCTTAAAGGTACAACTTCGTTTGGAATTGAATATAAACGGCGTAATGACATGAAATTGGTAGGATATAGTGACAGTAGTCATAATGTTGACATTGATGATGAAAGAAGCACTACTGGACATGTATTTTACCTTGGTCCATCACCTATTACATGGTGCTCACAAAAGAAAGCTACCGTGGCATTATCTTTATGTGAAGCTGAGTTCATGGCAGCCACTACAGTTGCGTGTCAAGCAATTTGGCTAAGGGAGTTATTGGCGGAAGTGACGGGGTTGGAAAGACAAAAGGTGTTAAAAAGAGTTGATAACAAATCAGCCATCGTATTAACAAGAAACCCGGTCTTTCATGGTAGAAGCAAACACATCCACACTCGATATCACTTCATTCGTGAGTGTGTGGAGAACGAGCATGTAATAGTAGAGCATGTATCGGGTGAAGAAAAAAGAGCAGATCCGTTAACAAAGGCCTTGGCGAGTATAAGGTTCAAGGAAATGAGGTCGTTACTTGGAGTGCAAGAATTTCCCTCTTCGACTCAGAAATTCAGGGGGTTATTGTTGATGAATTCCTGATGAAGTCTGATCGTGGCTACTGTAGCGGTACTGTAGCATGGATCAATTTCAGAGTCATAAGTTGGAGTCCTAGTCCAACTCGTCCAACTATTAGTAATCTATCAGGTTATGTTTTAATGTGTAATCCTAGTTATAGTACAACGCGTATAGGTTAGTCTATATATACCGAGAATGGTAGGGGTTTACATTGTATCAAATTGGAGTTTCGAGTGAGTTTCTTCAATAAAGAAAATCTGCGTGTTTAGGCAGAAACTAACCTGTGCGTGTTCTTGTTTCAACTGTGTGTTGTGTGAATCTACTACTTGACTCTCTGATAAATATCAGCATGCATACTAAAAGGTTGGGACAAAGAAGATGCAATTAGAGTGCTTGAAAGCCGTGGGTTTCATGCTAGGAATGGTTTAAGAGTTATTGAGCAAAAATCTCTTATAACTATAGCTGAATTTGGGTTCTTGCGGATGCATGACCAATTAGAAGAAATGGATAGGAATATTGTTTTCCGTTTGTACAAACATAGTCGATTATGGATTACAGACGAAGTTGAAGATATATTGACTAATGACTTGGTAAGGATCAAGTTATGATTTAATTATCACATTTTTCTATGATTAACAGAATGAATTTCATGATCATTATGTTTTGGATTTCAGGGTACCCAAGCAACAAAATGTCTATACTATCGGCCGCTAGATTTCATTGCTGAAATTGCAATGAAAGGTCTAGCAAACATGAAGGATCTTAGCTTTATTGACATATCAATCTCAGCTGAATGTAATAGTAATATTATAAACTGGAAATTTGATAAAATTAGCCAATACTTTCCTAGTTCCTTACGATTTATGAAATGGTATGGTTTTCCTTCTTCGAGTTTACCAAGTACATTTCACGAAAAAAATCTTGTTGGACTTGTAATGGAACAGAGCGAGATTGTTCAACTTTGGGATGATGGAGAAGAAAAGGTAGAATAATGGTTAATTTGTTGTTTTTCATGATTTATTGTGATCCTATATATCTATTGGTTTGTCATTGCATCCATATTAACTGCTTTTTGTACTTATGTTAGGTTCTTCATAAGCTCAGGTTGAACTAAGGACCTTTCACCTTGGGAATACT
Organism: Chrysanthemum makinoi; assembly: GCA_910596185.1. Taxonomy (NCBI): domain Eukaryota; kingdom Viridiplantae; phylum Streptophyta; class Magnoliopsida; order Asterales; family Asteraceae; genus Chrysanthemum; species Chrysanthemum makinoi. The sequence goes on along the minus strand of OU343222.1, from coordinate 49,549,163 downwards.
CTGAATCTTGAGATACTAAAACTCTATAGGTGTAAGAATTTGGTAGAGCTTCAAATTCCTGCCGAAATTCTAAATCTTGAATATCTCTACCTCAGTGATTCAAAATCTCTAATCTCTACCTCAGTAAATCTTGAATATCTCTACCTAACTTATGTTAGGTTCTTCATAAGCTCAGGTTCCTGACCCTCACCGGTTCAAAACTGAGGACCTTTCACCTTGGGAATACTCCGAATCTTGAGATACTAAAACTCTATAGGTGTAAGAAATTGGTAAAGCTTCAAATGCCTGCCGAAAATCTAAATCTTGAATATCTCTAAATCAGTGATTCAAAGTTGAAGACCCTTCGCCTTGGATATACTCCACGTCTTAAGAAGCTAATACTCGATGGCTGCAATGACTTGGTACAACTTCAAATGCCTGGTGAAAGTCTAAATATCGAATATCTCTACCTCATTCAATCAAAGTTGAAGACCATTCACATTGGGAATGTCCGAATCTTGAGGAGCTAATTATCCATGGCTGTAAGTATTTGGTAGAGCTTCAAACGCCTGCCGAAAGTTTAAAGCTCACACTTCTCGACCTCAGGCATTCAAAGTTGACTAACCTTCACCTCAGGAGTACTCTGAATCTTAAGACACTAATACTTGAATGTTGTACCGAGTTGGTAGAACTTCAAATGGGTGAAAGTCCAAATCTCGAATATCTCTACCTCAATCATTCAAAGTTGAAGACCATCCACCTCAGAAATACTCCAAATCTTAAGATGCTAATACTCGAAGGCTGTATTGATTTGGTAGATCTTCAATTGCATCTTTGAAAGTTTAAATCTCGAATATCTTTACCTCAGTCATTCAAAGTTGAAGACCATTCAACTCGGGAATTCTCCAAATATTGAGAAGCTTATTGTCTATGGCTGTAATGATTTGGTAGAACTTCAAATGCCTGCTGAATGTTTAAAGCTCACACTTCTTGACCTCAGGCATTCAAAGTTGACTAACCTTTACCTCAGGAATACTCCAAATCTTGAGAGACTAATACTCGAAGGCTGCAATGATTTGGTACAACTTCAAATGCTTGGTGAAAGTCTAAATCTCCAATATCTCTACCTCCCTCATTCAACGTTGAAGACCATTCACCTCGAGAATGCTCCATCTCTTGAGATGCTAATACTCAAAGGCTGTAATGATTTGGTAGAACTTTAAATACCTGATAAAAGTCTAAATCTTGAATATCTCTACCGCAGTCATTCAAAGTTGAAGACCATTCAACTCAGGAACTCTCCGAATCTTAAGAAGCTAATTGTCTATGGCTGTAATGATTTGGTAGAGCTTCAAATGCCTGCCGAAAGTGCAAAGCTCGCACTTCGCGACCTCTGGCATTCAAAGTTGACTAACCTTCACCTTAGGAATACTCCAAATCTTGAGACACTTACTCTCATAGATTGTCATGATTTGGTAGAACTTCAAATGCCTTTTGAAAGTATAAAACTGGTAGGTGTCCACCTCAGTGATTCAAAGTTGAAGACCATTCACCTCGGGAATACTCCGAATCTTAAGAATCTAATACTCGAAGGCTACAATGATTTGGTACAACTTCAAATTCCTGGTAAAAGTCTAAATCTCCAATATCTCTACCTCAGTCATTCAAAGTTGAAGACCATTCACCTCGGGAATACTCCAAATCTTATGGCGCTAATACTAGAAGGCTGTAATGATTTGGTACAACTTCAAATGCCTTTTGAGTGTCTAAAGCTAGCATATCTCATCCTTAGTCATTTAAAGTTGAGGACTCTTGACCTTGGGCGGACTCCAAATCTTAAAGGGTTAAATCTTGAAAACTGTAATGATTTGGTAGAAATTAATGCTCCCATTGGATGTCTGAAAGAGCTTGTTTTCTTAAACATAAGTGGTTGTGGGAGTTTTAAGTATTTTTTGTTTGACAAATGGTCTCAACCAGTTGTGGCCGGTTCTTTATATGAGTTACATCTGATTGCAGAACCCACAGATGTTTGCCCATTACACTACGACAATGATTCTCCAAAGTTTCAGTTTTCTTGTTATTATAAAGAAGATCCGGCTTCATATTTTGGTTCATTGTTTGGAAATCTTGAAAGGTCTATAGAACTTTGTGCTTGCATAAACCTTGAGAATTTTTTAAGAAGCATTTGTACTTTAAAATATCTAAGAAAGCTCGCACTTGAAGGCAGTATTTCAGAAGTTCCCATTGACTTTGACAAGTTAGAATATCTAGAGGAGCTAACTTTGTCAAATATAGATGTTAAATATCTTCCATATAGCATTTGTAAGTTGAAACATCTCAAATCTATCGAACTTAAATCATGTTTGCTACTTAAGAAGTTACCCGATGATCTTGGCCAAATAGAATCTCTAGATACTAATCATAACCAAGTGTAACTGTTTACGAGATATTCCCAACAACATGGGTAACATAAACTGTGTTATATCACCAAATAAAGGTCTACAAGTGCTATACTCATGGCAGATATAAGCAGCAGTGATAAATGACGCAGTTAACAGACCCAAAGTAGCCAATACATAAAAGAACTAATTTGACAGGTACATTTTGTCTTTGTTTTTGTGTTGTTCACATTACATGACAACAATGATACGAACTGAGTCGATAATGAGGTAAAAGAACAATAATGATAGATGATCAACTTTCGAGAGGTCGATCTCTCTTCTAATAATGAGGTCAAATAACTAAACCATTAATAATCTTCTGCATAATGAAAGTTACATACCTAATGACCTATTTATAATAAAAGATATCCTAGACTTACCCTAATACCCTAACTTTCTCACCAAGATATGTAATAAAAGGAAACTAAATAAACTTATTACTTAACTAATAATAATAATAATAATAATAATAATAATAATAATAATAATAATAATAATAATAATAAAACTACAGGAGGATCGTATCACTACTCCCGCCCTTAAAAACACCTTGTCCTCAAGGTGTTGCTTGAAAATGTTATGTTGGGTAATTCTGGAATCCCATGTTCTTCTTTGTGCACTAACCCGTTCTTGTTTCAACCAAACGTTCGTACAAATCTGTCCATGAGAGATCACACACCCCCGCTTTAACTTCATAATCTGCCATCTCAGTGTGTTATCATATGGCTTACTTTCGTCTGCAGAATGTTGTCCATTAAGTTCATTAGAGAAGCCTTCTTTAGTAATGTCTGGATCTGATCCTAGCACCATAAGAGGCTCATCTTCTACTACCATAATCGGTCCCGTAATATCAGCCTCCTCCATGGTTAAAACATCCAAAACTCCTCCAAATTACTACCATCTTCTCTACTTATCTGAGTTGTGTTGGATAATTTACAATTTCCTCATCAGAACATGTAACCACCTGGTTTTATTTTGGTGTTGATTCATCATCACAATCTTTAGTGACAAAGATTTGTGATTTAGGATTTGATGTTACATTTTCGGATGCTTCCTGAGCTCTATTAAGATCATGCCACTTCTCCCATTCTTCAACCTTTTTAACGTGACCCATTGAAATCGCCAATTTTTTCAATAGATCTATAATCTCTTCATGTTTACGGGGCTGATTCAACTCTCATAGCCTCCATTCTTTTCTCGAAGTTACTCATGACTAATGTGATGAGTAGTAACTCCGGGATGAACAGTAAATTATGGTGAACAGTAACGACTAACATTTTTTTAGTGAAACCCTAGAATCGAACAGCTCTGATACCAATTGATACGAACTGATTCGATTATGGGACAAAAGGAAAAAAACTACTGTTCATCAGAACATTATTCATCTGAATCACTATTCACATCCAGAAATTATTGTTCATCCAAATTACTATTCGCTACCAGAAAACACTGTTCATAAAAAATCGAATCTTTTTTTGATTCCGGCTATCAATGACACACATATGGCGGGCTATAATGGAAGAGCATCGAGCAAGTATGCATGCTTACAAAAAGGTCCATAAGGAGACAGTGAGATCTGAACTACGGATGGAAATTTTGCAGCAAAGTATGGAGATGGATATATGGGAGATCAAAGAAAAACTTGCTGAGAGACGGGAACTAATGGAGGTGAGATCAAGGGATTACAGTAACCAAAATAACAGCATGGTAGAAATTCAGTTTGTCGAGGATTCAACCAAACCTATGACAACCGGAAAAAGTAGTAAAGATGGTGGTAATTTGGAGCAGCATATGGTTACGCCAGCTGTGGAGAAAGACGATTTTACGGGGCTAGTTCCGACAGCGAAAGAAGATTTAGGTACTCGAATCAGATGGGAAGATTAACAAGAACAAGTCCTCTATTGTACCTATTGAGCAAAGTTCTTGATGACGTATAACACGTATAGCAGGCCTACTGGGCCTAACTCGTGCTATACACATACTGGACCCAGGCCCAATAACGAGATCAACTACGAATAACTGGACCAACAGTAAGCCCATTAACGAAATTGGCTATAGTCTAAACTCAAAGATGCACGCAGGATACTTAGCGGACCAAACCCCCGGCCGCGGAAGGTATCCTGTGTCCGCATCCGCGATTACCACGGGACCTTGTCTGACAAGGGTCCCACTCCGGCCGCTAAATCTTGTATGCGAGTAATCAGGAAACCCTAGCGGTAAACCTCGCCTATAAAAGAGGCTCTAATCCCCATACAAGGTACAAATTTCTCTTTCATAATAACACACAAATACTCTCATTTCTCTGACAATAATGTGTACTTACTCTCACGCCAGAGTCTAATCGTGGGGTCCGTCCCCACGGTAAGGCTAACGGTTTACTCTTTCTTGTGCAGGGATTCAATCAAATTACTTGGATTAGTACAAAATCAGCCCACCAACAGCTTGTTAGCCCAATCCAACAATCAGCACTAACACCCAACGTAACCCGTCACACTTTTTGTACTAACAAGTTGGCGCCATCCGTGGGACCTAGTACACAACTGCGTTCTCAAAAACACTCACCATGGGCACTCGGTCCTAACCAACTCCCGCTCTTGTATCCACGCTGCAGAGTACAACGAAAAGAGAAAATAATGCAATTGTGGCGAAATTGGAGGGACTTGCGTCCGACGCAGCCCTCCGAAAGTACTGCGACAAGTATTTCGACCAGATCTTACCAATTGTGACAGAGAAAGTTTGGAAACAGGAAGAAAGGGACAAAGCGGTAAAAGCACTGAAAACTCAGGCGGATCTCCATAAAGCTTCGCATCATCACGAGTCGAAAATGCCAACTGGAATAAGGGACTTGAGGAAACAACTCGAGTCTAAGAAGCGTCAAAACATGCAGGACAGCTGTGATCGAAGGTGTACTCGGTCTAGGTCACCAAAAAGGAAAGATGCTGAATGAGAGACGGTGTTCAAAAGGCTGCGCAAAAGTGTGTTCCACAGGCTGGGGGACAAGGAAGAAAGCGTCTCCATGTATTCCAAGGACCCTCGAAGACCAATTCACCATGGCGCTAAAAGAAAAGAGGAGAGTAGCTACCAAGACTCTTACTCACAACAGGTGAGGCCCAACTTCAGAGGGAATGGAGCTGAAAAGACACAGTCGCGGAAGGCAGGCGAATGCTCAGGCAATGGACCAAACGGAATTAGATTTCGGAAGTCCGAAGTCAAGAAGCGGAAGTCAAATAATGACGACGATGACGACGACGACCTGGATATACCTTGGGTATGTAAAGAGACTGATCCGTTGACTCCACGTATCCGTTGCTTCGAGATGCTAACAAAAACATGTATGCCAACTAACGTAAAAACGTATGACGGGAGTGGAGACCCAGAAGATCATCTCAAAATCTTCTAGGCAGTGGCAAAAGTAGAACGATGGGCCATGCCAACTTGGTGCCACATTTTTAACTCCACATTAACCAGATCCGCTAGGGTCTGGTTTGACGACCTCCCGGCAGAATCAATAGACGGTTACTATAAGCTGAAAGAGGCTTTCCTGGCCAATTTCCTCCAACAAAAGAAGTGTATCAAGGATCCCGTGGAACTTCACAACATCAAGCAAAGGGAAGGAGAATTAACGAAATACTTTGTAAGAAGGTTTAAAGAAGAAACCAGAGACATAAAAGGAGCGCAAAAAATTATGAAAATCTCAGGATTCATGCACGCGATCACTAATCCAGAACTAATTAAGCTGCTACATGAGAGAATCCCAAAGTCAATGAACGAAGTAATGAATATAACCACATCCTTCCTACGAGGGGAAACAACTGCTGGGAGTAGAGAAAGAAGAAAGTCGTGGGTACAAAAGTCGAGGAAACAAGCTGCAGTCAAGCATCGGCAAGGTTTCAAAGAATTTAGAAACAAACCAAGAACTAGAGAAAGGCAACATTGCCTCTACATTCCTCCCAAACCTTTCAAAGAAATACTAACACAAAGGAAAGCAAGATCTCCAAATTCACCCCCAGCTACTGCAACTGAAGAAAAGAATGATGGTAATTTCTATGAATTTCACGGAAAGGCAAGGCACACTATGGACGAATGTCTCCATTTAAAAAAAGCAAAGAGAAGAAAGGAAGAAAGGAGCAATGATAGAGGAGGAACAGCTGGGAAAAACCAAATCTTAAACCCAACAACAAAAAAAATCACTCAAAATTACTTGCAACAAAACAGAAGGCGAAAACACCCAACGCAGCGGAGGTAGCGGAAATACATAAACAATCAGACAGAGACACAGACAATAAAATCAGAGCTCCATCAGGAGAAACGTAGTAGGGAGGCTTATAAAATCAACGGGGATGCAGATATCCCCACAGAAAAGAATAAAAGTCCTGATTCCATAACTTTCATAAGTGAAGGTTCAAAAAGCCCAAGTTGAAACACAAAGTCAGGAGGCAAGCAGTTTGTTAGGATTTAGAAAATCTGGTAGTTAAAGAGTCGGTCACCTCAAGTATATGTATTCGTTGGAAAGCTCGTAGTCGTAGTCATGTAATGTTAGTAAGTAGTTTGTTAAGTAACTCCGTGGAGGACGAACGGGTCTTTACCCACTGTATGCCTAATCCACAGCCCGTAGGAGGCGTGTCTTGTAAGAAACTATAAATACCCTCTACCTCCCAAGGTAGAGGGTTGGAGCTTCATAATATCATTTTTCTTTGTCTCACTAAGTTCCCAAAACTCTTCCATTCTCTCTCTCTAAAACTCTAAACCATACGCCCCATTTGAAATGTTATGATGTGTTTATGAAATCCAATACGCTACAAATGGTATCAAGAGCCATGGTTTGATCATTCATCTTTCATGTTCTTGGATTTCTAGTGGTTTTCATAAGGTTTTTGGGTTTGAATGAGTTTAGAGTAGTTTGCATCATTTAGATCATTTCTAGTGTTAAAGTTTGGATTTGGATAGTACTTTTGTGTTTAGAATCATTATATGTGTTTAGGTTTTGATTTGGAAGGCTTGAATCATCGTGGTTGGGTTGTTTTTGGATTGAATAGTCGTGTTTTAGAAAGTTTCTGTTAAGCGATTTGTGTCTCGGATATGTTTTCTTGTATGCGATTTGTCCTAATTTTTATGCGATTTGTCTCTCGAGAGATTGCTTATTGAAGCGATTTATCTGTTTCTGTGAAGCGATTTGTGCACTAAGCGATTTGTCTATTGAGACAAAACGACAAGAAAGGACAAAGTAGTGGAAGTAGTGGTTGTACTTGTGTACTATGCAATTTGTCTGATTATGCGATTTGTGGATTAAGCGATTTGTCTGCTTAGCGATTTGTCTGTTTAAGAGATTTGTCTATTTAAGCGATTTTTCTGTTTAAGCAATTTGTCTGGTTAAGCGATTTGTCTGTTTAAGCGATTTGTCTGTTTAAGCAATTTGTCTGTTTAAGCGATTTGTCTGTTTAGCGATTTTTCTGTTTAAGCGATTTGGGAGTCAAGTGTGCGATTTGTCTTTTGAGACTTATTGTTTCTTCGTGTTACGATTTACGGTTTTCTCTTGATTTAGTAAAATCCCGTGAAAGAATCTATTTTCGGTTTAATCAAAGAGTTGTGAAATCCCGTAGAATCTGTAATCATGTCTACAATCACCTCTTCTATTGCTGATGACGTACAAGCTGCAGGATCTGACACTCGTCCTCCCATGCTGGACAGAACCGACTATGACTCTTGGGCTCAAAGAATCAGACTATATTGCTTAGGAAAAGAAAATGGGGTTAACATACTTAAGTCAATTGATGAAGGACCTTATCAAGTTGAGACTACCAGAGACATTCTTGAAACTGCTGTTGATGGTTCAGTGATATTAGGATTGGATAGACCAAAGACGTATGATGAACTTACTGATAAGGAGAAGAAGAGATACGATGCAGACATCAGGGCTTCAAACATCATACTTCAGGGTTTACCTAAGGACATTTACAAGTTGATCAATCACAACACTGAAGCTAAGGCAGTATGGGACAATGTTAAGATGCTTCTCTCTGGTTCTGAATTGACTAAAGAAGACAGGGAATCTCAGCTGTATGATGACTTTGAGAAGTTTAAGATGAATCCAGGGGAAAGTGTTACTGAATATCATGTAAGATTCCACAAGCTTGTGAATGATATGAGGAATATCAAAATGACAATGCCAAATATTCAGCTCAATTCAAAGTTTGTGAACAACATGAATCCCGAATGGCACAAATTTGTCACTGCAGTCAAGCTAAACAAAGGTTTGAGGAACACTAATTATGAGAAATTGTATGCTTATTTGCTCCAAAATGAGAAGCATGCTGTGTTTGAACGGATGATCCTTGAAAAGTTTAACAACAATGCTGGAAATGCTAGCTCTTCAAATGATTCAACTGCATTTTACACTAATGTGGGACTAACTACCAAGGCATCTCAAGTCATACCTACTGGAAATGGTAATCACAAACTCATTCCGGATCCAGGGTATAAGCCTCCAGAATCAGACACATTCATGGAACAGCTTGTCAATCAACTGGCTTTAATGGTCAAGCAGAACTTGAACTTCACCCCACACACCAACAATCACCTCAGAACTGCATCCAATCTTCACAATCATGCTACAGTTAAAGACGGAAAGGTAGTGGTGCAAAATGTGCAAGGAAGACAGAATACATACCTTCCACATAATAAGCAAGGGAATGTTGGTGTTGGATATGGGAATGCTGGCGGTGGTGGTGGATATGTAGGTAATCATAATTGTGGAAGGAACATGGCTCAGGGTCAAGTAAAGCCAATCAAGTGTTACAACTGTGGTGGAGAAGGTCACATCGCAAGGAATTGCACTCTTCCAAAACGTCCACAAAATGCAGAGTACTTCAGGGACAAGATGTTGGTGCAAGCTCAAGACAGTGGAGCTGTGTTGAATGAAGAAGAATTGCTATTCCTTGCTGAGGGAAATGCCAGAACTTATGATGCTGATGTGGATGAACAGCCAGTGCAGGGTATGGGTCAGAACAATCCCAATGCATTTCAAGTTGCAGACTGTGATGCATTTGATTCAGATGTTGATGATGAACCAATTGCCCAGACCATCTTCATGGCTAGTATCTCACCAATGGTCACTCCAAGGGCTTCTACACCAAAACAGGCCAATCCTTCCAGGGAATCTATCATCTCAGAGGTATTAAAATTATACGATGAGGTTGATGTGCAAAAGATGCATGGCAAAGTACAATCAACTAAATTATTGAATCAGATATTGAAAATATGGGTAATAGCAATGTTGTCCCATATGATCAATATGTGAAGCAAGATGGAAGTGAATATGTACCAAGTAATGAATCTTCTGCAGTCAATGATGACTATGTTTTTTATGAATACACTGCATGTACCCCTGATGATTCCATAACCTCTGAACTTAATGCCTATAAGGAACAAGTTGCCATTTATGAAAAATGTGCTAAGTTTGAATTGACCACCCATGAGCAGGAGATGGATAACCAAATACGTACAGTCATTAGAAAAAGTAACTTTAGGGAAGAAATATTAAAACAAGAGTTAAACTCCTTACAAGAAAATCTTACTAAAACTGTTAAGCAAAAGCAAGAACTTCAAGAAAATGTAAAAGTGCTTAAACAGGAATTTAATGCTAAGGAATCAAAACTTTTGAATGACTTTTCCAACCTAAAAACTTTGAAAAACAAACTTGAAAACAAACTGTACATACAAGGGAACACCATTCAGACTGCTCACATGATCACTAAGCATAGAGTCTTAAGCGATAAACATAGTATCCCCCTTGTAGAGGTACCCAATCCTGAGTATGGAAAAGTTGCTAGAGCTGCGCAAAAGGTAGTCTATGATGGTAATGAGATTCTTACGCCTAGGCAAACACCATCATGTATAGGAAGCACTGATGAGGATAGAAAATTTGAAGAAGCCTCTAGGGTGAAAATGGCAAAGAAGTTAAATGATCCTAAGTGTACAAAGTATAATATAACGTATAAACCCCATGATTACACTAAGGAAAATTGGATTTCCTTGAACATGTTTAAACCTCAAACTCAACTAACCCCTGAACAAGTTTTCTGGAAGAAAGATATAGATAAGAAAAAGGCAGATAATCTTGTTACTAAGAATCCCCCTTGTTGGAAATTGCCTCCAGCCACTGTGTATCCTCCAAATACACCAATGCATTTAGTGCCTAGAAATCTTCCCACTAATAGCAAGACCTTAATCAGCCTTTATGTAGTTTACCAACTATTTGTTGATTTCGAGAAAACGTGTAAGAAGAGAATCCCACCCACTGGGATAACTGAAAGGGAAAGGGGTTTTGAACAAACTAAAGAATGCTATTTAACTGAAGTCATTCCTTTCTTTAAACAACTTAAAGAACAATTTGAGAGTCTTAAAAGGGAATGGACACAGAGATTAAAGAAATGAAAAAGATGTTTAATGATATGGAATTTGAGGTCAGTATGTATGAACGTGAGCTTAAGAGTAATGAAATTGAGATAAAGAATCTGCACATCATTAATGATAATTTGATCTCTCAATGTGTTGCTCAAGATGTGTTCTACACTGTTACAAATTATTCTATTACTGCGTCTCAATTTCATGAATTAACTGTTGCATTAAAAGTTTCCCATGATCGTGTCATTGAGCTTGAAACCACAAATTCAAAATTGCATGATAAAGTTGAACAGGATGATCATGATAACTTGGTCAAACATTTTTCTAAATTGGAAGTTGAACATCTTGCTTTGCAATTAAAATATCAACATCTCAAAGAAAATGTTAAAACCTCAAATGTCAAGACATCCTCGGATGCTCCTGAGTTTGATGCTGTTTTTGAAATAAGCAAACGTGAGGAACAGATTCGAGCTCATTGTAACACGATCAAAAGATTGAAAACCCAAATTTCACAATTGAAGGGTGATAAGAATAATGTGTATGGCTCCCAAATGCCTCCTCTTTTAGATTCTCAGAATTCTCAAAACTTTCATCTTCAAAACATCATTAATGTTTTACAACAAGAAAGTGAGTTTTCTTGAAGAAAATGAAAAAGTTAAACAACATTTCAAAGAGTTATATGATTCAATGAAAGTCACTCGTGACAAGAACAATGAAAAAATAACTTCTTTACAAAAGGAAATTGAGAATCTGAAAAGTCAGGTAAAAGGGAAAATGCCACTTGTCTGTGATGAGAATTTTGTATCAAAGGCATCTGCGGATTCTAAGTATGCTGTGACTGTAAAGTATATTCCCCCTCATCTTAGAAATAACGAACGTGTGTGTCAAGAATATTTTTCGTATCTTAAGGATAGTCTAGAATGCCTCCGTGAGATTGTCGAAGAGGATAGCATAAATAAACCACTTGATAGAGAAGTTAGGTATGCATGCTTATATGCCAAACGATCTCAGGAGCTTTTAGAATGTTTAAGAGCAACATGCCCTAAATCCTTTTGTACTAAAGATAATGTCATTATGCCTTGTTCTATGCCTAAAGTTAAACATGTGAACTTTGATGTGCCTGCTAGTACTTCAGATCCCATCACTTCTAGATCAGGAATGCAAAAAGTAGCAAAACCAACTAATGTTCTCATCATTCCCTCTACAGGAGTAATCAGTGACACTAAGGCAAGCGGGTCAAAGCCTCCAGGCAATACAAAGCAAGATAGGACCTCGCAAGCTAAAAGTGATCAATGGAAGAAAGTAGAAGACCACCCTAGGAACAATAAGTTTGTGTTGAATAAGACGAATCATGTTGATTCTAGTATTAGCTATAAGCGTACTGTAAATAATTCGAATTCTGCTGCTACTTTTAAAACATGTAATGAATGCTTGATTTCTGGTATTAATCATGAATGTATTGTGAATGATTTAAGTAATGCTGTCAAATCTTCGGTAAAAAATGTTAACACTAGAAAACAGGATAAGAAGGTCAGAAAACCAAGGTGGAAGAGGGCTCGAAAACATTGGAAACAAACAGGAAGAAAATTTAGTAATGTAGGTTATCAATGGATACCTACTGGCCGTAAATTCAATCTTTATGAGTTGTGCCATAAATTATCTAGATCAATGCCCATTATGAAATGGATGCCCACTGGTAGAACTATACCTTTAAGAAGTGAACATACTTTGAATGGATCTACTGTTACTACTAGCTCGACATCTACCTCTAATGATTTCATTGTTTCTGCTTCTGATGTGGGTGTTCCAATCTCATTTACTAACCAAATGGAACCCATTCTCGCATAGGGATCCCAATTGTCCAATCATCCATTCTTGTCTGTGTTCAACTGCAGGTCATTCAAATCGTTCTGTGGTACCTGGACTCACGCTGTTCCAAGCATATGACTGGAGATCGCTCGCGGCTCATGAACTTCGTGAGTATATTTATCGGGACTGTTAGATTCGGGAACGACCATTTTGGGGCAATTATGGGTTATGTAGATTATGTGGTTGGTGATATTATAATTTCCCGGGTATATTATGTTGAAGGTCTTGGTCATAATTTGTTTTCTGTCGGTCAATTCTGTGATTCTGATCTAGAAGTGTCCTTTAGAAAACATACTTGTTTCGTTAGAGAACTTGATGGTGTGGAACTTTTAAGAGGAAAACGTGGAACAAACTTGTACACCATCTCTATCGAAGATATGATGAAGTCTTCTCCAATCTGCTTGTTATCAAAGGCCTCTAAAACAAAATCATGGTTATGGCATCGTCGTCTCAATCACTTGAACTTCGGAACCATAAATGATTTGTCTAGAAAGGACCTCGTAAGAGGTTTACCCAGATTGAAGTATGAAAAAGATCATCTTTGTTCAGCATGCCAATTGGGAAAAAGCAAGAAATATACCCATAAACCCAAACCTGCAAACTCAGTTATGGAAGTTCTTCATACTCTTCACATGGATTTGTTCGGACCCATGAGAGTGCAAACTATAAACGGGAAGAAATATGTGTTAGTCGTGGTTGATGACTATTCTCGATGTACTTGGGTTAAGTTTTTGAGGTCAAAGGATGAAACTCCAGATGTCATCATCAAACTTATTAAACAGCTACAGGTTCGACTTAATAAAACTATCAGAATTATCCGAACAGACAATGGAACTGAGTTTGTTAACAAAGAACTGAGTCAGTTCTATGAAAGCATTGGAATCAGCTATCAAAGAAGGGTTCCACGTACTCCTCAACAGAACGGTGTAGTTGAAAGACGAAATCAGACTTTTGTCGAAGCTGCAAGAACAATGCTAATTTTCTCAAAGGTTCCAATGTTTCTCTGGGCTGAAGCCATTGCCACTACTTGCTACACCCAAAACCATTCCCTTATTCACACCTCTCATGGAAAGACTCCTTACGAACTTGTCCACAACCGAAAACCAGATCTATCTTTCCTTCATGTGTTCGGTGCCTTATGCTATCCAACAAATGATGGTCAAGACTTAGGAAAGTTAAGAGCTAAGGCGGACATTGGAGTTTTTGTTGGTTATGCACCAAACCGAAAGGGTTACCGAATCTACAATAAAAGAACCCGAGATATCATGGAAACTATTCACGTCACGTTCGATGAGCTGTCTGAGCAAATGGCTCCAGGACAATCAAGTTCTGGACCCGCATCTCAACATTTATCTTATAGTCCTATCAGTTCCTCTCTTGTACAGAATCCCTCACCTACAGTTCTATATGTACCTCCTTCTGAAGAAGATTTGAAGAAACTGTTTGATCCAATGTTTGATGAATATTATGAACCTATTGTTAACGATCATTCTACACCATCAACACTGGCGGCTTCTAATCCAATCAACACGGATAATCCATCTGTTTCAATGACTCTGTCTCAAGAAGCGCCAGCTGCAGATCACTCATCGTCATCCTCAAATCCTCAATCTTCATCTGTACATCATGGAAATGAAGCTGCAAATTATGATGAAGATAACCCTTTTGCTACTCCCGAAGATGCTCCATTTGAGAACATATTTACTCCTGAACCAACTTCAGAACCATCTTCATCAGGAGATCCAAACTCTGCTACTTCAGTCCCTCAACAACAACCACACGAGCACCTTAGAAAATGGACACATGACCATCCATTGGACAACATCATTGGGAACCCTTCTCGTCCAGTATCCACTCGTAAACAACTTGCAACTGATGCCTTGTGGTGCTTCTTCAACTCCATACTATCTAAGGTTGAACCAAAAGATGTTAAAACAGCCATGACTGAGGACAGCTGGTTCAATGCCATGCAAGAAGAAATTCATGAGTTCGATCGACTAGATGTATGGGAATTAGTACCTGCTCTTGACTGTGCTATGATCATTGCTCTAAAATGGATCTTCAAAGTAAAACTTGATGAGCATGGTGATGTGCTAAAGAACAAGGCTCGACTGGTTGCGAAAGGATACCGTTGATGAGTGCTTATTCACTCATCGTTTTTACCCACCTAAGACCACAAAAATGACCAAAAACACCCAAATATGATCAAAATATGTTAAAAATATCCTCGGAGTGTGTTTTGTGTCTTGCAGGTACAAAAGGATCGAAAACAGAGCGAAAACGGACATAAATGAGCTTGGAATGGAATACGTGCTTTGCGGACGGAGCCGGGAAGCAGTTTTCTACATTTCGGAAGCCCGAGACACATTTTGAGAGTGATCAGGGGGAAAACAACCTAAAATCTATCCCTAATCCGAAACCAAAATCACCATTTTACCCGTCCCCGATACCCAAATATCCAAATTGCCCTTTTGATATAACTAATTTTGACCCTTCACCTTTCCCATTTTAGAACCCCCCTTGCCCTTTTGAACCCTCTATCCCGTGACCCTCATATATCTGTCCCTTTCTCCTTTTCCCAAACCCAGAAAACTGAGATAAAAATCCTCCCAAACCAAAACACCCATGGCGCCAAACTTTCCCCCTCATCTCTCCCCACCACTCTCATCTCCCAGATACCCAGGCAACTCACATGTTACATCTTCACGTGTTGCACCTCCACGTTGGCAATCCACATCTCCAAATATGCCAATCAATGGCTGTGGTAGACACCAATGAATCAAAGGCTCAGGATGTTTCCAAAGAAGCACAAAGTTGTATTTTTGCTTGGTTCATCTCACAAAGAAAGCACAAACACAAGAAAGAAGAAGCCAGAAGACTTTTTCATATTTTGTATATATAGGCTGCTAGAGCTCTTGTACAGTTGTCTAGAATTTTTCTTGTTCTAGCTCAGCTTTATTTTTCATGTAATAGTTAATTTCAAGTTAATGCAATTAAATTTTAATCTACTTCAGTCTCGAGATTAAGCAGTTTTTTTTTTTACTTTTTACTCGTATCTTTAAAATCTAGTATTTGAGTTTTATAAGTGTTTGTTCAAGTGTTTTACACTCAACTTGAGTTTGTGCAACTTAGTTTTTAAGCTTTCTATACTTAAATCTTGAAAACAGTTTCTACCTCTCTACCAATAAGGGGTGTTTGGAACAACTTCATACTGGGCCAAATTCCAAGTTTTTGAACTGCTTTTAAGGTTAAAATGGTTTGATGCAAGTGTTCATTAGTTGTTTTGAAGTTGATGACAGTTTTCATTTGGTAAAAATCACTTGGGTAGTTTTTTTTAGATAATCTGTCTCACTGTTTTGCTGTAACAGCAGGCGTGAACTGCTGTTCACAGGCCAATTCCCCCTCCTCCTCTGCTCCCGTTAGTGTTAGGTTTGGCTTTTTAGTAATTTAGGTTAGTAAACTTTGGAACTTTGCCACTTTTGAGGTTTTAGGAGTAGTATAAATTAGTTTAAATTAAGCTCAAAGTCCACCATTTGGCCTGTTTAAGGACTGCAGTGCAGCAGACCCACTCACAGCACCAGATCAATGTCCATGTTAATGCTTATTAGGATTTCTAGGTAGCTTATTTAGGTTTTTCTTTGCTTAGTAGTATAATTAGTTCAGGTTAGATAATTTCTTTACTTAATAGTGCTTATTAATGCTTTTAGATTAACTTATCTTTTCTTTTGTAGCTTAAGGTTCCCTAGTTTAATTCATGATGCCAACTGCTGATTTCCCATTGTATTTGTTTTTTAGTTGTTCCTTATGCTTGTTGTAGTTATTGAGTGTGAATGATAGCTTATTTGCTCCATGGTTTGCTTATTTGACTCCTTTTCATGTTCAAATTTTTGCTTACAAACTGATAGAGGGTGTTTGGATCTTTGATTTTTTCTGCTGGGATATAAGCTCTCAAACAGCTTAATTTTGAGCTTTCTAAAGTTTGGCTTTTCAAAAAAATTAATATTCTTAAGTTTATAAAAAGTACCAAAAAGAAAAAAATGTTTGCAAAAAAGTGTTGGAGCCAGGATTCAAACCTGGATCTCCACACTCACGCGCACAAGACAACGCCGTCACCCACTACCAGAATGCCCTTGGGACTTGTCTCGTTTTAGTTTGCATCATTTATTGTTTTATAGTCATCTTTAGCTTTAAAGTTAAATAAGCTAATTTAGCTTATTCCGACTTATTCATATCTGATTTTTCAAAAGTTTTATTTTTCTTAAGTTTAGAAATAATCAAAGTATTTTTCTGAAAAATTTGATAATTTTCCATTTAGATTTACTATTTTTAATAATTAATTTTCTAATTTTTAGTTTTTAATTCGTAGAAAATAAAATAAAAGTCGAAAAAATATCCGGCTTTTTTCTAAAATCATTTTTAGTCATGTAGAATGTAGGAAAATTAGTTTTGCACTCGTAGGACTTAAATTGCATATTTTTCACTTTCGAGGCTCGGGATTAGCTCGGGTTTTAGCGTTTTTGCATTTTAGCACCCTAGGATGTAGTTTAGCTTCATTTTATTGTCTATTAGGCTTAGTCGTAGTTTATTTAGAGTTTACATTGTTTTACGTGCTTAATTTTCATCCCCGTTCTTTATTTTGTAGAATAACATAATCCAATTCCAAAATTTGTTAAACCAATTCAAGTCCAAAATCATAAAACTCATCGACATCGTCAATTTCACACCTCGTTGGGACACGACCCGGGGAAATCACTTTCCCGGTATCACTTTTATCACATTCGTGAGATTTGGCACGTTACCCTTTTTCCTAAAAGGTTGATTTGTCGAATTTCACGGTTAATTAACGTGCTTAATTTTCATCCCCGTTCTTTATTTTGTACAATAGCGTAACTAAAATCCAATTTCGTTAAACCAATTCATGTCCTAATCACGAAACTCAACGACACCGTCAATTTCACACCTCGTTGGGACACGACCCGGGGAAATCACTTACCCGGTATCACTTTTATCACACCCGTGAGATTTGGCACGTTAACCCTTTTCCTAAAAGGTTAATTTGTCGGGTTTTACGGTTAATTTGATATTTTGATATTGTGTTTTTCACCACTCACTTTTCAACGAATCAAATTTTGGCGCCGCTGCCGGGGAGGTGTGTTGCGACAATATCGTGATTTTTGCGATTAGTGACTTGAAGAACCTTCCTCGTGAAGTTATTGTTTTTATAAAAAAAAATACAAAAATACAAAAATATTTTTCTTTTCTTTGTATATATATATGTAAAAGATTAAAAATACAAAAAGATTTTTGTTTGTTGTTTTAAATAAAATAGAAGACACAATCAATATAACACTTCTCAACTTGAGTGTTATCATTATAAGTTCCCGAACAAAAGATTTAAAACTTGCCTTTGTGTCACTTGCGTGAATTCGCTTGTGATTATTGGTTTAAGTTCATTGTGTTTTGCCTCGGTCTTGTTTTAATTGAAAGTGTTGTTTTTGAAGGTGCATGTGCACTCGTTTTCGAAAAATCCAAAAATATTCTTCTCATTCCTCTCGATCACTTAATTCTATTCCTTTAACCCTCTACATGTTTAATTCTCATGGCGACGTTCGATTATCGTCGTTGTTTCCACTGCAAAAGCCGTATGGAAGAGGATCAACTTTATTGTCAAAATCAGGATTGTTTATGTAAGCGATGTGGAAGGATGGGTGCAAGCAAATATTGCTATTGGTGCGAATTATCCGATAAAAACTCTCTCGATGATTCTCCAAGTTTTTCCGACCATCCGCCACAACCCGATATTTCTTCTATTGTTTCTGAGCCCAAACCGTCCAGAATTGATCAAAATCTTTTGCCATTTACGGTTAAGGTTAAGAGAAAAGAGCAAGAACCGGAGACCAAAACGGAAGTGGTGGAAATTGCTAGCTCTGAGAGCACACCACTTGTCCCACCTCCGGAATCTTCAAGACATTTTTCAGAAGATTTCCTTAGGGACGGAATGAACATGATTGATAACTACCTTAATGAACTTCGTCTAAAGTTAACTTCGGGAAGTACCGCTACAAATACCAATTGTGATGTTGTTGAGCCCTCGATTCCTACTCCCGTACCCGAGATATCTTCGTTCGATCACGATTATTGCTACGGTTGTGGAGACGTGTTACCAAAAGGATTTCGTTGCTACAAATGTATGTGCGAGTGGTGTGGAAGCTATCCTGTAAATGGATGTTGTTCGATTTGTGCCGAGAATTCATTCGCGTATGATTCTAATCCAAATTCTTTCAATTATCCTCAAAACGATTTCAACCACCCTCCACAAAATTCATTCGAGCCACAACCGTACTATCAAGATTTCAATGATTCATCATTTCAAAGTTTCTCTCCCCAATACCCTCATTGTGCTAAGTGTGGGGGTCCTCATTATGATTACCAATGTCAATCATGGAATCAGAATTACTATGGACCTGATCCTTGTTATAACACTCCTTGTTTTGACAATTTCCAACCCCCACAACTTCCCGTCATTGATCCATTTACTCATATGATTTTTGAGGAACTTTCCGAGGAACAAGCTGCTCGCAACGAAAGATTTCTGGCCGATGAGCGAGCAGCTCAAAAGCTTCTCCTATTTAACGAAGCCGCTCAACAGCGTCTCCTTTTTAACGAAGCTTGCCGTCTCGATGATGAGGATGAGGAGGATTGGGAGACGACAAAGGACAAGGTGCATATCTCAAGCCCACAAAGTACCGCACATGTCCACTCTCCACCCTCACATTGCCTATCTACCATAGAACCATCGGATAACCTTTTAATAGGGGATGAGCATCTTAGCACTATTCTGGAAACGGAATCGTCTTGTGTTGAGAACCTCGTCCCAACCCCAAGCGAATCCGAGGTTATCTCTGGTAATATGTGTGATGAGCCTCTCGATGATGATTCTATTGAGGTGATCTCCGAGTCTGAAAATGATTATACGTCGTTTGATTATTCTTTATCATGTGGAGACATCGAGTATGTTGAGGATGAAGAAGTGAGAGATGTTGATCCCGATGATCTTGATATGGACACTGATTTTGAAACGGATGATGAAGATATTCTCGTTGTGTCCGAGAAACCTTTTGCTATGGCGTTCACTAATCCTCTGTTTGAATTTGATTCTGAATTCACTCTTGTTTCGGATAACCCAATCTTTGATATTCAGAATGAGGATAGTGACCTTTACATGGAGAACCTCGTTACATCTCCATCTTTACCCGAAGAAAAGAATAGTGGCAATCCCACTTCGACGTTGGACCTTCTCGAGGAGTTCGCCGATGAACTCGCTCTCGTTGATCATTCTCCACCTGGAGATGATGATGCTCACTTCGACTTTGAAGCCGACCTTACCGAATTAGAAAATCTTCTATACAATTGGTCTTCTGATAACTCGTCAAGTGACACTCTTATGGAAGAGGTCGACTCATTTCTTTCTCCGGATGACTCGATACCTTCGGGTTTTCAGAGTGACGATTATGGCTTAGGTCCATCATCCACCCGTCCGCCTGCTAAGCCGCCGGATGATGGAACCTCTTCTAAGCCCGACACGGATGTTTTCATTGCTTCAATGGTGGATAAGATTTCTGAACATTCGTTCAATGCTCCTCAATCTTATCTTTTGCCCATCCGTCCCACCCGTTGTCATGTCATTGCCACTTTGCCCTCTCCTCCAATTTCTTCTCCATGTCTTAACTCTTACGGGAGTGAAGACACCATCTTTGACCCCGGCATTTCTCTTTCTTTTGAGCCGGTTATATCTCATCGGAGTGGAACTTTCAGCACATTCAATGTTTATCCAAACTATTTGAATGAAAGTCCGATGGCGATTTTCTCTTCCACTTACTTCCCCATGGACCAATGAATTCGGGGTCGAGTCAAGCTAGCGACTCGGTTAACAAAAACAGTAGCATTCCATGGGTTTTCACCCATGTTTCTGACTTCTTTCTATTTTCTAACGACTAAGTGTGGGGGGAAACCTCCACAAGTGTTTGCTTCTTGTGTGTTTGCTCATGTTTTCAGGAATCCCTTTGATCGTGATGATTGATGCGCCTGTTTTCAATCCAGCCGCCCAATATCCGATCATGTTACTAACGTTTATCTGGGGATATGTTTTCAAAATCCTTTTTGTGTAAAATAACAGATTTCGTCCACACACTTGGTTAGTGGTATTACCTTTTTCCGTTCGATAGTATCGGCTTCGGCCGGGACTTTGAATATTGAGGGCAATATTCAATTCTAAGTGTGGGGGGGAATTCTGTCGAATTTTGTCGCATTTGTACCCTTTAGTCCCTAGTACCCCCGTTTTGACCAAAATTTAAAATTTTTTGCATGAAAATAAAGTGTTAATGCTTCGGTATTAATGGTAGTTTAGTCTTGATTAGGTTAGAACAAAGGGAATCCCGACTCTGCTAGAGTGTTGATCTAGCTGCTCTCTTAACAATTAGGCTAAGTTTTTACTAGTTGTGCAAATGAAAATGCTAAGCGTGGAGTAGTTGGTTCTCTTTAGAGCTTATATAAGTAATCTATGACTTTTTCTCCCAGTAGCTCCTAATTGAACCTAAAATACGTGCTCATTGTCAAACTTTTGAACATTCAAATCGTCTTGTTACAACAAAAAGTTTTTAAGCAAAATTGATTTAGAGCTCAAGTTCAACTTTTTATTTAAATTTTTGGAAAAGCATACTTTCTTAAAATCAGAAATATGTTGCAAAATGAAAGTATCGTAAAAGTGCTTGAATGATGCAAAAATAAATTGCAAGTCAAAGTGAAAAAAAAAAAAAAAAAAAAAAGTGAAAAAGTGTGAAAAAAAAGAAAGTGAAAAAAAAATGAAAAAAGTTGAAAAATGAAAAATGAAAAAAATGAGTCATTGAATAAAAGTATTATGTTGCTTATGAATAAATGTGCGAAACTTGCTTTTTTCTTAAATTTAAATCGGAAGTTGAACTAGGATTCGTCAAAGTTGTCTAAAAGCTTGACGGTGATTTAGAAATTCTTGAAGTCAAAGACCCCGAAAGCTCCGATACTATTCTCGAGGGTGAAAACCTAGCCTCCTTAAATGGATAAGCTGAGAAGAAAGTCGCTACATGGAGTGATCTCACCTTTGAATCTCGAATTTCAAAATTATCGTCGGTTGTTGTCCATTTAGTTATAATTTTAACTTAACGGTAGCCTCGTAAATCTTTGGAATCGAATTCCCGCTAATTCCGGTACTATTCTCCGTGAGGTGTCAAAAGCCCGGTCACCTAAAGCCAACTGGTTTGGGATGTGCCGAGAAGAAAGCCGCTACATGGAAGAGGCCCTTTCGATCCTTAGACTTTCGTAGTTTCCGGGAAGTTAAGATTTTAGTTAAGTGGATAACAACCATAACAAGGTCGGTTTCAATGGTCAAACTTTTGAAAATGAGCACACGAACTTAAATTGTATAAACTGCGGGAGTAAAAAGTTAAGCCTTGGCTTACATAGATTATTAGTATAAGTAGTGTTAGCATTTTGCCAAAACGTTTGCACAATAAGTTTAGACTTAGTTTGAGAGTATAAAAAAGAGGATGACGATTACAATTCTCTGGAGACACCCATTTTGTGTGAATCCCGTTCCATGATACCACTTTTTGTTAATCAAGCATGTTGTTTACTTTCAGTCTAGTTTAAATTTCTAGCATCGAATAAAAAATGTCAAAATGGGGTATGTTCGTGAATTCCAGTCATTACTTTACATGATTGATTGCTAGGGACTAGCAATTGCCTAGTGTGGGGGAATTTGATGAGTGCTTATTCACTCATCGTTTTTACCCACCTAAGACCACAAAAATGACCAAAAACACCCAGATATGATCAAAATATGTTAAAAATATCCTCGGAGTGTGTTTTGTGTCTTGCAGGTACAAAAGGATCGAAAACAGAGCGAAAACGGACATAAATGAGCTTGGAATGGAATACGTGCTTTGCGGACGGAGCCGGGAAGCAGTTTTCTACATTTCGGAAGCCCGAGACACATTTTGAGAGTGATCAGGGGGAAAACAACCTAAAATCTATCCCTAATCCGAAACCAAAATCACCATTTTACCCGTCCCCGATACCCAAATATCCAAATTGCCCTTTTGATATAACTAATTTTGACCCTTCACCTTTCCCATTTTAGAACCCCCCTTGCCCTTTTGAACCCTCTATCCCGTGACCCTCATATATCTGACTTTCCCTTTCTCCTTTTCCCAAACCCAGAAAACTGAGATAAAAATCCTCCCAACCCAAAACACCCATGGCGCCAAACTTTCCCCCTCATCTCTCCCCATCACTCTCATCTCCCAGATACCCAGGCAACTCACATGTTACATCTTCACGTGTTGCACCTCCACGTTGGCAATCCACATCTCCAAATATGCCAATCAATGGCTGTGGTAGACACTAGCTGAATCAAAGGCTCAGGATGTTTCCAAAGAAGCACAAAGTTGTATTTTTGCTTGGTTCATCTCACAAAGAAAGCACAAACACAAGAAATAAGAAGCCAGAAGACTTTTTCATATTTTGTATATATAGGCTGCTAGAGCTCTTGTACAGTTGTCTAGAATTTTTCTTGTTCTAGCTCAGCTTTATTTTTCATGTAATAGTTAATTTCAAGTTAATGCAATTAAATTTTAATCTACTTCCAGTTTCAGATTAAGCAGTTTTTTTTTACTTTTTACTCGTATCTTTAAAATCTAGTATTTGAGTTTTATAAGTGTTTGTTCAAGTGTTTTACACTCAACTTGAGTTTGTGCAACTTAGTTTTTAAGCTTTCTATACTTAAATCTCGAAAACAGTTTCTACCTCTCTGCCAATAAGGGGTGTTTGGAACAACTTCATACTGGGCCAAATTCCAAGTTTTTGAACTGCTTTTAAGGTTAAAATGGTTTGATGCAAGTGTTCATTAGTTGTTTTGAAGTTGATGACAGTTTTCATTTGGTAAAAATCACTTGGGTAGTTTTTTTTAGATAATCTGTCTCACTGTTTTGCTGTAACAGCAGGCGTGAACTGCTGTTCACAGGCCAATTCCCCCTCCTCCTCTGCTCCCGTTAGTGTTAGGTTTGGCTTTTTAGTAATTTAGGTTAGTAAACTTTGGAACTTTGCCACTTTTGAGGTTTTAGGAGTAGTATAAATTAGTTTAAATTAAGCTCAAAGTCCACCATTTGGCTTGTTTAAGGACTGCAGTGCAGCAGACCCACTCACAGCACCAGATCAATGTCCATGTTAATGCTTATTAGGATTTCTAGGTAGCTTATTTAGGTTTTTCTTTGCTTAGTAGTATAATTAGTTCAGGTTAGATAATTTCTTTACTTAATAGTGCTTATTAATGCTTTTAGATTAGCTTATCTTTTCTTTTGTAGCTTAAGGTTCCCTAGTTTAATTCATGATGCCAACTGCGGATTTCCCATTGTATTTGTTTTTTTTTAGTTGTTCCTTATGCTTGTTGTAGTTATTGAGTGTGAATGATAGCTTATTTGCTCCATGGTTTGCTTATTTGACTCCTTTTCATGTTCAAATTTTTGCTTACAAACTGATAGAGGGTGTTTGGATCTTTGATGTTTTCTGCTGTGATATAAGCTATCAAACAGCTTAATTTTGAGTTTTCTAAAGTTTGGCTTTTCAAAAAAAATTAATATTCTTAAGTTTATAAAAAGTACCAAAAAGAAAAAAATGTTTGCAAAAAAGTGTTGGAGCCAGG
The DNA here is from genome assembly GCA_910596185.1 of Chrysanthemum makinoi. Lineage (NCBI taxonomy): Eukaryota > Viridiplantae > Streptophyta > Magnoliopsida > Asterales > Asteraceae > Chrysanthemum > Chrysanthemum makinoi. Next base: position 49,524,737 of record OU343222.1, on the reverse strand, counting down.
ATTCGAACCTGGATCTCCACACTCACGCGCACAAGACAACGCCATCACCCACTACCAGAATGCCCTTGGGACTTGTCTCGTTTTGGTTTGCATCATTTATTGTTTTATAGTCATCTTTAGCTTTAAAGTTAAATAAGCTAATTTAGCTTATTCCGACTTATTCATATCTGATTTTTCAAAGGTTTTATTTTTCTCAAGTTTAGAAATAATCAAAGTATTTTTCTGAAAAATTTGATAATTTTCCATTTAGATTTACTATTTTTAATAATTAATTTTCTAATTTTTAGTTTTTAATTCGTAGAAAATAAAATAAAAGTCGAAAAAATACCCGGCTTTTTTCTAAAATCATTTTTAGTCATGTAGAATGTAGGAAAATTAGTTTTGCACTCGTAGGACTTAAATTGCATATTTTTCACTTTCGAGGCTCGGGATTAGCTCGGGTTTCGCGTTTTTGCATTTTAGCACCCTAGGATGTAGTTTAGCTTCATTTTATTGTCTATTAGGCTTAGTCGTAGTTTATTTAGAGTTTATTTAGTTTTACGTGCTTAATTTTCATTCCCGTTCTTTATTTTGTAGGATAACATAATCCAATTCCAAAATTTGTTAAACCAATTCAAGTACAAAATCATAAAACTCATCGACATCGTCAATTTCACACCTCGTTGGGACACGACCCGGGGAAATCACTTTCCGGTATCACTTTTATCACATTCGTGAGATTTGGCACGTTAACCCTTTTTCCTAAAAGGTTGATTTGTCGAATTTCACGGTTAATTAACGTGCTTAATTTTCATCCCCGTTCTTTATTTTGTACAATAGCGTAACTAAAATCCAATTTCGTTAAACCAATTCATGTCCTAATCACGAAACTCAACGACACCGTCAATTTCACACCTCGTTGGGACACGACCCGGGGAAATCACTTACCCGGTATCACTTTTATCACACCCGTGAGATTTGGCACGTTAACCCTTTTCCTAAAAGGTTAATTTGTCGGGTTTTACGGTTAATTTGATATTTTGATATTGTGTTTTTCACCACTCACTTTTCAACGAATCAACCGTCAAGAAGAGGGTATTGACTTTGAAAAATCATTTGCTCAAGTTGCATGTATCAAGGTAATCAGAATCTTCTTGGCTAACGCTGCTCGTAAGAACATGGTAGTCTATCAGATGGATGTAAAGACTGCTTTTCTTAACGGAGATCTGAAAGAGGTTGTTTACGTCAACCAACCTGAAGGTTTTGTGAATCCAGAGCATCCTACTCATGTCTATCGCTTGAAGAAGGCCCTTTACGGTTTGAAGCAAGCTCCAAGGGCATGGTACGACACGCTATCAAAGTTTTTTCTATCTAATGGATTCAGCAAAGGAGCAGTTGATCCAACATTGTTCACCAGAAAGTCAGGCAAACACTTAATTCATGTTCAAATCTATGTTGATGATATTATTTTTGCCTCAACTGACCCCAATGAATGTGACCGTTTTTCTAAGGAGATGGGCTCCAAATTTCAAATGTCAATGATGGGACAAATGTCATTTTTCTTGGGATTACAAATTTCACAAAGTCCCGGAGGCATTTTTATCAATCAATCTAAATATGCAAATGTGATCTTAAAGAAATTTGGATTTGATTCTTGTGACCTTGTTGACACTCCCATGGTGGAGCGTACTAAACTAGATGAGGACCACTCAGGGATCATGGTTGACCAAACTAAATATCGTAGTATGATTGGATCCCTAATGTACCTTACCGCCAGTAGACACATTACGTTCGGTGTATGCATGTGTGCAAGATACCAGGCTAAGCCTACCAAAAGCACCTTGAAGCGGTTAAACGGGTCTTTCGGTATCTCCAAGGAACCATCAACATGGGAATTTGGTACCCGAAGGACACCGGTATGTCACTAACGGCCTATGCAGATGCTGACCATGCAGGGTGTTAAGATCCACGTCGAAGCACGTCAGGAGGTGCTCAGTTTTTGGGTGATAAGCTTGTGAGTTGGTCTTCAAAGAAACAAATGACTACCTCAATATCCTCTACAGAGGCAGAATACATAGCCATGTCATCTTGTTATGCTCAAATCCTATGGATGAGATCTCAATTATCTGACTATGGCTTTGAATTCAACAAAATTCCTTTGTACTGTGATAACAAGAGTGACATTGCTCTCTCATGTAACAACGTTCAACATTCAAGAGCAAAGCATATCGACATTCGACATCACTTCATCAGGGAGCAAGTGGAGAATTGTGTGGTGGAACTATATTTTGTGAAGACTGAATATTAGTTAGCAGACATCTTCACCAAAGCTCTTCCTAGAGAACGTTTTGAGTTTATCCTTGCAGGACTTGGTCTAAAAAGTCTACAACCGAAAACACTCAAATGTCTTCAAGAGGAATACGAGGAGTAAAGGCTTTTCTTCATCCATCTCTTGTACATAATTATTCAAAAAGCAAAATACAAAATTATAAAACCTACAAAAGGGAAATAGAAAAATATAAAATTTCAAAAATCGATAAAAATCTTAAAATCTTTGAAAAAAAAGAAAAACCCAAAAATATTATTTTTCCCATCTATTTCTATTCTTCGATAACATCTACGGACTTTGATTTGACACTCAAAGAATGGCACGGGTCTTTAGATGAAGTTCGATTGTACATAATCTTTTTCAAAAAAAAAGGGATGGAGAAAAATGATGGTTTATTGTCATTTCATGCAGTAACCCGTTTTAAAAGAAAGAACAGAGCCATGCTTAAATCCTATTTTTCAAACCTCATACTCTGATTCTAAAAACAAATGTTTGTCACCAAAAAGACAAATATTTTTCCTTCTATAAATTCTTTTGAAAAATATTTGTCTTCTAATGAAAACAAAATTGCTTTGAAAATAACTCGGACTCTATTTTTGAAAATCATCTGGACTTATCACTTGTCAAAATCTCTATCTCTCAATCAACAACTGATGTCACTGACTGAGGGGGAGAATGATTTCAATCAAATCAAAAAGGTTATTTTTCAAACAATTGGCACGTAAACGAGCAAGGTCTACTTTTGGATAATCCAAAAGAACAATGTTTTACAATATTTTATACAATTGGTTCAAGACCTTGGCTAATGTTATGTTTTCATTAGATACTTAAGCATGTTTGAACAATGGAGATTAAAGTCTCAAAATCTGATCCTTATCAGTTAAAAAGTTTTTCAAAAGCAAGTCACAATTCTCCTCAAAAGTTTTTCAAAATTAATTCAAATCAATAGAGATCACAATTCTCAAAGGATTTGAAGATTGTGATCAGGGGAGAACTTGTGATTTAAATTGGAAATAAACTGATATTTCGATAAGTGGTTTAGAAATATATTAAAAAGATCTCCTCCCTAAATGTGACAAATGGTTTCAAGATCTTTTAGAATCAAATTTTCCATGCACATGTTAAGGGGGAGCATTAATCTTAAACCAAAAAGAATTGAAACGTGATTGATCGATTTGTATCAAAGTGCAGGTTTCCTCTAATATGTGCAATACCCTTTAGAATCTCGATGCACATATTGAGGGGGAGCAATCATAAGAAAACCTCATCCTTCCCAAAATTGATTTTTCCAAAGTGTTTAAAATACTAGATTTAATCGGGAAGTGATGATGAACACTTTAGAAAATGTTAATCAAAAGATTGGATCTTTCAAGCTCAATCTAAGATTTTAAATGTCCTCTTGCCTCTATGATCTAAAATAATTTCTAATACTTGAAGCACATATTGAGGGGGAGCATTTCTAAAATATCAAAAACAATTAAGGTACAAAATACTTTGATTATATATCACAAATACCTTGATTGTTTTTTCAAATGGTTTTCTATTGGTTTCGAGGTGGAAGAACAATACCAAAAGACCTACCAGTTTTACTTTATGCATGGAGATATAAGGATGGTTAGGTTAGGTATTAGTTCCCACGATCCCACCAGAGCCGGAGGGATCTACCCAGGGACAATCCACTAGATAGTGTAGAGTCCTTAGGTATATTGAAAAAGGAGAAAAATGAGAAATGGGAAGAGTGCTGACTGAGATTGAGCTAGAACTAGAATAAACCCAACAAGGTTCTAGTAATGAAGTCTCGGTAAGCACTGAAGGGGTTGAAGAATGAAAAAGAATTGAATGTGAATAGGGTGAAAATAAATAGCCCTCCATTTATTCAACCTTAGGGCAGAAACCGGGTTCAATTCATATTGTAACACCCCCAAATCTCGGTACAGCGGAAGACTTAATCAAGTTTTCGGGGCGTTACTTTTTGGATTGGTATCGCACACAAGTAAAATAAAAGATAACCATTTAACCATTTAAAACTAATCCCAAATCCAATATTTAAACATTTAATCCGAAGATATAAACTTTAGGCCCAAAACATAGTTTAACAAGATAGGTCCCCATTGTTTATCAGAGTCAGAAAATGATCCTTGAACCACGCCTCCATGCCAAGCTTCCACACATCAAGTAATCCAAACATCTCTCAAATACCAGAGAAATCATGCTAAAAGGTCACTACTGGTGAGTTCATAGGTTTAAGTTCAACGAAATCATAGTGGACCTGTAAGAGTTGATTTGCTATGCAAGACCTAGATAGAATAATACCGTTTGCACACGCACGGATCCTACCCGGATCACCAACCATATAATCACTTACTCGGGCCCTGCGACTCTAGTCCAGATGCGTGGCAACCTCTAGAATAGTTGCGAACCCCGGGCTAGGTCGAGATAGAAGTCTATTCTTAGTTAGGCACGGTTAAACCTAGACTAAGGCAACAACTATCGCACATCTATCTACTCAGTCAAGCATATAAGCAAATCCAAATAGTTTTAACGGTCCAAAAACAGTAGCATGATTCTCACCCCAAAATAGTTCAAAACGTAGTCAAAATGTAAATAAAAGTGGGGCTATGAAACTCACCTCAAGCAATCAACGCACAATCAACGCACAAATACCACTAGCAGAAGATAACAGAAATCACAGCACAGCAACTATCGACCCGGCACAACCTATTAATGTAGACCAACTTAATATATATTCCTCAAAATCAACGTTATCTACCCCAATATATTCCATTTCTTTATTTCCAAAAACGTCTCGTTTCACCATTAATCCTAGTGTTTGGTATCCTCATGTGTGGGTGTATCGACTCAATATAATTCCATGAATGCACTCAAACAACCAATATATAACTCAACGCGACACAATGAGACCTCTAATCGATAAGCTTCATAGGTCAATAAGTTTCGGAATAAATAGTAGACCTTATCGAATTCGTCTACTCGATAAACTCATTCCTTTATTCGTGTCGCTTATTATCCCATAAATCAATCGTATCCTAAAGAGTCATAAGGATAAGTCACCCATTAATAAGGTTACCCAACGCACCTAGCGGGCTCTTATTAGATTCGTCAACCTAATAAGTCCGCTACCCACGTGGATCAACAATATTAATGCTAGGTTATCCGTAACCCATGCACACATAACGCAAATAAATAACTACTTATCCAATATTAAATGTCCACAATTGACATTTATTGATAAACGTGTACTCGAAACCATAATTACTTATTTATTACAAAAGCTTTCTAATTTAGTCGTTATTTTCCGTTTAAAACTAGTAAATAACAAGATAAATCTTGTTATTGATATTTTTGGTACAAAAGCCCATTATTATTTAAATTTCATAGTTTTATTATCATTTTCATATATAATATATATTTCGTCAATTCCCATTATAAATCTCACAACGTTATTCGTTTCGAGTCCACAAACACGAGTCATAACTTCTCGGCTTTTAAATCAATCAATTGTCCAAATTATACTAAAGTCCATGTTACGGCTTTATCAGAGTCAACTATTGACTAGAAAGTCAAAGTGACGCCGACGTAGCTCAAAGTCACAATATATATATCAAGTACATAATTAAAAGTCATAACGTCGCAATTCAATCCCAAACCAACTCAAAACAATCTCGCCTACCAATCAATCAACCAATTATACTCGAAACCAATGTTATGACCCTAATGGTCATGACACGGTCGCGGTCAAGACCACGTGAACCAAACAAGCTTCTAAAAGCTTTTCGGCTCCACGAGTCTCATCCAAACCTCAACTAAACCAATCAATAAGCTACCAAATTGACCCGACTTGAACCCATGACCAACATAGGCCACGTACGACACCAACCAAGACCCCAACATGGGCTTCTTGGTTCGTACGCCCCATAGGTCTCAACCAAACATCACCAAATCCAATCTACAACACTCAAATCCAATCATTCAAGCTCCAAACACTAACTAAACACAAAACCCGTCAACTATTTTTAATCAAGAACATGCAACTAAACCCTAAAATGCAAAACCCATCAAATTAGTGCACCACAAATGTACCAAACACTAATTACTTGTTTACTTAGTCACTAATTAGCTTTAATTTCATGTTCCACCCAAAAGCCCCAAAAATTGTTCATGGGTCGAAACCCTAGAAACCAATTCGTGGCTTTTTATCACCCAATCATGCTCAATACATGTTCCTTTTACCTTATCTAATCACCAATTGCAAAAGCCCTTTGAAATCTTTTGAAACCCTAAAAGTATGAATCTTAATTCTTGAATTTGGAGGTGTTAATGAAGTCCAAATTGAGTGTATGATATATGGTTGGAAAGAGGATAAAGAGATCTTGCTTTTGGTGGTGGAGGTGAGATGACACTCGTCGGAATCCGGCGGTGGTGTTTGGAAAAAGGGGCGGCCAAGTGGTGGTGGTGGTTTAGGGTTTTTAGTGAGAGAAAGTTAGAGAGATAAAGTGGTGTGTGTGTTTTCTAGAGAGAGAAATAGATGAGGTGAAATGATATGGGTGGGTGGTATTTATATCCTTGAGCTAAGGACCTCAAAATAATTATGGTGGGAGGAGGGGGGCGCCGGCCATAAGGAAAAAGAGGGGGTTCGGGTTGTAACTTTTCGTATCTATCACGTTTACCCATTCCTGAGCTCACATACCGTCCCCCGAGTGTCCCACGACATTTATTTTACTTTCCAACATCGTTACTTACGTTTTTCCACGAGTTTTGACTATTTATTTGTCAATTTTCGAGTTACGGTCTAAAAGTTACAATAACTCTTGTTTTAGGCTTTTCTAGTGCCGAATCGAATAGTGCCTACCAAATAGAGTTAAAACGAATACGATAACTCATTTAATAATGAAATAAACCGTAAAAACCAATCGACGATATAAAATCAAGTCACGGTTTATAAAATAGTGTTAAAGGCAAATCTCAGTTTAATTTAGCGAAATGCGGTTACCTAAAATAGACTCCCTAAATAGCCAGTTGTCACAGCCTCCCAGCCTTAGAAGAAACCCGTCCCGGGTTTCACTCCGAGTTGCTTGGTGTCATAAACAGTTTAGGATACTTCCTACGGAAAACGTCCTCACGCTCCCAAGTGAACTCCTGTCCATGCCGGGAGTTACAACGAACCTTAACAATCGGAATACGGCTATTCTTCAGCCTCTTAATCTCACGATCCATAATATCAATCGGTTCCTCAACAAAATTTAATTTCTCATCAATACGAATATCTCTTAAGGGCTGATTGGTCCCGAACTGTCAAGTTATCTCACGCAAGCCGGCCACTTGTGAATGGCTGACCGTAAGAAACTCAAAACAGTTCAAACACCAAATGCAATTTAAGATCAGAGGAATACAGTGGATTCCTGGGTCGTTAAGTCCCACGGAGGATGAATTGGTGTTAAACAACTTCAGATGATAGAATGATCACTAAGGATAGTGATCAGTAAGGATTTTGAAGGATAATTACCTAAAGAAAAGATTAATAAATTACAGCGACTTAAATGCAAATTAAAAGAAATAAAAGATAAAATATATTAAATAAACGCTATCACTATTTTTACAATGATGAACGTTTAAAACCTAAAATGTACGTTTAAATAAAATTACGTAAACGTACAAAATAAAACGTGAGTTTTTAAGAAATAAAAGACCTACAAATATAAAAATGACATTTTTACAATCCTAATAATAAAATAAAATTATTAGAAAAAGAAAATTATTTTTACAACTATTTATTTAATTATTATTAATTAAAACTATTTATTAAGTATTTAAAATGCACTAAAATATAAGAAAATACAAAATTAACCTAGAAAAATGAAATTAAAACTTAGAAAAATCAAAAATATGATAAAACTTATTTTAAAACTGAAAATATATTTTTTAGACTTTTTTATGTATTTATTATAAATTTAATACTAATTAAAACTAATTAAAATGCTAGAAAATACTATTTAAACCAAGAAAATTATGGAAAAATACTTTTTAGGCTTTTTATATTTATCTTAATCTAGGAAAATTGAGAACATATTTTTTTTAAGCTTTTTCTTATTTATTTGTATTAAAAATTATTTAAAAAGACTTAAAACTATTTAAAATAACGAAAAATACTAAACATTGATGGAAAAATCTGAAAAATTCAGGAAAATGCTAAAATATTATTCTAAGTTTATAAAAAATATAAAAACATATGCTTATTTGTGAGAATATGAAACTGTAGAGCAATTGCTTATAAATAAGCAATTCAAAATAAGCTAAATTCTACAAATGGACACCAAATTAACACATAAGCTAGGTTATGCTATATTAACTAAATACTAACCTATTCCAACCATCCTAAACTTCTGAAAAGCAGTTTAAGCCAAAGATTAAGCAAATCAAAAACTAGCTTTATTTCAGAAATGGGACAATATTGGGGCTGATCTAAGAGTGGGGTCCACAGAGCTTAAGCTCAAAAGCTTGGCTGCAAATGATAGTCAGCTGGGTGGTGAGTGATATGGAACCAAGAACCACCAGTGGGGTCCACTGGTGTGGCCTGTGGGACCCACCAAAGTGGTGGTTATGTCCACTGTTGTGGAGGTGCAAGGCTGCACAGGTATGTTTCAGAAATGGGTCTCAAAAGAAACAAGTAGATAAGCAGTTTATAAGCTAATAAGATACAAGCTAGTATTTTTATATTTTAGTTTAGCAGCTAAATATTACTATCCCAAAAGGATTTAAGCTAAAACTTAATAATGAATCCTATATAAAATTATACATTTTATTCAAAAAGTTTACTAGTACAATTTGACTTTTTAGGAAAATCAAATAAGTTGACTATAATGAACTTATAACTGATTCTATTGATTGAATATGTTGTATTAAGATGTAATAAGATTATCTAGAGCTAGACTAACAACTTTTAAGCTTGTAAAATGAATTTAACAATTCAAAATCCCAACAGTTAACTGGTACTATGAGATTAGAAGATAAATTGACTTTTTAACTAATGAAGACTGATTTTTATGACTTATCTGAGATATTAAGTGCTCATGTGACACAGAACAACCAATAATAACAACAAGTATACTCTTGAAGGCCACTTAATCAGCAAATCCAAACACCCTTTATAAGGACTGTTTTCAAGCTTTTAACACACAAATAAGATTTTAATCCAAGAAATCCATTAATTCACTTACATTAACTGTTTTTAGACGATTTAAACCGAATTAACAAGATTAAATAACTATTTCTAGGAAATGCAAATTTCAAAGAAAGTGCTTACAATATGAGTTCATGCACAAAACAGGAAACTGAGGATTTAGATCACACCCTATTGCTTTCCATAAAGCTTCTAAACCAAGATCATTCCATATATCACCCTGCTTCAGCTTGTGATCTCATCTTTACTGATTTTTGATTTTATAACTATTTTATCCTATTTTTTTGGTATTTTTGGTTTTTAACTTTAAACTAAAACTTATGGTTTCTAAAAGCTTATAAGAGCTTTAGAGAGAGCTTGTATGAGCTTTAAAGTTCTTAACAATAACTAATAACAACATTTGAGTATTTTGAGAAATTTAAACATAAAAAGTAAGCATAAACTGAATTTATGAAAACAAACTGAAATTAATACTTGTAATAGGTTTAGATTACATTAAAAACTTTAACAATACAACTTGGAAGCTTAAATAAATACTGAAAAGTAAATTTTAACTAAAACGACATTTTTAAACTAAAACTACACTACTATATCTTCTCCTCTGCTTCTTTTCCCATTTATATTGATCCAATTGAGTCTTTGTCGACATCTGATCATATCCCACCTATTTCCAGCCTTTGGATCACTTGAAATCATCAGAACCACACATGTGGTATTTTTGGCGGGAAAAAAGTCTTGAAGCAGGTTAACTGCATTTAATGATATTTGGGGTATGTGGAGGTGGAGAAGTGATGGTGATGGGTAGGTATGAGCTGGAGAAAGTGGTGGACAGGTGGTGATAGCAGATGGCGGGGTAGGAGTGGAAACAGGTGGAGAGGGTGAAGGAGATGAATAGTGGCGCGGGTTTTATTTTAAAACATAGGCCGGGTTATGTTTATTGGACTGGGTTGTATTTTGGGTTTGGACTTGGGTTAAATGGTAACAAAGGATCCGTTTGGTTTGAGTTAACAACAAGGACCATTCATGTAATTTGGTGAAAATGAAGGACTGAACCTGTAAACTTTACAAAGTTATTCCAAGGACTAAACCTGCCAAGTTTCATTAGTACAAGGACTATAAAAGATAATTTCCCATTTTAAAGTATCCGAGGACTATTTGTGTCATTTTAGAAACTTGAAGGACCAATATTATAATTTCTCCAAAGTTTACCATAAGGACCAATTTTGTCATTTATGAATAGTACAAGGTTAATATTTGATAATTTTCACTTTTTAAATTAACCAAGGACTATATTTGACATTTTCCAAACTTAAGGGACTAAAGTTGTCATTTTGTAAATTTTAAACTTTAAAGGGTTTATTTTGACAACTTTTGAATCCCATGGACCTTAAATGACATTTTTCTTTATTTTAATTTACTGGGACTAAATTTGACAAATTTTGAAACTTGGGGACTAAAACGCCAATTATGCAAACTTGATACGCTTTTCACTTGTTTTTGGTATTTTTGCATTTAAAACACATAAAACACTTATTTGTGATATTTTCATCATTTTGATGCATTTCTGAGTGTTTTCAGATGTTTTTGCAGTCTAGATGGTACAAAAATGATGAGTATTTAGACACTCATCAAGGGCACAACTATGTTTTCCTCCGAAAGACCTTTCTTAAGATTACTAACATGAAAGACATTGTGTACACCACTCAGTTCTGATGGTAGCTCCAAGCGGTATGCTACCGGTCCGATTCTTTCCAGGATTGGAAAGGGACCAATATATCGGGGATTGAGTTTTCCACGCTTTCAAAAATGAATCACTCCTTTCCAAGGAGAAACTTTCAACATAACACGATCTCTAACCTGAAATTCTAAAGGTTTCCGCCTCTTATCGGCATAACTCTTTTGTCTACCACGAGCGGTTTGCAACCGGTTTCTAATCTGTACTATCTTCTCGTGGGTTTCGGGACAAGTTCGGGACTGTAAGTTGACTCTCGCCAACTTCAGCCCAACAAACAGAGAACGACATTTTCGGCCATACAAAGGCCTCAAATGGGGCGGCCTTAATGCTAGAGTGATAACTATTGTTGTAAGAGAATTCGGCCGAAGGGAGGTGTCTCTCCCAAATTTGCCGAAATCAATAACACATGCTCTAAGCATATCCTCTAAAGTATGAATGGTTCTCTCGCTTTGACCATCGGTCTGTGGATGGTAAGCAGTACTCATATCCAAATTCGTTCTTAACGCCGTCTGTAAGACTTCCAAAAGTGGGATGTAAACGACTATCCCTATCAGAAATGATAGATATCGGTACTCCATGACGCGATACTATCTCCTTAAGATACAATCGAGCAAGCTTATCAAGACTATCGGTTTCACTAATAGCTAAGAAGTTGAGCAGCACTTAGTTAAACGATCAACTATCACCCGATAGCGTCATTGCCGCTAACGTTCTCGTAATTTAGTGATAAAGTCCATGGTTATTCGCTCCCATTTCCATTCCGGGAGTTCAGGTTGAACTAAAAGTCCCGATGGTTTCTGATGTTCGGCCTTAACTTTAGAACAAGTCAGGCACCTACTAACGTATCGAGCTATATCGGCTTTCATATTTGGCCACCAATAAAGTTTCTTAAGATCCCGATACATCTTATCGGCTCCGGATGAATAGAGTATTTTGATTTATGCGACTCGTGCATAATCAACTCACGGATTCCACCATGAAATGGTATCCGCTTCTGTCTCGAAGCATAATGTTCCATCGAACGCTTCAAGCCGCTTTCACTTTCTACCATTCCATGAAGATTCTCATAAGGACGGTTCTCTTCTCAATGCCTATACTGGGCGTGGCTAAAATTTGAGATAGTAAGGGCGAAACAATGATCATTCCTAAGGATCTAACAAGTAGGGGTGGAATGTCCTCCTTACTTACTAAGGGCATCAGCCACAATGTTAGATTTACCAGGATGATAACGAATCTCACAGTCATAATCACTAAGCGATTATAACCAACGACGTTGTCTCGTGTTCAGTTCCTTCTGATCTAAGATACGCTTCAAATTCTTATGGTCGGTAAATACTACACACTTGGTTCCATACAAGTAATGTCTCCAGATCCTAAGAGCAAACACTACAACACCTAACTCAAGGTCATGGGTGGTGTAGTTTTTCTCATGCTTCTAAGTTGTCGATGCATAAGCAATCACCTTCTCACGTTACATCAAAACATCACCTAAGCCTTTATGCGAAGCGTCGTAGTACACGACAAAGTCTTCGCTTCCTTCGTGCAAAGCTAGGATGGGCGCACTACACAACTTCCTTCAAGTTGGAATTATTCTTCTTCTTTTCTCCAATTCATACTTAATATCCTTCGGGTTAGTTTGGTCATCGGTTTAGCTATCTTGGAAAATCCCTCAATGAATCTCCTATAATAGCCTGCTAAACCTAGAAACTGCCTCTGATTCGATGGGTTCTTAGGAGATGCCCATTCCTTAATGGCCTTAATCTTAGCTGGGTCAACATGAACACCTCGACTATCTATCACATGACCTAAAAATTGCATGGACGGAATCCAAAATTCACACTTAGAGAATTTGGCATACAGCTTCTCCTCTTTTAGCAATCCTAAAATGAGCCTCAAATGCTCTTCATACTCCTCACTACTCTTAGAGTATATCAAGATATCGTCTATGAATACTATCACAAATTTATCCATGTATGGCTTACATACTCGGTTCATGAGATCCATGAAAACCGCTGGTGCGTTGGTTAAGCCAAACGACATCACTTGGAATTCATAGTGTCCATAACGAGTCCTAAACGCGGTCTTAGGGATATCATCTTCTCGAACTCTAAGCTGGTGGTAACCAGATCGCAAATCAATCTTAGAAAATACACTAGCTCCTTGGAGTTGGTCGAATAGATCATCTATTCTAGGTAACGGATATCGGTTCTTCACGGTCAACTTATTCAATTACCTATAATCAATACACATCCTAAACGATCCATCCTTCTTCTTCACAAACAACACTGGTGCTCCCTACCGGCCATTTAACTTGGTCGAATGAATCCCTTCTTTGACAATTCTGCCAACTATTTAGACAGTTCCTCCAATTCTCTTGGAGCAAGTCGATAAGGTGCCTGTGGCTATGGGTGCCGCACCGGATATCAACTCTATTTGGAATTCCACATGTCGGACAGGTGGAACCCCTGGCAGATCGTTGGGAAACACATCCAGAAATTCTCTAACGACGGGTACATCGTTGAGGTTTCTTTCACTCTTCTCCTCACTTTTCTTTTCAGAAATTCGAACCAAGAAAAGACAACCTCCTCTATCGATGTACCTCTGGGCCTTAATACAAGAGATGATGCTCAACCGGGAAGGACTTCCACAGTCCGCCCGATCTCTTGTATGCTCAGAACTTTTTCCGCCATACGATAAATGCACAACCTTCTCATCACAGATGATGTGTGCACCGTTCTTCGATAACCAATCCATTCCGATAATGACGTCGAAACTTCCTAAGGTAACTGGCAACATATCTATACTAAACGGGCGGTCTAGGAAACTTAAGGTACAACCTCGAACTACGGTGTCTATCTTCTCTCTATTCCCATTCGCTACTTCCACATCGTAACTAAACCCTAGAGGTGTTTGGGAGATTCCTAGTAATGGCATAAAATTGGTGGACACAAAACTCATATCCACACCAGTATCAAACAGTATGGAAGCATAGCGGTTATTGAGAAGGAACGCACGTAACTACGCTTAGGGTCCTCACCGCCTTCCTTTCCATAAGCGTAAACACGCTACTGTTCCCATGTCTCTCTCTGATTCCTAACACCATTGTTTCCCCTGGTTTTCCACAACCTCATGCTTCACATGGTTTAAGCCATTACCTCCTACACCTCGGTTAGCAAATCCTCCTACGCACGGATTTCCTCTCATCCACGCGGCTCGGCACTCATTCTTAAAGTGTCCCTTCTTTCTACATCCAAAATAGGTGACAGTGGCCTTCCAATCCGCTCCTTGTGCGTTTGAGTTGCAAAGCAAGTGGACGAGACCTATAGTCTTTGGCTATGTGTCCTACCTTAGAGCACTTCCTACATACAATCGAGCATGATCCATGGTGGTGTCGGTTACAACTACCATACACAGGCTTACTACCTTCGTAACCTTTCTTATCTCTAGTTCCTATGGCGAACACTCGGGCCGCTCTCTTGCCGTTTTTGCCATTCCCTTTTTACAACTTCATTCCTCTTCCTCTTATCGTTCCTATCACTCTTACCCTTATCTCCTAATTCTAACACACAAGAGTCCATCGACTCTGAGCCACAACAATTGCCTCATGCAAATTGACTGGATTTGCAGCGATGACATCATTACGAGTAGCTAAAGGCAATCCATCAATATACCTTTCAATCTTAAGTTCTTCTTACGAACCATCTCGGGGCAAAGCAAGGATATCTCTTGGAAACGACGAGTGTAAGTCGCCATGTCAGTACCCTTAACCTTATGGTTCCATAACTCACTCTCTAACTTCTTAACTTCATTCCTAGGACAGTAAGTCTTAATCGGGAGAGCCTTAAATTGAGTCCAAGTCATACTATAAGCTACATCAATTCCTACTTGCTCTGTGGTAATTATTCCACCAGGTCAACGCCTCATCCTTCAAAGTGAAGGTTGCATACTTAACCTTACAATCCTCATCACGATTACTTACATCAAACACAGATTCATTTTCTCTAACCACCTAGTTAGGTAAACTACTCCCCTCGATTCCTCCAAACTCATGGGACCACGTAATCGAACTCCTTATAGGTACAACCTCGGGTCCGATTCAAGACTGGGGTTCCACTAGAAGTGTTAGAGAGATTAGCCTCGGCTAGCGCTTCAAATGACACGCGACACTAGCCGATCAATGTGGGTTGGGTTCACAGGTGGAGGGTTTTGTGGAACAGGACCATTCTCAGAACGGTCATCCACATTCGGGTTTCCTACAACTGGGTTATCAATGTTCGGGTTCTCAACAGGTGGTGTGGTCGGGGTCGGACGACGACCTCGACGACCAGGGGCAACAACAGCAGCAGGAGCTGCCCAGTTGTTCCTAAGCGAGTTTCGTCTTGTTGCCACCATTATGGGGGCAAGAAGAACAGTTCATAAGTTCACAATTTACGCCCTAAAATAGAGTTGGGTTCCAAAGGGTCACTACATAACGCCTGAATACATACTCAAGGCTAACAAGGATAACGCTATACCAAAGCGAAACAATCAGATACCGCATCATTGCTAAAGGATGCATGTTCCCATAACCATAACTCATAGGTTTCAAAAGTGGAATACATGGAAGGATTCGAAGAAATCAAAAATGATCCTAACAACGATAACTATAAACAACTAGGATAATTCTACATCTCGAACCAAGTACTACTTAGTTTCAAGATGGTACAAAACCATACATCTAGTACTATCTAGCCACGTCTACGAGCACTCCTAAATGATCTCCAAACATCATCCATCACTCTCCATAGTGATAGAATCCCCAAACGCTGAGAGTCGTAATCCTTCCTAAGATTCACGACCTCCTTCTCCAAACCATCAACCTTGCGAAGCTTGGTCGCCTCCAAGGCCGCAAGCACTCGTATGCGGTCTCCAACCTGCTCAAAGAGTCCCGACATACCTTCTCTTAAGGCCATCGACCTCTTCCCTATCTTAGTCAAATCTATTCTCAAATACCCTACACCAGTCCTCGTCACTCCATCAAATCGATCTGACAACCTATTGAGACTAATATTCTGGGATATAATCCTCCTCGGATCGACACCTCCATACTCCTCGGGCTCAGAAGCAATCTCCAATCCTAACGGGCTACCTATCTCAGGTGAGTAAGGTGGTGAATCGATGTCTAAAGGCGTCCAGGGACTCGTGCTCGAGCAAAGGAGAACTCGTCCGGAGAATGCAGACTCTGCAATGGAGGAGTACCCCCTTCTGGGATATCCTCATCATCCTCCTCCTGAGGACCCTTGTTGAAAACTAGCAGACCTTGATAGATCTTGAGCTTCGTAGATCGTTAGTGTTGCTTGTGTAATCACAAACAAACTAAAATAAAATCTCTACAACTTGTATTCTTTAGCGGAATATAAACACAAGTATAAAACACAGATAACTAAGAACTCTTTGATCCTCTATGGATCATTATATTAATAACTTGTAAATGTCTAGTACATAATTCATTCTATTGTGTTCCTTTTATAGACAAGGAACCCTAACTTCTTCTCTAAGAAACGTAAAACTAAATAAGATATACACAATCACTTCCTAATAAAGCTCATGCATATCCTAACTAACTATAGAAAATACGGAATAACTATATCCGAAGAAACAAACTAATAACTATATAACTTGAGAACTATGTCTTCGTAGAATCCATACACTTCAAGAGAATCCATTCAAAGGCATAATCTTCAAAGATAATTGTACTTCACATAATTCCCAACAATCCTACCCTAAACTGGAATTTGACTTGGTTAAGTTCCAGTTTCTTGATAGATCTTTAACCTTGCAGCACTAGAGGATTGTAGTCAAACATCATCGAAAGAATCAAAACAAAATCATCTCTTTGATGAAGAAACTCAAACTCCGGATCTTTGCGGCAACAAATGACAACATGTACATCAAAACATATTAGTTTCAAATTATTCTCATCACATCCGTGTGTTAACCTCGTGAGAGGTGAATCATAGAACATAATGGATTTGATGTCTCTTTACCAATAGCCATCACTACTGGAGTAGCCAAATGTTTAAGTTCAAAACCATGGTACATCGATAACCATCGATTTATTAGCAAATCAAGAACCATGAACGGATTTGAAATGTCTTTACCTCAGAAATGCGTTTCCTCGGGACTAGTCAATTCTTAGAATTGGTGAATTGATTACCAAATATGGTATTCCACTGCCTTTACCACAAGCCATATACATGTGGGCTAGTCAATTCTTGGATTCCAAAAGAGGAATAAACCATGGTTAATTGATGACCATACAACACTCAAAGAATGAAGCATGGGTGAGTTGCAAACCCTATGATTTTGAGCAAACCATTACAACTATCAACAGATTTGATGTGTCTTTACCAAAGTTGTACCCTTTGGACTAGCCAACTCTTTGACATACACAAGGTATATCCGTGAGTTAATAACCAAAGATGAATATACAACAAACCTCGCAATAAAAGTTAGTTAAACAAAAAATATACATAATTTTTAACTAAGAAATAAACCAATAATCAAAAATTACAAACCATACAAAGTACCATAATCAAGATGAACTTCTATGTGCCATAAGATGATTCTTAATAACGCCAACACATTGTTCAAAGATTCAAATTATCATTGCCAAGCGAGATCCGGAGGAACTTCCAACTTCTAGATAAGCATTCTTTCCATAAGCTTCATAGATAATGGATAAGTTCTCTCGAACATACATACAAGTAATACCACCCTTTGTCTCAACTACATGCACACGGGCGGAGGATAAAATCTCCAATACGTAACCTGCCACAAGTGAGAGTTCTTCCAAATAAAATATCCTTTACCATTGGGAGATCTGAATCAAACGTAACATGAAGATCACCCAATAAATATAACCCGAACCGTGGTGCATTAGAATGGTAATACTTATTGACAAGGTTATACAACGTAACCAAATCAGCTCACAACCAAATTCAAGATCTCCTTCAAAAAGTTAAATTGCATGGTGGTTTGATCCAAACGGTGAATAATATTAAGCTCATCATCTGACAATGACCAATTAATCAAAACATCATGAGACCCTCGTGAAAATCAGCAGCAGATCCTTCTTTGATAAAAGATGACTCAGTCGCCTTTAAATCCACATGATTATCCTTGTGAGATGTCTCAACCTTAATATGCTTTCGAGATGACTGAATTCGAGCTGATCTCACAGATTTCCTTAAAGAAGAGAACTTTCGTTTAGCCATCCTCTTCTTCCTCCTACTAGGAAGATATATGTCCGAAGATGGAATATCTTCAGATTCACGCATCACATCGTAAACACTACCACGTAATTCATTCATTCTCACAAGCACCTTTCTCGCTGTGTAGATTTGGACAAGAGTTGTTTCAGCTTCCTTAACCAGATTATCTCCTTCTCAGATCAACACTCCACAAATGAAGTTGAAACGGCACATCAGTGTCTCTTAAGGAACCAAAGAAGGTTCAAAGATAAGTTTCAGTAAGAAGAAACGTTGTCAGTTGAACTAGGAACTTCAGTAGTTACTTCAGCAAAAATAGAAGGTTCAAGCAGAAGAAACCCGGGAGGTGAAGGAATAGCTCGTGGTGGCTTCGAAGGAACCATGGAGACATCACCTTAGGTGGAATATCATCAAAATTATCCACAATCTCAACAAATTTAGGTCTTTTGGCCTGGGGAGCACCTATAGTTCCAGCAATCCTTTTCAAATTTGAAGAATGTTTTGAAGAAGATGAAGAAAACTTCATGATATAATTATATTTGCGAATCGTAAGATCGTGCAAAGCCACGACTTGCTTCATTGTTAAACCTGAGTTAAACATCGAAGAACTCTGATTTTCACCACCATTCTCATTTTTGCTTTCTTCGAGCTTCGCTAGTGGTTTCTCTCTTAGCCTTGTTCTTCTGAGCAATTATAGCTTTCTTCTTTGCAGCTTCTTCTTTCTTTCTTTGTTGTCCACGAGCCACCATTTGAGCCACAAATTGCTCACTATCAAAATCTGCTCCTAAAATACTCTGAGCAAGTGAAGGATTAGAAAGCACCTTTTGCCGAGTATAAACATCCCGTTGTTCAAGGCATCCGAGTAGCCATTTCCTCCAATTCTTTTCTTCTCTCGGTGGTAATTTAGAAATGGACTCGCTTCAACTGTTGAGCCAAGTCAAGACTTTTCTTCAAATTGCACATTCATCTAACATCCTCTGTTGTGCTAACCTTTCCTGTTCACTAACCGGACCGACCAAGCTCGTCAACTGTACTCCTTTCCCTTTAGCGTAAGATTCAAAAACAAAGATCACCAAGGAGTATTAGTAAAAGAAACTTCGAGATGATTCGTCGGATGTGCTTTAGAAGAAACATGTTGAGATAAATCTTCAACGTGTTGAAAATACATCTACTTCTCGGATTCAAATTAAAATTCCTTCCAAAGAAGGAAAACTTCGAAGTATCAGCGAAAGGTATAGAAGCAGTGTTGAGATAGCACATTTGAAGCTTGACCACCGCACCAAGAATGTCCATCAAAGGAGTATCAGAACAACATGTTCTTCAAGAGTTGAAATATCCTCACTTTGCAATATATCCTTGTGCACGCATTGCTTTCCTCCGTCTAGTAAACAAAATTGGCTCTTTTGCTGCATGCATGTACCAACCTTTGGGGTAGAAACATTAGATTCTTGAGCCACATTAGCCAACATATCAAGTGACTCAACCGAGCATCCACGCCCTCCTCATCAAGAAGAAACATCCAATCTCCTTTTTCTTCTCCGACCCAGGTTGTACTTCCAAATCCTTAACCTTTCTTTTCAATTCTACAATCTCACCACCAAGCTTAGAATTAGTCTCTGCAAGCTCCTTCTTGAGATCAAGAACCTCGGCTACATACCATTCACTAAAGCATACAAAGATGTAAGTGTAATAGGGTCCTCTCCACCGCCAGATTGCTCTCGTGGTAATGGGAGCATCATCGGCCATCCGTAAGAAATATCAACATGCTCAAAGAATGGAACATGATCATCAACCTGAATCTCTAACAGACTAGGAGTAGCGTTCCTATTAAACTCGGGCCAACCTCATCATGAGGAACCCGTGGTGGTGGACTAGGTCTAGGTGAAGGTGTGGGTAAAGGTTGTTCAGGAGTAACAAGATGTGCTTCAAAGAAGAAGGGCCTTCATCTATTGTCACCGATGGATTCCCATCAGCAGAGAACAATAGTAGAAGGTGGAGAACCAACAACATTCCCCTCATCAGCAGATTTATTGCCTTGAGGCAACATAGCCGCTAGCAAAGGATGATGTGCCCCCTCATACTTAGTTCTCATTGAAGCAAATAGTTAAGCAGATAAAGCTCCTATGGGACAAAAGGCTTGGGCTTGGGTAGTAATGTCTAATATTATTTGCAAAAACCTAGGGTACATTAAAAACTTGTTCTTTTTCTTAGTTATATTCTCAACCATATTATCAAAAATAAACTTAGAAAAATTATAAGTTAAACACTGAGATAGACATATAATACCACATCCCAATTGAGTAGAAAATTGGTCCCATCCTCCTGATTTATTGCTCAAACATCAAGCAATGTATGAACCAAAACCTCCACATAGGACACACTAATTCTTTAACCACATGTCAGTCCTTGTACCTTGATATCCAATTGCTCTTAGCCCATCAAGTACCACTGCGCAAAGATTAGAATGATAAACCCCATTCTCATCATCCAATCAATTCGACTTCGATCAACTCCTCTGTCACAACATACTCTGCTCCGTCAACCATAGCTACAATCTCTCAGTATCATTCCTCTTCAAATAGCCACCAAAATTGTTTAACCAATGATTCATATATAGCATTAGGAGAATGCGTTAAAGCGTAATGAATCTTGGACCTCTTTAAGAATTCCACCATGGGTTTGTACAACTCATCACCCTTAGCCATTCCTTAAAAGCAACTTTATTATGATCGTGCTTGAATTGAAGTGCCATGAGAACTTTAGATAATGGGTTAAGATTTAATCAACTGAAGGTGTGTTTGAATCGAATAAAGAGAGAATCAGCTATTATTAGACTAAAATATGCTAATAGGTTATAAGTAGAAGTTTCCCAAATTGTGGTCAAATATATTAAGTTGTTGACCAATGTGGCGTGTAATGCAACCTTTACCAAATTCAAATTCCAACTTCGCAGAACAATAGTCAATCTCATAAGTGATACAATCGCCAGTAAGTGATTCACGATTCAAGAAGCTTCAAGAATATCTTTTTACTGTTTCACCCAACTCGCATTAATTCTCATTAAGCCGTCTATAAAACAAACCCCAATGCACTCTTAACTCTCATCAATTACCCCCAATTTCCATCATAAACCCTAAATTCATCAATGCCCCAAAATTAACCACAATCAACCATGAGTTGTAAACCAGAGGTTGTTAATCCAACCTCTTCTCCATCATCATCATCATCCAGTGATTTCCTCTAGTTCTTTCCATATCCATATGACCCACAACCATTGAAATCCCCATTTCTCAGTTCTTCAGATGATGATAGTGTAGTGAATCCAAGTGAGTCTTCTGATGACTCTGATGGGTCCACTAAGAAGAAAACATCTTACTCCCAACCTCCAGCACCTCAACTTCAACAAAGGCCTCGTGCCGAAAGAGAGGTGGTGCTAGCTCTTCTTGCGCCATGTTTTGGTGCATCATCACATATCGTATAAAGGAAGGAGTTAAGGAAGGTGGAAGGATTGCTTTTTGGTGAAATCAGCAGATGAAGCACAAAGGACATATGTGGTCATCTTCATCATCATCGTTTTCATCAATCCATCCTTCCCATTTTGATCCTTAGCTTCTTCGTACGGCCATGCATATCCGCCATCAAGATAGAATGAATGGGTGGTTATGCAAGTCCTCACAAATGCATATCCAGCAGCTAGTGTGGAAGATATGAGCGATCATGCATATCCAACAAATTTGTAGGAATAGATGATATGAGCTAGTGTGCAAAAGATAGGTTTAGTAGTCCTTGTATTTCCTTTTGAAGTTGATTGTAATCTGTAGTCAGTACTTTGAATGAATGAGCATATTTAACTTCAGAACTTGTCTTCAGTAGATACAATGTGCTCTCTTCAGTACTTATGCATTCAGTAGAAACAAACTTTCAAGCTTACATATCCATCTTCAAGCATCATAAACTCCAACTATAAAGGCAAACTGCAAAACAGACACAGAGAAACACACAAACCAAACAAGAACAAACATACTAAATATACATAAGATGGTTAGTGTTAGAAAACAAAATCAAGCAAAAGTATACATAAAATGCAAAGTGTACACAAATCCTCCCCTGAGGCATATGCCTCCCCTGAGGCCTGTGCCTCCCCTTAAACTTTGCAGTCAAGGGTTAAGCATACCAATATGGACCACAAGGTGTTGAAACCTTGGTCCATCAAAAGCTTTTGTTAACAGATCTGCCACATTATTATCAGTGTGAATTTTAACCACTTTTATCAAATGTTTGTCATATGCATCTCTTATAAAGTGGTGCCTGATTTCAATATGTTTCGTTCTCTTTGTGAAAAACTGGATTTTTAACAATGCATATGGTACTTTGATTATCAATAAAATTGTTGTGTTCATGAAGTTATACCCATAATCCAACAATTGATTTTGTATCCAAAGAACTCGTCCACAAAGAATTTGCAGAAGAACGTGCTCTACTTGATAAGATGAGATAGCCACAATAGTCTGTTTCTTGCATTTCCAAGAAATCAATCTCTTTCCAAGGAATTGGCAACCTCCAGTGGTGGACCTCCTATCCGATTTGCACCGATAGTCACTATCACTATATGCTTCCAGCTTAAATGGATATTCTTTTGGGTACCAAAGGCCTAAATGAGGTTGGCCTTTGAGGTACTTAAAGATCTTCTTAACAGAATTGAGATGGGAAGTAAGTGGAGTAACTTGATGTCGAGAACAAACACTCACGAAAAGTAATATCGGCCTTGAAGTCAGTTAAATACATCAAAGAACCAATCATAGATCGTATAAATGAACATTCACCGTGGATCTACTTCTGTTGGTCTTTGTCTTTGGAGCTTCATAAGGTGTAGTGGCAGTTCTTACACTCTCCATACCAAACTTCTTCAAGATGTCCTCACATATTTGTCCGACTGATAAAGATACCATCAGGGTTCTGCTGAACTTGGAGACCCAAAAAGAAAGTCAACTCCCCCATAGCACTCATTTGAAACTCTCCCTTCATAAGCTCCTCAAAATCCCTGCACCAAGCTTCCTTTGTGGATCCAAAAATAATGTCATCCACATACACTTGCACAAGAATAATGTCTGTGGAATTCTTCTTCAGGAAAAGTGTTTTATCAATGGCACCTCTGTGATATCCATGCTTCAGCAGAAATGATGAAAGCCTAGCATACCAAGCTCGTGGTGCCTGATGTAGTCCATATAGAGCTTTGACAACCTTGTAAACATGATTAGGATGATCTGGGTCTTCAAATCCTTTAGGTTGAGTGACATAAACCTCCTCTTCAATTTCACCATACAGAAAAGCACCTTTAACATCCATTTGATACACCATAATTCCCATGTAAGATGCATAAGCCAAGAATATTCGTATGGCCTCAACTCTAGCCACAGGTGCAAACACTTCATCATAGTCAATCCCCTCCTCTTGTCTATAACCCTGAGCAACTAATCTTGCTTTGTTTTAATGACAACACCCTTGCATCTCTCTTATTCTTCATAATCCATTTAGTCCCAATTGCATACTTGCCATCAGGTAGTGGTACCAATATCCAAACTTGTTGATTTTGAAATTGTTGCATCTCTTCTTGCATTTCCTCAAGCCAACTTGAGTCTTCAAGAGCCCCGAGTAACACCGGTTGGTTCCACTTGCGAGAGAAAACAAGCAAACATACAATGTTCATAGTCTGTGTGATTGTCTCTTTGCTGATTTGAGACATAAGAGATAAAAGCCACATGACCATATTTAGAACTTGCCACAGTACCCCTTGTTCTAACAGGTGCATTAGGATCACCAATAATATTTGACTGTGGATGAGTATTGTGAATCCTTTTCGTAGCAGTGGTGTTGACTTTAATGGAGGAATCAAGATTAGTCACAGTAGGTTCAAAATAAGTGTCATAGGAAGATGAAGTGAAGACTCCAGCTTTGGGTTGATGATTACCAAGATCTGAGGGTCTTGGAAAACGTGTATAAGGATCTCCAAAGTCTGTGGACACTCTAATAGAAATGGGAGTAGAAACAGCATAGCCTTCAGCAGAATTGGTGATGATAGGAGAAACCGGATCACTTTTAGTAGAATGGTTATTTCCACTGATTGCTTCTCTTTCAATCTCCTCAGCATTCCTTTTAGCTTCTAGATTAGCTGCATACTCCTGCTTCTTTAGCCTAGCAAGGTCCTCTGCATAATTGGACTCGTCTTCACTCTCATCGGAAGTAACTTTGGAAGTGTCACCAGTAAAATTGTTAGGGGAGAAAGAAGGCACTACAATGGGTTGTTCATCATCTTCAAACTCACTGTCCGAATCAAAGATCCATAGTACTGCATTTTTAGTTGGAGACTCTTGAGTACCTGCATGTTGGTTAGCCATATGTCTAGAATAACCCAAGTAATCAGTTAAGTAATCAAGGTCAAAAGACCAAACATGACCATGTCCTTGAACATTAGGCTTGTCTTCTAGAAATCTCAGGTTCAATGTCTCCTCAATCTTCTTAGCAGATAAATTGTAAACTCTGTGCGCCTTACTATGAGCGAGAATATCCCACAATATAACCATCATGACTTTTCATCAAATTTGCCCAATGGATCACTTGTATTGAATGGTCACTTGTACCAAAAGGTTTAAGGCAATGAATAGCAGGAACTTTCCCATAGAGAAGTTCATATGGTGTTTTGAAGTGTGGTCTAGTAATTGATACCCTATTCAAGACATAACAAGCCGTACCAACAACTTTAGTCCAAAACATGGTGGGTAACTTAGAGTCTGCCAAAGATTGTTCTTGCCTCTATCAAGGTCCTATTCTTCCTTTTAGCCACCCCATTTTGTTGTGGGGTTCTTGGAGTGCTATAGTCCCTTTTGATTCCTTTATACCTCTGAGTTCTATAAGTATTACATTCTTGAACTCTGTCCCATTATCACACCGAATTCCTTTAACCTTTTTGTTCAACTGATTTTCAATAAGGGTAATGAAGTCTTTCAGCACTGGAGATGTTTCATCTTTGGTCCTTAGAAAGAATACCTAACAAAATCTGCTATAACCATCAGTGATAACAACCCTAATTCTCTCTCTCCCCCCATGGAGAATCCGGCCGCCCCTTCCCTCTTACAAATCCGTCCATAACCCTCTCCTAAAACGCCTCTCTATCTTTTAATTTATTGGTTCAAGTTCGTTTGATCTGTTTCTAATTCATTAAGCGATATGCAATCGTTCCTAGGGTGGGGTTTTATTCGAGAAGCGCGAGTTGTTTTCTTCATCATATTAACGAATTGAGCGATCAAGGAATCCCTAATCGCCGCTACTTTTCTCCTTGATCGTTTGTGTTATTATGGGTCATGCTCATGAATGCGAAACCCTTTCTAGGGTTTCTTTATTGTCATTTGATTCTTCTTTGGTGGTGTACATATATCAGGTTGCTTGCTGGTATATGTTATATCTTTGATTGGTTGGTGATCGTGGCATGTTCCTGCAATTGAATCTAGTCGGTTTATTTTTATAGATCGATTATCTTTAACATGGTGCGATCTGGTTGGGATTTGTTAGCTTATTGACTTACGAATCCCTAATTTCTTAGGGTTTTAAGTATCTTATTGATATGCTATGCTTGTTGGTGACGATGGATCTGGTTGTTGAATTGAACGTCAACCTTTGCAAGGGGTTTTTTGTTATTCGTATGTTCTAATCATGATGTTTATGCTATGAACATGGGTTTTAGAGAGATGGAAGTTAAGTTTTAGGGTTCTTATTCAAAAACTCTATTTTTGGTTAATTGATCTTGCTGCTATTGATTATCATGTTGCGGATCATTTTCTTTTATCGTTCTATGGGCGTTAGGGTCGCTTGTACCCTTGTTATGTTTCAAATTCAATTTGCTATGGATTGCTCTCTTATTCGGTTGTTAGATTATGCTTTGTGCATAATTCTAATAGAGGTTGCAAATGGATTTGATTTTGTGATGCTTTGGAAGGTTAGGTCGATTAGACCATGTTTATGCTTCAAATTCGATTTACTACGGAAGTCACTCTTATTAGGTTATTAGATTATGCATTTTGCATAATACTAATAGAAAAAGCAATTGGTTGAAGCTGGAAGTTTGAACTACTATGACGATTGGAAGATTCAAGGATTTGTCTACTTGAATAGCTTTTTATTTTTTTATATATAGTCGTTGTAGTTTGTGTTCAATGTTTGTTATAAGCGTGGTTTGTCACGTTTATATGAGTGTCTGTAAGTGTCCTAAGGATCGTGGCGAGGGAATTCACCCTGCCTTTGTACTTAAAACGTTTGGTTAATAATATTTTACCAGGGTGCAGGATTACTCCCCTTTACCCAAAAAAAACCATCAGTGATAACCAGACAAAAATACTTTTGATCAATGCTTCTCACTTGAGTTGGACCAAAAAGATCCATATGAAGCAGTTGAAGAGGTTCAGATATAATGCTCACAGCAGTAACAACTTTGTATGAGGCTTTGTGTTGCTTTCCTTTGTTGCAGGCAACACAATTATGATCATTGGTGAAAACTTTGGAAGGAAGACCTTCAACAAGGCCCAGTTTAGAGAGCTGGTTTATTGTCTTGAAGTTGACATGGGTCATCCTCCTATTCCATTTGGTAGACTCATCCAAGGATGCTTTAGCCACCAAACAAGTTAAGTCACCTTACGGTTTAACATCGTTAAGTTGAATGTATAAAGATTGTGATTTCGAGGAACTTTCTGCCAGGAATTGAAGTTTCTTTTGGGAGTTTGAAGTCTTTAGATAGCACAAGACATTCATCCTCTGTGAAGAGTACTTTGTTCTTGGTGTCACAGATTTGTGAGACCGAGAACAAATTGAAGTGTTGAAGTTCCTTGACATAGTATACATTCTCAAAGTCCAGTTGAGGTGTTTTGATGGTCCCTTTCCCAGTAATTCTTCCATCACTTCCTCCAAAGGTTACATTTCCTCCTCTTTCAATTGATACAAAGTTATGCATCATATCCCTGTTTCCTGACATACTTCTTGAACAACCACTATCAACAATGCCAACATCTTTATGCTTAAGAGGATGATTCTACAACAACAAAACATTATACAAAAAATTAGTACACTATGGAGGCTCAAGTCATTGCTGACTTGAACCTGCCTTGTGGATCATATGAGTTATGCCATGCAGATGTATAAGATCCACTATTGTTCTTGGGTTTCCATTGAAATTTAGGTCCCTTTTTATTCCAAGAACAACCTCGCTGAGGACTTGATGCCAGTATCCCAGCATTCTTTCCCATCAGTCATAAAGTCAACATATCGGGCCAATAACCATTCTTAAAATAAGAACTTGTTGGTTGTACATATGGTCTTGCAACTGGTCTTCTCCAAGGAAAAGGAGAATTAGAATAAGTTGCTTGTGGAACATAAGGTGGTATAGTATTAACATTGGTCCACATTGGTCTAGCTGTCCTAGAATCACCACACCTACCCATCCTTTGCTCATGATAATCACAATCCTTAATTAAATGAAATTTACTTCCACACACAAAACATGTCTTCTATTTAGAAGATTTATTCAAACCAAAAGATGTTCTATTACAAGCAGAAGTATTCAAACCAAAATCATGAAAAGAATTGTTTTTAACAAGATATTATGCAAAGAATTAAAAGGCAAGTCTTCGAGGCAACTGTCTTGGAAGAGGATTCCTTGGCGAACTCCGACATGCTTATTGGTAGTCTTGGGTGCAGGTGGGGGTGAAGACTTGGGAAGGTCAGGACTTGTCATTTGAATCACACTCAGAGACCCTTTCTGGAGGACTTGTCACAAGTAACACAAGAGACAAAGTCATTAGAAGAAGTATCGTGGTCCGCAAGTCTTTTGACTTTTTGCCATAGAGATGGTGTGATCCATCAAAGTCAACAATAATGGAAAGGTCAATGGGCATGTGCTCACCTCTAATAGGTCCACGTGACATGAAGGTCACCTTCTTTCACAAAATTAGCTAGGCTCACTGGGTGTAGATTTCGTGTGTCATCCCTAGCTTCTAATCCTATATACTTCTTAAAGCCTAAACCTATAGAAGTATTTGGAGTTTGACTAGCATAGATGTGACTAGCTAACTTGTTTCCATTTAATAACCATTCTTTATGCCTAGCAATTTCCTCATCTAGTTTCTCTTTTAGCTCTAGGTTTTCGAGATACTACATCAGCTTTAATTTCTCGATCTTTTTAACTCATTTTTAGCACATTCGAGATCCCTTTCTAACACACTTATCTTCTCATCATAAGCTATTTGATTCTTATGAAACCAAACCTTTTGTCTTTCTAGTGTTTTTAAAGCCTGTTTATAAGCTTCAACTTCTACAAAGCATTCATTATATTTAGGTTTCAAAATATCATAAGCTTATTTGAGTTCATTATAACGCTCACTACAACCAAGCGAACGGTTTTGTACAGAGATGCCCATCAAGGCAATCTGATCATGCCTATCCTCTGAAGTACAGCTTGCAATCATACCAACATTATCAATAACAGGACCATTGATGAGTGTCTAAATACTCATCATTTTTGTGTAATCTAAACTGCAAAATCATCTGAAAACACTCAGAAACACATCAAAATGATCAAAATATCACAAATCAGTGTTTTATGTGTTTTAAATGCAAAATATCAAAATCAGATGAAAAATGTATCAAGTTTGCAAAATTGGCGCTTTTAGTCCCCAAGTTTTGAAAATTGTCAAATCTAGTCCCTGGAATTCAAAATGTGGAATTTTATCATTCAAGGTCCCTGAAGTATTCTAAGTTGTTTAAAATGATCCTTGAATGATTCTTTGGTCAATTGGCAAGAAAGGTCCTCAAACTTTGGAAATTTACAAATTTAATCCTTGGACCTTTGAAAATGGATTTTATGCAAAAAGGGTTCTTGTTTTATCAATGTTGGTCATAATTGGTCCTTGTGAGAAGTTTGAAAAAGTTGCAAGATCAGTCCTTGAAGTTTGGCAAAATTGCACTTTTAGTCCTTGTTATTACTTCTTAAACCAAACGGATCCAAATATATCAAAAGCCCAAAATACAAGCCCAATCCAACTGCCCTTGACCCTTGCACCTTGAGCCCCAGTCCATAACTCCTTTTGAACCCCAGCCACAACCAATTTGGACCCTTTGTGTTATTAATCCCCGGTCAAACAGAAGTCAAACCCACCTTAGGCCCAAATACGAGCTATCAGTAGCACCCTCTCCCAAGCCTGATATCTCCAAAACCAGTCATGGTTTCCTCCTTGCTTTTTCCCTCCTTGCTTTTTCCCCTCCACTCCTCTAAACTCCAAATAATCATAATTATCTCAAACAAAACCCATTAATGGTTTAAACACTCGCTCATAGAATATTTGCCAATATGCAAGGTGGGCCGTTCGATTATTTTGAGTGATCCAAAGGCTAGAATTTGGTGGGAAAGATTCAGAGGATAATGAGATGCAAGAAAGTCTATAAAGGAGAGAAGAAAGAGAGGAGAAGACACTTTGGCCTTAAGCCATTGTCACTTAGATTTAGTTTAATCATAGTGTAACCTTTAAATGCTTTCCTTTAATTATTGTCATTTACTGACTTTAAAATAGTGTAATGATCTCAAATTAGTGTAATGGAACCCTGTTTTCAGTTTAATGCAAGTCCCTTTTAAATTTCATGTTTTTTTTATAAATTCCTTTAAATCTCATGTCATTTACTTTCATGTTTATTATGGTTGTTTAATGGACTCTTTAGGTCACATAAGCTCCTGACAAAGCTTGTTAAGCTTTTAGATACATTAAATCAGTCATAGTCTTTAAAATCAAAAACCACAAAAAAATAGAAAATAATCAAAAATCAGATTTATGAAGAAGATGATGAAGCAGGGGTAAATTTGGATTACTAAGGGTATTAGGAGCTTGATGGGAAGCTATTGGGTGTAACCTTGTCCTTGGTTCCATGTTTCTCAGTTTGATGCATCTTGTAAGCTCATTTTCTCAATTTTTGCATATTATTGTTTCAGTCCTTTTTATGCTTTAATTCTCATATTTCTGTGTTGATATGTTGATTGTTCATGATATTATAGCTTAATATAAGTTTGTTATGTTTTGGAATTGATTGTGCTTGAATATTGCATTTTCACTGTCATAACTTGATTTTTGATAATCATAGGCATAAGCTTGTGTGACTACTTGTGTATGCTGAAAAAGGTCCATTTTGACACCTTGGATCCTCTGGATTTGATAAATGATGTTTACTCAGTTTTATGTAATGATAAGATCAATAAAATTTCATTTCAAGGATGTTTGGTTGTGGTAGATGAACTGAGTTACTGAGCTATGTATGGTGTTGTTCTTAGTTGATGTATGCCTTATATGTCCTTAATGACTCAGTGAAACATTAACTAAAGAGTATAGCATGGTAGAAAGTCAAAATGACTCTTGACTGTCTCATTATGAGTATTTTGAAGTTGTCACAACCTAGAATCTTGCATATGTGTTTTTATGTTGTTAAGCCTTGTTTATTTCATGTACTTGTATCATAATATAGCTTATTCAGTTGTTAAATTCAGATCAAAGTTGATCAAAGTCAACTTTGATCATAAACTCAAAAAGTCAAATTTTCATATAGTCATTTTTGAATTAAAAATATAATTTTGTGTAGGATTCAGTATTAAGTTTTAGCTTTAATCCTTTTAGTATGTTTTAGTTTAGTTGCTAATCTAAATTAGAAAAATGCTAGTTCTCTTTTAATCAGCTTTTTAAGTGCTTATTTTCTAGCTTTTTGTGGATACCTGTTTTGAAAACATGCCCTGCACCACAGTTTTAGGTATCAAGTTGATAAGCTTGCATGAGCTTCATTACTTGACCCTAGCTTGTGTACTTGGCTTCTTTATGTTGCCTGTGTGGCCTTTTTGTTATATGTCATTTTTCCCTTATTAGCTTATCTAGTTAGCTTAATCAACCCAATCTTTTTGTCCCATTTTACTCCTTCCATCAAGCAAACAAGTTGGAAGTTGAGTTGTTTCTCCAAGTCCATGAAAAGTTCCCCACTAAGCTTGAGCTTGTGATATTTGGCTTCTTGAGAGGCTATCCAGTCATACTCAATGTCTCAGTGTTGGTTGAGCTCTCTTGAGCTTATTTGATAAGTCTTTAGAGCTTGTTGTTTGCCCACTCACAACAGTTCAACTGTTTGAACTTGCACCATTTCCTTCAGCTCTAATAAGCTCATTTATGGTTATAAGCTTGTGTGGTTTAGTTTTTTTTGTGAAGCTCATCCACCCAACTTAGTAATCCTATGCTTAATTTTCATCTTGCGATATATTAAGTAGGCAAGTAGCTTTAACTTATCACCACTTCACTGAGCATACTAAATGTTCAGTGTAATCACTATATTTCATAAGCTCACAAAAAGCTTATCTGTTGGACTTAGCTTGTGAAATTAGTTTCTTTTAGAAGCTAACCAACCGTTAAGAGGTTCCAAAGTGTTTAAATCCAAGCTTGTAGCTCATTCACTAGGGCGCAACATGCTTTTGTTTTGTCCAATTACTTCAAGATACCAACCTGACTCAAATTGAGCTGAGCAGGTGGTCCGTACCATCTTCATAAGCTCTCCAAAAGCTCTATAGTTGTCCATAGCTTGTGATTCTTGGTTATTTGGAAAGTCAACCAGCCCAGCTTGCTACTCCAATTCCTATTTTGCCATTTTGAGCTTATACTCTTAGCTTAATTTGCAATTCAAAAGGTAAGCAGGTCTGTTTGGTTCTGCAGTGCATCAGGGAATTGCTTATTTGCTCATTCTGAGCTTATAAGTTATTTCCATTCCATAAGCTTGTTCATATATATATATTATACTTGTACAAATATATTTTATACTTTGTTTTTTAAGTATGGAGCTTATTACAGGTTCTTTGAAGCCTCCATTCCATCCAAGTCAAGCCTTTGGCTTGATTGTCTAAACCATAAGCTCATGCTTATAAGCACTTCTCAGTGCTTATTTTTGTACATATACACCTATTATACCTGTTCATATATACACATACTTTTGTTTCTCCCTTTATAGCTTTTTCAAGCTTATCATGAGCTTATTACTCCACTTAGAGCCCAAAAGCTCAACTGTGTGGGTAATAAGCCCACGTTTTGCTTATTTGTAGATTCTATAGTTTTGTTTTCATATTATATGTATAATATCAGTACTTATTTAGTTCCAGCAAAAGAAAAACCAAAAAGAATCATTTTTTAAGCTAAGTGATAGCTTTTCCTTAAAAGCTTATTTGCTTATTAGCTTATTTTCATTAAGCACATATAGTTTTTATATTTTTCCTAGTTTCTTTTATTTATTTTAGAATTTTGTAAAAAGTTTCAGATTTTTCTTTATTCATTTAATATTTTTAATAAATCTATAATAGTTTTTAATAATTAATAATAGTAAATAATTAATAATAAATAGAATAATTGTGTAAAATACATTTTCAGTTTTAAAAATTATTTTATAATATTTTAGATTTTTCAGATTCTTTATTTTATTTATTTAAGTTAATTTTAGATTTTCTTATTATTTAATTCATTATTAAATACATTTAATTCATTTTTAATTTATATTAATTAATTTAATAATGTAAAAATTTATTTTAATTTTCTAATAATTTTCTTATCTTTTTAGAATTCTAAAAATATAATTTTCACATTTGTGGGAGTTGTATTGAATTTGAATTCACGTTTTATTTTAATGCGCTTACGTAATTTTTATTTAAACGTACGTTTTAGGTTTTAAACGTTCATCACTTTAAAAATAGTGATAGCGTTTATTTAATATATTTTATCTTTTTAATTTTCTTAATTTGCATTTAAGTCGCTAAGACATGCAAATCCCTACTATAGTTATATTCGTTTTGTTTTATACGCTTTACGCTTTAATTTAGGTTAAACGTACGTTTATATATCTGTTACGTTTTTAGGTTTCTGATTGTACGTTTCTTAATTGAACTAGCTGTGACAGAGCTATTACTATTCACATTCCTAGTGTTAGTCAATCAGATTCCTGTTTTCCTATACTAATATTATTTTCAACAAATCACAAGTCATTGTATTTAGGAGATCACGCCTCACCAGGACATAAACGATCCAAGGATATTTTAAATTCTTGGTAAACTTTCCATTCTCTCCGGCCGCCTTTTATCATCTGTTACGGTTGACCGTTCACAAGCGGTTGATAAGTGTGACGGAGAAATAAAGAAGGTAGTTAGAGGAATCAAATTTTGGCGCCAGCGGGGCGTATACGTATTATGACTTGAATTTTGTATTTTGTTGAAATATCTATCCCTTGTATATAATATATATAATATCATATTTTCATTCTAAAAACAATATAAAATACAAAAACATTTTTTTCCAAAGACACACAACTTGCCTTTGATGAGTCCCTTAGTTACAACATTTGGTTGTTGGTTGTTTGAAAACAATTTGGTAGACGTTACAAACCTAGATTCCCTTTTAAGGCGGAAACGCATTTGTTAACTCTTCTATTGAGAACGTTTGATCGCTCGGTTGTCGGATTCGAATTCTTTGAGCTCACAAGCCCGATTCCCTTCGAGGGCGTTGTTAGAATTTTCTTTCTTTTGTATATATATATAAATCTAAAAATACAAAAATATTTTCCATTTCTTTTTATATAATCAAAAATCAAAAAGATTCTTCTCGCCTTTTCTGAGTTTCTTTCTAAGATTCTTAGACTCATCTTAGTGATGATTATTCATAATTCGGTGAGTGGCAATCCCACTCCAATTTCTCACCCATTCTTTGAGTGGCAATCCCACTTTCCCCATGAACCATTTAATTCGGGGTCAAGTCAAGCTAGTGACTTGGTTATCAAAAACAAGTCACACTATATGGGTTTTCACCCATATTTCTGTCTTCTTTCTCTGTTCTACCACCTAGTGTGGGGGTAATAACCCACCTGTTGTAAAAAACTTTGAAAATTGTAAATGCAGAAAAAAATAAAATAATTGTTGTGTTACCCCATTTAGTTTTGAATATTGAGGACAATATTCATTTCTAAGTGTGGGGGGATTTGGCGAATTTGATCATAAATGTACCCTTTTAGTCCCTTTTTCCCCCAAAATGGCCATTTAAAATTTTTTTTAGTGGAAGTACTATGTACTAAACACAACAAATGGTAATCAGTCCACCATGTCTAACACACATAAGGATTGGCTAATCCAGGAGCAAACGGCTCTTGGTAAAGATATCTCAAATCCGTTGACGGCTTGCAATTTGCCTAAAATTGTATGGTATTCAGCTCACCATATCCTAAAAAGTGAAGAGTTGGCTAGCCCGCAAGGTTATGGCTTGTGGTAAAGGCAGTGGAAAAACCATAATTGGTAATCGACTCACCAAAGATAATTCTGATAATTTATCTAAGAGTTGGCTAGTCCAGAAGGGTACGGCTTCTGGTAAAGACAAAATCAAATCCGTTATATGGTTTATGATTTGCCAATAAATCATTTGGTTATCGTTGTACCAAGGTTCTTACTTGAATCAAAACAATCGGCTACTCCAGAAGTGATGGCTTTTGGTAAAGAGTCTTTAAAATCCATTAAAGCTTCAAATCATTGCTAGGGACTAGCAATATCTCAGTGTGGGGGATTGATGAGTGTCTAAATACTCATCATTTTTGTGTAATCTAAACCTGCAAAATCATCCGAAAACACTTTCGAAACACATCAAAATGATTAAAATATCACAAATCAGTGTTTTATGTGTTTTAAATGCAAAAATATCAAAATCGGATGAAAAATGTATCAAGTTTGCAAAATTGGCGGTTTAGTCCCCAAGTTTTGAAAATTGTCAAATCTGGTCCCTGGAATTCAAAAATGTGGAAATTTATCATTCAAGGTCCCTGAAGTATTCTAAGTTGTTTAAAATGATCCTTGAATGATTCTTTGGTCAATTGGCAAGAAAGGTCCTCAAACTTTGGAAATTTACAAATTTAATCCTTGGACCTTTGAAAATGGATTTTATGCAAAAAGGGTTCTTGTTTTATCAATGTTGGTCATAATTGGTCCTTGTGAGAAGTTTGAAAAAGTTGCAAGATCAGTCCTTGAAGTTTGGCAAAATTGCACTTTTAGTCCTTGTTATTACTTCTTAAACCAAACGGATCCAAATATATCAAAAGCCCAAAATACAAGCCCAATCCAACTGCCCTTGACCCTTGCACCTTGAGCCCCAGTCCATAACTCCTTTTGAACCCCAGCCACAACCAATTTGGACCCTTTGTGTTATTAATCCCCGGTCAAACAGAAGGTCAAACCCACCTTAGCGCGCCCAAATACCAGAGCTACTGTAGCACCCTCTCCCAAGCCTGATATCTCCAAAACCAGTCATGGTTTCCTCCTTGCTTTTTTCCCCTCCTTGCTTTTTCCCCCTCCACCTCCTCTAAACTCCAAATAATCATAATTATCTCAAACAAAACCCATTAATGGTTTAAACTGCCATAGAATATTTGGCGCCAATATGCAAGGTGGACGGTTCTGATTATTTTGAGTGATCCAAAGGCTAGAATTTGGTGGGAAAGATTCAGAGGATATCAGAGATGCAAGAAAGTCTATAAAGGAGAGAAGAAAGAGAGGAGAAGACACTTTGGCCTTAAGCCATTGTCACTTAGATTTAGTTTAATCATAGTGTAACCTTTAAATGCTTTCCTTTAATTATTGTCATTTACAGCTTTAAAATAGTGTAATGATCTCAAATTAGTGTAATGGAACCACTGTTTTGGTTTAATGCAAGTCCCTTTTAAATTTCATGTTTTTTTTATAAATTCCTTTAAATCTCATGTCATTTACTTTCATGTTTATTATGGTTGTTTAATGGACTCTTTAGGTCACATAAGCTCCTTACAAAGCTTGTTAAGCTTTTAGATACATTAAATCAGTCATAGTCTTTAAAATCAAAAACCACAAAAAAATAGAAAATAATCAAAAATCAGATTTATGAAGAAGATGATGAAGCAGGGGTAAATTTGGATTACTAAGGGTATTAGGAGCTTGATGGGAAGCTATTGGGTGTAACCTTGTCCTTGGTTCCATGTTTCTCAGTTTGATGCATCTTGTAAGCTCATTTTCTCAATTTTTGCATATTATTGTTTCAAATTTTTTATGCTTTAATTATCATATTTCTGTGTTGATATGTTGATTGTTCATGATATTATAGCTTAATATAA
Source organism: Chrysanthemum makinoi (assembly GCA_910596185.1). Taxonomy (NCBI): domain Eukaryota; kingdom Viridiplantae; phylum Streptophyta; class Magnoliopsida; order Asterales; family Asteraceae; genus Chrysanthemum; species Chrysanthemum makinoi. The sequence continues at coordinate 49,488,030 of OU343222.1, read as the reverse complement.
GTTTGTTATGTTTTGGAATTGATTGTGCTTGAATATTGCATTTTCACTGTCATAACTTGATATTTGATAATCATAGGCATAAGCTTGTGTGACTACTTGTGTATCAAAAAGGTCCATTTTGACACCTTGGATCCTCGGATTTGATAAATGATGTTTACTCGCTTTTATGTAATGATAAGATCAATAAAATTTCATTTCAAGGATGTTTGGTTGTGGTAGATGAACTGAGTTACAGGCTATGTATGGTGTTGTTCTTAGTTGATGTATGCCTTATATGTCCTTAATGACTCAGTGAAACATTAACTAAAGAGTATAGCATGGTAGAAAGTCAAAATGACTCTTGACTGTCTCATTATGAGTATTTTGAAGTTGTCACAACCTAGAATCTTGCATATGTGTTTTTATGTTGTTAAGCCTTGTTTATTTCATGTACTTGTATCATAATATAGCTTATTCAGTTGTTAAATTCAGATCAAAGTTGATCAAAGTCAACTTTGATCATAAACTCAAAAAGTCAAATTTTCATATAGTCATTTTTGAATTAAAAATATAATTTTGTGTAGGATTCAGTATTAAGTTTTAGCTTTAATCCTTTTAGTATGTTTTAGTTTAGTTGCTAATCTAAATTAGAAAAATGCTAGTTCTCTTTTAATCAGCTTTTTAAGTGCTTATTTTCTAGCTTTTTGTGGATACCGTTTCAAAACATGCCCTGCACCACAGTTTTAGGTATCAAGTTGATAAGCTTGCATGAGCTTCATTACTTGACCCTAGCTTGTGTACTTGGCTTCTTTATGTTGCCTGTGTGGCCTTTTTGTTATATGTCTGTTTATTTTTCCCTTATTAGCTTATCTAGTTAGCTTAATCAACCCAATCTTTTTGTCCCATTTTACTCCTTCCATCAAGCAAACAAAGGGAAGTTGAGTTGTTTCTCCAAGTCCATGAAAAGTTCCCCACTAAGCTTGAACTTGTGATATTTGGCTTCTTGAGAGGCTATCCAGTCATACTCAATGTCTCAGTGTTGGTTGAGCTCTCTTGAGCTTATTTGATAAGTCTTTAGAGCTTGTTGTTTGCCCACTCACAACAGTTCAACTGTTTGAACTTGCACCATTTCCTTCAGCTCTAATAAGCTCATTTATGGTTATAAGCTTGTGTGGTTTAGTTTTTTGTGAAGATCATCCACCCAACTTAGTAATCCTATGCTTAATTTTCATCTTGCAAGATATTAAGTAGGGCCGCAAGTAGCTTTAACTTATCACCACTTCAATCGAGCATACTAAATGTTCAGTGTAATCACTATATTTCATAAGCTCACAAAAAGCTTATCTGTTGGACTTAGCTTGTGAAATTAGTTTCTTTTAGAAGCTAACCAACCAGTTAAGAGGTTCCAGTGTTTAAATCCAAGCTTGTAGCTCATTCACTAGGGCGCAACATGCTTTTGTTTTGTCCAATTACTCAAGTACCAACCGACTCAGCTTGAGCTGAGCGGTGGTCCGTACCATCTTCATAAGCTCTCCAAAAGCTCTATAGTTGTCCATAGCTTGTGATTCTTGGTTATTTGGAAAGTCAACCAGCCCAGCTTGCTACTCCAATTCCTATTTTGCCATTTTGAGCTTATACTCTTAGCTTAATTTGCAATTCAAAAGGTAAGCAGTGTCTGTTTGGTTCTCAAGGTGCATCGGGAATTGCTTATTTGCTCATTCTGAGCTTATAAGTTATTTCCATTCCATAAGCTTGTTCATATATATATATTATACTTGTACAAATATATTTTATACTTTGTTTTTTTTAAGTATGGAGCTTATACATGTGTTCTTTGAAGCCTCCATTCCATCCAAGTCAAGCCTTTGGCTTGATTGTCTAAACCATAAGCTCATGCTTATAAGCACTTCTCAGTGCTTATTTTTGTACATATACACCTATTATATTGCTCATATATACACATACTTTTGTTTCTCCCTTTATAGCTTTTTCAAGCTTATCATGAGCTTATTACTCCACTTAGAGCCCAAAAGCTCAACTGTGTGGGTAATAAGCCCACGTTTTGCTTATTTGTAGATTCTATAGTTTTGTTTTCATATTATATGTATAATATCAGATTTATTTAGTTCCTAAAAAGAAAACCAAAAGAATCATTTTTTAAGCTAAGTGATAGCTTTTCCTTAAAAGCTTATTTGCTTATTAGCTTATTTTCATTAAGCACATATAGTTTTTATATTTTTCCTAGTTTCTTTTATTTATTTTAGAATTTTGTAAAAGTTTCAGATTTTTCTTTATTCATTTAATATTTTTAATAAATCTATAATAGTTTTTAATAATTAATAATAGTAAATAATTAATAATAAATAGAATAATTGTGTAAAATACATTTTCAGTTTTAAAAATTATTTTATAATATTTTAGATTTTTCAGATTCTTTATTTTATTTATTTAAGTTAATTTTAGATTTTCTTATTATTTAATTCATTATTAAATACATTTAATTCATTTTTAATTTATATTAATTAATTTAATAATGTAAAAATTTATTTTAATTTTCTAATAATTTTCTTATCTTTTTAGAATTCTAAAAATATAATTTTCACATTTGTGGGAGTTGTATTGGACTGAATTCACGTTTTATTTTGTACGTTTACGTAATTTTATTTAAACGTACGTTTTAGGTTTTAAACGTTCATCACTTTAAAAATAGTGATAGCGTTTATTTAATATATTTTATCTTTTTAATTTTCTTAATTTGCATTTAAGTCGCTAAGACATGCAAATCCCTACTATAGTTATATTCGATTTGTTTTTATACGTTTACGTTTAATTTAGGTTAAACGTACGTTTATATATCTGTTACGTTTTTAGGTTTCTGATTGTACGTTTCTTAATTGAACTAGCTGTGACAGAGCTATTACTATTCACATTCCTAGTGTTAGTCAATCAGATTCCTGTTTTCCTATACTAATATTATTTTCAACAAATCACAAGTCATTGTATTTAGGAGATCACGCCTCACCAGGACATAAACGATCCAAGGATATTTTAAATTCTTGGTAAACTTTCCATTCTCTCCCGGGCTGTCGCCCTTTTATCATCTGTTACGGTTGACCGTTCACAAGCGGTTGATTAGTGTGACGGAGAAATAAAAGAAGGTAGTTCGGGAGGAATCAACCATCATTGTTTTCCTGCTCATGTTGCTTCCAGTCCACATTGGTGTCAAGAGTGACCAAAGCTACTGATCCCTTTGAAGTTCCAGCCTCCCTCTGATTCTGCTGATAAGTAGAGTATCTCGTCTCATCACCAGCTTTCCTATCTTTGCACTCTCTGTAGAAGTGACCCATCTGTTGACATGTGAAGCACTTGACCTTCCTTTTGTCAAACCTCACTGGATCTCTTCCTTGGAAGCCAAACCTTCGCGACTTTGCGCCAAACCTCTTGATATCCATAGACAACATAGCCACCTCGCCACTTCAGCTTCATCTCTTCCATCTCCAAAGTGGATCCACGATCTAAATCCTCATAGGCCAGTTCCTGCTGAGGATCATAATCAACAAAGAAGGATCCAAGCACATCTTCCATTATACCCCATTAAGAACTTGATGGAGTGGTAGTGTAGGATGATGATGAGTAAGTTGGGCTTGGACCATAACTCATCTTTGGGGTAGAGGCTCCAAAGCAACTGTGTGACTAGCAGTAAATGATGATCTAAAAGGACTTCTTACATCATGTTCAAGAGCTTTAAGTTTGTTGTACAGCTCATCAAAAGTAAGCATATCCAAACCACCTTTTGCTTTTAAAGCAATGCTCACTTGTAGCCTGGATTGAGGTAAAGACCTCAAGAACTTAGAATTACAATCATCATTATCCGGCTTTGCTGCATGATTTAATGACTTAAAATCTTTTGAAACTTGTCATAGCCCTTGTGAATTCCTTCCTCTTCAGAGATTTGAAAGTCTTGAAATTGTTGTCTCAGCATGGACTTTCTCATTCTCCTAGACTCCTCATTCCCACCGAACTTTGCCTTAATTGCTAACCATATGTCCCTAGCATCTTGCATGAAGTGAAAATCACTCAAGTGATCCTCATGAATAGCTTGAAGAAGAATTGTTTTAACCTTGGTTTCTCTCTGAACCGCCAAGACTCTTGATTTGGGAGGAACATAAGTCATCTTACCTTCAAGATCTATGGTAGTTTTCTTCAAACTGTTTCCCTTCTTTACTATCTCCCATAGATTCCAATCAATGTTGGAGATCCAGCTTTGCATCTTCATCGCCAAAGATCATACTCCCTCCCTTTTAGGTAAGGAAACTTAGCATTGCTATTAGAGAGACTTAGTTTTTGCAGATGGGTGGAGTTTTGGTTGTTGGTGATTTCACCATCAACGCCCGAACCGAGCATGGTGAGTTTTGTTTTTGGTTGTATGGGTGTTTAGAAAAACCTGTCCTTAGTATCGTAGAGACTCTCACGAGGCTCTGATACCACTTGTTGAAAACTAGCAGACCTTGATAGATCTTGAGCTTCGTAGATCGTTAGTGTTGCTTGTTTAATCACAAACAAACTAAAAGAAAATCTCTACAACTTGTATTTTTAGCGGAATATAAACACAAGTATAAATCACAGATAACTAAGAACTCTTTGATCCTCTATGGATCGTTATATTAATAACTTGTAAACGTCTAGTACATAATTCATTCTATTATGTTCCTTTTATAGACAAGGAACCCTAACTTCTTCTCTAAGAAACGTAAAACTAAATAAGATATACACAATCACTTCCTAATAAAGCTCATGCATATCCTAACTAACTATAGAAAATAATGGAATAACTATATCCCAGAAACAAACTAATAACTATATAACTTCAGCTAACTATGTCTTCAGAGAATCCATACACTTGAAGAGAATCCATTCAAGATAATCTTCAAAGATAATTGCTTCACATAATTCCCAACAACCCTCATCCTCATCAACATATTGTTCCTCAATCTCATCCTCCTCATCGACCTTATGCTCCTCCTCACCCTCATCCATAGGGGGAGAGTCCATGAGTCAGAGTCTCTGTGCAGGTAAATCCTGAGGTGGTACACTAGGAGATCTAGGCCTCCTAAGACATGGTGATGCTGCTAAACGGATAGGTGATGATGGTGGTCACACGGACATGCGAGGCGCTATAAGCAAGCCTAGGAGTCTGTGCTCACGCTAAAACCCGATGTAAAGTGAGCTGCCTAGACGAGCTAGGGCGATCTGATGATGAACTAGAGTGATGGGCGATCTCATAAGGATCACCCCGAGCAACCGTCATGAGAGTCAATGGCGAACTAGCAAATGCGACAGGACCTCCTCGATACATCAAAAGCTAGTGAAGGCATAGTCCGTGACAACGGCATAGGGTAGGTATAAGTGTTCGAAACAACTAGTTTTAATAAGTGCAACAACTTAACCAAAACACATATCACATAATGTAAGCTTTAAAAGTGTAGGTACCGCATTACTCAAAACATGCGTTTAAATAACACACATAAGTTCCGTTCTATCACATAATCGCATATCAAAGCAATCGAGTTCAAATTCCAAAATCATAATATACCGTTTACTCAAATCAATTTCCGTAATATCTCGATAAATCACATCTCATTTTCCCAAAACCAATAATCATATCTCATTTCCAAAACCAATAATCATATCTCATTTCCAAAACCAATAATCATATCTCATTATCAGAACGTTTAGGAATACCCCTAAACATATTCGAATCATAACTCAAATCTCTAAATCATAACGTTTTCATAATCAGTTCACAATATAACCTAACATATCATCTCATAATTCAAATCGCATTTCATACCATAATCAAATAAGAAGCTTCGGTTTGGCAAGCAGGCGTGCGTCGGTAGAGGATCAATTTTTCTTAAAAGCGGTTTAAGTTTAGGGTTTATAAAATACCTAGTTCTCTATAACCTTGAGCTCTGATACCAATATGTAACACCTCCAAATCTCGGTACAGCGGAAGACTTAATCAAGTTTTCGGGGCTTTACTTTTTGGATTGGTATCACACACAAGTAAAATAAAAGATAACCATTTAACCATTTAAAACCAATCCCAAATCAAATATTCAAACATTTAATCCGAAGATATAAATTTTAGGCCCAAAACATAATTTAACAAGATAGGTCCCCATTGTTTATCCGAGTCAGAAAATGATCCTTGAACCACGCCTCCATGCCAAGCTTCCACACATCAAGTAATCCAAAAATCTCTCAAATACATGAGAAATCATGCTAAAAGGTCACTTACTTTGGTGAGTTCATAGGTTTAAGTTCAACAAAATCATAGTGGACCTGTGAGAGTTGATTTGCTATGCAAGACCTAGATAGAATAATACCGTTTGCACACGCACGGATCCTACCCGGATCACCAACCATATAATCACTTACTCGGGCCCTGCGACTCTAGTCCAGATTGTCGTGGCAACCTCTAGAACAGTTGCCAACCCCGGGCTAGGTCGAGATAGAAGTCTATTCTTAGTTAGGCACGGTTAAACCTAGACTAAGGCAACAACTATCGCACATCTATCTACCATCAAGCATATAAGCAAATCCAAATAGTTTTAACGGTCCAAAAAAAGTAGCATGATTCTCACCCCAAAATAGTTCAAAACATAGTCAAAACGTAGATAAAAGTGGGGTTATGAAACTCACCTCAAGCAATCAACGCACAATCAACGCACAAATATCACTAGCAGAAGATAACAGAAATCACAACACAGCAACTATCGACTCGGCACAACCTATTAATGTAGACCAACTTAATATATATTCCTCAAAATCAACGTTATCTACCCCAATATATTCCATTTCTTTATTTCCAAAAAACGTCTCGTTTCACCATTAATCCTAGTGTTTGGTATCCTCATATGTGGGTGTATCGACTCAATATAATGCCATGAATGCACTCAAACAACCAATAGATAACTCAACGCGACACAATGAGACCTTTAATCTATAAGCTACATAGTTCAATAAGTTTCGGAATAAATAGTAGACCTTATCGAATTCGTCAACTCGATAAACTCATTCCTTTATTCGTGTCGCTTATTATCCCATAAATCAATCGTATCCTAAAGAGTCATAAGGATAAGTCGCCCATTAATAAGGTTACCCAACGCACCTAGCGGGCTCTTATTAGATTCGTCAACCTAATAAGTCCGCTACCCACGGGATCAACAATATTAATGCTAGGTTATCCGTAACCCATGCACACATAACACAAATAAATAACTACTTATCCAATATTAAATGTCCACAATTGACATTTATTGATAAACGTGTACTCGAAACCATAATTACTTATTTATTACAAAACCTTTCCCATTTAGTCGTTAGTTTCCGTTTAAAACTAGTAAATAACAAGATAAATCTTGTTATTTATATTTTTGGTACAAAAGCCCATTATTATTTACATTTCATAGTTTTATTATCATTTTCATATATAATATATATTTCGTCAAATCCCATTATAAATCTCATAATGTTATTCGTTTCGAGTCCACAAGCACGAGTCATAACTTCTCGGCTTTTAAATCAATCAATTGTCCAAATTATACTAAAGTCCATGTTACGGCTTTGTCGGAGTCAACTATTGACTAGAAAGTCAAAGTGACGCCGACGTAGCTCAAAGTCACAATATATATATATCAAGTCCATAATTAAAAGTCATAACGTCGCAATTCAATCCCAAACCAACTCAAAACAATCTCGCTTACCAATCAATCAACCAATTATACTCGAAACCAATGTCATGACCCTAATGGTCATGACACGGTCGTGGTCAAGACCACGTGAACCAAACAAGCTTGTAAAAGCTTTTCGGCTCCACGCGTCTCATCCAAACCTCAACTAAACTAATCAATAAGCTACCAAATTGACCCGACTCGAACCCATAACCAACATAGGCCACGTACGACACCAACCAAGACCCCAAAGTGGGCTTCTTGGTTCGTACGCCCCATAGGTCTCAACCAAACATCACCAAATCCAATCTACAACACTCAAATCCAATCATTCAAGCTCCAAACACTAACTAAACACAAAACCCATCAACTATTTTTAATCAAGAACATGCAACTAAACCCTAAAATGCAAAACCCATCAAATTAGTGCACCACAAATGTACCAAACACTAATTACTTGTTTACTTAGTCACTAATTAGCTTTAATTTCATGTTCCACCCAAAAGCCCCAAAAATTGTTCATGGGTCGAAACCCTAGAAACCAATTCGTGGCTTTTTATCACCCAACCAAGCTCAATACATGTTCCCTTTACCTTATCTAATCACCAATTGCAAAAGCCCTTTGAAATCTTTTGAAACCCTAAAAGTATGAATCTTAATTCTTGAATTTGGAGGTGTTAATGAAGTCCAAATTGAGTGTATGATATATGGTTGGAAAGAGGAGAAAGAGATCTTGCTTTTGGTGGTGGAGGTGAGATGACACTCGCCGGAATCCGGCAGTGGTGGCCGGAAAAAGGGGCGGCCATGTGGTGGTGGTGGTTTAGGGTTTTTAGTGAGAGAAAGTTAGAGAGATAAAGTGGTGTGTGTGTTTTCTAGAGAGAGAAATAGATGAGGTGAAATGAGATGGGTGGGTGGTATTTATATCCTTGAGCTAAGGACCTCAAAATAATTATGGTGGGAGGAGGAGGGCGCCGACCATAAGGAAAAAGAGGGGGTTCGGGTTGTAACTTTTCGTATCTATCTCGTTTACCCATTCCCGAGCTCACATATCGTCCCCCGAGTGTCCCACGACATTTATTTTACTTTCCAACATCGTTACTTACGTTTTTCCACGAGTTTTGACTATTTATTTGTCAATTTTCGAGTTACGGTCTAAAAGTTACAATAACTCTTGTTTTAGGCTTTTCTAGTGCCGAATCGAATAGTGCCTACCAAATAGAGTTAAAACGCATACGATAACTCATTTAATAATGAAATAAACCGTAAAAACCAATCGACGATATAAAATCAAGTCACGGTTTATAAAATAGTGTTAAAGGCAAATCTCAGTTTAATTTAGCGTAATGCGGTTACCTAAAATAGACTCCCTAAATTGCCAGTTGTCACAGCCTCCCACCTGAGAAAACCCGTCCCGGGTTTTACTCGAAGTTGCTTGGTGTCATAAATTTAGGATACTTCCTACGAAAAACGTCCTCACGTTCCCAAGTGAACTCCGGTCCATGCCAGGAGTTCCAACGAACCTTAACAATCGGAATACGGCTTATTCTTCACCTCTTAATCTCACGATTCATAATCTCAATCGGTTCCTCAACAAAATTCAATTTCTCATCAATACGAATATCACTTAAGGGCACAACTATGTTTTCCTCCTAAAGACATTTCTTAAGGTTACTAACATGAAAGACATTGTGTACACCACTCAGTTCCGATGGTAGCTCCAAGCGGTATGCTACCGGTCCGATTCTTTCCAGGATTGGAAAGGGACCAATATATCGGGGATTGAGTTTTCCACGCTTTACAAAATGAATCACTCCTTTCCAAGGAGAAACTTTCAACATAACATGATCTCTAACCTGAAATTCTAAAGGTTTCCACCTCTTATCGGCATAACTCTTTTGTCTATCACGAGCGGTTTGCAACCGGTTTCTAATCTGTACTATCTTCTCAGTGGTTTCCAGGACAAGTTCGGGACCTGTAAGTTGACTCTCGCCAACTTCCACGCAAAAAACAGGAGAACGACATTTTCGGCCATACAGTGCCTCAAATGGGGCAGCCTTAATGCTAGAGTGATAACTATTGTTGTAAGAGAATTCGGCCAAAGGAGGTGTCTCTCCCAGCCTTTGCCGAAATCAATAACACATGCTCTAAGCATATCCTCTAAAGTCTGAATGGTTCTCTCGCTTTGACCATCGGTCTGTGGATGGTAAGCGGTACTCATATCCAAATTCGTTCCTAACTGCCTCTGTAAAGACTTCCAAAAGTGGGATGTAAAACGACTATCCCTAATGATAGATATCGGTACTCCATGACGCGATACTATCTCCTTAAGATACAATCGAGCAAGCTTATCAAGACTATCGGTTTCACTAATAGCTAAGAAGTGAGGAGACTTAGTTAAACGATCAACTATCACCCGAGATAGCGTCATTGCCGCTAACTGTTCTATTTAGTGATAAAGTCCATGGTTATTCGCTCCCATTTCCATTCAGGGAGTTCAGGTTGAACTAAAAGTCCTGATGGTTTCTGATGTTCGGCCTTAACTTTAGAACAAGTCAGACACCTACTAACATACTGAGCAATATCGGCTTTCATATTGGGCCACCAATAAAGTTTCTTAAGATCCTGATACATCTTATCGGCTCTGGGATGAATAGAGTATTTTTATTTATGCGACTCGTGCATAATCAACTCACGAATTCCACCATGAAATGGTATCTAGCTTCTATCTCTGAAGCATAATGTTCCATCGGAACGCTTCAAGAAGCCGTTTTCACTTTCTACCATTCCATGAAGATTCTCATAAGGACAGTTCTCTTCCGTCAATGCCTCTACTTGGGTGGCTAAAACTTGAGATGGTAAGGGCGAAACAATGATCATTCCTAAGTATCTAACAAGTAGGGGTGGAATGTCCTCCTTACGACTAAGGGCATCAGCCACAACGTTAGCCTTACCAGGATGATAACGAATCTCACAGTCATAATCACTAAGCAATTCTAACCAACGACGTTGTCTCATGTTCAGTTCCTTCTGATCTAAGATATGCTTCAAACTCTTATGGTCGGTGAATACTACACACTTGGTTCCATACAAGTAATGTCTCCAGATCCTAAGAGCAAACACTACAGAACCTAACTCAAGGTCATGGGTGGTGTAGTTTTTCTCATGCTTCTTAAGTTGTCGGGATGCATAAGCAATTACCTTCTCACGTTGCATCAAAACAGCACCTAAGCCTTTATGCGAAGCATCGCAGTACACAACAAAGTCTTCGCTTCCTTCAGGCAAAGCTAGGATGGGCGAACTACACAACTTCTCCTTCAGAAGTTGGAATGATTCTTCTTCCTTTTCTCCCCATTCATACTTAATATCCTTCTGGGTTAGTTTGGTCAGCGGTTTAGCTATCTTGGAAAATCCCTCAATGAATCTCCTATAATAGCCGCAAAACCTAGAAACTGTCGGATTTGATGGTTCTTAGGAGCTGCACATTCCTTAATGGCCTTAATCTTAGCTGGGTCAACATGAACACCTCGACTATCTATCACATGACCTAAAAATTGCACGGACGGAATCTAAAATTCACACTTAGAGAATTTGGCATACAGCTTCTCCTCTCTTAGCAATCCTAAAATGAGCCTCAAATGCTCTTCGTGCTCCTCACTACTCTTAGAGTATATCAAGATATCGTCTATGAATACTATCACAAACTTATCCAGGTATGGCTTACACACTCGGTTCATGAGATCCATGAAAACCGTTGGTGCGTTGGTTAAGCCAAATGACATCACTTGGAATTCATAATGTCCATAACGAGTCCTAAACGCGGTCTTAGGGATATCCTCTTCTCGAACTCTAAGCTGGTGGTAACCAGATCGCAAATCAATCTTAGAAAACACACTAGCTCCTTGGAGTTGGTCGAATAGATCATCTATTCTAGGTAACGGATATCGGTTCTTCACGGTCAACTTATTCAATTCCCTATAATCAATACACATCCTAAGCGATCCATTCTTCTTCTTAACAAACAACACAGGTGCTCCCAACGGCGACGAACTTGGTCGAATGAATCCCTTCTCTGACAATTCTGCCAACTGTTTAGACAGTTCCTCCAATTCTCTTGGAGCAAGTCGATAAGGTGCCCGGGCTACGGTGCCGCACCGGGTATCAACTCTATTTGGAATTCCACTTGTTGGACAGGTGGAACCCCTGGCAGATCGTCGGGAAACACATCCGGAAATTCTCTAACGACGGGTACATCGTTGAGGTTTCTTTCACTCTTCTCCTCACTTTTCTTTTCAGAAATTCAAGCCAAGAAAAGACAACCTCCTCTATCGATGTACCTTCGGCCTTAATACAAGAGATGATACTCAACTGGGAAGGACTTCCACAGTCGCTCCGATCTCCTTGTATGCTCAGAACTTTTCCGCCATACGGTAAACGCACAACCTTCTCATCACAGATGATGTGTGCACCGTTCTTCGATAACCAATCCATTCCGATAATGACGTTGAAACTTCCTAAGGTAATCGCAACAGATCTATACTAAATGGGCGGTCTAGGAAACTTAAGGTACAACCTCGAACTACGGTGTCTATCTTCTCTATATTCCCATTCGCTAATTCCACATCGTAACTAAACCCTAGAGGTGTTTAGGAGATTCCTAGTAATGGCATAAAATTGGTGGACACGAAACTCATATCCGCACCAAGATCAAACAAGATGGAAGCATAGCGGTTATTGAGAAGGAACGTGCAGTAACTACGTTAGGGTCCTCACCGCTTCCTTTCCAATAGCGTAAACACGCTGCTTCCCATGTCTCTCTTCTGATTCCTAACACCATTGTTTCCCTGGTTTTCCACAACCTCACGCTTCACAGGGTTTAAGCCATTACCTCCTACACCTCGGTTAGCAAATCCTCCTACATTACCGGAATTTCCTCTCATCCACGGCTCTCGGCACTCATTCTTAAAGTGTCCCTTCTTTCCACATCCAAAACAGGTGACATTGGCCTTCCAGTCCGCTCCTTGTGCAGTTTGAGCTGCAGCAAGTGGAAGAGACCTACGCCTTTGGCTATGTGTCCTACCTTAGAGCACTTCCTACACACAATCGAGCACGGTCCATGGTGGTGTCGGTTACAACGACCACACACAGGCTTACTACCTTCGTAACCTTCTTAACTCCATTTCCTATGGCGAACACTCTGTCTGTCTCTTGCCGTTTGTTGCCATTCCCTTTTACAACTTCATTCCTCTTCCTCTTATCGTTCCTATCACTCTTACCCTTATCTCCTAATTCTAACACACAAGAGTCCATCAGACTCTGAGCCACAACAATTGCCTCATGCAAATTGACTGGCTTTGCAGCGATGACATCATTACGAGTAGCTAAAGGCAATCCATCAGTATACCATTCAATCTTAAGTTCTTCGGTACGAACCATCTCAGGGAAAAGCAAGGATAACTCTTGGAAACGACGAGTGTAAGTCGCCATGTCAGTACCCTTAACCTTATGGTTCCAGAACTCACTCTCTAACTTCTTAACTTCATTCCTAGGACAGTAAGTCTTAATCAGGAGAGCCTTAAATTGAGTCCAAGACATACTATAAGCTACATCAATTCCTACTGCTCTGTGGTAATTATTCCACCAGGTCAACGCCTCATCCTTCAAAGTGAAGGTTGCATACTTAACCTTACAATCCTCATCATAGTTACTTACAAAGAACAGTTCAGATTTTCTAACCACCTAGTTAGGTAAACTACTCTCTTAGTTCCTCAAAACTCAATGGGACCACAGAATCGGAACTCCTTATAGGTACAACCTCGGGTCCGATTCAGCACTGGGGTTCCACTAGAAGTGTTAGAGAGATTAGCCTCAGCTAGCAGTTCAACACACTGCGACACTAGCTGGTCAATGTGGGTTGGGTTCACAGGTGGAGGGTTTTGTGGAACAGGACCATTCTCAGCACGGTCATCCACATTCGGGTTTCCTACAGCTGGGTTTTCAATGTTCGGGTTCTCAACAGGTGGTGTGGTCGGGGTCGGACGACGACCTTGACGACCAGGGGCAACAACAGCAGCAGGAGCTGCCCGGTTGTTCCTAAGAGAGTTTCGTCTTGTTGCCACCATTATGGGGGCAAGAAGAACAGTTCATAAGTTCACAATTTACGCCCTAAAATAGAGTTAGGTTCCAAAGGGTCACTACATAACGCCTGAATACATGCTCAAGGCTAACAAGGATAACGCTATACCAAAGCGAAACAATCAGATACCGCATCATTGCTAAAGGATGCATGTTCCCATAACCATAACTACTAGGTTTCAAAAGTGGAATACATGGAAGGATTCGAAGAAATCAAAAACGATCCTAACAACGATAACTATAAACAACTAGGATAATCCTACATCTCGAACCAAGTACTACTTAGTTTCAACATGGTACAAAACCATACATCTAGTACTATCTAGCCATGTCTACGAGCACTCCTAAATGATCTCCAAACATCATCCATCACTCTCCATAGTGATAGAATCCCCAAACTCTGAGAGTCGCAATCCTTCCTAAGATTCACGACCTCCTTCTCCAAACCATCAACCTTGCGCTGAAGCGCTTGGTCTACCTCCAAGGCTGTCAAGCACTCTGTATGCCGGTCTCCAACCTGCTCAAAGAGTCCCGACATACCTTCTCTTAAGGCCATCGACCTCTTCCCTATCTTAGTCAAATCTATTCTCAAATCCTCTACACCAGTCCTCCTCACTCCATCTAATCGATCTGACAACCTATTGAGACTAATATTCTGGGATATAATCCTCCTCCAGATCTGACCCGTACCTCCATACACCTCGCTCAGCAATCTCCGATCCTAACGGGCTACCTATCTCAGGTGAGTAAGGTGGTGAATCGATGTCTAAAGGTCACTCCATCTAATCGATCTGACAACCTATTGAGACTAATATTCTAGGATATAATCCTCCTCCAGATCTGACCCGTAGCTCCATACACCTCGGGCTCAGAAGCAATCTCCGATCCTAACGGGCTACCTATCCCAGGTGAGTAAGGTGGTGAATCGATGTCTAAAGGCTGTCCAGGGGACTCGTGCTCAGCAAAGGAGAACCTGGTCTCGAGAATGTGCAGACTCTGCAATGGAGGAGTACCCCTTCTAGGATATCCTCATCATCCTCCTCCCGAGGATCCTCATCCTCATCAACATACTGCTCCTCAATCTCATCCTCCTCCTCGACCTCATGCTCCTCCTCACCCTCATCCATAGGGGGAGAGTCCATGAGTCGGAGTCTCTGTGCAGGTAAATCCTGAGGTGGTACACTAGGAGATCTAGGCCTCCTAAGACATAGTGATGCTGCTAAACGGATAGGTGATGATGGTGGTCGCACGGACATGCGGGCAGTGCTATAAGCAAGCCTAGGAGTCTGTGCTCTCGCTAAAACCTGATGTAAAGTGAGCTGCCTAGACGAACTAGGGCGATCTGATGATGAACTAGAGTGATGAGCGATCTCATAAGGATCACCCTACGCAACCGTCATGAGAGTCAATGCTGGCGAACTAGCAACAGCATGGACCTCCACAGACACATCAAAAGCTAGTAAAGGCATAGTCTGTGACAACGGCATAGGGTAGGTATAAGTGTTCGAAACAACTAGTTTTAATAAGTGCAACAACTTAACTAAAACACATATCACATAATGTAAGCTTTAAAAGTGTAGGTACCGCATTACTCAAAACATGCCTTTAAATAACATACATAAGTTCCGTTCTATCACATAATCGCATATCAAAGCAATCGAGTTCAAATTCCAAAATCATAATATACCGTTTACTCAAATCAATTTCCATAATATCTCGATAATCACATCTCATTTTCCCAAAACCAATAATCATATCTCATTTCCAAAACCAATAATCATATCTCATTTCCAAAACCAATAATCATATCTCATTATCAGAACGTTTAGGAATACCCCTAAACATATCCAAATCATAACTCAAATCTCTAAATCATAACGTTTTCATAATCAGTTCACAATTCCCTAACATATCATCTCATAATTCAAATCGCATTTCATACCATAATCAAATAAGAAGCTTCGCTTGGCAAGCGTGCGTAAGGCGTAGAGGATAATTTTTCTTAAAAGTAGTTATAGTTTAGGGTTTATAAAATACCTAATTCTCTATAACCTTGAGCTCGATACCAATATGTAACACCCCAAATCTCGCAGCGGAAGACTTAATCAAGTTTTCGGCGTTACTTTTGGATTGGTATCGCAAACAAGTAAAATAAAAGATAACCATTTAACCATTTAAAACCAATCCCAAATCAAATATTCAAACATTTAATCGAAGATATAAATTTTAGGCCCAAAACATAGTTTAACAAAATAGGTCCCCATTGTTTATCAGAGTCGAAAATGATCCTTGAACCACGCCTCCATGCCAAGCTTCCACACATCAAGTAATCCAAACATCTCTCAAATACCTGAGAAATCATGATAAAAGGTCAGCTTACGCTGGTGAGTTCATAGGTTTAAGTTCAACGAAATCATAGTTGACCTGTAAGAGTTGATTTGCTATGCAAGACCTAGATAGAATAATATCGTTTGTACATACCGATCCTACCTGGATCACCAACCATATAATCACTTACTCGGGCCCTGCGACTCTAGTCCAAAGATCGTGCAACCTCTAGAACAGTTGCGAACCCCGGGCTAGGTCGAGATAGAAGTCTATTCTTAGTTAGGCACGGTTAAACCTAGACTAAGGCAACAAATATCGCACATCTATCTACTCAATCAAGCATATAAGCAAATCCAAATAGTTTTAACGGTCCAAAAACAGTAGCATGATTCTCACCCCAAAATAGTTCAAAACGTAGTCAAAACGTAGATAAAAGTGGGGCTATGAAACTCACCTCAAGCAATCAACGCACAAATATCACTAGCAGAAGATAACAGAAATCACAAAGACAAAGAACTATCGACTCGGCAAAACCTATTAATGTAGACCAACTTAATATATATTCCTCAAAATCAACGTTATCTACCCCAATATATTCCATTTCTTTATTTCCAAAACGTCTCGTTTCACCATTAATCCTAGTGTTTGGTATCCTCATGTGGGTGTATCGACTCAATATAATGCCATGAATGCACTCAAACAACCAATATATAACTCAATGCGACACAATGAGACCTCTAATCGATAAGCTTCATAGTTCAATAAGTTTCGAAATAAATAGTAGACCTTATCAATTCGCAACTCGATAAACTCATTCCTTTATTCGTGTCGCTTATTATCCCATTAATCAATCGTATCCTAAAGAGTCATAAGGATAAGTCGCCCATTAATAAGGTTACCCAACGTACCTAGCGGGCTCTTATTAGATTCACCAACCTAATAAGTCCGCTACCCACGTGCACACATAACGCAAATAAATAACTACTTATCCAATATTAAATGTCCACAATTGACATTTATTGATAAACGTGTACTCGAAACCATAATTACTTATTTATTACAAAATCTTTCCAATTTAGTCGTTAGTTTCATTTTAAAACTAGTAAATAACAAGATAAATCTTGTTATTGATATTTTTGGTACAAAAGCCCATTATTATTTACATTTCATAGTTTTATTATCATTTTCATATATAATATATATTTCGTCAAATCCCATTATAAATCTCATAACGTTATTCGTTTCGAGTCCACAAGCACGAGTCATAACTTCTCGGCTTTTAAATCAATCAATTGTCCAAATTATACTAAAGTCCATGTTACGGCTTTGTCGGAGTCAACTATTGACTAGAAAGTCAAAGTGACGCCAACGTAGCTCAAAGTCACAATATATATATATATCAAGTCCATAATTAAAAGTCATAACGTCGCAATTCAATCCCAAACCAACTCAAAACAATCTCGCTTACCAATCAATCAACCAATTATACTCGAAACCAATGTCATGACCCTAATGCTTCTTAGTCACTAATTAGCTTTAAAAGTCATAACGTCGCACCGCACATGTACCAAACACCAATTACTTGTTTACTTAGTCACTAATTAGCTTTAATTTCATGTTCCACCCAAAAGCCCCAAAAATTGTTCATGGGTCGAAACCCTAGAAACCAATTCGTGGCTTTTTATCACCCAATCAAGCTCAATACATGTTCCTTTTACCTTATCTAATCACCAATTGCAAAAGCCCTTTGAAATATTTTGAAACCCTAAAAGTACGAATCTTAATTCTTGAATTTGGAGGTGTTAATGAAGTCCAAATTGAGTGTATGATATATGGTTGGAAAGAGGAGAAAGAGATCTTGCTTTTGGTGGTGGAGGTGAGATGACACTCGCCAGAATCCGGTGGTGGTGGCCGGAAAAAGGGGCGGCCAAGTGGTGGTGGTGGTTTAGGGTTTTTAGTGAGAGAAAGTTAGAGAGATAAAGTGGTGTGTGTGTTTTCTAGAGAGAGAAATAGATGAGGTGAAATGCGATGGGTGGGTGGTATTTATATCCTTGAGCTAAGGACCTCAAAATAATTATGGTGGGAGGAGGGGGCGCCGGCCATAAGGAAAAAGAGGGGGTTCGGGTTGTAACTTTTGGTATCTATCTCGTTTACCCATTCCCGAGCTCACATATCGCCCCCAAGTGTCCCGACATTTATTTTACTTTCCAACATCGTTATTTACGTTTTTCCAAGAGTTTTGACTATTTATTTGTCAATTTTTGAGTTACGGTCTAAAAGTTATAATAACTCTTGTTTTAGGCTTTTCTAGTGCCGAATCGAATAGTGCCTACCAAATAGAGTTAAAACGCATACGATAACTCATTTAATAATGAAATAAACCGTAAAAACCAATCGACGATATAAAATCAAGTCACGGTTTATAAAATAGTGTTAAAGGAAAATCTCAGTTTAATTTAGCGTAATGCGGTTACCTAAAATAGACTCCCTAAATTGCCAGTTGTCACACATATGCTACTGGTGGTTACTAAGGTGACGCCGATATTGAAGACAAGACGTCATAGACCCAGTGACGCACTGCACTAAACTTCCCAAGCTATTCAAGTTCCTCTTAAAAGGACTTGTTTCATTCTCACGGGGAACCGACATAATCTATCGACTTTCTCTTAGAGATTGTTGATATTGAATAAGGAGTCCCTCTCCCCAGTCTCCGGCATAGGAAACCAAAGTGCACTATTGAGTCTAGAGCCAAGAGATAATAAATCTCGTTAGGACACATTATTCTTGAAGACTTACTGTTTCACACTATGTGGAAGGTAAGAATATAATTAAGTGTCCTACGCATTATCCTTGTGGTATTGCGTAACATCCGAGTGATATATTGAAATATTCACGATGAAGATGGAAATCCTTCTAGAGCCAACATCAAACAAGCTCTTGGTGGGTGGCATGTGAGATCTATCCAATAGATCAAGCTTGTGACACCTGGATAGAAACGATGGGGCGATTCAATCTTGAATCAACCTTGGTCCAGGAAATGGATTGACGGATACCTTTGAAAAACCGGTCGTTGTGCTTAAAAATTCTTTTCTCTAGCACATCGACTGTGTATTAATATTTCAAAATAAAATGGTATTTATGATTGATAATTGATTTTCCATAAAACCTTCGTTGTATTGCAAAACCCTTTATATTAAGCAATACACGATTGTTTTTCAAATCTTTTTCATCAATCAGTGAATTTCAATTCGCTGGTTCACTCACTCCGTGTTGTCTTCTTTGAGACGTTCTAGTTTGAGAACAGCTAGAGCAGCTGCGAAACCCTATCAAGGAGATTCTTTGGAATTATACCTGATCACAGGAAGTACTTGTACTGATCAACGGGGAACCGTGGGCCGTGTACCTCAATTCAACGAAAGTGATCAAAGACACTCTCGTGCGCTTTATTGCTAACTGTTGTATGCAGGTACACCCAACGTTTGCAGCTGATAAGAATTGAGGCGTCAATCCATAGCCGCATGCTCACACATCACTTGCATCTCAAAGCAATCATGATAAGTGCATATCTTCATCAAGTGACTCTAATATTTTCACTCCATGCTTCTGCTACGCTGCTGTAAATATCATGAATCAACTAAAGCTTCCGCTACTCTGATGAGAAGATTTCATGATCCAGAATGTGAGCATGTCGGTCCAAAATTCACAACTTCACATGATGGCAACACTTCAAAGGATGAGTCAGAGATTTATGGTGGCAGATGATCTCAAAACTGGCTCAACACTCATCATCACGTAGATCAGTTAAAGACCTCCACTTGAAATAACAAAACATGCGGTACATGAAGAATCAAAGGCTACGGACTACATAGCAAAGAACTTGATCAAGAATCCAAGAACAATCAAAATGTAATATCTGTTTGTATTCAATATAAATTGAGGTGACCTCCCTTAGGGGGAGATTGTTAGGATTTAGAAAATCCGGTAGTTAAAGAGTCGGTCACCTTAGGTATATGTATTCGTTGGAAAGCTCGTAGTCGTAGTCATGTAATGTTAGTAATTAGTTTGTTAAGTAACTCCGTTGAGGACGGACGGGATGCCTGATCCACAGCCCCGTAGGAGGCGTGTCTTGTAAGAAACTATAAATTCCCTCTACCTCCCAAGGTAGAGGGTTGGAGCTTCATAATATCATTTTTCTTTGTCTCACTAAGTTCCCAAAACTCTTCCATTCTCTCTCTCTAAAACTCTAAACCATACGCCCCATTTGATATGTTATGATGTGTTTATGAAATCCAATACGCTACACAGTAAAATTTAATAAGAGGAATCAGTCACCAAGAAGATTCAAGAGACAAGTACAAGTGTTAAAAAGGCGCCATACCACCTTAGAATAACTAGCTCACGAAAAGTCATGTGAAAAATAGCCAACATGAAAAACAACGAAGAAGATTGGAACAAATCTCAGTTGTACATAGGACTAACAACATCCCTGTACTCGGTAGGCCCTGTGGAAATTATTCCAAAAGCATCAAGGATCCAAAGGCTACGATTTAACAAAAATCAATTCCGGGGAGCACAACGTTCTGAAAAAGCAAGCAAAGAGTTGGGTCAGACACAAAACATAAAAATAACAAAAATCAGGGGAAGGACGTGGTTTCGGGAAAGGAAAGCTCCCGATAACAACTATGGAATGGCGGAAAAAAGGGATAAACCTTATCCAAATGTTCAGACAAGAAAGAAAATCTGAAAGTACAGCTTTACGTTCCTTCCCAAGAAATTTTATGTCAAATCCAATAGGGTAAACAGATGCTCAGGCTACGAGCCTAGGCACGTGCCTACCTACTAAATAGTAGACAAAAGTAAATGCTAGCTCGTGCAAGATAGTAAAATCTTCGCTATAAATACGTGAAGTAAAAAAGTGGGAAATGTAGAAAAGGAAAGAGAGAAAAAGTCATTCTTTAGCGCCAAACATCCTAACACAAAAACTTTGAGAAAATCCTCAAAGCCACTTCGAAAGAAGTTGAAGATGTTATTCACAAGAAGAGAACGATGGCACATAGTATAGAAGGAATACAACCCATCTTCAACAACCACACATTACTTGCATACGGTTGTCTCCAAAAAACTCACGCATAGCCTAAACTTTTACCCTCAAAACAAAAAAATGAAAAAACGAAAGGAAAACACAAAAGCTAGGCAGATGTTGCGGCAACTAAAACCTGTTCTTAAATGACTGCTAATAACAATTAGTCGTTCTAAAATGACGACTAATAACCCACCACCACAAACCCTCACAACATTCCTTCACCCAGAACCCATTTCGATGGAAGATTCCGGGAGCCTGCCGAGCCGCAATGGCATACCAAAGGTGGGAGTTTATACCAATTAGATTCTCATTAGCCATTTAGAATCTTGAAAGTGCAGGCAGTTCCTCGCTAACCTTGGTATTCACCAGGGGAAGAAGGAACTATATCATGGGAATGGTGTCGAGGGGAGTGACAGGATGTGCAAAGAGGTGGGTCCTTAAGGAAGGACAACAAAGTAGGTTAGGGGCAATGCAATGCATAAAGCGGCCGCTAATTAACAAGAAGCTTCCCTTCAACGGCAAGCAACAAAGGATGAAAACTATGCTTTCATTCTTCTGTTGTTGCAGCTCGGCCTCCAAGCAAGTGTACATCTACCAATCCAGGCAGATCGGGTTGGATAGACTGGGTTTAAGCTAAAGATGACCAGCTTGCGGGTGCCGGGATAAAATAAAAAACTATGCGGGTGGAAAAGCTACCTCACTAAAAGCCCTACCACAACCACGCAGAGGGGTAGATTCATTCGAGAAGCCCTTTGAAAGGCCTTGTGCACTTGTTGTACGCCCTACAGCATTGTAAGCTCGCTGCTAAAAAGAATAACGCACGAGACGAGCATTCCAGCCCTTCAAAGAAAAATTCCAAGCCCCACAATTTCGCAGGGAATCCCATCGGGAGAATACGGCAGCTCCGCGAGGAAGCAACCCGCCGGAAAATCCTTCAAGAAAAGGATAGCAGACAAGAAGAAGGATACCGGACTCAGAAGAGAAAGGCACAATACCCGCACCGGGAAAGCCAGCAGAAAATTACAACCATAAAGAAACACTCCGCAAGGAATCCCTTCGGAAAGACGTAAACAACTTCAGCAAAAATATATTCCGCCAGGAAAATTCTTCAAGAACGAAAATTACAACTATTATAAGCAAGACAAACCATCACAGGTGATCCCTAAAGCAGATTTCCACAAAAACAAAGACCGCTGCAGGAAATTTTTAAGAATCATAACTACAAAGAAAAATGATGTCCGTCATCAAAAAAGTTCCGGAAAAGACATGACTCCAGCAGCCATAAGACTCAGATAAAAACAAAGGGTAAGAGCAATTGGCAATAGAAGAAATGTATAATGTATTTGAATTTATCAATTTTTGTAATGTATTTTGAAATGTGTCAAATCAATAAAAAAGTGAAGATTAGCTACCTTCATTATTTTATTTTTTCAATAAATTTATTTTGATTAAGTGCATAAGACGCGCAAACACATAACTGGGAATGACCCAAAGAATGTTATTCCCGAATACCAAAAGAAAATTATCCCGTATAATGAAAAGGTGAACAACATAAATCACCAAAGTACATAAGAAGTATTGCAAGCCCAGTACTGGGAGAATAACCCAAAAGTATTCAATAAAGACTATTACAAACATGCATATCCGTATGATGTTAAGATAATAGCACTACACAAATTAAAAACAATGTGCATAAACAAAAATAAAAAGAAAGGTTGCACGCAACCATTATAAACATTCAAGGACATAGTTCAAATAATACTAAATATTGTTCAAGGAATTACAAACATCCAAACATAAAAGAAACTAGTTCTGCTCCAAACCAGCTCCATTCGCTTCGGGTTCAAGCAAAGCAGAAGAGGTCTCACTCACTTCAGGATACGAATTATCCGCAACATTAATCAAAACACCAGTTCACCAACATCATAATCGTCGGTGGAAAGGGGCCTAGCAGAAACATCAAGGACACTAGCAGGGATAGCAGGAACAAGTTCCAATGGCAAAGAAGTGGTAGAAACCAAAGCCAACTCACTGCTTGAAAGTCCTTCCGCACCCATAACATTCTGGGAAGATAAAAGATCAACTAAAGAATTTTAAACATCAGCAACAGTAGGTTGATGAGTAGTGAGACGCTTCCTAAACTGGCCAACCCTTCTTTGAACAACTCCCAAAGAGCGGGACAATGAACCAGCGCCAATAATAGTGCTAGTTTCCCAATCATAAACAAGAACCACAAGCTGCTCAAGGTCAGGCTATAACTCGGCAATCATGGGAGCATTCGCATGCGGTCCCTCAACTCGAAGAAGATCCATAATTTCCGAAATTCTAGCATCCTTATTAGACTTAAGAGCGGAAAGCAAGGAAAACTCTACATCGGCAAGGGCCTGCACGGTGGAAAGATAATAAGCTTCCGCAGAAGGATTATACTCATCAAGATCCGGAAGCTCTTTTTTCTCCTTACCATGAATAATACATGCCGCCGGACCAACTTGCATGCCTTTCTCAATGGCATGGCTGATAAATTTAACCAGCGCTGTAGGATACTCCGGAGAATTCAAGCACTTGAACTCAGCAAGGCTCATACCATTAGTTAACAACCAGCGCCGACTGGATAAAATAGTAAGAAAACGAGGATAAAACTCCTCATCAAGGTGAAGGGCTAATGCAGATAGGTCGGCAACTACCGAATCAATCTTCTTCGTAATCGCAGCCGATTGCACATCTTGAATTTTACAAAACTCTTCCTTCAAGGCTTCAAAAGAAGGAATTTGGCTACGAAGCTCAGAACATGAAACTTCCAAAGTGTGTATCTGCAAACGCGGAAGGAAGATACAACAAAAAGTTAAAAGATAGCAGTATGATAAGTAAGCGGAAAAACTGGCCAAAAAATAATGATAGATACCTGGCTTGAAATATTAGCATTCTGAGATTTGAGTACAGCAACTTCAGCCCTCAAGATAGATAATTCACGATCTTTCTCACCAAAAGACGACCGAATGACCGCTAGCTCAGCCCGGAGAGAATCCCATTCCTGCTCAAGGGCAGAATTTTGAATTCTCAAAGAAAGAACTTCCGTAGCGGGATGGGCTTCGGAAGCCCCCATAGTAGGAGCCAACTCCTCAGAATGTACCGCCTTAGCAGCTTTAGCCTTAAGGGTTGCAAACTCCTTTTCCCTCTCTTTTACCAAAGATGACAGGCGCCTCCTCTCCCTCACATTATACTCCAAGCGCATGTAGACTTCAGAGCTAAAGCACACTTGTCATGTCGTGGCAACATTGAACTCAGCAAAAATATGATCATACCCTATCTCACGAATTAAGGAAAAGAAGCAAGGAGGAGCAAACTCATCCACCATACCACGACACTCGTCAAAATCATCAAGAAGTGAATTCTTGGTAACTCCCCACTTTGGAACATAAACACCAGATGAAGAACTGGAGGCTGCATCATCAACAGCACGGATATCCCCAATCGAGATATCGCAATCAGAAAAATTGTTAATGATAGGACGAGCACCACCAGCAGAACGAGAACCACCGAGAAGGGAAAAAGGGTCGTCCACTTTGTCCTTCTCTTTCTCAACAAGATAAAGGACAATAGTGGCAATGGCATCAGTCATAACCGGAATAGGAGACCTGTTGCAAAATAAACAAAAAACTGCGAATTAGCAAAAATGGAAAAAGTCAACACGATATATCAGAAAAGAACCAAATAGAAAACCTGAAGGGAGAAACGTCAAGACGAAGGGAACTAGAAGTAGATTCCGAAGGCGTTCCAGCTTCACGAAAAGAAGAAATTGATAATGAAGGAGAAGTAGAGGAATGAGTGGGCAAATCATTCAAACAAAATTAAGGGTACTGAGTACTTTGAGCTAACAATCTCTGAATAGATTCCGAAGACTTACCACCAGTGGAAGACCTACCGGAATCTATGTGATCACTCCTTAACTTCTTAGGAGGAAGGATGGATCAGCAAGACCTTTCCTTTTCTTTTGGCGAGAGCCTGAGGCCACATCACAAATAGGCGCTGAAATAGTCCCAAAAGCAGCCTCAGACATTAGAAGATTAGCCTCGGCAGTGGAATGGACAGGTTCCACAACATTCACATCCACAGAATCATCACCTAAATGAGAAGCCCCGGCTTCGGAGCCAGCACCCATATTTTCATTAATCCCCAATTCATCACCAGAAGATGGAGGGGCAAGAGAAACAGTCCGGCCCTTGGTAAGTTCCAGCAATTGAGGCTCATTTTTACCTCGTGGCCGAGCCCCAATCTTTAACTTCATAGGATCCTTCACGTGGACTAATGAGAGCAAATCCATTACTGCAAAAGGTAGAGAAAAAAGAGAAGAACCACGATTTAGAATACACAAATACAAAATAATAAGCGAAGAGACACATACATGGCATACCCACCCCGATCATTATCATTATAAAACTCGGGATAAGAATCCGCATTCAAAGTATAATTGCGGCTCAACCAAACCAAGAAAAGAAAGGGTTCTAGAAATTTGTGAAATGGAGAAGGATGGGAAACAAGGGAAGCAAAATGCTCAGCATTAAATTCACTATCCCTAGAAGTAGCGTCTTTGGGAATGCTCTTGTCATCATGCCAGGGATAAACAACAGGACAAGCACACGAATCGACCCAACATAAATGATCATTCCAACTTTTAATACAATCAGTGGGTTTAGTATAACAAACGCCGGCACTATCAATTTGTTTACTTAAGGACAGCCAGCCATTGTTTTTAGACTGAACATAAAAGCACCTAAATAACCCAACTGAGGGTTTAACACCAAGGGCAAAGCAAAGAATCTCAAACTGAGAAACCTTAGCAGCCCCAATAACAGAAAACTGCAACATGTTAATGCGAAAGTAATCAAGGAATTGTGGAATCGATTAAGGTCAGGCAACTCCGGGTGAACAAATTGTAGAATCGAATATTTATCACAAAAATGATCAAGTGCAACTTATGAAAGCTTAGACTTAGCACGTGCAATAGTACCCATAGCGGAAGAAAAAAGGAATTAGACCCTAACCTGGAAAAAGAACCGGGAAGACAGGATCAGTCCAAGGAAGATAGATCGAAAGGGGGAAGAAGTATCGTTGGCAAATGAAGAGCAGTAAAAGGAAAAATGAGACAAAAGAAAAATGACGAGTATTTATAAAAGGGAATCTTTGGCATACAAAGGGAATGCTGACATCAACAATCAAAAGGACAGAGATAAGGCTAGTAGAAGGGTGGATGGCTCACCAGGTCCAATCAGTCAGAACATGCAAGGCCCAGGTTACCCACGTTGCGCGGTACACAAACCAAGAAGGAAAGCGTCATATAGACGCTTCAAAGGTAATAAAGAAATTTCTCAGTCAACTTAAGTCTAGTAACATTTACCACACGCGAAAAGTATCCATACGCAATGAATACACTAGACTTAGGGGACTTGATGACGTATAGCACGTATAGCAGGTCGGGCCTGGGCCTAACTCGTGCTATACACATACTGGGCCAGGCCCAATAACGAGAACAACTACGAATAACTGGACCAACAGTAAGCCCAATAATGAAATTGGATATAGTCCAAACTCAAAGACACACGCAGGATACTTAGCGGACCAAACCCCCGGCCGCTGAAGGTATCCTGTGTCCGAATCCGCTATTAACACGGGACCTTGTCCGACAAGGGTCCCACTCCGGCTGCTAAGTTTTGTATGCGAGTAATCAGGAAACCCTAGCGGTAAACCTCGCCTATAAAAGAGGCTCTAATCCCCATAAAAGGTACAACTTTCTCTCTCATAATAACACATACATACTCTTATTTCTCTGAGAAGAATGTGTACTTACTCTCACGTCAGAGTCTAATCTAGGGTCCGTCCCTACGGTAAGGCTAACGGTTTACTCTTTCTTGTGCAAGGATTCAATCAAATTACTTGGATTAGTACAAGATCAGCCCACCAATAGCTTGTTAGCCCAATCCAACAAGCAACACTAGCACCCATCATAACCCGTCACACTTTTGTACTAACAGTTCTCCTAGAAAGTAAAATCAAGCATAAAATCATAAGATGTTCGTATGGCAGATTATAAAATTTAAGTCGGGATGTAAAATCTGTCTTGGACATCTTTGGGCTAATGCTCGGTTGAAACAAGAACCGGTTCCTGTTCAAAGAAGAACATGGTATCCCGGAATTACTCAATGTGACGTTTTGAAGCAACACCTTGAGAACAAGGTGTTTTTGAGGGTGGGAGTATTGATACGATCCTACGTTGTTGTTATTATTATTATTATTATTATTATTATATATATATATATATATATATATATATATATATATATATATATATTAAAAACTCGTAGGATTTACAAGAAATTAGTGGGAAGCCTAGAAACCAACTGGGCCCCCACACCTCTAGCAATAGCAAAACCAATCCTATTAAAAATATGAACCGCAGCACGTGCCCCAATGTCTTGAGTCATAGAGAATCGTCGAATACGCTTTAGTAGGGTTACTGCATCCTTCTCAAGTTCTCCAAAAGAAGAGAATGAGAAGGGGAGTCATAGAGAATCGTCGAATACGCTTTATTATTATTATTATTATTATTATTATTATTATTATTATTATTATTATTATTATTATTATTATTATTATTATTATTATTTTATTATTAAACCATCACTTCATTAGAAAATCAAAAGGATATTACAAGAAGTTGGTGGGAAGCCGAGACACTAGTTGGGCTCCCACTCCTTTCTGAATACAAAAACTTAGTCTGTGAAAAATAAAAGCACCACTCTTGGCATTATTTGAGGAGGAATGGTCTTGATACGAGAAAGTGTATCCAAAGCCTCTGTGTCAAGCTCCCCAAATGTTGAAAAAGCAAATGGTAAGAACTTATAACCATTGTCTTCACATATCGACGCGTATTTCTTTTTCTTCTTCTCCACTGCGTTGTGTAAGGCTACCCCCGGGGCCCACAAAGATGCGTCAATGCCAGCAAAAGGAGAGATCCCAGTCACATCCAGACACACATCCTTGCCCTGGATCCAATTGAATAATAACACGTCTGCTGGACGAAGCTCTTTCCCGGACCTAGAGAGAAACCCCATTGGAGCCTCCTTCCGCACCATGATCCCCACCTTGGAACATATATCAACCAGAATATCACGGACCAGGTTATGCCTGAACTTCACACCCACTTTACTTGAACAATGTACTCAATGATGTCCCCATTGGTCCATACGGTGCACATTACAGCTCGGGCAGGGACTACCTTCAGAAAACATAGGTATAGAAAGCCTATAACACAGTACCGAACGTAATTGGCGATGGTTCATCCTCTGGCCCAACCCATCAATAGGTATGGTGAATAGGAAATCTTGTGCATGAGGAGCGCGAATGCTGCTGAGAATAGCCACTTGTCTTGGACTTAACGAATACTTGGAAACAAGACCTTTCTCAATGACACCAAAGTAACACCTTGCCACGGTTTTCTTCATATGGGGGGGGGATTGTCAGTGGTGACATCGAGCACGTCTATGTTACAAGCAATGTTGAAAGTATCAAGAGCATGTTTGAATGAAGAACTATGAGAAAGAACTTCAACATTGACCAATATCTTGTCCTGTAGGTCACTCGTTTGCATACGAGAGGTGAGAAAGGCGTATTGGATAATATCATTCGCAGCAATGATGCCTAGCCCGCCCATCTTGATTGGAAGAGTGGCTAACCGTCACTGCCAATCACCAAACCCTGGTCCTGAGGCAGTAATAATCTTTTCCAGTGAAGCACGTAATATCCGGTCAAATTGAACCTGAGCCTCACGTAGATACAAAGGGGAGCATGTTCTCAAAGCATAAGATAATTTCGCAACCCCGACACAATTACGAAGAAGGAGGAGCTTACATTGGGGATCATTAAGTTTAAGAATTGCCTCCATTAACGAGATAGCTTTAGAGACCCTTTCATAGCCAAATCCTGACAAAACTTTCATCCAGACTGACTGAACCACCAAGAAGTTTGACACCATTGGCCGGTCGAGAGATATTTATTGGAAAAACACCTTCCCCTCTGCTTTTGGGATCCTCCGTCGGCCAGAAGAGTTCGGTCTTATTTAGTGTCTTTATATTATATTTCTTCTTGGTGAGAAAGTTAGGGCATTAGGTTAAGTCAATTATAAATAGGGTATTAGGATTGTAATTCTTAATATATGTTGAATGAAATGAATTATTGATTTGATAATCAATTGAGGGGTCGGTTTATCTTATTAATATAAACCATCAAGAGGTCGATTTATCCCATTAACATAAATCATCTATCTTGTTTATTTTCATTCTCTTTATTCTATTATCCAGCCGGTTCATATCAAACAACTTACGTGTCTATGTTATATATGGGTTTTACTATCGATCCTAACATTTGTACAACTTTTTTCAATTAGGTGGTTTGGTAAGTAGGAAGCAATGCCAATCATCGCGCAAGGTAATCTACTCAAATTCATCTACGGTTCATAGTTGAGATTCACTAAATGATCAACTCATATAACTTGTTTGAGCTTTTTTTTTCTTCCATTTTTCTCCGGCACACTTCCAAAAGTATGATCGTTTGTAAAGAAGTGTTTCAAATTATGACTTCTTTTATCTTTCAATATTAGTACTTTTTATTACACTGTTGGATTAAGCTATAATTCCCTACTTGGATGTTGTACTTAAAACCAATATAGAAGTTCAAGTCAGATAGTTTAATTCATGGAGCTCAATAAACACGGTTGACTTGTTCAGAAAGTCAAACTGATGAAAATGGTGGGAATATGATAAAAGGTTTCAGATGATCATGCAAATATTTGACTTGTGAGTCAAACTACTGGCTTTCATCAAATTTCACTGAGGTTTTCATAGAATTGTATGGATGCACATATTTTAGTGATAAGAAATTATCGGAGCATGTACTGTTTGTATTTTTGAAAAGCGTTGAGTAGTCGTATTGTGTCTTCGTCATGGTTGGGCTACAAACCGTAGAATGTACAATTAGGTAAATAGTAAACCCTTCAATAAAATTAAGTAGTGTGTTTTTATGTGACGTTCGTCCCCTTTATCAAAGAAACACAACCAAAATTGACCCGATACTCATCTCACATGCACATGCACAACAGATGCGAGATGTTCCAATAGTATATATATGCATGCGTAAGAAGTCATGCAAAAATTACCACAAAAAAAGTCAATAATTACTATGAATATGTATCAGCACATACTTGAAATTTACGGAGTGTCAATCACTCAAACATATGTAGGAACTTTCTTGGAATTTAAGAACCATATGTTATGGTTTTTCAAAATTGGCGGCATCAAGAAGTTGAATAAATGTGCTTGTATTATATCTTTTGAACTTCGAATGCACATTCAAGTTTGGTGTGCTGCATAGGTACAAAATCTGAAAAAAAAAAAAAAAAGGGTATACTTTAACACTAGGTAGAAAACATAGCCCACATGTTAAAAGTCGAAACACCATTTAATTATTTCAGGAAATTATGAGGAAATACTGGGTCCTAACTGCGAAAACGACCCTGCTTGTATTATGAGGAACACAGGTAAAGAGTTCTATTCATTTGGCTCTCATCTTGCTCCTCCTATCAATGGAGAACCACTCTATACCTGTATTATTCTTAATTACTCTTATCTTGCTCCTATCAGATTGTACAGCAATAGATACAGTATCTGCAAATCAAGAAATTAAAGATGGTCAAACTGTTGTTTCTAACGGGGAGATGTTTGAACTAGGATTTTTTAGCCCGGGTAAATTCAAGAATCGATACTTAGGGATATGGTACAAGAAGAGATCAAAGGTTACAGTTGTATGGGTTGCAAACAGAGAGACACCAATCAACGATACATCGGGTGTGTTAAAAGTTAGCAGAGAGGGAAACCTGCTGCTTTTCAATGGTGGGAACAACATGTTGGTCTGGTCATCCAATTCGACGAGGAGTAATAATACGGAGGAGGTCGTGGCACAACTTCTGGATAATGGTAATCTTATTTTGAGGGGTAAAAGTCTAATTTGGCAAAGTTTTGATTATCCTAGTGACACATATTTACCAGGAATGAAAATGGGGAAGGATTTGGTAACTGGTATAGCGCGGTTCCTCACATCTTGGAAGAGTCCTGATGATCCTTCTATAGGTGAGTATATTAGTAAACTAGACACAAATGGATATCCACAATACTTGGCATGGCGAGGTCAAACATTAGTATCGAGAGTTGGACCATGGAATGGTCTCGGGTTTAGTGGCTTTATGCTTGGCATGCCAAATCCAATTTTATCAACTGAATTTGTAGTTAATCAGAAGGAAGTATATCATAAAATGGAACTTAAGAGTTTGGTTGTTTTGAGGACAGTTCTGACATGGGATGGAAAGACACTGATTATGCACTGGATTGAGCGAATTCAAGAGTGGGCTGTGTATGCGGATCTTGCGGTAGATAATTGTGGTCAGTTTGGACTCTGTGGTCCATACGGAAGCTGTAGCGTTAACAAGCATCCACCCTGTACTTGTATCAAAGGTTTTGAGCCAAAAATCCCAAAAGACTGGGATGCATCTGATTGGTCGAGTGGGTGTAAACGTAAAAAGCCTTTGAAATGTGAGAATAGGGATGGGTTTCAGAAAATTTACGGAGTGAAAGTACCAGATACACGAAGGTCATGGTATAATTACAGTATGACTCTTGGAGAATGTAAGATAAAATGCAGAAAAAATTGTTCGTGTACAGCTTATACAAGTTTAGATATCAGAAATGGTGGAAGTGGTTGTTTGCTATGGTTCGATGAGCTCATGGATATCAGAGAGTGTGATTCATGTCAACATATCTACATACCAATGGCTGCTTCTGAGTTAGAAGGTACATATGTTTTCTTACAAGCATCTAGAATCGCACACTGTTATATAAAGTCAATGCTTGTATTATAGTATCACTGTGTTTTAAGTTTGTGAAATGAAAGTTACCAACTATTGTCATTTCTTGATGAAAGGTCGCACATTCTTCCCATTTGACTCCAACAGAAGGAAACGAGAATTCATCATACTCCTGTTAATGTCTTCGGTTGTGCTGCTTTTGTCTGGACTAGCATATGCCTGTAGAAAAACGCCTTACATGAAAGGCATAGGTAACACAAATGGGTCATTTCTGCAGTTAACAAACAATATATTTTTTTTTCTTTAGAAAGGAAATTTATTCACATACTTCTAACAAATCAGATTGTGTATGTCAGATGATACGTTAATCAAACATATCATATTGTAGGAAACTGGGGTGGTGAAAGACATAGAAGTCAGAAGAAGGAACATCTTGATGATTTACAGTTTTTTAGCTTCTGTAAAGTAGCAATGGCTACTGACAACTTCAATGTCTCGAACAAAATTGGAGAAGGTGGCTTTGGGCCCGTTTACAAGGTAACTGATTAATGTTTTTCAAATAGAATGCAATGCTTATTAGTATCGTGAATCGAAATTGTAAAATACTATAAGTTATCATGAACACTCAAAGTTATAATCATTTAGGGTGTTCTGGAGGATGGGCAAGAAGTAGCTGTGAAGAAGCTTTCAGAAACATCTCAACAAGGACTGGACGAGTTCACAAATGAAGTCATTTTTATTGCAAAACTACAGCATCGGAACCTTGTGAAGCTTCTTGGATACTGCATTCATAAAAATGAACTAATTTTGATTTACGAGTATATGATGAGCAAAAGCTTGGACTTGTATCTCTTTGGTTTGACTCCGGCCTATATGATTTCACTTTGTCTCTTTCTTTCATAATTTGTAAAATAACTAGTTACCTTACTACAGATGAAACCAGAAGTTTGATGCTTGATTGGCCTAAGCGTTTTCGGATTATTCATGGGATAGCTCGAGGTATTCTATATCTACATCAAGACTCCCGATTTCAAATTATTCACAGAGACCTCAAGGCAGGTAATATATTGCTGGACAGTGACATGAATCCAAAAATATCGGACTTCGGCCTTGCTCGAAAGTTTGTAGGACATGATGCCGATGCAAAGACACAGAAAGTGGTTGGAACTTAGTAAGAATCTATTATGTCCATTGACATAACTTTATTACATTTTCCGCTTACACTAATATATCAATTTATTTCTTTCAACATTTCTGCAGTGGTTACATTTCTCCTGAGTATGCAGTGCACGGGCGATTCTCTAT
The DNA here is from genome assembly GCA_910596185.1 of Chrysanthemum makinoi. Classification (NCBI taxonomy): domain Eukaryota; kingdom Viridiplantae; phylum Streptophyta; class Magnoliopsida; order Asterales; family Asteraceae; genus Chrysanthemum; species Chrysanthemum makinoi. The sequence continues at coordinate 49,454,558 of OU343222.1, read as the reverse complement.
AAAGTCGGATGTATTTAGTTTTGGTGTTATGGTGTTGGAGATCGTTAGTGGGAAGAAAAACAGAGAATTCTCTCACGAAGACCACAGAGACAACCTTCTTGGGCATGTAAGTTAACTTAATACTAAATTCAAATATCATGACCAGAAGCTACTGATTTGTTTTTGAACAACATCCTTTTAGCATATACTAAAATATGACTTTTGGTTTTATCTAGGCATGGAGACTGTACAAAGAAAACAAGAGTGTTGAGATCATGTGTGAATCTTTACGCTCCTCGTGTGTTGTCTCTGAAGTACTAAGATCAATACACGTTGCACTATTATGTGTGCAACATCATGCAAAAGATAGACCAACTATGTTGTCGGTAGTTCTGATGTTGGTTAGTGAGAGTGCATTGCCTGAACCTAATCAACCGGCGTTTTTCACTGACCAGAGCTGTCCTCAACTTGAGAACCTTCCATCCGTTAATGAATGCACAATAACACTATTGAATGCACGATAACACATTATTCGTAATTATATAATGTTAGAGATAATGATTAGGTTTTCTGGTTTCATATTTCTTATGTTTAATAATTTATACTAGTTCCTTTTTCTAGATTTGTATGCACTGTAAACAGATGATGCACCTCAAGGAATACGAAAAATATATATATTTCTTATCTCTGATTTATAAGATGATATCAGAAGTAAAACTCGGGGTATGAGTCTAAATAGCCTTGCCCGAAATCTTGTCTTGAACCCAAAAATATAATTAAGTAACACAATCATTGTAACACCCGAAACTAATAAATCAACACGACAACATGTGTTGAGTGCTGCATATCTGAACAAAGTACAATACAAATGCATCTCAATGAATTAAACCTCCAAAAATCTTTACACAAAAAGCAACTCAATAAAGTTAACGCAAGAAGATGCAATACAAATTTGTTTTCCTTGATGAAGAGTGTGGACGTATGGTCCGGACTGGGCCAGGAATGGGTCAGGCCCGGCAGATGCGGCCCACTCTACACCTAAACCCTAATCCATGCCCTATAAATACATGGCTGGATCTCCTCATTAAAAGTATGATCAAAACCCTAACTTTTGATATGCTACATCGCATACTAACTTGACCGTCGGAGGTGGACCCCGGGGCTACGGTCTCAGGTCCACTCCTAACGGGTTCTCTTTGTTGACAGGTCTACTAGGGCTCGAGAAGACGACTAACGGCCAAGGAGAGTCGTTGAATCCTGCCCGCGCCAGATTATGTATCAACAAGTTGGCGCCATCCGTGGGACCACGAATAAATTATGTTTCGTGTTCTCATATTAAAAGCATGCTGCACCACTGCGATTCAAGGTTCTTTGGGACCACGAATCAATTTCTAAAGTTGGTATGTGAATTTAACATTATTTTAAAAGCCTTGCACATGAGATGAAGTTATGAATGAACTACTGCACATGGACACGAACCATTGTTTGGTTTACGTAATAAAATAACTTCAATAAAGTTCCTCTCTTATTGGCTTACTTTAAATTAAATACGTTTTGTTTATGAACCATCATACAAATAACAGTATACGAATTGCAATATTTCTTTACATGAGATTATGAAAAAAGTCCGCACGATCGGACCTATTTTATCTTTTAGTCCGCACGATCGGACCTAAGAAAATATCCGCACGATTGGAGTTATTTTATTTTTTAGCCGCGAATTAATTCGCGCAGATACTGTTTTTACGGTTGGTACGCCTGTTCGCTCTCGAACAAGCGATCGCGATAAATCTACCCGCATTAGGCCGTGCGTTCAGACATCTTCGCAGAGAACGCGTACGCGCAAACACCACGATGCTAGTCAATCGCCATGAGCGCACTGGACCAAAGGCCGTGGTATAAACATCTGCGATCATCCACAAACGTTCGAGTCTATGCGGTTACGATAAATCCATCTTCGTCTATTAGTCGCGGTCACGGTACATCCATCCGAGTTTTTATTTTATACATTGAAAAAAAAAACAACACAATTAATTATTTCGTCGGTACGCATTCCACGACGGGTGCGCACTGCCACTTTTCTTATATGTTATGTGCTATATATTGCTTAACTTTCTTAGGTTTTATATGCTGCGGTTCGCGGCATATACTTTTAATCTTTGCATTCAGTTTTTTTTTCGCAGATTAAATAAGTTTAATGCTCCTACACGAGTAGCACCATCAAACTTGGGGGGCTACCAGGGTATATACTACCACTGTTTCCGTATGCGCATATGTCTCCTTTGTCGCGTGGTAGCTCTTATGCTACGAAGCACGTCTTCTGTCGCACCCCTTTGTCGCGCACTTATGCTACAGAAGCACGTCTTCTGTCGCACCTCTTTGTCGCGCCAGGCGCGCGCACTTCTGTTACAGAAGCACGTCTTCTGTCGCACCATGTTGCGTCGCTACTGGTATAAAAGGTACGCCTTTACCCAGGATGCAGCATGCGGGATCCACTTTCACCTACGCGGCCATGAATAGAACTTAAGTCTAGCATAACATAGCCATGCGCTATCTCATACTAGACTTGGGGGGCTTGTGGACGTATGGTCCGGACTGGGCCAGGAATGGGTCAGGCCCGGCAGATGCGGCCCACTCTACACCTAAACCCTAATCCATGCCCTATAAATACATGGCTGGATCTCCTCATTAATAGTATGATCAAAACCCTAACTTTTGATATGCTACATCGTATACTAACTTGACCGTCGGAGGTGGACCCCGGGGCTACGGCCTCGGGTACACTCCTAACGGGTTCTCTTTGTTGACAGGTCTACTAGGCTCGAGAAGACGACTAACGGCAAGGAGAGTCGTTGAATCCTGCCCGCGCCAGATTATGTATCAACAAAGAGCAGCATAACACACATTCTCAATGCTAGTTTATTTCATTCTAAAAGTAAATGACACAAAGTAAATCAACCAATGTATCAGACATCTGGTATATGGATTTAAGGAGACTAGATAACATCTTTTCATTAGTCAAGGTTGAAGTTTCGTGGAAATGCCTCTTATATGCTTTGCCACCCTCAAAAGTCACAAAGACTATTGACACGGCATGATCGACGAACTATTTGCTACCCCCCTTCAATTCAAGCAAGCCACTGGAAAAAGGAAAACACCATCCCGATCGATCAGTTTATATATGTCTTTGGTATTTTAAGCAGTTGCATCACTTTTCGTCGTAACCAATCTCCAAAAACGGATCGCTAAGTAGCTCAGAGGCAGAAGGTCTGACTCGTTTATGTCCGATATACTTTTCAATGAAAGCTTTTAATTCCGGATTCTTTACTTTGTTTAAGGCTAGAGGCATCACACCCTTTGTAACTTTGTGGTATATTTGATCTGTTAGTTTTATGGACGATATTTAATATGTGTATGTCTATAATCGAACTCGAGACCACGAGATTACACACTTTACGTATGAAGAATTAACAATTAATAATTAAATATAAAATGTTGTTTTTAATTATTGAATACACAAAACGACTAATGACCGTTAGTAATTAACGAAAATTGACTAACGGATAAAGAAAATGACTAGAGTGAAAATTAGAAGTCAAGAATGTTCCGGTAACCCCTTGTGGGTTATTTGGCCGGAAGGGGAAACCCAATCCTAGTCTAACTTGGACACTAAGTTTCTCACCATATATAAACAAGGCTAGGTTTTCATTGTTTGGTGACTTTTGTACACACTAAACCCTAAACTTGTTTTCTTTTCTTTTTCTTGTGGTTCGACCGATCAAACAAAAACCCTTTTAGGGTCGATCGGTTTTGGTTTTTCCAAAACTAAGTTTTGTGCTTTTCTTGAACTAGCATTCACGTTAATTTGGTATTAGTACGTGCGTACAAGAACATGGTGTAAACACGTACAAGAATATGGTGTAAACACACTATTGTTTACATCTTGGATTGAATTGAAAAACGGTAAGGGTCAAATTCTTTAATACATATAAACCCTAATTAGGGTTCTTAAAATTGATCCGTTGATTGCTAGTTTGGAGTTGCATAAGATATGCATAATTTTGATCCTTACACTTCCGCAATTGCTTTGATGTTTATGTGTTTTTATTTATGACATGTCATGTTTATTAAATTCCAGCAGTGGCATCACGAGCCTTGGATAATATGTAACTAATTACTGAAACACGTAAAAAATGAATATTTGTATTGTGTTTATATATATATGTCGAATTCTAGGGTTGAATAATTCGAAACCCTAATTTTTGGGGAAGGGCCGATTTACCCTAAAATTAAAAATAATTAATAAAAAAAATTAGGTTTTGTTTTTTAATTGAATTGGAAACCCTAGGATTGCATGATATAATTACGTGTTAATTGTATGCGATCTTGTGACTAATTGTGATAATTGTTATGTAGAATTCATGATGATACATGCATGTTTCGTCATGAATTATTGGTTATATGATTTAATTGGTAAGATTTTTCACATGTATTATTTTGATAAATATTGAATTGGGGAAGACCTGAATTAAATTAATGAATCAATAACGTGTTATTTGGTATATATTTAGTTGTGGCTTACTGATTCGTTTGAAAGTGAGTGGTGAAAAACACAATATCAATATATATCAAATTAACCGTAAATCCCGACAAATTAACCTTTTAGGAAAAGGGTTAACGTGCCAAATCTCACGGGTGTGATAAAAGTGATACCGGAAAAGTGATTTCCCGGGTCGTGTCCCAACGAGGTGTGAATGGAAGGATTCGTTGAGTTTCGTGATTTATAACTTGAATTGGTTTTAATGATTTGTTGACTTGAATTACGTTTTCTACAAATTAATTAACGGGAAAGTAATTAAGGCAAGGGAACCCTAATAAACTACAAATTAACTATTACTAAGCCTAATGAATGATAAAAGGAAGCTAAACTAGGTCCTAGGGTGTTAAAACTAAAAAGACGTAAAAACCGACAACCACCCGAGCCATAAACGTAAAAGTTTTTCAATTTAATGGCTACGGGTGTGAAAACAATTTTCCTACGTTCTACTTGGCTAAAAATAATTTTAGAAAAAAACCGGGTATTTTTTTGACTTTTAAATTAATTACTACAAATTAAACACTATTTAACACTAATTAAATGATTAAAAATACTAAACTATTTTATAAAAAATTGCAAAAATCACAGAAACTACTTTACACTTTGGAGGAACGAAGAAAAATAAAATGGGCACAACAGCTTATACGGATAAGCTGTTAAAAATAAGCTAAGGCTAAAAAGCTACTACTAATCAAACTACCTTAAGTAATTAACGTTGCAAACTTTAACCAAGAAAAGTCCCAAGGGTGCTGGTCATACAGGTACATGCTATCACTCTCTTTAAGTGTGGGAGGTCTCAGGTTCGAGCCTGCCTCCCACCCTTTTTTTTCCTCTTTTTTTTTTGATTTTTGCTTTTGCAGATTTGAAGATGAGATCAAGAGTAAGAACTTTTGTGAAAACTTTTTGAAAGAAAGATATTCTCAATAAGCTGTTTTGACAGCTTATTGCAAAACAGATTTCAAAAGCTTAACAAAACACCCTTTTGAACTTGAGATCTCAAATAGCATACAACCAAACACCCTTTTTGTTGACTGATAAGCACTAACTAGCACAAAGGTCACTCAATAAGCAAATGGGGAGGACAAAGAAGCTAGAGCAGATTCACCTTAAGCTAAATAATAAGCTCACACTAAGTAAACAAGGGGAAATCAGTGGGCATAAGCATTTGACCTAAGAAATCCTAAAACTAAGATAATCTTGAAATAAGCAATAAGAGTTACCTAATAAGCACCAAGTAAATCTAATAAACTATCCTAAGTATCTAATCTAAGCTAACTAAAACCATTACTTTCCTAAATAAGCTAATTTAATTCTACTGATGAGCTAAAAAGAAAGAAAACATAGTGACCTGTTTGCTGAGAATGCAGGCTGAAACAGCCTTAGGTGGCTTCTTTGGAGCTTATTTTGAGCTGCAACAGGACTTCTGAAACAATGTAAGCTGCACAAGATCAAGGTTAGCCTAGCAAAGATTCCAAAAACTGGTTTTGTGGGTGGAAAAGGGTATAAAAAACAGTTTAAAATGAGCTGATATCAGCTTATTTTGGGCTGCAGGTTACTGAAAAATGCAGTAAATTAGTTGGCAAACAAATTAGTTGGCAAGCAGAAGTAGATACACTAGGCTATGTAGGGTGTTGAGAAAAACAATTACTAGAAAGATTAGACTCAAATCCACCCTTCAAATCAAGCTCTGAACAGCAGCTCAAGCTGCTGTTCTTGGACTCTTTTTTTTTTTTTTTTTTCAAACCAACTTCTTCAAAAACTTTTAGAACATACTCTAGACTTTAAATTTGACTGATAAACCAAAAGGAAGATTGACCTCAAAAGTCAAACGGGTAAAATCCATTTTTTTTACCAAGAACTTGCTGAAAACAAAAAACACCCCTTTACTTAAGCTATTTGCTTAACAACTACTTTGAAGAACTGAATTGAGCTTCTTACTTTTGTGAATCAGAGCTAACAATGTAAAAGAAAACTTAAAACATAACAAGCATTTAAGTAAAAAGTAATCAAGCTATTTATAAGACAGAATTGGTAAAAAAGTTTTTCATTGATGAAATAAAAAAGAACTACAACTGGATTTTAAAAAAAAACTGAATTGAGACTAAAACTAGGGGTGCCTTATCATGGCTACATTGATTTCCTTTTATACTAAAATTATCTAGGGCTTCAAGGTCTTCACTCTTCACTTCTTGTGTTTCTTCTGTGTGAGGTAAACAAGCCAAAACCCCTTTGTGTGCTTTCTTCACATCATCTTGGCCCTTGATTAAGTAGGTACAAGTGAGTATAAATCAGAGCCATCCATTGAGCTTTTTGAGCCTGGATTGCCATCGTGGCATTTGGGGAAGAGGGGAAAGCTTGAGTAGTGGGTTAGGGAGTTGGGGTTAACTGGGTAAAGAGAATTAAGGTTGAGGTTGAGTGTCTTGGGTGAAGGATTATTGGGTAAAAGGGTGGATGGTGTTCTGGGTTGGAGAGAAAGGAGGGAGGAGGGAAAAAAGGGTCGTGGGGGGTCGTTTTTATTATTGGTTGTGGAGGGGTTCAAATAGGAGAGTGGCAGGGGTCAAGTGGAAAGGGGTTCAAGACCAAGGGTGATTTGTATTAATACATAAGGACCATAATTGCAATTCATCAAAAACCAAGGGACCAAATCTGTCAATTTCTCAAAGTTAATCAAGAGGACCAATTTTGACAAGTTTAATTTTCCCAAGGACCAAAAATAATAATTTTCAAATAAAAATGTCCAGGGGTAATTTCTGTCAATCTTTGAAACTTGGGGGACTAAAACTGCCAATTATGCAAACTTGATATGTTTTTCATCTGATTTTGGTATTTTTGCATTTGAAACACATAAAACACTTATTTGTGATATTTTTATCATTTTGATGCATTTCTGAGTGTTTTTAAATGTTTTGCAGTTCAGATTTGACCAAAAATGATGAGTATTTGCACACTCATCAATCCCCCACACTAAACTATTGCTAGTCCCTAGCAATCTTTTGAGAAAACTTAATGGATTTGAATCTCTTTACCAAAAGCCATTACTTTTGGAGTAGCCAATTGTTTTAGTTCAAGTAAGAACCTTGGTACAATGATAACCAAATAATTTTGAGCAAACCACCAGCTTTCAACGGTTTTGATTTGTCTTTACCAGAAGCCGTTTGCTTCTGGACTAGCCAAATCTTAGATAAAATATCTTTGGTGAGCTGATTACCAATTATGGTTTTCCAACTGCCTTTACCACAAGCCATAAACTTGCGGGCTAGCCAACTCTTCACTAATTAAAGATATGGTGAGCTGAACACCATACAATTTTGGGCAAATTGCAAGCCGTCAACGGATTTGAGATATCTTTACCAAGAGCCGTTTTCTCCTGGATTAGCCAATCCTTTTGTTTATTAGACATGGCGGACTGATAACCGTAATCTGAGTAAGTGCAAAACACTTACTCCAAAAAAAAATTTTGGCCAAAAATGGGGGAATTGGGTGGTATACTTACATGATAAAATTCGTGAGAATCCCCCCCCACACTAGAAATGAATATTGCCCTCAATATTCAAAGTACCGGCGGTTATGCCGAAACATAGAACGTAAGAGGGAAATACTACGGCCATTATTTGAATTTTTTTTTTTTTTTTTTGGAAAGCTTTATATACAACAGCGGGGGGCAACTCCCCCACACTAGGGTGGTAGAAAGTAGAAAGAAGTCAGAAATACGGGTGAAAACCCATATAGTGTGCTACTGTTTTTGATTCCCGAGTCGCTAGCTTGACTCGACCCCGTATTCATTTGTTCTTGGGGAAGCAACGTGGAAAATCAATCCCGATCGGGCTTTCGTTCACAGTGTTAATAAACATATGAACATCAGAAAGTTCCACACCGACGAGATACAACCGCGGTATTGTTAATAGTAGAAACTATAAAGGATGATACCGGGGTCAAAGATGGTGTCCTCATTCTCGAAAGAGAAAAGGGAAAGAGCAACCACACCATCTGTGAAGAATGGAATAAAGATGTGCATGAGAATGCAAGTCCATTCCTCAGCATTAAAAAGCAAATCACCATTTTTGACATTTTTAAGCTTAGTCTTGAAGTTTGTGTGGTGATTGTCAACAGAATTACCGGTAGGGAGGGTTGGAAACGGTTCTTCAATCAACAGATTTTCCAGAAAAAGGATGTCCCCCTCCGAATCAAAGTAAGTATTATCAATTCCTGTTGGAATCGACTCATCACTAAGAAAGGCATCGACTTCATTCCAAAGGTTGTCATCTTCCTCATCTGGAGTGAGAGAAGGGATGGAAGAGTCGGAAATAATAAGACTAGGGGATGATGGATCATTTTTGAGCAATTCTTCAATGGGAAGAATGTCTCCCATTGGATCACAAACATCATCATCCAATCCAGATGAAACTGAAGAGAGTTTGGTTTCATTCACAGAGTTAACAAACTCAATACGATAAACTGATTCCGGAGGTGGGACAAGTGGTGTGCTCTTAGAGCTAGCAATTTCCACCACTTCTGATAAAGTCTCCGATTCTAGATCATCCTCATCAAGAACACTCTCGAGTTCCTTGGTACAACTTTCAAACCATTTGTTTGAACCAGGGTTGATTTTCAAAGCTTTTAGATCAGCACGTTTTTGGTGACTCCTCTTAACCGTGAAATTTGAGAGTGTTGCATTGATTCTTTCGATTTTGATCAATTGTGGCAACACTATGTTTGTATAGAGGTTTGGAGTTCTGGTTAATATTAAACGTGAGTTCTTCGTTGTCAACCCGTATGGTCAACTCTTCAGCAAATACATCAATTAGAGCACGGCTCGTTCTCAAGAAAGCTCTCCCTAAGATGAGGGAACTCTAGGATCTGCATCAAAGTCTACTACAACAAAGTCAGTAGGAAAGTGAAACTTTCCTACTTTCACCACGACATCCTCGGCTATCCCAAGTGGACGAGTTTTGGTACGGTCCGCTAGCTCGAGTGTCATACAAGTGGATGTAAGTTTAGGAAGAGACAGTTTCTTCCATACTGAGAGTGGCATGAGGTTAATGCTTGCGCCAAGATCGCCAAGGCGGAGCATTGAACCATCCCCAAGAAATCACACGGGATTAAAACCTTCGGGGTCTTCAAGCTTTTTGGGAAGCTTCTTGAGAAGGAACGCTGAGCATTGCTCATTGAGAGGGGTTTTAGCCATCTCAGATAACTTATCTTTGTTGCTCAGTAAGCCTTTAAGCGTGGATGCAAATTTGGGAATTAGAACGAGAGCATCAACGAAGCTTATATCAAAGTGTAGTTCATTGAAAATTTGGAAAAATTTTTCCATTTGCTCTTTGGTTTTGTCTTTGAGCTTCTCATCATGCAATCTTGATGGGTAAGGGAGCTGACTAGACTTTTGAGCCGGGATGGAAGTCATTTCTGGCTCAGAATTTGTCTTTGGAACTTCGGGTTCCGGACTTAAAGCTTGGACTACCGAAGGTGGGACGTGTGCAGTACTTCGTGGGCTTGAGAAATGCACCTTGTCCGTTATATCCTTGGTAACTTGACTCATTGCTCCTGGTGGAGGAGGCATTGGAGTCGAAGGTCCATTGTGCGTCTTACCACTACGAGTGGTGACGACTTTTAACTCGGCATTTGGATTTGGAACTGTATTGCTTGGGAGTCCTCCAGAAGATGACGAAGCTTTGTTCATATTCATGTTCATGAAACTGCTCATCATATTCTTCAACTCATCTGTCTGCCGAGACATTGTGGTATCAATTTCCTTTTTTAGCTCAACTCTCATGTTATTGATCTGAGTTTGCATTGAACGTATGCTTGACTCAGTAATTTTTATGAAGTCATTTGGTAGGGGAGCTTGAGAAGGTTGTTGATAACTTTGCTGATTTGGAGCTTGATATGGTTGGTTGAAATTGTTCCGGTTCTGATTGAAATTTTGAGAATTATTAAAGTTTTGTCCTTGATTTGGAACAAAGCGATTTTGATTGCCATGGTTTTGTACAGGAGGAAAACCAGGTGGTGTCATACTGCTAGGTGCACGGTAGTGAGGATCAGCTTGTGGTCGGTATTGATTGTGGTTTACAGAAGCTACGGGAGCTTGGTAAAGAGAAGCATCGGTTGCTTGACAATCATAATACGCGTGTGGACCACTACAAGTTTCACACACCTTGTTCACGGCTTTGATTGGTTCCGGCTTATGAATTTCGCTTTTGATTTCCTTTACCTCTTTCATCAAACAACAGATGACGTCCGTTAGAGCGGCTAACGGAGCGGCTAACTCGGAAGAGTTACCGGATGAAGAAGTAGGAGTGTTCGGAATATTGACTTTGTTGCGAGAAATAGGAACTTTTGATTTTTTTCGCAAATCTCAATCACATCTTTAGGCTTACGATTCAAGATATTGCCACCGGCGACTGCGTTCAAAGAATCTTGATCGTTACCGTTCAACCCATTATAAAAGATATTAACTTGCTGAAGCTCCGTGAATTCATGATGGGGGCATTTCCTGAGGAGATCTTTGAATCTCTCCCATGCCTCCCCAAAGTTTTCATCGAAATTTTGACGAAATCCAGAAATTTCATTTTTTAGATTAGTCGTCTTTGATGGAGGAAAGAAATAATTGACAAACTTTTGAACAAGATCCTCCCAAGTTTCGATGGTTCGAGGGAGTTCTTTTTCCAGCCAAATCCGGGCTGCCCCCTCAAGTGAGAACGGAAATAGCATCAGTTTGATCACTTTTTGTGGTACATCCTTGTAATTGATAGTTGAGGTCAACTTGTTAAACCAACGGATGTGTGCATACGGGTCTTCTCGATCAAACCCGTGGAATTGATTCGTAGACACAAGTTGGATCAAATGCGTCTTCAATTCAAAGTGATCAGAATTGATTGGTGGTAAAACGATGGCATCTCCATAACCCTCGGTGGGTGCCTGGAGCATTTCCGCCATAGTTCGTTCGTCTGCCATATTGTTGTTTGGAATAGTACGAATCTCGGGTTCGACTATTCGGGCAGCACGTCTATGAGAACGACTTCTAGGAATTTCTGCTAGATCACGAAAAGGGCTCAATGATCTAGAAGAACGAGTGCGCATGCACTTCCAAAAATAACACTTTCAATTAAAACAAGACCGAGGCAAAACACAGTGAACTTAAACCAATAATCCCGCGTAAAATGATCACTTCTATAAGATAAACGCACAAAGGAGCGGAGAAGCTTATTAGGTCAGCGCGAAGCTAATTAAAACCCGCCTCTTTTCAGCCGCAATTTAATGTCAGGCCGTCCTTATACCCCTCACACAGTTTGTTTATCCGATAGAAATAAACCAAATCACGAGCGACACAAAGGCAAGTTTTAAATCTTTTGTTCGGGAACTTATAATGATAACACCTCAGTTGAGAATGTTATATTGATTGTGTCTTCTATTTTATTTAAAAAAACAAGCAAAATCTTTTTGTATTTTTAATCTTTTACATATATATACAAAGAAAAGAAAAATATTTTTGTATTTTTGTATTTTTATAAAAACAATAACTTCACGAGGAAGGTTCTTCAAGTCACTAATCGCAAAAATCACGATATTGTCGCAACACACCTCCCCGGCAGCGGCGCCAAAATTTGATTCGTTTGAAAGTGAGTGGTGAAAAACACAATATCAATATATATCAAATTAACCGTAAAACCCGACAAATTAACCTTTTAGGAAAAGGGTTAACGTGCCAAATCTCACGGGTGTGATAAAAGTGATACCGGAAAAGTGATTTCCCGGGTCGTGTCCCAACGAGGTGTGAATGGAAGGATTCGTTGAGTTTCGTGATTTATAACTTGAATTGGTTTTAATGATTTGTTGATTTGAATTACGTTTTCTACAAATTAATTAACGGGAAAGTAATTAAGGCAAGGGAACCCTAATAAACTACAAATTAACTATTACTAAGCCTAATGAATGATAAAAGGAAGCTAAACTAGGTCCTAGGGTGTTAAAACTAAAAAGACGTAAAAACCGACAACCACCCGAGCCATAAACGTAAAAGTTTTTCAATTTAATGGCTACGGGTGTGAAAACAATTTTCCTACGTTCTACTTGGCTAAAAATAATTTTAGAAAAATACCGGGTATTTTTTTGACTTTTAAATTAATTACTACGAATTAAACACTATTTAACACTAATTAAATGATTAAAAATACTAAACTATTTTATAAATATTTGAAAAAATCACAGAAACTACTTTACACTTTGGAGGAACGAAGAAAAATAAAATGGGCACAACAGCTTATACGGATAAGCTGTTAAAAATAAGCTAAGGCTAAAAAGCTACTACTAATCAAACTACCTTAAGTAATTAACGTTGCAAACTTTAACCAAGAAAAGTCCCAAGGGCGCTGGTCATACAGGTACATGCTATCACTCTCTTTAAGTGTGGGAGGTCTCAGGTTCGAGCCTGCCTCCCACCCTTTTTTGTCCTCTTTTTTTTTTCGATTTTTGCTTTTGCAAATTTGAAGATGAGATCAAGAGTAAGAACTTTTGTGAAAACTTTTTGAAAGAAAGATATTCTTAATAAGCTGTTTTGACAGCTTATTGCAGAACAGATTTCAAAAGCTTAACAAAACACCCTTTTAAACTTGAGATCTCAAATAGCATACAACCAAACACCCTTTTTGTTGACTGATAAGCACTAACAAGCACAAAGGTCACTCAATAAGCAAATGGGGAGGACAAAGAAGCTAGAGCAGATTCACCTTAAGCTAAATAATAAGCTCACACTAAGTAAACAAGGGGAAATCAGTGGGCATAAGCATTTGACCTAAGAAATCCTAAAACTAAGATAATCTTGAAATAAGCAATAAGAGTTACCTAATAAGCACCAAGTAAATCTAATAAACTATCCTAAGTATCTAATCTAAGCTAACTAAAACCATTAATTTCCTAAATAAGCTAATTTAATTCTACTGATGAGCTAAAAAGAAAGAAAACATAGTGACCTGTTTGCTGAGAATGCAGGCTGAAACAGCCTTAGGTGGCTTCTTTGGAGCTTATTTTGAGCTGCAACAGGACTTCTGAAACAATGTAAGCTGCACAAGATCAAGGTTAGCCTAGCAAAGATTCCAAAAACTGGTTTTGTGGGTGGAAAAGGGTATAAAAAACAGTTTAAAATGAGCTAATATCAGCTTATTTTGGGCTGCAGGTTGCTGAAAAATGCAGTAAATTAGTTGGCAAACAGATTTCTTTGACCACTTTTAACCACCTAAAGTGATTTTTCAAAGCATGTAAAGCAGAAGTAGATACACTAGGCTATGTAGGGTGTTGAGAAAAACAATTACTAGAAAGATTAGACTCAAATCCACCCTTCAAATCAAGCTCTGAACAGCAGCTCAAGCTGCTGTTCTTGGACTCTTTTTTTTTTTTTTTTTTCAAACCAACTTCTTCAAAAACTTTTAGAACATACTCTAGACTTTAAATTTGACTGATAAACCAAAAGGAAGATTGACCTCAAAAGTCAAACGGGTAAAATCCATTTTTTTTACCAAGAACTTGCTGAAAACAAAAAACACCCCTTTACTTAAGCTATTTGCTTAACAACTACTTTGAAGAACTGAATTGAGCTTCTTACTTTTGTGAATCAGAGCTAACAATGTAAAAGAAAACTTAAAACATAACAAGCATTTAATTAAAAAGTAATCAAGCTATTTATAAGACAGAATTGGTAAAAAAGTTTTTCATTGATGAAATAAAAAAGAACTACAACTGGATTTAAAAAAAAAACTGAATTGAGACTAAAACTAGGGGTGCCTTATCATGGCTACATTGATTTCCTTTTATACTAAAATTATCTAGGGCTTCAAGGTCTTCACTCTTCACTTCTTGTGTTTCTTCTGTGTGAGGTAAACAAGCCAAAACCCCTTTGTGTGCTTTCTTCACATCATCTTGGCCCTTGATTAAGTAGGTACAAGTGAGTATAAATCAGAGCCATCCATTGAGCTTTTTGAGCCTGGATTGCCATCGTAGCATTTGGGGAAGAGGGGAAAGCTTGAGTAGTGGGTTAGGGAGTTGGGGTTAACTGGGTAAAGAGAATTAAGGTTGAGGTTGAGTGTCTTGGGTGAAGGATTATTGGGTAAAAGGGTGGATGGTGTTCTTGGTTGGAGAGAAAGGAGGGAGGAGGGAAAAAAGGGTCGTGGGGGGTCGTTTTTATTATTGGTTGTGGAGGGGTTCAAATAGGAGAGTGGCAGGGGTCAAGTGGAAAGGGGTTCAAGACCAAGGGTGATTTGTATTAATACATAAGGACCATAATTGCAATTCATCAAAAACCAAGAGACCAAATCTGTCAATTTCTCAAAGTTAATCAAGAGGACCAATTTTGACAAGTTTAATTTTCCCAAGGACCAAAAATAATAATTTTCAAATAAAAATGTCCAGGGGTAATTTCTGTCAATCTTTGAAACTTGGGGGACTAAAACTGCCAATTATGCAAACTTGATATGTTTTTCATCTGATTTTGGTATTTTTGCATTTGAAACACATAAAACACTTATTTGTGATATTTTTATCATTTTGATGCATTTCTGAGTGTTTTTAAATGTTTTGCAATTCAGATTTGACAAAAAATGATGAGTATTTACACACTCATCACTTACGCAATCGATTCGTCAATGCATGTGGCTCACTTGCCTTTGTAAGTGAAAGTCTTAGTTAATATATGCATAATTTAAAACTAGAATGGATTATTAATAGGTTTTATCAAAATGTTTACACATATTAATTGCTAAGTTATATACGCATTGTTTTAATTGTTTATTTTTTATTTTACTTGTTTGTTTATATTTTGTTTTGACAAGTTGTAAGCAAAGGGTAATTTTCGAATAGAAAAATAAACTAGACTAAACAATTGAGAAATTTGATTTGTTTTAAGCATTAAATCTTAAACTTCTAGTCGATTGATGTGACTGTACAAAATATCTAAAAAGGCTCACCCATTATTGATAAATTGTGTGAGAGGTATAAGAAGGGTACGCATTAGATTATGACCCGAAAAAAGAAGGTTTTTAATACGCTTTGCGGTGACCCGCTTCTCCGCTTCTTTGTGCCTCATAATGGAGCTACCTACGGCTATTTAATGTGTGAAGCATCTTAAGGAAATATTGGTTTAAGCAATTCCTCAATTAAAACTTTGTTGATTTAAGCTTAATAAAGAAACTAATGAGTAAAAGTTTTTTTTTATTTTTTATCAAAAACCAATGTTACAAAGATGAATGCATGACATCTTTGTACATATTTGATTTGACACCAAAATCAAATTTAGTACCCTTAAAACTTAAGTTTATGTCATCTAATTACAAGAAACACTTGAAGTTTCGATTTAGCCAAATTTAGATCTTAGCTAAATCGCAATGACAAGGTAAATATCCATGTTACGTAAGATCGTATATGAATATTTGCAGTTTCTTAATTAATCAAATTAATTGAGTTAGTTAATGAGATGTATGACTCAAAGCATAAGATGGGATGAAACATGCTTACATTGCAACTAGGTTTGGCAAATGTAAATCCAATAATGATCTAGGAATTGGAAAATGTTTGCCAATTATTGTTCGACAATTACCTTGCTGAATACTTTCATTACTAGCAGATCAACTGATGTAATAGAACCATGTCAATTAAGGTCCTAGTTTCAAGAAAATTATATGGTTATATGAATATTTCCAAGCGTATTTAATTTTCTTGAAAGGTTGAATTATCAAAAATACTAAAATTGAATTTTGTAATTCTTTTAAACGTATTAATGCAACATTAAACCGTAAACATATTGTATTCTTTTATTAGTAAATTGATCTACACTCGTGCAGGTTTTTGGCTAGAGTCAATTTTACTAAAAGAATAAACCTAGTCTTATTTCCATGAGAGAATAGTGAGACTTAATCCTATTTCATGAATGAGAAAGATATGATAGGAAGATTAGAATTGTCTAAATTCTACTATAACTCATAGCAAACTTTAATAGTTAAGAGAATTGCACATCTTATTTTTCATAGAGATTTCATTTACCTCTTTTGGTGATTGGATTATTTTGTAACAAATATGATATTTGGTTAAACTGGAAAATCTGTATACCATTTTATGAGTTATTAAATTAAAAGCTAGACTAATTACCGCAAAGGCGGTAAATGCAAACTATGATATTTTATCTAGTTGTTATTGCTTTAAACCTTTAAAGGTGCTACATACCATTGTGGGGATGGTAGACCTATTAAGGAAAAAATTGCATGCCCAATTTTCCAAGTTAATAGCATTGATGGATAGTCCATCATCTACATAATAGAATACACTCTTTTAGTACTTAAGTAATTGCTACGTATGAGTTTTCTCAAAGGTGTAAGAAAGTAAATAGCACACTATTTGTTTTCACTGGTTATGAAACGATTACAATATTGTCAAATCCATTGGGAGCATTTTGTGGTAATTACTGAATAAAGAATTATTTTAATGTTCTCTAATTCAGTGGGAGCTACAAGCTTTATTGTCTTAGTAGTAACCCATATTATCTCTAGAATGTTTTAAGACATTTACTTTCAAAATATAGACACTCATATTTTCAAGGATAGTCATGTGCGTTTCCTTGTTAATTAAGTGGTTCTATATCTACTAATTATGCTAATATCTATGACACAATCATATTGTTCACACAAACAAACGTGTGTAGTGTTGTTTATCTGATACACGATGTTGTTCCATGCACACGTGGGAGAAATCTTTATTGTGTGCAAGGTACAACACATTAAAATATGATTTGAAGAATTCTCTTGACCGCAAGGTAAGAGACTAACGTTCTAATATGACTTATACACATCTAATTCAAGAAACACTTGGTGTTGCAATTTATGCTATATGAGATCTTAGCTAGATTGCAACAACAAGGTAAGTCTCCATGTTACGTGAGATCGTATCTATAATAAATTTACAGTTTCTAAATTAGACAAATATTTATAACATGTGTCAAGATGATATATAAGACTACTTCAAACTAAATATTTATGTATTATTGGAATGACATAAATAAATGAAGTGATCTAATACTACTTCTATTTGAATATTTATGTATTTTTGAAATGACATAAATAAATGAATAAATAATGTGAAGTAATAAATGAACTTGAAATTTCTATTGAAACCAAGAGGTGGTGTTCATAATTACTTTAGTTAAACATATTTATGTTTCATTATAAATATATAAAACATGAAGTTTTTTATTTGTTATAAGACTTGTGGGTTGAAACAAGGGGATCCATTGGCTCCATACCTTTTTATTCTTATAATGGAATCTCTTCATTTGTCGTTTTCTTGGGATGTTGATGCGGGGATTTTTACGGGTATCAAGATTGATTCTTCTCTTATGATATCTCACCTTTTTTATGCGGATGACGCGGTGTTCATTAGTGAGTGGTCTAACGCTAATCTTTTTGGTATTACGCATATCCTTCATTGCTTTTCGTTGTCATCAGGCCTTAAGATTAATCTCAAAAAAAGCCAACTACTTGGTGTGGGCTTGTCAAATGATTCTATTACTGCAGCAGCTTTGAAACTTGGGTGCTCGGTTATGAAAACCTCTTTTAAATATTTAGGGGTGACGGTGGGAGGTAATAGTTCGACTATAAAGGCGTGGGATGATACGCTTGGCAAACTTAAGGCTCATTTATCGAATTGGAAGCTTAAAACTCTATCAGTCGGAGGAAGGCTTACGCTACTTAAATCGGTCTTAGGATCCACTCCTATTTATCACATGTCCCTTTACAAGGTGCCTAAGTCAGTGTTGCACTCAATGGAATCCATTTTCAGGAATTTTTTCAATGGAACTCAAGGCGACGAGAGGAAAATTACGTGGGTAAAATGGTCTAAGGTTCTTGCGTCAAAAAAATATGGAGGCTTAGGTGTTTCAAGTTTTTATGCGTTAAATAGGGCGCTTCTTTTCAAGTGGGTGTGGAGGTTCATCTCTCGAGATAACTCTTTATGGTGTCGTTTCATCACATCTATGCATGGTTCAAAGTTACTGAATTTTTCCCCGTTTCGCTCTTCGACTTGGAACACTATTATCAGGGAAATTAATGTCCTTAAAGCTCAAGGCATTGACTTGATTTCTCACTGTAGAATTCGAGTGGGTAATGGTACGAGCACGCAGTTCTGGAATGATATTTGGACCGGAGATACTCAACTTTGTCATATGTTTCCACGTATTTACGCTTTGGAGGGCAACAAAATTTGTTCAGTAGCTGATAAGTTGCAGAATTCGGTTGCTCCTTCTCTTCGGCGCAGTGTTAGAGGAGGTGTCGAAGCTCACCAGTTAGACCTCCTTCAAAAGTTAATTGAGACGACGATTTTGACAAATTTGGAGGATAGATGGGTTTGGGACTTGAATGGGGAAGGAGTCTTTCGTGTCAAAGATGCTCACATGCTTCTCGATGAGTGTTTTCTCTTAAAAGACTCTACTGCCACGAGATGGGTTAAATCCATCCCGATAAAAATTAACGTGTTTGCTTGGAAGGTCTACCTCGATCGACTACCCACTCGATTGAACCTGTCGAAGCGAGGTACCCAGGTTCCTTCTTTACTATGCCAGGTTTGTAATGCAGATCATGCAGATACGTCGCACTTGTTATTTAGTTGTAGTTTGGCTAAAGAAGTTGTTCGTCTTGTATGTCGATGGTGGAACTTAACGTGGTCGTCTCTTGGTTCGTATTCGGATTGGCTTTCTTGGTTCAATTCATTAAGGTTATGTTCTACAACTAAAGGGCTGCTGGAAGGGGTTTTCTACGTAACGTGGTGGTGCTTATGGAATTACAGGAACCAACTGTTTTTTACGGCCCAAATTCCTCGAAAAGATGTTATTTTTGACGATATTGTTTCGCGTTCTTTTTCTTGGTGTCGAGCTAGATGTAATCGCACTTTTAGTTGGAATAGCCGGCTTCAGCATCCTTATTTTATTTCCTTGTAATTTTTGCTCTAGCTCCTTGCTAGTGGTTTCTAATAAAAGTTGCCGTTCAAAAAAAAATTGTTATATTTTTTAATTAAGACATATACAAGAAGTCATTGAGCTGATCAATGATTTATAACGTATAATGGGATTATAACAGTTTATGTCTTCTTGTTGAGACATGATATGAAGTGACTTGGTCAAAGAGTACTTGTGTTATAAAGCATGCAATAGGCTTGGAAAATCTATTATACCATTAAGTTGACTTAGTTGGTAAATAGGTAAGCCAAAAGGTATATGTTTATCTTACATATTATTGGATTCTCCTACAATATTAATTTTAATGAAATACCACATGTTTGTGTTATGTTCAGTTAGAAGAATCAAACTTTTGCTGTATTGTTTGATTTAAGATAACCATATCTTCTTTTCTTCCAAAAGTTATCAATGTTAGAAAATTGAGTATGAATTGGATGTACTCAATAAGACTCCAACCTAGAAGATTAATAAGACACCATTTTATTATGGAATGTGATGAATCACATTAAGTCTTAAAATGAAGTTCTGAATTTGTTAAAATACTCATAAGTATATTATTAACAAACTAGAGTCAGAAACTCTTAATAAGTATTTGTAATGTCCCAAAAAGAGAACAATTTAGTGTTGCTCTACTTGCTAAGTATTTATAGATAGTCTATATATTATAAAAGGCAAGTGGGAGTTTTTTATCTTAAAAGATAAAACTACAAGATACATAATCTTCTAGAACACACTAGTGAATATCATGATGAGACTAAACATGTAAATGATAGACCTCAAGATGATGGAATTCTTATTCATAGATCCGCAAGGATATCTCAGATATTTTATTAATATGCTGAGGAATATGAGTTACATGAGTTACAGGATTATGGTAAACCTGATAATCATTATGATGGATTACCAAATATTGAATTGGGTAAATTACTCATACTATGAATGTTAAGATGTTGTCCATAAAGATAATCAATTTTCGGAAACTTGGTTAATCTTGAACTCTATAGTTAGACTAGAGAATGACGATGAGTTTCTTCAAAGAGAAAGAAAACCCTAGTGGTTTAAATCTTTGTGTAGAAATCATATGGACGATATTGTACATATATTTAATGCATGTTTTGAGACAAGATTATTAATCATACTTAAGCAATTAACTATGACTGAATATTCTTTCCTAGGCACATTAAATATACAAAGATGATAATTGTCATTCTTATTTTCATGAAAATGAAATTTGACAATGGATTATAAAACTCTTTCTTGTATAATTACTTAAGCGAGGACGGTAAGTAATCAAGAGTTTTTTGAATTAAAATAATCTTTAGAAATGTACAAAGTGTACGAATCCATGAATGGATTATTGCATGCATCTAGGAAATTATTAAATCCAAGTTTTGATATATAATTGAAATAAGATAATTCATAAGTATTCTTGAAAGTTAGTGGGAGTATTGTGTTTATTTTCTTAAATCATATATGTTGTAATATTCCATATAAGTTAAATGTTAAGTTTTAATTTGGAATGAAACTTCACTTGAAATATTTAGAAAATAAAACATACAACCTTGGTATATATGTTTATTATTGTAAACATGTGCGGTAAAATAAATAAAGCTAATAGAACATGATATATCATTTAGAAAGTATAAATGGATATATATCTTCAGATAAGATAGAACATGAATAAAATCTAAGTATGACTCAAAGATTTTCATCTTATAAATAGTTGTATCATGCTTGAATACAAGATGATTTGACAACATTGATATCTAATTGAAAGTTATTAGATAACTTGTGTAATGAATATTCTAATGGAATATGTTTGGACTTAGAATTACATTCCTCAGCCTGAAATTGCTCCTAGTTTCTAAGGATGAACTATATGGCAATTGTTGCGTAATTGTTAAAGCCGACAATAAAACTTGAAAGTTTGGAAGACATCAAACATTACACAATAGATATTAAAGTTTACGGATTTTAAAAGAGCATATTGTTGTTTGTATATAATGATGCTGGTTTAATTGAGATGACACTCAATAATAGTAATGGTAGGATTTCATCCTTATTAATGGTTGTGTGAACTAGTTGTGCTTAACTAAGAGCACAGTTGTATTATACATTAAAGAATAAGAATACTTTAAACTTTAAAATGTTTGAAAGTTTAATTGTCACAAATTGGTGGTAGATGATGTCACACACTTTATGATAATATTACGTGGCAATATTAAGATAGCTGAGTGCACACATACAAGAACTTCACTAATTGGATTCTTGAAATAAGTATTCTCAAAATTATGATAGACCACGGGATTGCAGACTTTACGTATGAAGAATTAACGATTAATAAATAAATTTAAAATGTTGTGTTTAATTAATAAATAAACAAAACGACTAACGACTGTTAGTAATTCACGAAAATTGACTAACGGATAAAGAAAAAGACTAGAATGAAAATTAGATGTCAATAATGTTCCAGTAACCCCTTGTGGGTTATTTGGCCGATCGGTTTGGGGAGGGGAAACCCAATCCTATTCTAACTTGGACACTAAGTTTCTCACTATATATAAACAAGGCTAGGTTTTCATTGTTTGGTGACTTTTGTACATACACACTAAACCCTAAACTTTTTTTCTTTTCTTTTTCTTGTGGTTCGACCGATCAAACAAAAACCCTTTTAGGGTCGATCGGTTTTGGTTTTTCCAAAACTAAGTTTTGTGTTTTTCTTGAACTAGCATTCACGTTAATTTGGTATTAGTACGTGTGTACAAGAATGTGGTGTAAACACACTATTGTTTACATCTTAGATTGAATTGAAAAACGATAATAGTCAAATTCTTTAATCCATATTAACCCTAATTAGGGTTCTTAAAATTGATCCATTGATTGCTAGTTTGGAGTTGCATAAGGTACGCATACTTTTATTATTCGCTTAACTAATTACATGTTATATGATCCTTACGCTTCCGCATTTACTTTGATGTTTATGTGTTTTAATTTATAATATGTCATGTTTATTAAATTCCAACATGAGCAATACACTTGCATTCCATGTATGGTATCTCCATCGTATCCATTTCTAGTAAGCACAATCCAAACGAATATATGTCTACTAACTCATTGTAATTCTCTTCGTACAGCTTGGGTGCCATGTACTCTGGTGTCCCTATCACGGAATGCGCATTTTGGCTCTTTCCTACATCCGATGCTAAACCAAGTCACCAATCTTAACCTATTCATGTACATTAGAAGTCAGTAATCATCTTACCAAACACTCCTGATCCCATATTCAAACCAAACAAACATATAATAAAAGAGGTAAATAGTAAACCCTTCAATATAAGTGTAGTGTTTTGATTCAGTATATGTCTTGTGAGTTTAGTTTTCCAGATATATTTACAGCCATATTGGTTTTGAATCTTATTAAGTAGTAATATGTTTGTATGTGACGTTCGTCCCTTTTAGCATTCTTTTAAATATCCTTCCATTTGACCCATTATCAAAGAAACACAACCAAAATTGACCTGATACTCATCTCACATGCACATGCACATTCTAACGTACAAATAGTATATATGCATGCATAAGAAGTCATGCAAAGATTACCACAAAAAAAAGTCATAGTATGAATATGTATCAGCATATACTTGAATTAGTCAAACATATGTAGGAACTTTCTTGGAATTTAAGAACCATATGTTATGGTTTTTCAAAATTGGCGGCATCAAGAAGTTGAATTAGATATAACTTGGTTTGACTGTTGCATAAGGTACAAAATCTGAAAATAAAAACAATTGAAGAATCAAGAAGATAAAACCATTGTGTCTTATGTTGATTATCCTTAGATTTAACTGAAACCTTGTAAGTTATACTTTAACACTACTACACTAGGTAGAATTCATGTAAAAGTGCGAAACCCTGCTTGTGGTAAAACACCATTGAATTATTCCAGGTGTACATTAGGAGGAATATCGGGTCCTAAGTGCGAAACGACCCTGGTTGTGGTAAACACGCGTAAAGACTTCCATTCAGTTGACCTTGACTGCTGAAAATTCAATCACTTAATTACGTGGTTTTCACGCTTCTAAAATCAATAAACTGGTTAAACATGCAATACTATGCATTTTAGAAACATAAATGGAGAACCACTCTATACATGTATTCTTCTTATTTCCTCTTATCTTGCTCCTGCTTTCAGATTGTGCTACTGCAATTGTAGATACAATATCTGCAAATCAAGAAATTAAAGATGGTCAAACTGTTGTTTCTAACGGGGAGATGTTTGAACTAGGATTTTTTGGCCCGGGTAAATCCAAGAATCGATACTTAGGGATATGGTACAAGAAGATATCAAAGGGTACAGTTGTATGGGTTGCAAACAGAGAGACACCAATTAATGATACATCGGGTGTGCTTAAAGTTAGCAGAGAGGGAAACCTGCTGCTTTTCAATGGTGCAAACAACATGGTCTGGTCATCCAATTCGACAGTATCGTTGAGGAATAATAACACGGAGGAGGTCGTGGCAAAACTTCTGAATAATGGTAATCTTATTTTGAGGGATAAAAGTCTAATTTGGCAAAGTTTTGATCATCCGGGTGACACCCAATTACCAGGAATGAAATTTGGGAAGGATTTTGTAACCGGTATAGAGCGGTTCCTCACATCTTGGAAGAGTCCTGATGATCCTTCTATAGGTGCGTATATTAGTAAAGTAGACACAAATGGATATCCACAAATATTGGCATGGCGAGGTCAAACATTAGTATCGAGACTTGGACCATGGGATGGTCTCGGATTTAGTGGCTTTATGCTTGACATGCCAAATCCAATTTTATCAGCTGAGTTTGTAGTTAATCAGAAGGAAGTATATCATAGAAGTGAACTTAAGAGTTCGGTTTTTTTGAGGACAGTTCTGACATGGGATGGAAAGACACTGATTATGCACTGGATTGAGCGAATTCAAGAGTGGGCTGTGTATGCTGATCTTGCGGTAGATAGTTGTGATCGGTTTGGACTCTGTGGTCCATATGGAAGCTGTAGCATTAAAAAGCATCCACCCTGTACTTGTATCAAAGGTTTTGAGCCAAAAACCCCAAAAGAATGGGATGCATCTGATTGGTCGAGTGGGTGTAAATGTAAAAAGCCTTTGAAATGTGAGAATAGGGATGGGTTTCAGAAAATTTCCGGAGTGAAAGTACCAGATACACGAAGGTCATGGTATAATTACAATATGACTCTTGGAGAATGTGAGATGAAATGCAGACAAGATTGTTCATGTACAGCTTATACAAGTTTGGATATCAGAAATGGTGGAAGTGGTTGTTTGCTATGGTTCGATGAGCTCATGGATATCAGAGAGTGTGATTCATGTCAACATATCTACATACCAATGGCTGCTTCTGAGTTAGAAGGTACACGTGTTTTCTGACGAAACGTCAATGCTTGTATTGTAGTATCACTGTGTTTTAAATTTGTGAAATGAAACTTACCAACTATATATTGTCATTTCTTGATGAAAGGTCGCACATTCTTCCCATTTGATTCCAACAGAAGAAAAAGAGTATTCATCATACTCCTGTCAATGTCTTTGGTTGTGCTGCTTTTGTCAGGACTGGCATATGCCTGTAGAAAAACGCCTTACATGAAAGACCTAGGTAACACAAATGGGTCATTAATCAAACACTTCTAACAAATCAGATTGTGTATGTCAGAAGATACATTAATCAAACATATCATATTGTAGGAAAATGGGGTGGAGAAAGGCATAGAAGTCTGAAGATGGAACATCTTGATGATTTACAGTTTTTTAGCTTATTTAAAGTAGCAAGGGCTACTGACAACTTCAGTGTCTCGAATAAAATTGGAGAAGGTGGCTTTGGTCCCGTTTACAAGGTAACTGATTAATGTTTTTCAAATAGAATGCAATGCTTTCAGCAATTGTAAAATATTACGTAGTATAAGTTATCATGAACACTCAAAGTTATAATCATTTAGGGTGTTCTGGAGGATGGGCAAGAAGTAGCTGTGAAGAAGCTTTCAGAAACATCTCAACAAGGACTGAACGAGTTCACAAATGAAGTCATTTTTATTGCAAAACTTCAGCATCGGAACCTTGTGAAGCTTCTTGGATACTGCATTCATAAAAATGAACTAATTTTGATTTACGAGTATATGACGAGCAAAAGCTTGGACTTGTATCTCTTTGGTTTGACTCCAGCCTATATGATTTCACTTGGTCTCTTTCTTTCATAATTTGTAAAATAACTAGTTGCCTTACTACAGATGAAACCAGAAGTTTGATGCTTGATTGGCCTAAGCGTTTTCGGATTATTCATGGGATAGCTCGAGGTATTCTATATCTACATCAAGACTCCCGATTTCAAATTATTCACAGAGACCTCAAGGCAGGTAATATATTGCTGGACAGTGACATGAATCCAAAAATATCGGACTTCGGCCTTGCCAGAAAGTTTGTAGGACATGATGCCGATGCAAAGACAAAGAAAGTGGTTGGAACTTAGTAAGAATCCATTATGTCCATTGACATAACTTTATTACATTTTCCGCTTACACTAATATATCAATTTATTTCTTTCAACATTTCTGCAGTGGTTACATTTCTCCTGAGTATGCAGTACACGGGCGATTCTCTATAAAGTCAGATGTATTTAGTTTTGGTGTTATGGTGTTGGAGATCGTTAGTGGGAAGAAAAACAGAGAATTCTCTCACGAAGACCACAGAGACAACCTTCTTGGACATGTAAGTTAACTTAACACTAAATTCAAATATCATGACCAGAAGCTACTGATTCGTTTTTGAACATCCTTTTAGCATATACTAAAATATGACTTCTGGTTCTATCTAGGCATGGAGACTGTACAAAGAAAACAAGAGTGTTGAGATCATGTGTGAATCTTTACGCTCCTCATGTGTTGTCTCTGAAGTACTAAGATCAATACACGTCGCACTATTATGTGTGCAACATCATGCAGAAGATAGACCAACTATGTTATCTGTAGTTCTGATGTTGGTTAGTGAGAGCGCATTGCCTGAACCTAATCAACCGGCTTTTTTTACTGACCAGAGCTGTCCCCAACTTGAGAACCTTCCATCCGTTAATGAATGCACAATAACACTATTGAATGCACGATAACACTTTATTCGTAATTATATAATGTTAGAGATAATGATTAGGTTGTTTTGGTTTCATATTTCTTATGTTTATAAGTTTATAGAGTATGTACCTGAAGGAATACGAAAAATATATATATTTCTTATTCTGAATTATAAGATGATATCAGAAGTAAAACTCGGGGTATGAGTCTAACTGGCCTTGCCCAAAATCTTGTCTTGAACCCAAAAACATAATCAAGTAACACAATCATTGTAACACCCGAAACTAATAAATGAACACGACAACATGTCTTGAGTGCTGCATATCTGAACAAAGTACAATACAAATGCAACTCAATGAATTAAACCTCCAAAAATCTTTACACAAAAAGCAACTCAATAAAGTTAACGCAAGAAGATGCAATACAAATTTGTGTTCCTTGATGAAGACCAGCATAACACACATTCTCAATGCTAGTTTATTTCATTCTAAAAGTAAATGACACAAAGTAAATCGACCAATGTATCAGACATCTGGTATAGGGATTTAAGGAGACTAGATGACATCTTTTCATTAGTCAAGGTTAAAGTTTCACGGAAATGCCTCTGATATGCTTTGCCTGTTGGAAATGTATATATTTACAAACATGTGAATGTCCGGATTCGAACTCGTGACCACGGGATTGCACACATTAGCGAATGAGAATTAAAGTTAATAATTAATGTTCATGTTTACGATTAATTATTGCACATTAAGTCCGGTTAACGATCGTTAAGTATTTAACGGAAAAATGACTAACGACCGTTAAATGAAAAGAGAAGGACTAGTAATGGAAAATCTTGAAAGAAAAAGTTATGGGTTTTCTTGTGGGCTTGTCCTATGGCTGGCCACAATGGGTTGTCCCAACCCAATCCCTAACTTGTTCCCAAAGTATTCCATCTACTATATAAAGAGGGTTAGGTTCTAGGGTTTCATACACTTGTGCATTGAATTAACCCTAGATCTCTCCTCTCCTCTATCTATTCATATTCGGCTGAACACCCTATTTGTAAGGGAGTTTGGTTTCGTTTTTCTTAAACGAGGACTTGTGTTAGATCTAGCAATCGCTTGATTCGTTGGTTAATTCGTGTGTACAAGAACGTGGTTGTAAGACATTATTCTTACACCAATTAGTACTTCTTTGTTTTGCTCAAGGGATCTGACATTCGCAAGAGGTACGTTACGCATACTTTCAGTTAATTAATTTATTTGTTATGATCTTTAAGTCTTCCGCTGTGTACTCTTGATGTCTTTATGTTTTATTGTA
The DNA here is from genome assembly GCA_910596185.1 of Chrysanthemum makinoi. Lineage (NCBI taxonomy): Eukaryota > Viridiplantae > Streptophyta > Magnoliopsida > Asterales > Asteraceae > Chrysanthemum > Chrysanthemum makinoi. The sequence goes on along the minus strand of OU343222.1, from coordinate 49,426,579 downwards.
TTTTATATATCATAAACTCAACAGTGGCATCACGAGCCTTGTATAACAAGTAATTAATTACTAAAACACATAATTAAAATAAACATGAATGTGTTATTATTTGTATGCTTAGATCTAGGGTTTGCAAAACCTAAACCCTAATTTTGAGGGGGGGCATTTATTTTGGTGCCCTAATTAGGGTTTTGTAAACTATTGTTTTAATTGGATTAGAAACCTAAGATGCATGCAACTTTATGTGTATATGCGTAACTTTGATTTAATTGCATTAATTGTTAAGTGTAATTTTATGTCCATGATAATTATCTGCATGTTTTATCATGGATCTGCTTTTATTGTATGTCTTTCTTGTTTAAGTGATATACACTAAATTATGATAGATCTAAAATTGGGGAAGACCTCAATAATTATTATTTAATCAATTATGTGCTATGTGGTATGTATTTAATTTTGACTTGCGCAATCGATGAATCGATGCATGTGGTTCACCTTGTACATAGATGAAAACGGGTGAAAGTCTTAATTAAATATATGCATATTGACAGATCTAGAATTGGTTATTAATAGGATTTATAAAAACGTTTGCATGTGGCTATTTGATATGCATGACTTTTATTTGTTATGCATTCATTGTTTATTTGTTTATTTTTATAAATACTTGCTTGTTTGTTATGTGTAACAAGGGTATTTTTACAAGAAAAATAAACTAACCTAAACAATGGTGAAACATGTATTTTTAAGAATAGTAATCATAATCGTTTAATTGATTGATGACTTTGGTACAAATGGTCTGAAAGGCTCACCCATGAGAATGAACTAATAAAAGGGGTTTAAAGAAGTGCGCACAGTCACACTGAAAGGATGTCTAAGGTTGTGCTTTAGCGCGTACCTGGTCCTCTGCCCTCTGTAAGTTCAAATGGAGCTACTTAGTAAGCCATTAAATGTGCAAGCTCATCTTAAGGGCGAATTAGTTTTAATTCCATGCGCCACTTCGGTGGTAATTATCCGAAACACTAAGTGTTTACACTTATGCAAAAGTACGGTATAATGGATGATAATTAACACTAAATTCCTTAATTGGTGAACCCAATACCTCAGTTAAAGTTTGATGATGAAAAGCTTATACATTAAAACAAGATATAAATGTTTTAATAAAAAACTATGCTACAAAGATGAATGCATGACATCTTTGTACATATTTGATTTGACATCAAAATTATTACCCTTTAATTTAAGTTATATGCCATCCAACGAAACGGAAACACCTAAGATTACTTTTTATTTGCGTGAGATCGTGACTTAGATCGTAATCAAAGGGTAAAATGTCCACGTGTCGTGAGAGCGGGCATGGACGATTTTGCAGTTTCTTAAGTTGGACAACTTAATTGAGTTAGCAGTGAGAATGGCAACTCAAGGCATATGATGGGATAAAACATGTTTACATGGCAATTGAAATTGGCTATATGTAAATCCCATAAATCTAGGAATTGCAATTGAAATTGGCAATTGAGCAAAAGCTCTACCACTTTGTATAAGGTTCATTACTAGCAGATCAACTGACGTGATGAAATTATGACTATTTGGATCCTAGTTTTCAATAATAATTAATTGGTTATATGAATATGAACCTTGGGTATTTAATTGTTTATTGAAAAGGTTAATTATCGAAAATACTAAAATTGAATTTTGTAATTCTTTTGAATGTATAAATGCAACATTTAACCGTAAACGTGGTTTAGTCTTTGATTAGTAAATTGATCCATTCTAGCATTCAAACAAATTTTTGATCGAGAATAATTTACTGATAAGACAAACGAAGTCTCTTTTCCATGAGAGAAGCATGAGACCCAATCCTATTCCTTTTCATGAATGAGAAAGGTATAATAGGAACGTTTTGAATTGTCTAAATTCTAATGTAACTCATAGCAATGAATTGCACGTCATATTTTCCATAAAGATTTCATTACCTTCATTTGGTGAATGAATCCTTTTGTAACAAACATGAATGTTGGTTAACTGGAAAACATGTATATGAGTTACAAAGTTAGAAGCTAGACAAATTACCGCGAAAATTGGTAAAAGGAAAACTAGCTTAATTTATCTAGTTGGTTTGCTTTAACCTTTAAAGGTGCTACATACCAGTATGGGGATGGTAGACCTGTTGAGGAAGAAATTGCATACCCAATTTTTCAAGTTAATAACATTGATGGATAACCCATCATTCACATAGTAGAATACACCTTTTAGTACCTTAGTAATGATTACGTATGGTTCTTCAAAGGTGTAGGAAAGTAAAAAGCAAGCAAGTTGTTTTCACTGGTTATGCAACACTTACAATGTTGTCAGATTCAGTGAGAGCATTTGTGTTGCATTACTGAATAAGAAGTTGTTTTAATGATTTCTAATTCAGTGGGAGCTACAAGCCTTATTTCCTGTGTAGTAACCCAGATTATCTTCAAAGATAATTACTTTCCAATTGTAGACACTTATGTTTTTAAGGATAGTCGTGTACGTTTCCTTACTAAACAATATAGTTATACATCTACTTGTTATATCTATGACACAAATCATATTAATCAAATAAACGAACGTGTATCGTGTTGTTTATATGCTACATGATGTTGTTTCATGCACAAGTGGGAGAAATCTTATTGTGTGCAAGGTACAACACATATTAATATGATTTAAAAGAATTCTCTTGACTGTAAAGTAAGATAATAACGTTCTAATAGGAAGTATACATTTATATATGTATGATTGCCCTATTAAGAACATGTGTCAAAATGATAACAAAGACTACTTTATTTTAAATATTTATGTCATTCAATATTTAAGAAACACTTGTAGTTACAATTTATGTTACGTGAGAACGTGAACTAGATTGTAGCCCAAGGTAAAATATCCACGTGTCGTGAGAACGAGCATGGATGATTCTGCAGTTTCTTACATGGAACATTTCATGGAATGACATAATTAAATGAAGTAATCTAATACTACCTTGAATTTGAGTATTCGTTGAATGACTTAAATATATGTAGTAAATATTAACTTGAAATATGAATTGAAACCCGAGGTGGTGTTCATAATTACTTTAATTATAAATGTTTATGATTTTGTAAAGTCACAAACATGAAGTCTTTTAATACAAGACTTACAACATAAAGTAAGACGTTAACTTGATATGTTTTAAGACATATGCATGAAGTCAATGAGTTGATCAATGACTTATAACGTATAGTGGGATTATAACTAATATGTCTTTTGACTTGGTCAAAATATTTGTGTTATAATACATGCAATTGACTTGGTAATTCTATTGTACCATTAAGTTTTACTTTGTTGGTAAATAGGTAAGCCAAAAGAGTAGATGGTTATCTAAAATATTGTTAGATTTTCTTACAATATTAATTCTAAGGAAATACCATAGTTTTATGGTATGTTATGTTAGAAGAATCAAAATCTGTTGGCATTATTTGATTCAAGATAACTATAGTTTCTTCCAAAAGTTATCAAGGTTAGTAGATTGAGTATAGATTGAATATACTCAATAAGACTCCAACCTAGAAGATTAATAAGACACCATTTGTTTATGGAATGTGATGAATCACATTAAGTCTTATAAATGAAGTTCAGAATTTGTTAAACTACTTATAGAGTGAGTTGTAACAAACTAATGTTAGGAACTGTCAATGTTTTTTGTAATATCCCAAAAGAGAACAATGTATTGTTGCTCTACTTGCTAAACTATTTAAAGGCAATCTTTAAATTTTTAAAGGCAAGTGGGAGTTTTGTTTAGATCTTGAAAGATTGAATTACAAAATACATAATCTTCTAAAATGCACTAGCAAATATCATGATGAGGCTAAACATGAAAATGATAGACCTTAATATGATGGAATTGTCATTCATAGATCCGTAAGGATATCTCAGATATTTAATATGCTGAGGAATATGAGTTACAGGATCATTGTAAGCCTGTTAATCATAATGATAAATTTACCAAATGTTGAATTGTGGAAAATCAATCATACTATGAATGTAGAGATGTTGTCCATAAAGATAATCAACTTTAGATACTTGGTTTATCTTAATAATGAAAATGAGTTTCTTCAAAGGATGGAAACCCTAGTGGTTTAAATCTTTGTGTAGAAATCATATGGACAATATTGTACATGTATTTAATGTATGTCTAGTGATAATAATATCAATCATACTTAAGCAATTAACTATGATTGAATATTCTTTCCTATATACATTAAATAGAAGTATAAAGATTATAATTGTCATACTTAGTTTCATTGATATGAAATTTTGACAATGAAAATAAAACCTCTTTGTTCTAGAATTACTTTTGCGAGGACGATAAGTAATGCAAAGAAGTTTTTATGAATTCAAATAATCTTTAAATATGTACAGATTTGCAAGAATTCATGAATGGATATATGCATGCATCAAGGAGATGATTCTTATGTTTAATATTAAATCCATGATAGATTTAATAAGTAAAATAAGATAGCTCATAAGTATTCCTGAAAGCTAGTGGGAGTATTATTTTAAATCTTATAAGTTGTATGGGCAACTACATTCCACCTAAATTAAGTTTTAGTTGGTAATGAAACTTCGTTTGTAAGATTTGGAAATAAAACATACAACCTTGGAATAAATGTTTATTATTATAAACATATGCGTAAATAAATGAGTCAAATAGAACATGATGAATACATATCTTTGACAAGATAGATGAGATCTTAAAGTTTAACTTGAGGATTCATCATGAACATCATGTTGTGTATAAAGTTGTTGTGTCATGCTTGATTACAAGATGATTTGACAACATTGAAAGTTGTTAGTGTAATAAATATTTTAAAGGAATATGTTTGGATTTAGAATCACATTCCACAATCTGGAGATGCTCCTAGATTCTATGGATGATTATGTTAATACAAATATCGTCATTAAACGTTATTTATATTTTTGATCTTTGCCTAAGTTTTGTTAACGACAAAAGTAAATTTAATTTATAAAAGCTTAAAGCTTGTCAAGTTTATTAGATATTAAAACAAGCTTTCTCAAACAATATATTCATCATTCAAGCATTTACATTTATGATTAGTAACATCTTGATATGACTCTAATCATTATGTATGATAGTAGTTTGTAGAATGTGTTAGGTTCTTAAAACCAAACACTACTTAAGCATTTGCATATTTCTATTAATAGTAATACAACATTTGACATCATGTATTACATCATGGAGATCATTGGAGGATTCCATTAGATATTTTGTGAAGATTTGTACTCTTCATATCTTGCACAATCTTACTTAGATAGAGTTGACTTTAGGCAAGATTTGATATCTTGACTGTCAGACTGGCGGTACCATTTTGTACACGGCGGAACCCTTTTAAGGAGTCCGCGGTCCGTGGACGCTCCTGTCCAATTTGGCTATAAATAGCAATGCCAAGCCAAGTAGTTTCTCATCCCTTTCTAACATACTCTCATACATATCTTCTCTCTAACCTTTCTAACTCAGTTTCATATCATATTAGTGATCTCTTTTGTAGCAAAGAAGATCAAGTCATATTCAAGCTTCAACGAGAAGTTGAAAGTCTTGTTTGTTTAGTGTTGTATGATCTAGTGTTGATCCATACTTCATTGTTGTATCAAACCATCATAATCTTGTGAGTGTAAGTGGTTAGTATTTTAGTCCTCAAAATACATTGTGTGTGGGAGTAGTTGTACCCTTGGAAAGAACTCGACATCTAGCTTAGTGTCGGTAATAGTGTAAGCGAAGTGTAAAGGTTTTCTCCGCCGGTGAAAGGAGCTTGTTGACTAGTGAAGTTAAACTCTCGAGTGTGAGACTCGAGGAGTGGAGTAGGGCAAGGAAAAAGAGTCCTTGTAGGCCGAACCACTATAAACAACTTGTTGTGGTTTGATCATTTCTTTCCTTATTTACTTATTACATATTGCTTGCATATTTCATTAACACACTTAAGATCAATATCAATTGATCTTTCAATAAGTTTCAAAACAAAGATTTTAATCGGTAAACTATTCAACCCCCTTCTAGTTTTCTACAATTGGTACAAGAGCCTCGTTGCTCAAGAATTTCTAAAATAACTTGTATTTTATAAACTTGAAACGATCCATGGATTCGAAAACTTTAAAGAAGGGCAATCTATGCAAAGACCACCACTCTTTGAAACCAATGGATTTATCTATTGGAAAAACCGTTTTGAAACATATGTAAAATCAAAAGATATAGATCTTTGGTTATTATTGTTAAAGGGGATTTTAGTTCTACAACAAAGGATATTTCTGTTGATGAACAAAAGAAATTAGTTGCTAAAAATAATGAAGCTAAAATGATGCTTTATAATGCTTTACCTAGAAAAGAATATGAAAGAATTTTTATGTGTGAAACCGCCAAAGATATTTGGGAATCTTTAATTGTTACACATCAAGGTAATTCACAAGTCAAGGATAACAAAATTGATCTTCTTGTTCAACAATATGAACAATTTGTTATCCCGGAAGATGAAACCATTGATTGTGGCTTTGCTCGTTTTAACACTATCATTACATCACTTAAAGCACTTGATGAATCTTTTCGTAGTAAGAACTTTGTCGGGAAATTTCTTAGAGCACTCCATCCAAAATGGAGAGCTAAAGTGACCGCTATTGAAGAATCAAAAGATCTCTCAATAATGTCACTAGACGAGCTAATTGGCAACCTCAAAGTTCACGAAATGGTAATGGAGAAAGATTCGGAGATCATCAAAGGAAGAAAGGAGAAGATCAAATCCGTTGCTCTTAAAGCAAAGGCGGAATCAAGCGATGATGGTGAATCTTGTTCCGATAGTGAAGATGAGGAGTATGCCATGGCAGTTAGAGATTTCAAGAAGTTCTTTAGAAGAAGAGGAAAGTTTGTAAGACAACCTCGAGAAGAAAAGAAGCCATTCGAAAAGATCGGGATGATAAGAAGAGTAAAGGTGAAAGAAAGTGTTTTAGATGTGGTGATGCGAGTCATCTCATAGGAGAATGTCCCAAGCCACCTAAAAGCAAAACTCAACGAGCTTTTGTAAGTGGTGCTTGGAGTGATAGTGAAGACAATGAAGAATCAAGCAAGGAAGAGATCGCTCTAATGGCACATGAGTCAAATGAGGTACTTTCCGACTCTTCTTATTCTTCTATAGATGATGACACCTTGCAAAAACAATATAATCAATTGTGTGAGCTAAGTCTAAAAATCATAACTAAAAATAAATTTCTAAAAACTAAAAGGGAGTTTTTGGAAAATGAGGTATATGAGTTAAAAGAAAAAGCAAAACGACTTGAAAAAGGAAAAGCAAATGACGATGATTGTAAATCATGTCAAGAGCTTAAACTTGAAATAGAAAAACTAAAGCTCACACAAGAAGTTTTAATAGAAAATAATTCTAAGTTTAAAAGGTTTAACAAAAACATCGCTATTGCCGATGAAATAGTTAAAATCCATAAAACACCAGGAGACATGAATGGGCTAGGTTTTAATGAAGTATTAATTCCAAAGAGTCAAAAAAAACGGCCAAAAAGGACGAACATTCATCAAAATTGCTGGCACAGCACGGACCAGATGGAACCAAAATAAGGGTTCCGTCCGTTGTGCAAAATGGTACCGCGGGTACTTCAACAGAACAGAATGTTCGCAATACGGACCGTACTAAATTTGTTAAAGTAACAAAGAAAACCAATGATAATGTTAAACTAAAACCAGCCATTATATCGGGAGTAGGACTTGTTAAAAATGAATTTAGATCAAAAACTACTCAACAACGATATAAAACTTCTTTTGCCAAACGCCCCTTTCCTAAGAGCAACCACAACGTTCAACCTAACTACCAACACAACGGTTGGAATCAAAGTTTTCCTAGACCATATCAAACTCCAGATTACATGCCATGGAACTCTTACCCATCATTTCCATACATGAATCAAATAAATGGTATGTTTAACCCAAACGGACCCATGAGATATTGGGGACCAAATGTTTGAGTTATTCGCTTCTTAGGTATGCTTGAAAGTTGGATTGGAACCTAATGAATGGATTAAAGATAGTGGATGCTCACGACACATGACGGGCAACAAAAGTCTCTTCTCATCATACCAAGAGTATGACGGAGGTAATGTCACTTTGGGTAGCAATCTCAAAAGCAAAATCATTGGCAAAGGTACGATTGCTCATAACTCTCTAACTATTGAAAATGTTGCTCATGTGGATAGGTTAGGATTTAATCTACTTAGTATTAGCCAACTATGTGATAAAAAGTATAAAGTACTATTTGATGAAAATGGTAGTAAAATACTAAAAGATGGTATCACCATAGCTAAAGGAGTTAGGAAAAATAACATATACGTCATGAAAATAGATAAAACATATAATGACAAACTTTGCCTAACAACATTAGACGATAGCTCATCTCTTTGGCATAGACGCTTAGGTCACGCTAATATGAGACTTATACAAAACCTATCTTCAAAAGAGTTGGTTAGAAATTTACCAAAACTAAAATATGACCAACACTTTTGCGCTTGCAAAATTGGTAAACAAACACATAGTAGTCACAAATCTAAAAATATGGTGTCCACATCTAAATGTCTAGAATTATTACATATGGACTTATTTGGACCATCCGCTATAAGAAGCTATGGAGGCAACTTATACACTTTGGTCATAGTAGATGATTACTCAAGGTTTACTTGGACGTTATTTTTGAAAACCAAAAATGAAGCTTTTGATAAATTTGAAATACTTAGCAAGAAAATTCAAAATCTTCTAGGTGTCAAAATTGTGTCGATCCGAACGGATCATGGTCGTGAATTTGACAACGAAACTCAATTTGGAAACTTTTGTGATACAAATGGTATAACACATAACTTTTTCGCTCCACGAACACCTCAATCAAATGGAGTAGTAGAACGTAAAAATAGAACAATTCAAGAAATGAGTAGAACAATGCTTAATGAACAAAACATTCCTCAAAAGTTTTGGTGTAACGCCGTTGACACTTCTACATATATTTTAAATAGAGTCCTAATACGTCCTTTCCTAAACAAAACACCATATGAACTTTATAAAGGTAAAAAGCCAACATTAGGATATTTTAAAGTCTTTGGTTGTAAATGTTTTATTCTTAATACTAAGGATTATCTCACCAAGTTTGACCCAAAGTCTTATGAAGGTGTATTTCTTGGTTACTCTCAAACTAGTAAAGCTTACATTATCCTTAATAAAGAAACAATGATAGTCGAGGAATCGTTGAACATAACATTTGACGAAAGTCCACCTCCCTCTAAGACATCACCTTTGGTAGATGATGACTTAGTTGAAAGTCAAATAATAGAAAGTCAAATTAATAATAACAAGGAAGATGAACCATCAAATAAGGAAATTGTCAACATCAAAGAGTCTAAAAGTCATCCATTAGAAAAGGTCATAGGACAACTTAATCAAAGAACCTTAAGGTCACAAGCTCAAAATCAAAGTAATCATTTTTGTTTTGTATCCACCATTGAACCAAAACCCATAAATGAAGCAATAAAAGATGAATCATGGGTAATTGCCATGCAAGAAGAATTAAATCAATTCGTTAGAAATGATGTTTGGAAACTAGTTCCAAAACCCAAAGATCAAACTATAATTGGAACAAAATGGGTCTTTCGAAACAAAATGGACGAAAATGGTGTAGTATCTAGAAACAAAGCTAGGCTTGTTGCACAAGGTTATAATCAACAAGAAGGAATTGACTATGATGAAACTTATGCACCGTTAGCTAGACTTGAATCTATTAGAATATTACTTGCTTATGCATGTGCTTATGACTTTAAATTATTTCAAATGGATGTTAAAAGTGCTTTCCTTAATGGGTTTATTAACGAAGAAGTGTATGTTGCTCAACCTCCCGGTTTTACCGACTTTGAGAAACCACATCATGTCTTCAAACTCAAGAAAGCATTATATGGCCTTAAACAAGCACCTAAAGCTTGGTACGACAGTCTTAAGACTTTTCTTGTTGATAACAAATATACTATGGGATTAGTAGATAATACTCTTTTTACTAAGAAAAAGGAATCACAAATTATTATTGTTCAAATATACGTTGATGACATTATATTCGGATCAACTTGTCAAGAACTATGTAATGATTTTTCTAAAATCATGCATGACGAGTTTGAAATGAGTATGATGGGTGAGTTAAACTTCTTTCTAGGACTTCAAATTAAACAACTAGAAGATGGTATTTTCTTTAACCAATCTAAATATATAAAAGACATGCTTAAGAAATTTGGTCTTGAAGATTCCAAACCAACTAAAACACCCATGTCCTCGGACACTAAACTCACCAAGGACGAAGAAGGTGAATCCGTAGATAACACTAAATATAGAGGAATGATTGGTAGCCTACTCTATCTTACGGCTAGTAGACCCGACATTATGTTTAGTGTTTGTCTATGTGCTCGCTTTCAAGAAAACCCAAAGGCATCACACTTAGAAGCATTAAAAGGGATTTTTAGATATATTAAGGGAACAACATGTTTAGGATTATGGTATCCCAAAGGAACGGGTATTGAAACCATAGTGTATGCCGACTTCGGATCATGCGGTGATTATGTCGATTGAAAAAGTACAAGTGGTATTTGCACTTTTGTTGGACATTGTCTCACCTCATGGTTTGCAAAAGCAAACGGCTTTAGCCATCTCTACTACTGAAGCGAATACGTCTCAGCCGAAAAAGCATGTCAACAAGCTCTTTGGATGAAGCAAGCTCTCGTAGACTACGGAATTCATCTCAACGACATTGTGATACTGCGACAACAAGGGAGCCATCGATCTCACAAAATCCCGTTCAACATGCTCGTACAAAGCACATTGAAATCCGCCATCACTTTCTTCGCGACAATGTTCAAAAAGGAAACATTTCAATCGAGAAAGTATCCTCCGAAGACAACATTGCCGACATCTTAACTAAACCTCTTAAGCGAGAACCTTTTAATCTTCTTAGACTTGGTTTAGGGTTAATGGAACCAAACATGTAGGATAAACATAGCCTAAAAATTAGAATAGTCAAACCAAAACATTTGCCTTATATCTGCTCTGTAGCCCGCGGCACCAAACGACAACACGGACGGAACCAATTATTTGGTGCCGTCCATGTCTCGAAGCAAAACAGCTATATACATAACATCCTCTTCCTCACAACCCACTTTACCAAAACGTGTAAAACTTAAACCAAGCTCATTATTGTCATTTTCCCACTCACTTGTAAGTATCCTAACTACATTTCATCTCTTAATTCTGAGTCTAGGATTCTTATTTATGCACAAAACTATCACAAATCATTACATGGGGTTTTATGTATGCTTTTATACCAATTATGAATTCAATTGGCAAATTGCATAACTAGTCATTCAAATTAGGTACTACATTATCATATTGCATAAACAAATCATGTTTCCCACTAATTGATAGATAATAAATATAAAGCCCCATTCAAACAACCAAACACCCCATGTCAAAAGTTTTGAAAAGCTTCTCACTTGTAGGAAAACATTTTTCATTGCTAATACAAATAGAAACGTTAAATTTTCATCACTTGCATGCTCTTGAATACTAAAGGTATTGCATAACAAATATGCACTCCTGGGTATATTCAAATGTAGCCACATTGAATTAGGAGCATTTGGGTTATCTCATGGTATTTGCCAAACACCCCACTAAAACCATTTTGTGCATAAAATGAGTCGAGATAACCGCAACTCCAAATTGTTTTCATATAGGCACACACTAGAATCAAAAATGTTAAAATTTATTTTCATATTTTTAACATATTAATTCTTGTCTCTAGGAATAACCATGGTAGCCGCAAGATTCTATGATCACAAAGACACCCTTAACTACATTCCCAAACACCACAAAACCAAAGGACTTACCAAGGAACAAGTAGAAATATTTAGGAGTCTAGAATCAAGGTATTTCCATGAGGGTAGAACCATTCACTCATCCTTCCGTGAAAATACCAATCTTCGTGAAGAACTAGTCGCCATTCAATTCGATTGTCTTCTTGACATCGATGAACCAATTTGTCCTAGGTTTGTGTTAGAATTCTATGCTAGTGTGACCGGCTTTAGTGATGAAGACGATGATGAATTTGTCTTAGCTTTAGAATCAACCAAAATGACTACACCATCACCTTAAGCAACTTTGCTCAAGTGTTAGAAATTCCCAACCGAGGAACTTGTGTACTACGGATAAGTGGTCACTCATGGCTCTTGATACAATCAATGACCGCTCTCTTCCCTACATAACCCGTTTGGCCGATAAGGATGTCATCCGTGAACACCTTTTAACCCAAAACTGATACAACCCGAGTTACCCGAAAGGGAAAAGAGGTAAACCGAGATCCATATGGAATGGAGCTAAATGAACTTAAGCCCGAATTTAAGAAATGGGAGGAGTTACTTAGAGCAAACGTCATTAGCACCATAGGGAATAGGGATCACATAAGCGCTTGTCTTTGCCACATGCTCTACAACTTGTCCACTCGACAACCATTCAACTTAGCCTACTACATAGCTAGGAGAATGATTGATATTCCAACTCAAGGATCCGTTGCTCTACCATACGGGATGCTTCTCACCCATCTCTATAGAAACTTCGCTCCAATTCCACCAACCCCAAAAGGGATGCACCTTCACTATGATCTCATCCCTCACATCTTTGTACCTTTGAGTGATGCTCGAGTTGCTAAGACTAAAGGCAAGAGAGCTAAACCTCCAACTCCTTCATCATCATCATCAAATAGCTCAGAGGATGGTCTTCCAAGCTCTCATCTTCCACCTCATGAGTATTACGCATCTCTTCCCGAGATTGAGAATGAATCGTGAATTCAAGCAAACTATGGGAATGTTCAAGTGCCTTGGTAGGATGATGAACAAGATTTACAAGAAATTAGACAAATAAGGGTACTTTAAGGAGTGTTTGGAACAATGCATTATCGTTAATGTTTGATACTATTTAGTTGTTTTTATTATGTAGGATGATAATATAACTTGAAACAATGGTGTATGCTAACAATCTCATGCAGGGGGATAGCACAAATATGCTATCAAATTTTACCCATTTTCACTATATTGTGAAAATCAATAAGCCTTGCTCAAAATCTATGCTCCACTATGTTTACATATGTGCTATTTACTTTTCCTAACTAGAAATGTTTAGTATAACAGTTTTTGAGAAAAATTTCAGGTTTCGAAATTTGCACGACCTAAAAATGAACTCTGTCCAATTTTCGACACTCCACGGATCCGACGGCACCATAATTTTGGTACCGTCCTTTATATAATTTGGTACCGCGCCATGCATGCGGTAGGACGGGCGGCACCCTTTAGGGTACCGTCGTATATATTTTGGTGCCGTGGATCCTCTAGGTAATTTTCTGAATTTCGACTCTTTCGTGATTCCAAATTATCTTCCATCACTTATAAATCAATCTTAACTAGTTTATACTGGTATTAGAACTAGTATTATTTACTAAGGTATATAAGAAATCCATTTCCCACCAAAATTCAAAATTTGAAAAATCCACCCAAGGAGCCCTTTGGCATAAAGGAAGGAACCAAATTTTGGTACCTTCAAATCCGTGGGTAATCTGAATATTAGGAAATTCCACTCACTAGAACACATTTATTGCATATCTTTTCTTCTTCACTCCATCTTCTTTGTATGGATTGACTTGGGTGATATGACTAGCATTCAACCCACTTCCAAATCATTAGGAACCTCATCTCTTCAATGGTTCAACATCAAATCAAACCATTTCTCAACAATTTCTTATCTCTATAAATTGAAAGGCTTTACCATGATCATCCTCACACCTTCTTCATTCTCACTACCATCTAGCAAATCAAAACCCAAGTTAAAAATGACTAAATCATCACCAAAACCTTGCAAGAAAACCGCTAGAATGAGCGTAGGCCTTGTTGTTTTGTTCATCTTAGCTCATCATCGAATCTTCACCACACCATCTCATCTCCCATTCGAGATGATACACATCTTACCTTAGCTACACCCACTTCATCACACATTGTGATCACCACTCCACCACCAACAAAACTACCTACTTCACCTCCACCGGCACCCATCCAAACATCCAAAACACCCTCACCACCTTCACCAAGGTCTCCCACTCTCACTCCAATGGAGTTATTTTCAACTCCACCAACATCACCAAAACCTTTCCTAGAGGACTTGGAAGACTTGCCTCCTAGGCCAAGTCATCCACCACCATTGCCATCCTTTGGCACCATTGAGCAAATCGCTCATGAATCACCTCGGTCATCAATTGACCCAAACGCCCCATTAGGGCCAAGACCTCTCCTTTTCCACCCCATTCACAAGGACATTCATGGTCCTTTATACGGGGATCATCCACTTCCATCATCAATGTCCCCTCATATTGAGGACATTCCGAAGAGCATGTGGGATGACAATCCCACTAGAGAGGAGATTCAAGCCGAACTCCACAACCTCCACCAATTCAAAGGCATGGTGGATTCTCACTTAAGTGAGACAATGCAAATGCAAAATGCTTTGCTTGCATCCATCATGACCACTCCAAACATCCCCAACACCACCAACACATCCACCATTCCACCACCACAACCTCCCTAAACTTTCTACCCTCCAAGGCATGGTTGCTCAACTTGTGAGCAAGCGGTCCAACCGTGGAACGGACCCGGGTTATGGTCCATGACTTCCACAAAGAAATGAGGTTCATCCTCAACCACATTCTTGAGCGTCTCAGCGCTCTTTCCCATCCACCATCACTTTAGGATGGTTTTTAGAATAGTCTTTTTTTTTTTTTTTTTTTTTTTTAGGATAATTTTCATTTTCTTGTACTAGAAACACATCATTGTGTTCTCTTTTCATGATCTTGATTCATGAAAAATTTTAACTAATGAATGTTGTTTATCATATTGTTGGTGTCATTACATAGTGCTTGGAAATGCTTGTGAATGATCATTATTACTAACATTTTTTTAGCTTTATTTTCACAATCCATGTATCTTCCCATAAAGCGCACCCATTTAGGGGAGCTTTGAACAAGGGGAGATAATAGCTCGGGCTCATTACATTCATAGTCTTCTTTTTGTTGAGACAAAAAGGGGAGAAATATAGAACTTTGGATACTTTGACTTTAGAAAAGTCAAAGCGCATACTTTGACTTTCTGATAAAGTCAACATCATGCATCAACTAGTGAATTCTTTGACTTTCATAAAAAGTCAAATTTCATACACTGCATTATCATTTTCTTTTCAAGTTCTAAAACTAATATTTTTATAACTCTTGTACAAACTTTGTCTCTTTTATAAAAATAAAATTTATATTTTGTCCTCAACAAAAAGGGATAGATTGTTAATACAAATATCGTCATTAAACGTTATTTATATTTTGATCTTTGCCTAAGTTTTGTTAACGACAAAAGTAAATTTAATTTATAAAAGCTTAAAGCTTGTCAAGTTTATTAGATATTAAAACAAGCTTTCTCAAACAATATATTCATCATTCAAGCATTTACATTTATGATTAGTAACATCTTGATATGACTCTAATCATTATGTATGATAGTAGTTTGTAGAATGTGTTAGGTTCTTAAAACCAAACACTACTTAAGCATTTGCATATTTCTATTAATAGTAATACAACATTTGACATCATGTATTACATCATGGAGATCATTGGAGGATTCCATTAGATATTTTGTGAAGATTTGTACTCTTCATATCTTGCACAATCTTACTTAGATAGAGTTGACTTTAAGCAAGATTTGATATCTTATTTGTCGGTGGCGGTACCATTTTGGTACAGCAGTAGGAACCCAAGGGGTCCGGGTCGTCAGACTCTGACATCAATTGGCTATAAATAGCAATGCCAAGCCAAGTAGTTTCTCATCCCTTACTAACATACTCTCATACATATCTTCTCTCTAACCTTTCTAACTCGGTTTCATATCATATTAGTGATCTCTTTTGTAGCAAAGAAGATCAAGTCATATTCAAGCTTCAACGAGAAGTTGGAAGTCTTGTTTGTTTAGTGTTGTATGATCTAGTGTTGATCCATACTTCATTGTTGTATCAAACCATCATAATCTTGTGAGTGTAAGTGGTTAGTATTTTAGTCCTCAAAATACATTGTGTGTGGGAGTAGTTGTACCCTTGGAAAGAACTCGACATCTAGCTTAGTGTCGGAAATAGTGTAAGCGAAGTGTAAAGGTTTTCTCCGCCGGTGAAAGGAGCTTGTTGACTAGTGAAGTTAACCTCGAGTGTGAGACTCGGGGAGTGGAGTAGGGCAAGCAAAAAGAGTCCTTGTAGGCCGAACCACTATAAACAACTTGTTGTGGTTTGATCATTTCTTTCCTTATTTACTTATTACATATTGCTTGCATATTTCATTAACACACTTAAGATCAATATCAATTGATCTTTCAATAAGTTTCAAAACAAAGATTTTAATCTGTAAACTATTCAACCCCCCTTCTAGTTTTCTACAGATTATATGACAATTGTTTCATAATTGTCATTGCCAACAAACTTGAGTTTTGGTAGGCACCAACATTACTCTAGAACTGTTCAAAAGTTTAGGATATTTAAAGGCATATTGTTGTGCCAATGATGCTAGTATAATTGAGATGACACTCAATTCTAGTCATGGTATCCTTGATGATGACCATGTTGAATAGTTATGCTCAACTAAGAGCATAGTTGCATTATACATTAAAGAATAAAGAATACTTTAAAACTTTAAGGTTAGAAGATAATTGTCATACAAGGGTGGTTCAGGTTATCACGCACCTTATGGAATGATATGACAATATCAAGATATGTGTAAACATATAAAAGAAATTCACTTATTGAATTCTTGAAATAAGTTTTCTCAAAATTCTTATAGATCAAAGTTAGTTGAAATTATGCCTTGTCAACAAGTATGAGTTGCATGACTTGTGGCAAAATTCATTCTAAGATTATCATGCCTTGATCTATTTAGTATTTGGATAAAAGGATATTCTAAACATTATTATTGAAATGAAATAAAATCTTTTTTTATGTTTATTGTTCATTTATTATGATGTTATCCTATATTTACATGTTTAAATCCTTGAATAACTTAAGTTATTCTAAATAGTCTGTTGTCAATCAATAACATGGGAATGATATTGAATTAAGACAAATCTGAGTATTAGTTAGAATATACTTGAAAGTATATTGATGCGTAGCATGACTAATTTGAGATGATATTCAATGTATTGAGTATAGGACTTATCCCACCCGCATGATAATACTTTATGGATCTTTGTCGTTAAGTATATCATGAATATTTATCCTCTGACTTGAGATACAAGAGATATGTCATGGATGTAGTGCATTTTTGTGAAGCAATCTAGCGCTATCATACTTGGTAGTTATAAGGTTGTTTTGAAGTGTTCTGCGAAAATTTATGAATCACTTGTAGTCAAAATGGGATTTGTTTCCTTCAAATTTATTTTGAAGTATAATCTTCTTTGGGCCTAAGTAGGATTGTTAAGATGTTTGTATGGCCATACCCGAGGTCTTAGAATATGTTAGGAAAATTGGTAATCTTAATCAATCATATAAAGCGAAAGCGAGAATAGTTAATTAAGAAATGAGTAAGATCCATATTCTTATTAACATGGTATTAGAAACAAAGGATGAATATGATGATGAATCATCAAATTTGGTTTTCTCCGAAAAACCATACGAATTATCTACAGGGGCATTGGCGTGTTGCTAGGCAGCTAGCCATGTCATTTCGGTTCACAATAAACATATCCAAGTAGGAGATGTTGGAAATGTATATATTTACAAACATGTGAATGTCCGGATTCGAACTCGTGACCACGGGATTGCACACATTAGCGAATGAGAATTAAAGTTAATAATTAATGTTTATGTTTACAATTAATTATTGCACATTAAGTCCGGTTAACGATCGTTAAGTATTTAACGGAAAAATGACTAACGGCCGTTAAATGAAAAGAGAAGGACTAGTAATGGAAAATCTTGAAAGAAAAAGTTATGGGTTTTTCTTGTGGGCTTGTCTATGGTGGCCACAATGGGTTGTCCCAACCCAATCCCTAACTTGGTCCCAAAGTATTCCATCTACTATATAAAAGAGGTTAGGTTCTAGGGTTTCATACACTTGTGCATTGAATTAACCCTAGATCTCTCTTCTCCTCTCTCTAGTCATATTCGGCCGAACACCCCATTTGTAAGGGGAGTTTGGTTTAGTTTTTCTTAAGCGAGGACTTGTGTTAGATCTAGCAATAAACGATCGTTGGATTAATTAAATTATTGTGCAGAAGCGTGGTTGTAAGACATTATTCTTACACCAATTAGTACTTCTTTGTTTTGCTCGAGGATCGACTTGCATTACGCAAGAGGACGCAAGCATACTTTTCGGTTAATTAATTTATTTGTTATGATCTTTAAGTCTTCCGCTGTGTACTCTTGATGTCTTTATGTTTTATTGTATTTTATATATCATAAACTCAACATTGCCACCCTCAAAAGTCACAAAGACTATTGACACGACATGATCGACGAACTATTTGCTACCCCCCCTTCAATTCAAGCAAGCCAATGGAAAAAGGAAAACACAATTCCGATCGATCAGTTTATACAACAAAATATAATCAAACACTTTGATATACCTATCCAAGATATAACTCATACAGTACTAAAACAATTATACTTGCAACATTAACAAATGATTCCAAAACATTTAATTACATATAACTATGAATAGAGGAGCTAGTAAGAGATATAACCTTCTGAGTTTGTTGCTTAATGTTACAAAATCGCCCCATTTCATGTGGCTGAAGAATTTGCTCGGTTGTAAACATGCTCATACATTCCAGATACTCTTCATTAACACCATTATCCTTGTAAATGAGAGTCCAACTTCCCGATCGATATATCTCTTTGGTCTTTTAAGCAGTTGCATCACTTTTCATCGTCACCGATTGTTACAAAAAGTGTGACGGGTTTGGATATGGATTGAGAACGTGCGTTGGGTCGGGCCAACAAGATGTTAGTGGACTGGATCTATACTAATCCAAGTAATGAGATGATTCCCTTTACAAATGAAAGTAAACCGTTAGCCTTACCGTGGAGACGGACCCTACGATTAGCTCCGACGTGAGAGTAAGTACTCACGTTTTTTTAGAGAATATTGGAGTGTGTGTATTAGTATGTGTGAGAAAGTCATACCTTGTAAGAGTATTAGAGGGTTTCTTTTATAGGCGAGTCCAATACTAGGATTTCCTAGTATTTAAACATAATTGTTAGTGGCGGATTGAGACCCTTGTCGATTCCTTGATGTCGTAGTTCAGGACCAGATCACCTTCCTTGGTCATGTGTTTGATCATTGGGTGTTCTGCGTCGTCTTTGTTAATGGGACGTAGCCAATTTGTTATTGGGCTTAATGGCGGTCCAGTACTTGTGGTTGTTTTACTTTATTGGGTGGGCTTAATGGAGGTCCAGTACCTGTGGTTGTTTTACTTTGTTGGGCCTGAGCCCAAAGTGCGTATAGCACGAGCTAAGCAAATAATATGAGCTGCTTGTATACGTGCTATACGTCATTAAGTCCCCCAGTCTAGTTTGTTCATTGCGTACGATGTATCATTTGCGTGCGGTGAATGTTGCTAGACTAAGGTATCTAAATGGTTCTTCTTGATTATACCGAAGCGTCTTTTTTGCTTATGTGACGCTTCCTTGCTTGCTGATAAAGTTTGGCGTGAGGTAGAACGTCGCTGACATGTGCAATCTTCTGGGATTATCTTGAATTAAATATATCGTGGGTATAAATATCCGATTTGGTTTTTACTATTCCACTTTTTCTCTTCCCCTGTTT
The DNA here is from genome assembly GCA_910596185.1 of Chrysanthemum makinoi. Taxonomy (NCBI): domain Eukaryota; kingdom Viridiplantae; phylum Streptophyta; class Magnoliopsida; order Asterales; family Asteraceae; genus Chrysanthemum; species Chrysanthemum makinoi. The sequence continues at coordinate 49,406,612 of OU343222.1, read as the reverse complement.
TTCGCCATTGTTGAAATTTCTTTGAGCTTTTAATCTGTTCATCTTATGTCGCACCCTTCTTCGAGAGATTTTTCAGTTCCCAGGTTAGATTTCAATACTTTTCCTTCCGCTATGGGTACTATTACCGATATTAAGTGTCGCCTTGCCCAGAGGTCATTTGAAACCTTTTGCAATAAGTTCTATATTCCCCTTGAGGTTCATCCGGAACTTCCTTAACCAAACCAAACTATACACGAGCGTCTTGAGGGGAAGATTGGTTTATATACTAGGTTTTTTTATTTTCCCAACTTCCGGCTTCCTTTATCATTTTCTTGTTGATATCCTTAGGTATTATCATATCAACATATCTCAGTTTTCGGTTATAGGAGCAGCCAATGTTTCACATTTTGAAATCTTGTGTTGTGGTCATGGTATTATACTAACCGTTGGGTTTTTTCGCTGTTTCTATGTGAATTCAAAGACTAAATGGTGGATGTCGTTAAGTAAGCGCGATGGTGCCTCTGTCTGTTACCCAAAGCCTGTTCATGGTATTATACTAACCGTTGGGTTGTTTCACTGTTTCTATGTGAATTCAAAGACTAAATGGTGGATGTCGTTAAGTAAGCGCGATGGTGCCTCTGTCTGTTACCCAAAGCCTCTTGATTCCTTAAAAAATTGGAACAACCATTTTTTCTGGGTTCACGATTTTGCTTGCCTTGCTTCCTTTTCATGGCATAAAAATAAGAATATCATTAAAGATTCTATTCCTAAGGCTCACGAGTTTAATGCAAATGATTATGCTACCCTTGTCGCCCAACCTACTCTGTTGCGAAAAAATCCGGACTCGCTCCTCTGTTGGGTTGGTATAAGTCGTTACTACCCTTTGGACTAGGATACTTATCCTGATTATGTTTACAACGACGGAGTAGGTGGGTGTCTGTTATCTCGCATACACGTGTTTCTTGTATTTTTGCTTTGGAATTTGCTTTTAACTTGCTCCTTTCTTTGTGAATGAGAACTCTGGTAGCAGCTTTCTTCCCTTCTTTGGGCACTACGGTGGGATTGGTGTTTGGAGTCTCCGAGGTATGCTGACACACTCCTTTCCTTATCTCTCAATCTATGGAACACGCCCTTTTCCAATCTTTTGAAAACCGTTTCTCTTTCCGGATCTTTCCTCCTTGGTGACCTGGATCGGTCGTTTCTTCGGTCGGGGTTTTTATGCACTTCAATGTCTTTTAGATTCGACTTTTTTCCTCATATCCTTTCTTCTGTCCGGTGTTCCTGATTCGGAATGTTGCGAAGCTTCCTGGAAGTTGAGTCGAGCTTTTATTGCTTCTATCGCTTTAAGCTTTTCATCTTTGCTTCTTTTATTGGCGAACTTTATCAGATATGATTGGCAACAACTGGTGGTAATGTTTGCCCGGTATTCTCGAGCTGGTCGCATGGATCTCATGATCTTCTAGTGACGTATCTTTTCCTTTGCCTACCGTGTTCCACACAGCAGACGTGGGTATGGAAGGATCGGGTCCGGACTGAGTGCTCATGGTGAGTATTTTTAAGAATGCAATTTTGTCTCTTGGTCCCACGGATGGCGAAAACCTTTTAGTACAAAAAGTGTGACGGGTTTGGATATGGATTGAGAACGTGCGTTGGGTCGAGCCAACAAGATGTTAGTGGATTGGATCTGTACTAATCCAAGTAATGAAATGATTCCCTGCACAAATGAAAGTAAACAGTTAGCCTTACCGTGGGGACGTACCCTACGATTAGCTCCGACGTGAGAGTAAGTACTCACGTTTTTTAGAGAATATTGGAGTGTGTGTATTAGTATGTGTGAGAAAGTCATACCTTGTAAGAGTATTAGAGAGTTCCTTTTATAGGCGAGTCCAATGCTAGGGTTTCCTAGTATTTCGGTTATAATTGATAGTGGCCGGAGTGGAACCCTTGTCGGGCAAGCTTCCCGTGTCGTGAATTCTTGGACCTGAATCACCTTCAGCGGTCGTAATATGCGATCCGGCTGAGGTGTTCGGCGTCGTCTTTGTGTCCGGACTATAGCCAATTTTTTATTGGGCTTAATGGCGGTCTAGTACTTGTGGTTGTTTTACTTGTTGGGCCTGGGCCTAAAGTGTTAGTTTTATAGACAAACTTAATATGTGTATGTCCGGATTAGAACTCGAGACCACGGGATTGCACACTTTACATATGAAGATTTAATGTTCAAATAATTAATGTAAATGTTACGGTTAATTATTAAATACACAATAACGACTAACGAGCGTTAAAGTAATTAATGGGAATTGAGGAATTAACTAATGATCGCTAAATATAAAAGTGAAGGACTAGAATGAAAATTAGAGGTCAATTGAAGGTTCTAGAAACCCCTTGGGCTGTGAACCGATCGGTTATGGATTGGGTTTACCCAATCCTAACCTAACTTGTCCTCTACGTTTTCCCTAATATATATACAAGGCTTAGGGGTACATTGGTTTGTAAGTTTTGTGCACACATAGTACCCTAAACTTGTTTTTCTCCTTTTCGTTTCTTGATAAACCGGTTGAACATAAACCTCTTTAGGATTTTGACTTTTGTTTTCAAAAGCAAAAATTGTTTTGTTTTTTTGTGTATTAAGAACTAGCATTCACATTAAATTGGTATCAGTACGTGTGTACAAGAACGTGATGTAAACACCCTATTGTTTACATCTATTGGTTTGAATTGAAAAATGGTAAGGGCCAATTCGTTAAACCTAATTAACCCTAATTAGGGTTCTTGTTCGTGATTGCTAGAAATTGTAGAAGGTACGCATACTATTTATTATTCGGTTAATTAATTTACAATTATATGTTAAGACTTCCGTTGTGTGCTTTGATGTATTCTTGTGTTTTATTTAATGTATGACATGTTTATAATTCCAACAGTGGCATCACGAACCGTTATAATGTGTAATTAATTACCGAAACACATAAAAAACGGATTTTGATTGCGTTTAGTATGCTATGCAATTTAGGGTTTATAAAAAAACTTGAAACCCTAATTTTATTTAATAGGGCCGATTGCCCTAATATTCATAAAAAAAATTAGTGTTTTGTTTTGTTATTAATTGGATTAGAAACCCTTGGATTGCATGCAATTTTATGTGTTATATATTAATGAATAATTGTTTGTTATGTCATTAATTGTATGTGTTTTTGGGACTTCAATAATTGTTATGTGAAGATTCATGATAAAAACATGCATGTTTTGTCATGGATTATTGTTTATTATGCATTAATTGTTAAGTGTATACACATGTAGTTTTTGATAAATCTTAAATTGGGGAAGACCTCAATAATTCATTAATGAATCAATTATATGAGATATGGTATATATTTAACTATGACTTACGCAATCGATTCGTCGATGTATGTGGCTTACTTTGACATAGATGAAAACAAATGAAAGTCCTAGGTAAATATACGCATTTAATTTAAACCTAGAATTGAGTATTAATAGGGTTTTATTAAATAAGCTTGAATGTAGCTATTTGTTTACACATATTAATTGTTAAGTTATATTTGTATTGTTTTTGTTGTTTATTTTTTATTTTACTTTTTTGTTTATTTTTGTTTGACAAGTTGTAAGCAAAGGGTAATTTCTAAATAGAAAAATAAACTGGACTAAACAATGGTGAAATATGATTTTCTTTTAAGAATTAAATCTTAAACTTTTAGTCGATTGTTGTTTCTTGTATCAAATATTTAGAAAGGCTCACCCAGTTTAACAAACTATAAGAGAGGTACAAGGAGGGGTACGCATTAAATTGTGACCCAAATGAAGAAGGTTTTTAATATGCTTCGCGCTCTCTGCTTCTTTGTGCGTCAAATTGGAGCTACCTACGACTATTTAGATGTACAAAAACATCTTAAGGGTGAATTGACCTTAATTCCATGCACCACATTTGTGGTAATTATCCGAATAACCCGGGTCTTATGACTCATGCAGTAGTACGTTATAGTGGACGATAATTAAAGGTAATTCTTTGATTGGTTTACCTGATACCTCAATTGAAACTTTGTTGATTTAATCTTAGTTAAGATAACTAATCAGTAAAAAAAAATTATTGAAACCTATGATACAAAGATGAATGCATGACATCTTTTTATATATTTGATTTGACACCAAAATCAAAACTACTACCCTTTAAATTTAAGTTATATGCCATCCAATGAAACGGGAACACCTGAGGTTGCCATTTAGTTACCGTGAGACGTGGCTAGATTATAATCAAATGGTAAATCTCCACTTGTCGTGAGAACGGGCGTGGATGAATTTGCATTTTCTTAAGTTGGATAACTTAATTGAGTTTATAGTGAGAACTAGTAACTCAAGGCATAAGATGTGGATAAAACATGATTACATTGCAACTAGAGTTGGCAAATATGTAAATCCCATAATATTCTAGGAATTGCAATTTGTATATTGGCAATTGAGGTTCGACTCGTACCTTGTTGAATACTTTCATTACTAGCAAATCAACTGATGTGATGAAACTATGTTAATTTGGATCCTAGTTTTCAGTGAAAATTAAATGGTTATATGTTTATTTACCATTGGTATTTAATTTTTTTGAAAGGTTAGATTATCGAAAATACTAAGTTTTGAACTTTTTTCTGTAGAAATGGCTCTACCCGAAAACACTAATATGAACAACATGAGTTTTGCTTTCAAGTAAAATGCTTGATAGACAAAAGTTGACTAGCGAAAATTTCAATTATTGGTATCGTTCATTGAAGATTGTCCTGCGTATGGGCAAAAGACTTGAATATATTAGTAAGCCTCTTCTTGTTGCTCATGCTGGTACTGCACCTACTGCAGACCATGACGCTTATTCTGTTGAGTATGATAAGCACAATGATTTGGCTTGTCTCATGGCTGCTGGGATGAACTCTCAATTGCAAAATCAATTTGAGAACTTTGGTCCCATAGACATGCTCAATGAACTCAGACGTATGTTTGAGAAACCAGCTACTGTAGAGTTATATGATCTGCTTGATTTTCTCCATAGTTGTAAGCAGGATGCTGGTAAATCCGTAAGTGCTCATGTCCTTAAAATCAGAAGTTACTTTGTTAGGATTACAAAAATCTATATGAAAGACTCGGTCATCCCAAGTTATGTCTAGCATAGATTAGCTCGTAGGCTTAGCAGTATTAGTTAGTTAGTGTATCACCCGTGGAGTCGGGTCTTTACCCAATCGCCATTTCACCTACTCCCTTAGGGCATTTTATGACTTTTATATATACTCTTTCCCAGCCATGGGAAAAGGGTTGGATGTTCATTTGAAGCTAATCATACAACTTCACTTTCTCTCACTAGAACTCCTACGTTCTCTCTATTTCTCTCTCTAGATATTCGGCCTAACCACAAATGCCACCTTGTGTTATGATATCCAATATCCTACAATTGGTATCAGAGCCCATGGTTTGATTAGCTAGGTTGTATGTGCGTTTTCTTGGCTGGTTTAGGTCAAAAAGTTGGTTTATGGAAGGTTTATGGTCTTATTCTTGGCTCTCTTCAATTCTCACGTTTTTTGTGTTAAAGTTAGTGTTTTTATGGTTGTTATAACCTTCTAGGATCAAGTTGTGCAAAAGAAACCAAGAAAAATTGTTCAAAATGGTGATTTTTAGGTGTTTTTAGGTGAAAAAGGTCATTTTTCTTGACTGCGATTTGACCCTCGGAGTGCATTTCTTGGTTCGATTTATGGTATACGGTTTAATAGTGACATTTTTGTCTGTGGCGGTTTGGTTCTGCGGTTTGAGAGTGACATTTTTGTCCTTTATCATTTGCGTTTTGACACTTCTGCGTTTTGAGACCTTGCGATTTGAGAATTGCGACTTGGTCTCTGCGATTTGAGGATCGGCGTGGGACACGCTGCTTTGAGCTCAAGGGGTTTGGTCTTGCGATTTGAAGCCTGCATTTTGATCTTGCGATTTGAAGCCTGCGATTTGATCTTGCGATTTGATCTCTGCGTTTTGGGTCACTACGTTTTGAGAGTTACAGTTTGATTGTGCGATTAAACCTCTGCGATTTGGGAGGCTGCGTTTTAAGCTGTTGCGATTTGTTAATTTTGATGACAACCCGTGTGTTTTTTCTAGGAGACACTCTGCCCAAATTTCTTCTTAGACTGCGATTTGACTCAAACTTTATTTCAACAAAACCAAATCACAATTAAACAACGTTTCACCTAATCCAACATACCAACATCACCTTTAACATACAATCACTAATCATTGTATCGATCCAAATGTTATCATAACACATTCAAGTTAACACTGTATCACGGTGTTTTATAGATTTTGATAAATTTCGTAAACGTCAACATCATGCCTGACACTTCAGATTCATTTATATCTAAGGTACTTCAATTGTACGACGTGGTTGATGAACATAAGATTCCTAATTATGCAGAACGGATTAACATATTTGAGTCGGATAATGATAATTTGAAATCTTCATGCTTAAATTCATTAGAGAGAGAGTTGCACCAGTTACAACAATTGCAAGATAATGTAAAGGATAGTTGCATGAAACATTATCGATTACTTCATTCACATCTCAAGGTACTTTTAGAAGGACCTGGATTCGAGGGAGGATTTGAAAGAGCATTTGTGTCACTCTTCAGTCAAGATGTACATACATTCACGGGCACATTTTTCTGGAACTTAGAGCAACTTGAACAACAACTCAACAAAGAAGAATTTCAAGAAATTGGATCCATGGCTGTACTTCAAGGGATCAGCAAACAACTTCAATCGTTCATCAACTCCCAATACACTTGGGATTATGACTATCAAATGACAGAAATTTGCTTTGCTAATTACACTGGAATGGAAGTTAGCTTGTTCAGAAAAACATTACTCCAACACATGGGTAATGTTCAGAAGCACATTGAGGAGAAAGCACAGCACAAACTCAAGTATGGTATCAATATGAATGAAAGTCAGGTGCAATCAAGAGATATTAGTGTTGATTCGAGTAAAGCATTGAATTTTGGATCAGATGTCATTAAATGCAGTGGGACAAAGTCAAATAAGCATGATACAAGCAGTTCGCTCAAGGCCTCATATCGCACATGATATGGATGCAGATATCACACCAGTAAATGGCAATGTGTCATGTGCTGAGGTACATTTAACTATTCAACATAATGTCCCTACTAATGACCCTCAACATACTGATCAAGTTGAATCCAGTTATAACACATATGTATTGGAAAAGGTTGATAGCAATATCACTCCTGATTCAACAAATATGGATCATAAGGGAAGAGAAATTGATCGGGATCCGCATATGTCGAGAAATGTTATTCGCTTGAGTCGAACGAGGCTAAGTTTTTCAAAACAAATGATATGGTTGATAAAGAGGTTTATAATGAACTTTAAAACAGATTCTCACAACATGAAAAACATTGCATTTCACTTGAAATTGCAATACAACATAAAGAAAAAAGTTTTCAAACTAACAAACCATGTAAGAATCCAGAATTTCCTGAATTTCATGAATTTTTTGAAATAAACACTTTAAAAGCTCAGCTTCAAGCCAAAAATTCTACGATCAACGTTTTGATAAAACGGATCGTAGATATGCAGGAGAAAAGAAATGTAGTAAAGACTAAACATGAAATCGATGCTATTAAAACAAGAAACATTGAATTGGAACTTTATGTGGCTAAATTACTAAAGGAAAATGAGACTTTGAAAAGGCATCACAAAGACCTGTGTAACTCAATCAAAGAAACAAGGACTAAAACTATACAACAAATAACTTCTTTGATGGCCAAAAATGATGAATTCAAAGCTCAACTTTAGGAAAAGGGTTCTACAATTGTAGCATTAAAAAATGAGGTAAGAAAATTAACAGGAAATAATGTGAACACTAAGTTTGCAGAACCAGCAATCTTGGGGAAACCAGTTGTACAACCACTTAGAAACCAATTAGTTATTAGACAACCGACTGCATTTAGATTTGAACGACCAAAATTTTTAAAAACACGGTTTGCCTCCCAAGTTGATGCGAAACAAGTTTTGTTAAAACCAGTCACTTCACAGTTTGCAAAACCTCATCATATGAGTGCTTCTAGTTCTTCTAGGATTACTTCAAAGAATGTGTCATTTGTGACACCAAAGGAACATGTTAGACATAAAGACATTGTTCAAAATAACAACCTAGAGGATGCTAAGAAAAACACACATGAAAAGACTAGGAATTTGCATGTTTCTAAGAGTAGTTGTGTATCGATTAAATCGATTCCAGTAGCAGATCACTCTAAGAATTCTAGATCTTTTTATGAATCCAAACAAGTTGTTTGCTTGACTTGTCAGAAATGTGTTTTTAATGCAACTCATGATAAATGTATAACAAAATTCCCAAAGGAAGTGAATGCTCATGCTAAGGTTCAATCCCCTAAGATTAGAAACAACAACAATCCCATAGAATCAAAGAGTTATACTCAAAAACCTGGTAGGCAGATTGCTATAGGGCAAAGGTTTTCTCTCAACAAGTCTTCCACTGTGCATGAGAAACCAAACACTCCTAAATATTGTCTTAGGTGGATACCGACGGGTAGAATTTTTAAGATTGCTGGTCTTAGATGGATACCTACTAGGAAGATGTTCACTGATAACAAAACCAAGATTGAAAGAGAAACCCCAAATGGTTTAGATGCGGATATCACTAACCCATATAAATGCGAAAAAACTATTAATGTGAGGTAGTCTTTACTTAAGTTCAGGTACATCGTTCACTTCTATAAGGAAAGACCCAGAGTTTGTTTGCCGAAAAGACTGGTATCTCATAAATCAGGGGTTCAAGATACTCAACCTTGATGAACATTAAAGATGACGTTTGAACACATCAGTTCAAGTCTCGGACCTCAATGTCAACAAATGGCGTCTGTTGGTAGCACTTCAGGCCTCGCTCCTCATAGAAAAGAAAGGCGTACGATTCAGTGCGCTTTATCTTCGGTTGAAGAGAAATTCTCTTGTGAATGACCATTCTCATCAACATTCTCCATATTTTATCATGCTCGTTCAGTCATTCAGTGGATCGATGTACATTAGATTGTATTTCTATTCACATGTTGGGCCAAGGGATCATTCACTTATTGGGCATTTGACACTAATTGTGACTACGGAGTTGATCGGGTATCACTTATTTGAAATTAAATTTGACTTTCACAAAGGCGTGTTCTTATTTTATCTTGAAGTCGGGGTAGGTTAGATGCATGACTTTCAATTATAACTTTCTCGTGCTTAAGATTTAAGTTGAAGTCTTGGTTTACCTAGTCACCAGCAGTCGGGGTGGATGGTTGAAGACCTGACTAACTATCACTTAAAGGAGTTATGTTGTAGTACTCAGTGTCACACGCAGATGACGTTGTGGATAATCTCAAGAGATGTTAATATCTCATACTTTGGTTGGGTATTGAGTACTTAGAGATTTGATTGGAGCATTAATTCTCTACACCGTTCTTCGAACATTAGTGCAAGCTTAAGTCACAAGAACGAGGAATTCTACTTTAGCCTCAAATTTGGTATATCGAGTTTGCTCCATCAGTGGTCACTTCAAATTGCCTACATAAGGGTTGGTAAAGATGGTCAAAGAGAGTTTCTGTAACCATTGATTCTCACAGGATACATTTGAGCTAAATTTTTTCTTCTCACAGGATTTCAAGTATATGTGAGTATAATGTGTTGCTGATTCCGAGGTATCAAAACCAAAGAAGGGGGAAGGAGACATACATCGAACGCAGCGAAAGTACACGTGATGAACTTTATACTTCTTCTAAATTAAAGTTATTCCGGGAAGACAAATGTCATAACCGCAGAGAAACTCAGTGTTTTAACTCATGGCGTTTGGTGTATTATTCCAACTAAGTGGGGGAAGAGATGTAAGAAACAGTTTCTGATGCTAAAAGAGGAGCACAATTGTATGATGATTTCGATGAGATCACAACCATCAGGGGAGAGAAATGTGTACATCGGGGACGACAAATGTGTTCATGACGATCTTAATCATTTATTCCGGAGTTGATCGCGTTTTACTCTCATAACCGCAGAGATGATCAGTGCTTCAACCTGTTACTTTGGTGTTATCATTTCGTCTTTTTTTGGGTATTGAGCTTCATACAATGAGACTAATTGCATCACTTCAACCACTTGGGGGAAGTGATCTCTTGATACTTTTGGTATGCATTACTTCAGCCTTCAGTGGGAAGAAATATGAAAAGAAATATTCAAGCGTGAGATGATACGTTGCTTGAGTCAGCCGTTGGATTTTGATATTGTTTATCGACATCTTCTTACGAGCTGATATGATTTATGATAAAGTGCTTTCGGTTAATGCTTCATGTACACAATTTTATCTTTGATTCCGATGAGATCGTAACCATCAGGGGAGAGAAATGTGTACATCGGGGACGGACAACAGGTTCACGTGATCGAGCTTAATGAATTATCTCATCAACGCCAGTTCAGATGATCTGTGCTTCAACCTGTTACTTTGGTGTTATCGTTTCGTCCTTCTTTGGGTATATATGTACATTATAGGTTGATTTGTTAAACGTAAGATAACTAGAGTGCACATGGTGAGATGAATATGTTAATCTATTTGATGAACCCCCGAACGGATAATCACGATGATCATTCTTTATAGGAGCAGCAATATTTGATGTGGTTTGCTACGAATTTCGTTGTGCACTTAACTAATGCAAGTTTGAGCTAATGCAAGCTTGGAAGAGAGCTTTGAAACTGCTACAAAAAGAAGATTGTCGGTTTGGGGGGAAGCTACCTAAGCATCACATTGAGAAGGCTCAAGTTCAGACGATTATTCAGAAGCCTGAAAAGCTTTGGTGGTGAAAGTTTAAGAGATGTTGTCTACTGACTTCTACAACGTACAGAACTATATCCTCATTTCGGTATTCATGTCAACATCTTCTTAAATTGAATAATATACTTTGTACATATCTTATACCAAAATTTAAATGGAAAAATATAAAACCATGAAAAAAAACCATAAAAATCAGAAAAATAGAAAATTCCAAAAATAGTTTTTTCAAGGCATGTCTTCTAGTATCGATAACATTTACGGTCCTAGAAATGTCATTCAATAATGACACGGGTCTTTAAATGAAGTTCGAGCAGAAGTTCAAAAAAGTTTTCAAAACATGCCTAAATGACTTGCTATTATTTCATAAGGAAAGCACATCGCCAAAAAGACGGCTATTCCTATACAAATATTTTTCCGTCTATGATTCTTCAGGAGAGTATTTGTGTCTCACACGGTGGTAACATATTGTTTGAAAATTAATCGGTCTTAAATTTTTGAAAATCAATCGGACTTAAATTTTTCATAAAATTTGTCACTCAATCAATGACTACATCTCTTTTAATAGAAAACGGGTAATCGATTGAGGGGGAGAGTGATTTCAAAATTGTGTATTTTCAAATTTATCATCAAACTAGTCTCTTTGTACATTATAAGTAGTGAATTAATATTCAAATGTTATGTAACACCCCAACCCGACAAGGGTCCGAATGTCACATTATGGAGTCATATCAGAACATACTAATAAAATGTTGCAAGCGGAAGTTTTATAAAATAAAATACCAAGTCATATAAACGAATGAGTTACAAGGAAAAATACAAAATCCAATATGTCAAAAATGTAATATCAAAACCATGATCTTCAAAAAGAGTCCAATAAGATAGGGAACTAGGGTCGGTTCACTCAAATGCTCCTACTCTCACCCATCGGCCCGACATCCTACTAGGTACCTGCCGCATGGAAAAGAAAGTGCGGCTGAGCTTAAAAAGCCCAGTAAACAGATATGACAAAATAAAAACTAAACAAAATAAAGATGTGAAGGGAATCAAAGAAAACTGATATCAAGGTCATACCAATGAACAAAATAAGTCAATGATGAACCTGCAGGACACAATATTAACAAATATCAAGAAGGAACAAAAATTAAAGAAAACCAAAGCAAAGCAAAGCAGCGAATCATTGAACAAATATAAGCATACATAAATAACCAAACATACAAGTAAGTCAGCGGATCAACTAAACATGATTATGGCAAAACAAACAATTTAGATAATCACATATACATACTAGCTAAGCAGAATTCTAAGCAAGCGGAAGCAACTGAATAGAATGAAAGCATGGCAATCACACAAGTCAGATCAATCATATTTATTAAACAGAACACGTATCATAACCAATGGAAATACTAACAGCAGTATAAACCTAGTAGTCACATGTATCAGGTAGGAATACCAAACGAACATCATAATTGAATGAATTAACTAAACAAGAACATAGCATGACAAACTAAACAAGTCAACTAGAAAGGTAACATAAGTTGAACCATATTCCTTCATCAACCAAGAACATGAGCGAAGTGTAAACATGGTGAATCAACAAGTCAGGTAAACATCCATTACTATGTTGAACCGATAAGATAAGCATCAGAAACATCAAGCAGAAGAAAGAAACATGGAAATCACAATTTGCAGGTAGATTACTAAATGATAGTCATAGCCCTCGACATAATTGAACGAAGTATAATATGATCAATGGATAAATCAAATGATTACATACTAGCATGGCAACCAGACGAATCAAATAGTCACATAACAGCATGGTAAGCGGATAATCAAATATTTGCATGATAATAGATGAATCAGGTAACCACATACTAACATAGTAGACAGAAAAATCATGAAATCATAATCAGCATGGTAAATAGATGGACCAAATAATCATATAATGGCATATCCAACACTTGAATCCAATAATCATATAATAGCTCGGTAAGCGGGTGAAGTGGTAATCTAAAGTATAAGCTTGGCAACCAACCGAAATAGACTGAAAGCATAAAGACCGGGGTAATAATGAACGAACCCGCCACAATCACATAAGAATCTAGTGAATAAGTGGTCGTCTAAATGGTGTACTGATTAAATTCGCTTATAGTAACAATTGTGGTTCCAATTTGCTTACAAAATTATCATATATCCATTTCAAGGTTGCAGCGAATTAATAATTAACGTTTCATTTTATAATAGTACTCATCAGTTGTTAGAGCACTCCCAACGGTAACGGTATAACGCCGTTATAGGCGTTTTAACGCCATAACGCGCGTTATACCCGTTGGAGGGCTTGATCTTCAACGGCGTTATTTTGCAACCGTTGGTTAAGCACGCGCGCGGAAAAAATTTGAAAAACTTACACAATTAGTCCCTCAACGCCTAGAAATTCAAAAAATTTACAAAACCTCTTAAGCGGCTAGTTTTTTAAAACATTTTTACCACTATAAATACCCAACTAAAACTCTATTTTTTCACACTTCCATTCAAACTTTATATACTTCCTCTTTACACTTTCATATTTCAAAAATCAAATTCGTTCACAATGGATCCAAATCAAGCCGGTGATATCCCGTCTTTCGGGACGTTGATGACCAAGAGGACTTCCAATTTATGGCTGCCGCCATAAGTATCACCTTCGTTGGAACAAGAAGGTATTGAATCTCAACATCCTAGTCGCTTCGTACTCCATGTATATCGAACGTGAGCTTGCGAAGAACGCTCTGCTAAGCCATTATTTCGCACAAGGTTGTAAGTATTCAAACCGAATTTTAGTAGAAGATTTCGTATGGCCGAAACTATTCTCGCAAATAGTTGAAGGTATTGAATCTTATACTTCGATAATATTCGGATCATTTTACCTTTTTAGGCAAACACCGATTGCGCGAATGGAAAGTGCTCTAATGAGGTGTACGTCGCCATACGCCAATTGGCGCATTTGACACCACACCCATGCATTTGATGAATACTTGCAAATGGGTGAGAGTACTTCAAAGGTCTGCCTTGATAATTTTAACAAATGCATTATTGATTTGTTTATGCCGGAGTATTTAAGAAAACCAACATGGGCCGACATTCAAAAAATTTATCAACATCATGAAGAAAAACATGGTTTTCGGGAATGCTTGGTAGTATTGATCAGATGCGGAATGGAAAAATTGTCCAGTGGCTTGGCAAGGCCATTTTGCTAGGGTGATAAAAAATACCCAACAATTATGCTTGAAGTCATTGTTTCTCAAGATTTATGGATCGGCATGTATTTTTGGGATGGCGGGCAAATAACGATATCAATGTTTTAGATAACTCTCCGCTATTCGGCGACCTTCTTGCCGACAATGCCCCAAAAGCACCTTATATGGTTAGCAGAACTAGGTATGAACAGGGGTATTACTTGGCCGATGGAATTTATCCACAGGGCAACTTCAGCAAATCCTTCCACGGCAACAACCGATGAAAAACATACGTACTTTAAAAGGAGACAAGAAAGTGCCCGAAAAGATATTGAACGTGCTTTTGGTGTTCTTCAAGGCCGTTGGGGTATACTACAACAACGCACGACGTGGATTTGAAATTGCCACGATATGTAGAATCATGTATTGTTGCATTATTATGCATAACATGATTATAAAAGATCAAAAATTTGCTTTACGCGACTATAACGAAGCGTGGGTGGATCCGTCAAGAAATTTGAGGCAACCAAGATGGGTTGAAAGATGTGATACGCCAAGTCGTAGGCAAAAAAATACACGACCGACAAACGCATACCCAACTCCAACGAGACCTTATGGAGCATGTTTGGCGTAAGAATCTTGAACGACATGGACAACAACAAGAGAGCGACGAAGATGAATAAGTATTTGCTATGTGTTTTTTTAATTGTGCTGTGTGTGTGTGTGTGTGTGTGTGTGTGTGTGTTTTTATTTTTATCTCGTTGTATTTTTTTCCTTGTATTTTTTAGTCTCGTATTGTAATATGTTTTAAGTTTTAATGAAATGTTTGTTTTAGTTTAAAAAATGAAGTGTATGATTTAGTTTAGGGGTTGAAATTGAAAATATGAAATATTAGTAGTGTTATGGTGTTATTGGGATGTTATTGTTGTGGGTGTTTTTTGGGGATGTTAATGTTAAATGTTAAAGCCGATGTGGCGCTGACGTGGACGGTGTTATTGATGTTATGGTGTTATTGTTGGGAGTGCTCTAACCAAAACTCTAAAACCCTCTTTTGCTCATCATCAAATTCGATCCATGGCTACTTCTGAGTTCAAAAAGATTCAGATTCAGAGAGATGACACTGTAAGTATTTGTTTTTATTTTTTTGAAAAAAATTGATTCTTTTTTGGTGGGTTATTGAAGAATAAAGCTCTTAATCAAGTTTCTTGATTCTTTTTGTGTTTTGGGGTTGCTTATTAGGATTGCTTATTGGGTTTTTTTTGGGTAAAGGGGAGTAATCCTGCACCCTGGCAAATATATTAACCAAAAATACGTTTAAGTACAATGGATATGAGTGAAATCCCATACCTCAGCCCGTTACATAGGCATAAAGCTTACTTAACAGGATACTACCTATTTTCTAAACAAGAAAATAAACAAAGAAACCACTACTCAAATGATAACATAGGACATAACAAAAACAAATTACTTCCTAGGTCCTTGAAGCTTGGTGCCATACATGGCATTAAAGGCATCCAAATTCCCGAAGATCGAAACTCGCCGCATAGTCATCATAGTCATAGTCATCATACTCATCTTCATACTCTTGACCACCTCGAATAGAGAGCAGGACTCATCAAATGGGTTAGCAATCACCTCATCTTCGAATCGACACCACGATATCTCCCACTTTAGAAAAAGGGTTGACTCTCTTAGTAGAAGAGGTCAGGAATAGAAGACTCACTAGTTTTAGGAGCCACATCCGACTCCATCTCTTTCAAATCACTCACAGAGGGATCTTGTGATGCATTACTGTCTCGGAGACTTAGCTTCATTAACTTCCATTATACGACACCGGAATCCACATCCTTGTTGGTGTCATTAGAAGTACTACCAAAAGCGACCGTATCTTCCATATTAAGAGCATCAAATCGATTAGATGTAAAGATCTTTGTTCCACTCGAACTAGCTACATCAGAAACATTCTTCTTAGTGACTTTTTCTTAGGTTTGGGGAGGAGTCTTTTTGGGTTGATATTGAAACCCGCCACCACAAGGTTTAGTAAACCCTCCTTGACCTGGAATAGTAGAACCACCTTGCTTTCCCTTCTTCTTGTTATTGACCGTCTTGAAACCATCACACTTTTAGTAGGCTGAGTAGGAGGAGGTTCAACAACTTTAGGACATTCAATAAGAGTATGACCAAAAATCATACATTTATCACAATGAGGAGGTTTCCACTCGTATTCAACCCGTATCTTCTCAATAGTCGAACCCGACCCATCAAGTAACGGTATCTCAAGATAATGGTGTCCTTAAGCACCCCATCCGCCTTCACATCAATCATGCATCGAGCAAAACTACTACGACCCCACGAGTCCTTGCACATTTGGCTAGTAGCGCCTAACCTTTAGGCGTGCCTATTAATGTGGCAAGGAGACTAAGGCCATCATCAGAAAACATAGCCAGAGGAACATCATGGAATTTAACCCACACCGGATGTTGGTCAAATCCTCTTTAAGTAAGTTGGTGTTCAAGGTCCATGGTTTAAGAATAATAGGAACATTTCTAATCAACCACGGACCGTTTTCAAGCACCTCATCAACACCTTTCTTCGAATTGAACTTAAAGAAGAAGAACCCCTTTGCATTCATCATTACCTTTTGTATACCAAACTTAGCCCACGCATAAAGGGTTTTAGTTATTTTTGAAATAAGTTGTTTTTGAATAAAGGGTTTTAGTTATTTTTAGGAAAAATAGCTTATTTCACTTAATCAGATAATCCCAAACACCTTTGAAGCTGGTTATTTGTTGTATCAATAGGCAATAAGTAGTTTTAGTAAGTGATCCTAGATGCGTCTTATTGATTTGAGTGTCGGTTACTAAGTATATTATCTGGTTACTTATGCTGCGTCCTATTGGTATTACAATTGGTTATGTGGATGCCTGTTGTGTAAAATAGACGATGGACGCCAGGTCACCATTATTTTTACCATTAGGACGGGGAATCAACTGTTGTACACTTTTGGCGCGCCTTGCTGGTTCTTTAAAAAAAAGTTATAACTTTAGCATTTGAAGTTTCTCAAAAGTTTGAGTTATCTATATGGAACGATAGTGAACATGGTTGCTGTTTAGTTACAGTTACCAAGTGTTTGTCATCGATTATTTGATGTGCTTATGAGTTTATTGAAATTTTGATTAGCCCATAAGCTCATTTTTAAAAGCTTATGTCCTAATCAACTCGAGCTTATAACTTATTTAAGTTCATAAGCTCAAGTTAAAGCTTATCAAGTTTTCAATAAGCTCATAAGCCCATTAAATATGCTAAGACAAACACCTCTATAGAGTTAAGGAATGAATAGTTGAAATTGTCATTTGTCTGAACTAGATGTGTTCGTTCTGCCTTATTTGTATATTTTTATACACGTTGAAGTTATGTATGTACTCGTTGCAGACATTTGATGCATATGTGGTTGGCAAAGAAGATGCTCCCGGAATTGTCGTTCTTCAGGAATGGTGGGGAGTTGATTTCGAGATCAAGAACAATGCCATTAAAATTTCGAAACTTGAACCTGGCTACAAAGCACTTATTCCAGAGTAATCTATTTAGTATTTACCTTCTTTAAGAACATTGCCGCTGATCATAAACTTAAATATGCTCATTTGGTGTTTATCCCCTTGTTAGAGATTCTACTATCAGATATACACATGCACCAATTTCATAATATAATATTATCTTGTTCATAGAATGATTAGTTTCAAGCGGTATCAAATTCTTTGAACTAACTTGTAGTATCATAATTTAGAACTACTATATTAAATATTCCATGCAAACCTTTCTTCTTCAAATCTAATTATGATACTATTACCGAAACCGATTTCGAATTCTAGTACTCGCTTTTACATACTGGTTTTGAGTTCTTCATTATAAAAATACATAGATGTCATAATCACATTTTTGTTTTTTTTTCAAAAGGATGTATAACTAATACGTACTAGCCTGTTCATGACTCCATGCTAATATTTACTTCATTATTAGTGATGCTTGATTATAGTTCCATGATGATGACATATATACCAGATTTTAACATTTAACTAAGATCTTTTAAATCAATACCTATAAGTAACGAATGAGTATGTGTGTAAACTTGTTCAAGGTTTACCTCAAAGCTATACAAAAGAAAACGGATCGAACCCAAAAACCCAGACGCAACTGCTCACAAGTATGGACACGAACACCCAATTCAGCGAGATATAACCGAACCCAAAACCCGAACGCGAACCGATCGATCTAACTCGAGCAGACCTCCAATCACAAGCCACCCCAACGCAAACCCGCACTCCATTTTTGGTAGATGCTCAAACGTATTAGGGTTATTAGTTTATGAGAATAATATAAATTGTGGCAAAAAATTTTGTGTTTACTGTAGATATATGAATATTGATATACACGCCCATTGTCAATAACTTGGAGCAGAGGAAACTTTAATTAAGGAATGCTTTTAAGATTAATCAATGAGTTTCAACATGACAGAGTGTAGAATTTTTAAAAATGTTAGTCAACATTCTTGCTCTCTTTGTATGAGATTTTATTCCTTTTAAAAATGAAAAATGATTCTTAGGCCTAATTAGCAAGCCTAATGATTTGATTGGTGGATTTGAATAAGTGATTGGTGGAAATTTTGAGAGAGAAAATGTACAATACAATTGTACAAGTAATTTATGCATTAGGCATGTATTTAGGCATTGATTGTAAACCTAAATAACATTACTCTTTAAAAATATATTGCTGTTGGTTTTGAAAATGATTCATATGGTCTATATACTAATGCTCTATTATATCATTTAATAATCATATATTGTATATTGTGTAAGTGGATATAAATTTTGATTTAAATGTTAATATAATCTTATTCTATTTTATACTCATAAATTGTTATTATAGTTGGGGTATTATATGTTATGTGTCAGTATATGAATTTTTCATCAGTTTCGTTAAACTCCAAATCATTTATAAACTCATCATTCCTGACATTAACATTCTCCCTCATAGATTGATGGGGCATCGCATCGTAATGTTCCTTTATCAGTATATATTAAATCATACCACATTTTCTCCTAAATTTTCTAACTTATTTAAATCAATTGAGATTACAAATCCTAAAAGGTTTGAAATTTTTGATCGGGGGAGAGAATGTGATTTAAATATTAAATCTGATAAAAATGTGATTGTTTAAGACTCAACCAAACACTCCTCCCTCCATGTGCTAAACAATTTCAAATAGTGATGCACATGTTGAGAGGGAGCATTTCTGAAAGATCAAAAACAATTGAGGTACAAATGCTTTGATATCAAATATCACAAGTACCTTGATTGATTTTCAATTAGTTTTAAGGCGGAGAGAACAGTACCACATGACTAACCTTGCATTTACTTTATTGGAGTTATAAAGATGGTAAGGTTAGGTATTCATTCCCACGATCCCGCCAGTGTCGGAGGGATCTACCCAGGGACAATCCACTAGTTAGTGTAGAAGTCCTTAGGTATGATTAAAAAGGAGAAAAGTGAGAATAAGGGGAGAGTGCCGACTGAGATGGAGCTAGGACTGGAATAAACCCAACAAGGTTCTAGTAATGAAGTCTCGCTAAGCGCTGAAGGGGTTTAAGAATGAAAAAGAAATATAAAGAGAAAGGGTGAAAAGAAATAGCCCTCCAAATATTCAACCTTAGGGCAGAAACTGGGTTCAACTCATATGCTACTGGTTGTTACCTGGGTAACGCCGTGATCAAGACAAGACGTCATGGACCCAGTGACGCACTGCACTAAACCTTCCAGCCACTCAAGTTCTCTTAAAAGGACTTGTTTCATTCTCACGGAGAACCGATGTAATCTATCTACCTTTCTCTTAGAGATGGTTGATATTGAAGCAGGAGACCCTCTCCCTAGTATCCGCATAGGAAAACCAAAGCGCACTATTAAGTCTAAAGCCAAGAGATCATCCATAAATCTCATTAGGACACACTTCCAATGTGCTTGCTGTTTCATACACTGTGAAAAGTAAGAAAAATATACATTAAGAGTCCTACGCATTATCCTTGTGGTTTTTCCAGAACATCCAAGTGATATGTAAAGTATTCACATGAAGATGGAAATCCTTCTAGATCCAACATCAAACAAGCTCTTGGTAGTTGACATGTGAGATCCTTCATGGATCAAACTTGTGACAACTAGAAAACAACGATGGGGCGATTCGCATTTGAATCAACCTTAGTAAGTGAATTGATGGATGCCTTTGGTAAACCCTTCGATGTGCTCAACAATTGTTTTTAAGCACATCGATTGTGCACAAATTTTCAAACAAAAGTATGTGTGATTGAAACTTGATTTTGCTCATAAAACTTTCCTTGTATTGCAAAAACTCTTTATTCAGCAATACGCGACTGTTTTTTTTTAAATCAATTTCTCATTAATCAGTGAATCATAATTCGTTGGTTCACTCACTCCGTGTAGTCTACTTTGAGATGCTCCGGTTTGATAACGGCCAGTACAGTTGCGAAACCCTGTCAAGGAGATTATTCGAATCCTACCGATGACAAAGCATTTATCCGATCAGCGGGTAACCGTGGTTCTTGTAAACTATTCAGCGAAGTGAACAAAGACACTTTCGTATGTTTATTGCTAACTGTTGTTTGCAGGAATCCTCGACGGTTGCAGCTAATGGTCAATGATATGTCAATTCATAACCACATGCTCGCACTTCACACTCATAATCAAAGAAATCATGATAATTGAAAGACGTACAACACTGCTTCCGCAACTTTGATACAAAATATTATGATCTAGAAAAGTGTGAGTATGTCGGTCTGAAGGTCATAACATGACATGAAGGCGATACAACAAAGGATGATTTAGAGATTCACGGTGGCTGATGATCTCGAAGAAAGCTCAACGATCACTCAAGCAAAAGAAACATTCATCCAAAAGATTACTACTGAAAATACAAAGTTTGTAGACATTAAAGAATCAAATACTACGAGCTAGAATACTAAAGTCATGTTATAGAATGCTAGGATTCAAATTGTAATTTCCGGGGTGACCTCCCTTAGGGGGAGATTGTTAGGATTACGAAAATCCATATGAAACACTCCGTCACCCCAAGTTATGTCTAGCATAGATTAGCTCGTAGGCTTAGTAGTATTAGTTTAGTTAGTGTATCACCCGTGGAGTTGGGTCGGGTCTTTACCAACTGTCAGCCCACTCCACAACCCAAGTAGGGGCGTTTTTATGACTTGTATATATACCCTTTCCCAGCCATGGGAAAGGGTTGGATGTTTTACATATAAAGATGTTTATGTTTATTAAAGATGTGAGGTTTATTACATTGGCTAGTGGTTGTGATCAAATAAAAGGATATCGTTTCTTAAAAAAAAATTTGACGTAGAAAATGGATAAGTATTCTTTTGTTATAATATTATATTAGTTTAATACGGTGAAATTCTATCGGTTACAGCCTCACCCCCTTAAATTGAATCTCGTCCTCGAGATTCACTCGGTGTTGGTTGCGGTTTGGGAAAAGGGTGGATATCAATGGAGCGTTGATTACAAGGATGTGTATGAATAGTTATCCGTTACTAAGTTTTGCTTTTGAAAGATTGTTTTAGGAAATCTGTGAAGATGACTTTTTCCTTCATGACATGATTCTTCCTAAATTAGACATAGGTGATCAGGCTATGTATAATTGAGGACTAAATGATAACGATGCTTGATTCAGTCAAAATAGTATCATATTTCTCAAAAGTTTTAGATGGTGTTCAACGTTTTGCTTTTATAAAATGGCAGCCTAAACAACTTTTCAAGGTAACAAGAAATATCTACTCGTATAACGATAGTATATAGGATGACAAGATATAAATCCCTGAGTGGCGGCAAGAGAACTAAAATTAGGCAGTATATTTTTAAATGCATGGGGAAAACCTTATAGGATAGTTAGCCTAATCCTATTAGAATAACGAGGTATTGTTATAACTAGACGAAGGTTGTGATTATCATGGAGATTGTAAACATAGAGTTTTTATTAAATATAAGGGTACTTATCACAACTAGGTTATGAATTATGGAGGTCGTGAAAAAGTCTAGAGATGATTAAAACCTAATTACAATGTCTTAGGAAAATTATATAAATCTCAAAAGTATAGAAGTAGGTACATGCTCGGGGAAATATGTGTAAGTCGTAATGCCTTAAAATTGGCATATGCAGTTAAGTTTATTTATATAAAATATTCAAAAGTATATGCATATGTATCAGTATGCTAAAATGTAGCATAAATTACCTAGAAGTCACGTAATTATTTGGAGGATGAAAGGCACGGAGAGCGATAGGATATAAAATGTTTTGTTCGTAAAAATAGTTATAGTTCGGACCTCAACTAGACCCGTTTCTCTATAACGCTTGCTACCAATGTCACATACTCCATTTAAATTGATACCTGGCCGAATTCAAGTAGGTGTTACTTCATGGCTCCTTGATTATAATAATAAGCGAATTCTAATTGTGTCATTTTAAAAGAATTATCATTCGATTTATATAAAAATCAGAGTTTACAAAATGAGGTCCCATGGTTTTGAGTTTATTAAATAAGTTTTGAATGATAATATAGCCTTCAGTATCCGGTTCTTTCCGTGCCATCCTCGTAAATTATGAACACGAGATAAACATGCTAAAAAAGTCAACACAAAGTTGGTGAGTTCATAGAGTTTATGATTAAAATAGTTGAGTTCAATAGTTTCGAGTTTGAGTGATAATCGTAATAAATATAAGTAGTGGGCTATGTTGTTATGCACCCATAGTCATTTGTTTGCCCTAACCGGGTCAATAGTTGAGTGAATCCATAGAGTTTGTATGCAAATCAGTTGAACACAAGTTTCAAGGTTGGGCAGCGTTGTTGCACCCATAAATTCATGATTTGACATTTGTATCATTGCAACATAGTATATATTGCCTTAAGTCTCATGAACATAAACCTTAACACTAACAGCGTCATAATAATGACGTAAGTTACAAACATCATAGTTATGATGTGAGCAACAATGCCCTCCGGTAGGAGTTTGCCATTCTCCTAGTATTCTCAAATAAAGTGCATTTGGTTAGCTATCCGGCTAACACAAATGGGCGTCAACGCCAATAGATCTATTCACTATATTCGCGTTCACTTTCATAAGTGATTAATGGTTCATGATATGAGGACTTTAGTGGCGGATGTAAGTAACTAAAGCAATAGCAATCATGTGTAGGTGTAGCATAGAAAAATACTTGTGTTCGGTTTGTAGCATGTATCTCCCCACGAGTTTGAAAAACAAGTAAAAAGTGGGACTATGAACTCACAAAGAGTATGTAAAAGCTTTAGAGTACTTATAACAGTGAAAACGAGTAGTTGAGCATGTATCTCCCCAAAATAGTTAAAAGTAAGTAAAAGTAGGGGCCATGAACTCACAAGTATATGTAAAAGTTTTTAGAGTACTTATAAAAGTGAAAGCAATTAGTTGAGCATGTATCTCCCCTAAAGCATTAATAAACAAGTATAAAAGCGGAGACTCTGAACTCACAGATGGTATGTAAAAGCTTTAGAATAAATGTAAAAATATCAAGCAATATTTGAGCATGTATCTCCCCCAAAACGTTCAAAATAAGGAAAAGAGGGGCTATGACTCACAGTAATATGTAAAAGTTTTTAGAGTACTTATAAAAGTGAAAGCATGTAGTTGAGCATGTATCTCCCCCAAAAGAGTTTACAAAACTAATAAATGATAGAAAATGGGGCTACGAACTCACATTAATGCGTAAAAGTTTAGAGTACTTGTAAAAGTGAATGAGACTAGTTGAGCATGTATCTCCCCCAAAAAGTAATTCAAAACGTATAAAAGTAGGGGCTACGAACTCACCTCGATATTACAGTAGTCTGGATGGAAAACAAATTAAGTAAAGTTGATAAACTTCTCCGACTCGTGACACGTTAGTATGTCATGTTCTTAGTATTCGAAATCAAGTTTATGTGATAACGATGCTTTATCGTTCGTTAGGTAACATGAAGTCTCTACAAAAATTAGCAATACTTAACTTTCTTATTTTTATGGCTCGGATGATTGTTAATATATTTTTATCAAAACCAAAGTTGTTAAATATTTTATGTTTCCAAAATGCTATACGTGCAGCTGGCCTATAGGGAAAGATACTTGTACGTAGGGAATGACATACGTCTTTATCTGTTGAAGCCATAGGGACATTAGATTTAGTTTTACCTTCGGGTTTAGTACTAGTATTGAATAATTGTCATTATGCACCTTCTATTATTAGAGGTGTCATTTCAGTTTCTTTGTTATTGGATATTGGTTTTGTTCACACATTTACTAGTAATGGGATTTTTGTTTCTTTAAATAATGTTTTTTACGTTAATGCAATTCCTTTAAATAGTGTGTTTGAAATTGACATGGAGAATCATGGTTCTAATGGAAATAATTTTGTGTATAGCAGTTAAGTTTATTTATATAAAATATTCAGAAGTATATGCATATGTATCAGTATGCTAAAATGTAGCATAAATTACCTAGAAGTCACGTAATTATTTGGAGGATGAAAGGCACGGAGAGCGATAGGATATAAAATGTTTTGTTCGTAAAAATAGTTATAGTTCGGACCTCAACTAGACCCGTTTCTCTATCTTCAAGCTCGTGCTGTCACACCCCCCATTTAAATTGATCTGTGGCCGAATTCAAATTTGGGTGTTACTGGCAACTCAACAGTTATAATAATAGCAATTCTAATTGTGTCATTTTAAAAGAATTATCATTGATTTATATAAAAATCGGAGTTTACAAAATGAGGTCCCAGTGGTTTCTGATTTATTAAATAATTTTTGAATGATAATATAGCCTTCTTGAGTATCCGGTCTCTTCGTGCCATCCTCGTAAATTATGAACCAGAGATAAACATGCTAAAAAGTGTCAACACAAAGGTTGGTGAGTTCATAGAGTTTATGATTAAAATAGTTGAGTTCAATAGTTTCGAGTTTGAGTGATAATAAATAAATATAAGTAGTGGACTATGTTGTTATGCACCCATAGTCATTTGTTTGCCCTAACCGGGTCAATAGTTGAGTGAATCCATAGAGTTTGTATGCAAATCAGTTGAACACAAGTTTCAAGGTTGGGCCCGTTGTTGCCCCATAAATTCATGAGTTGCGGCATTTGTGTCATTGCAACATAGTATATATTGCCTTAAGTCTCATGAGCATAAACCTTAACCTTGAGCGGCATAATAATGACGTAAGTTACAAACATCATAATAATGATGTGAGCAACAATGCCCTCTGGTAGGAGTTTGCCATTCTCCTAGTATTCTCAAATAAAGTGCATTTGGTTACCTATCACGGCTAACAAAATGGAAGTCCAATGCTAATAGATCTATTCACAATATTCGCGTTCACTCGTAAGTGATTAATGGTTCATGATATGAGGGACTTTTAGTGGCAGATGTAAGTAACTTAAGCAATAGCAATCATGTGTAGGTGTAGCATAGAAAAATACTTGTGTTCGGGTTTGTAGCATGTATCTCCCCACGAGTTTGAAAAACAAGTAAAAGTGGGACTATGAACTCACAAGAGTATGTAAAAGCTTTAGAGTACTTATAACAGTGAAAACGAGTAGTTGAGCATGTATCTCCCCAAAATAGTTAAAAGTAAGTAAAAGTAGGGGCCATGAACTCACAGTAATATATAAAAGTTTTAGAGTACTTATAAAAAGTGAAAGCAATTAGTTGAGCATGTATCTCCCCAAAGCATTAATAAACAAGTATAAAAAGCGGAGACTCTGAACTCAAATTAGTATGTAAAAGCTTTAGAATAAATGTAAAAATATCAAGCAATATTTGAGCATGTATCTCCCCCAAAATGTTCAAAATAAGGAAAAGAGGGGCTATGACTCACAGTAATATGTAAAAGTTTTTAGAGTACTTATAAAAGTGAAAGCATGTAGTTGAGCATGTATCTCCCCCAAAAGTGTTTACAAAACTAATAAATGATAGAAAATGGGGCTACGAACTCACATTAATGCGTAAAAGTTTAGAGTACTTGTAAAAGAGAATGAGACTAGTTGAGCATGTATCTCCCCCAAAAAGTAATTCAAAACGTATAAAAGTAGGGGCTACGAACTCACCTCGATGTTACAGTAGTCTGGATGGAAAACAAATTAAGTAAAGTTGATAAACTTCTCGACTCGTGCCACTGAGTTAGTATGTCATGTTTTAGTATTCAATTCAAGTTTATGTGATAACGATGCTTTATCGTTAGTTAGGTAACATGAAGTCTCTTCAAAAATTAGCAATACTTAACTTTCTTATTTTTATGGCTCGGATGATTGTTAATATATTTTTATCAAAACCAAAGTTGTTAAATATTTTATGTTTCCAAAATGCTATAATTTACAATTTTAAATATTTACAGTTTTTACCCTTGTACTTTCAAAAATGACACTTTAAACCCTCAACTATGGGTTATTGACAAAATCAGCCCTTATATAATTAACTTCCACGAAATTACATTTTTAGTCCAAGAAAAACTTTATCTTACAAAAAGTACAATTCTTATGCTTGAAATTTTATAAGAAAAATTTAATAGTTTTTGGCCTAAATGGATAAAAGTGCGGGTGAATAAAAGCCATGCCTTAAAAGGTTTTTACTATGTTCTTGATCCTTTCAAGAGTTTGTCTGGTGGTATTTCTAATGGTTCAAACTAGAGGTCTTAAGCTCTTACGGTTTGGTCGCAATGATTTTCCAAAGCAGGGGGTTAGGTGCCTTTTGTTGTTTTGGGCAATAGGGGGCTAAACAAGGGCAGATTTTACACGAGGCAACTAGTGTTTCTACATTACATTTGACCCTTTAAACACTTTGTTGTAAGCTCTTCTAAATGGTATAAGTCTCATGTCCTAGTCTTCTTTGATTAGAAAGATACAAGTCCACGAACATGACCACTGGCCTTGGCGTTTAAGAAAATTTCATTTTTAACTTCGTTAACTTTCCGCAGTGTGTCATCTAGGACGTTTTAATATGTTTATTAACTCGTTTTAAGTTATTTCCCATCATCCTATAACTCCCACGACTCAATTTTTGAAAAGTGTACACAAGACTTATTTATGAAAATTCCCGCGAGTCACCCTCTTTGTGGTTAATTATAAAATAGACTATAAGTTCTTTTAAAGACGTTATTGGGGCATTAAAATCTTTGCAGCAAGCCCTTTAAAACGGTGTAAACCTCGTACTTTGAAACCCTTTAATTAGCAAAATATTAATTACGGAAAAGGGGTACTTAGGCTACTCTTGCCAAATTGAAATTCTCGTTTTTAAACCATAAAACTTTATATATTTTGCATGCAACCTTGTGAAATGTTGTTTTACTCATTTCTAATGTTTTTAAGATAGTTCCTAATCAAATTTATCAAAAATCCCGAGTTTTCCCCACATACCTGTTGTAAAATATTTTTGGTGTTTAGGACTTTTGGCCATAATGAAGAGCTGTTTTTAAGCATGACGACTAGACTTCTCAACCGGTTATGGGGCGTTCTAGAGTGTCCTAGGTGGTGTTTACAACGGTACTTTGGTTGACCCTAATACCTTTAGCATGATGCAAATAAATGCGGCGCAAGAAGGGGGCTGGGACTATTTTTGTAACATATATATAACAGCTGTTGGAATTTTTATTAAATTCTGGCTTGGTTATGCGTTTTCTAGACCCGTGCTCCTGATGTTTTGAAGAAAACGTCGTTCCGGACAACTTTCGTGCTTTAACTTTTTCATGAAACGGACCAGAAGCGCCGGTGCGTTGCTTGACGCTTCTGTCCACTGAAAGTTTCGGACAGATTTTTGGTAACTTCATTTGGTCATAACTTTTGACTCGTGTACTCGTTTTGAGTGGTTCAAATTGCTACGTTTTCCTTATAAAATCCTTTTTAACAGTATGCAATTGATATTAAAAGTTAAAACGAAATAGGATGAGTTTAATAGACTTACAAACTTGGGATTCGACTAGAGCTAGATTGGCTTTCAAATGGAACAAGACTCTTTTCTTCCTCACAACTTCAGAATTTTAGTGAGTGTGAGTATATTTGAGTGTGGGTGTAGGATAACAAGTGAGGGATGGAGTGAATGGGAGTAAGATGGTGTGTATTTATAGGCAAATGAATTAGGGACAAGGTGATGTGTTCACAAGATGTCCATTTGGTTTGAATGGTTCTAAAAAGAGACACTCCATTGTGATACTTGTTCTATTTTATAGCCACAAGGGTGGAAGGTATGGGAAACAAAGTGATGTGTTCCATTGGAGGTTGTAAAGGTTCATGTGGTTATGGGGAAAGTGGTGCATGGTGTACAAAAATTAGCCAAGAGTTTTGTCCAACATTTTTGACCATGGTAAAAATATCAAGGTAAAAGAGGTGATGTGGTAATCTAATGTGCAAGTAACTAATTGTGGTTAAGGTAATTACATGTAACA
Source organism: Chrysanthemum makinoi (assembly GCA_910596185.1). Lineage (NCBI taxonomy): Eukaryota > Viridiplantae > Streptophyta > Magnoliopsida > Asterales > Asteraceae > Chrysanthemum > Chrysanthemum makinoi. The sequence continues at coordinate 49,378,041 of OU343222.1, read as the reverse complement.
TGTAGGGAACTAAGTGGTAATTATCTAGTTCAATTCTAACCATGGTAACAAGGGGGGCGTTAAGCTCTAGAGGGTAGTACCTAGGGCTTAGTGTGTTGTACATGGAGTCTAGGTGAAGTAGTAACTTGGTTTTAGGGCTTAGGTGAAGTTAGTTTATATATTTAAATTTAATCTTAGGTTAATGTAGCTTATGTATATTAAATAAGTAACCTTTATGCATAGGATACTTGTACCACAAGCATTAGAGAGTTGTACATTAGGTTTGAAAATTTAGGAAAGTCAATTTTAAGGGCTTGTGCAATATAGGTTTGTATCATGTGCTTTAAGGTAGGTACATTGAGGTTTATAATGTGATTTTATGTAAACATTAAGCTTTATGCATTAAGGACTTGTACCCATGCTTAAAAGACTTGTACTCTAGGTATAAAATGTTGTACTTTAGTAATTATGATTTAGTTGTGTAAAATCATAGTTAAAATAAATTAGGGCTTCGTGAAAACTCTAATAAATGGCTAACGTTTAGTTCGAAAGTTTAATAATTGTACGTTAATGAAATAACGTAAAGCGGTAAATAAACGTTGAGAACCTTTATAGTTTTACATATAAAGATGTTTATGTTTATTAAAGATGTGAGGTTCATTACATTGGCTAGTGGTTGTGATCAAATAAAAGGATATCGTTTCTTAAAAAAAAAATTGACGTAGAAAATGGATAAGTATTCTTTTGTTATAATATTATATTAGTTTAATACGAGGTGAAATTTACCGGTGGTTACAGTAAAAACCTTTTTTTCACATAATGACGTCACTAAGTGTAACAGTTTGGCAAACGGTATCTCACGGCTCCAGTTTAAAACCTCATCATATCCTTGAACAACTCGGAATCATTCAACAAACTCAAACGTTTCGTAACGGTCGAGTTACCTTTGAATTCAACATCAGCGTGAATGTCTTCAAGCCCATGGATGATGTCATATAAGTTGCATTTCGTACGGTCGGTTGACACGGCTGATGTGGCTGCTGACGTGGCAAGTGAAGATAGGTACCTGACGGTTATGTTAGTTAGGGTTTGGAGTGTGGTTGTTTGCGTGGCTTTGTATCCGAATGAGTGGCTGATTTGTGATACGGCGGTTGTGGTGATTGACACGTGGAAGGTGGAAGAATCTGAGCCGTTGATTTGATTTGATGATGATGATTTGGTTTTGTTGTTCTTCTTCTTCATGGTTAGGGTTTCGATATGGTTACTTGAAATCAAAAGTTATGAGTATCTTACAATTGTAAAGTTACTTGGACCAACTAGAGCGACTCGGCTATGGTTATTCCCAGGATGTATCTTTTGGCCTTATCAATCGATCCCTTAACAAGGATTTGTTTGGCGGTTTTGTGCGCAACTATAATCTGCATTGCACGGTAAAGACAGTCAATGAGTTATATGCAATGCTCATTGATTTCGAGAAAGGGTTACCCAGGAAGACACCTACACCACAGGTACTAGCAATAGAAGGTGGTAGGATTACTAAGCCCAACAAATCGCAACAAGCGAACAAGAAGGGTAAATTCAAAAGAAAGGCCAAGCAAGTTGTGACCCACCAACCAATGCCTAAGAAGCAGAATCCTCCTAAGAAGAAGGAGAATCCTCATAAGGATTTGGCTGCTTGTCACCACTGCAACACAATAGGACATTGGAAGCGGAACTGTCCACTGTTTCTTGATGAGTCGTGTCAGAATAAAAATAAGAAGGCTGGGAATGTCACGAGCACTTCAGGTATTTTTATGATTGAATCATTTTCTTTTCCTCGTAAGCATAATTCCTAGGTATATGATACGGGATGTGGTACTCATATTTGTAACACATCACAGGGACTTAGAGGAGCAAGGAAGCTGGCCTATAGGGAAAGATACTTGTACGTAGGGAATGACATACGTCAAATTTGTTGAAGCCATAGGGACATTAGATTTAGTTTTACCTTCGGGTTTAGTACTAGTATTGAATAATTGTCATTATGCACCTTCTATTATTAGAGGTGTCATTTCAGTTTCTTTGTTATTGGATATTGGTTTTGTTCACACATTTACTAGTAATGGGATTTTTGTTTCTTTAAATAATGTTTTTTACGTTAATGCAATTCCTTTAAATAGTGTGTTTGAAATTGACATGGAGAATCATGGTTCTAATGGAAATAATTTTGTGTATAGCATTAGTAATAAGAGAATAAAGTCAGACTTGGATTCTACTTATTTATGGCACTGTCGCCTTGCCCACATTGACAAGAAACGCATGGAAAAGCTGCAACACGATGGGCTTTTGCAAAATATCAATGAGGAATCATTTGATAAGTGTGAGTCTTGCATATCTAGGAAGATGACAACGAAACCTTTTTTCACATCAAGTGGAAAGGGCTTCAAATATACTTGGTTTAATACATATTGATGTGTGCGGACCACTACACATGTGTCAATGAAAGGTGCTAGCTACTTCTTAACCTTTACGGATGATTTTAGTCGTTATAGTCATGTTTATTTACTTAAACATAAATATGAAGTTTTTGAAACATTCAAGGTTTTCAAAAATGAAGTAGAATTACAATTCGGAAAGAAGATTAAAGCTCTTCGATCCGATAGAAGTGGTGAATATATTAGCCAAGAGTTTAAAGATTATCTTACTGAGTGTTGTATTATCCAACAGCTCACATCTCCATATACTCCACAACAAAATGGTGTATTTGAAACGAGAAATCGTACATTGCTTGATATGGTACGATCAATTTTTAATCTTACTACTTTTCCCTTATCCTTTTGGGATTATGCCCTTGAAACTGTTGATCGCATTTTGAATATAGTTCCAACAAAGAAGGGTGATATAACAACCCGTAAATTTCCAGATTATTATAATACTATTTATTACGTCCGAAAATGTAAATCGGTTATTTTCTGATAGTTATTGATATTTAAATTTTTAAAAACGAGAGGTTATCTCGTGATTTAAGAAAAACACGGCACCGTGCGTATACCGATACCGACTTAGTAACGGCAAAACTGTTATAAATCAATTTCCACGTAATAATGATTCCATATTGTTACGCTTACAAAAACGTTTCTATAAATATAATTTTTATATTTTATGGATACCGGGAAGGTATCTTTACGCGGAGACTCGACAGTACACGAGGTACAGATTATACTGTATTTAACAAATAAAAGCAAAAGGATAAAACTAAGAGAAAATTACAAAAATAAGCCAAAATCTTTTTTGAAGTCCCCTTTGTGGTCAAGTTTTAACCCAATGTCCAAAATGGTCATCATAATCATTCAATTTCCTCACCCAAAATTCGCCACGTGTCCAAATGAAAGTACACTTTTTGTGTTTTTTTTTTATTATTTATACTTTTTGTACTTTCATTTGGACACGTTACGAATTTTGGGTGGAGTCAGTCGAAAATTCTTAGCGAGCGATAGCGAATTTTGAGTGAAGGCTACGAGTCAGTGGTTGCTGTAATTTTGAACATTGAGTTAAAAAATGACCGACGGACTTCAAAAAATATTTTTTTGCTTATTTTTTACTTTTCTCTGAAACTGATATATCCCAAACCCACCACTTGACCCATCGTTTTCATTCTGTTTCTCTATTTTTTTCACATGCTCCCACACAAACACCAAACTGGCAATTTCTTTCCTGCTCGGCTGCTCCTCCAAGTCCACTCCAACCCTATCACCATCAACCACCTACTCTTGGCCTCCCTGCTCCTAGATGTTCACGAGATAGCATTGGTGAGGAGGAAAAAGACCACAGCCAAGAATAGGTCTTGTGCTATTCGAAGACCAAGCATACTAATTGTTCACCTATAAATAGGATTGAAGTTTCACAGATTTTATTCATTTAACACACACAAACACAAAAGAAATTAGGGTTTTATAATTTAGGGTTTTCTCAAATTGAATTGGGGGTTTTGTAAATTGATTGGTAATTTGTTCAATTCAAGTGTTAATTGTAATCAAGATTGTCCAAGAAAGTTCATGTCCATTTTGTGTTCTTCTTTCCACTCGACATCACCACAATCTTTGTAAGGGATTTTGCTTATCTTCGTTGATTAGTGTTTTGTTAATTTAGTTGACATTTTGTCTACTGACATTTAGTTGATTAGTGTTTGGCTAAGTGTGGTAAAAACAAAAGGGGAAAATCAAAAACTTGCTAATTGGATTATTTGGTGTATTCGGCTTATATTTTCACTTATTTAGTAATCGGCTTATTATCTAGCTTGTTCAGCTTATTTTGATTTTCGACTTATATTATGGCTTATTGGCTATTTGTGTTTTCCGGCTTATAGGCTATCCCCCTTGGCTTATTAGTGTTATAAGTAATGTACTCCGTAGTACATAAGTTCAATCGCGTGAGCTTTACTCGTAACCAACACAAAACTATGATGAGTCTACGTATTATAGGAATTTTATTTTTTTATAGTCTTATATGAACTATTGCCACTTTGCCAGTTTTATGCGAACATTTTATTTTTTACGTAATATGCGTGCGCGAACCAACGTTATTAGGTTTTAACAATATAAACGCACCATATTAGACTTATTACACTTTTAATATACTTAGTTGGAGTATATTGATAAGTTTTGACATTTTTATAAGTATTATATTTTTACGTTGATTGGTTTTAAGTTTCGTGACTTAAAGGCTTAACGTTAGTAATTACCGAGATCAAAATATACCCTTTATACTGTAATGCTATCAATATTATACAAGATATTGATAATCTTATAAAAGACACCACATAGTGCCACGTTTGTGTACATGAAACACTTGTTTCATACTTGAAACTTGAAACTAGTATAATATCATTTTACATGACTCATCAAAGTAATTAACAACACATTATATAATATATAATTTCACGGCAAAAACGCTGTCGTTTCACCTAATACTTTTCCCGCCTTTATTACCAGGCTTAGTTTGTTATACGTGGCCCATCAATTATGGCCCACTGTCCCTTTGGGTTTAGTAACTGGGTTTAGACCTTTAGTAACTTACACGTATATATCATGTACATTAGCCCAGGGCTCCACTGTGCAAACCTCAAATAAGAGATATGTTGCTCCAACTTTCATACTAAATACATCTTTATACTCTAGCTTATACATTTACTCGATGAATTTCATCTAGGTATTGCTATTGCGTATTATAGTATTTGGTATCTTGATAGCGCCACAACTACAATTGTAATTTTGACACTGAAAAAAAATATGTTGCAATGATCGACGACGTGAGACGACGCCCCGCCGCAACGCGGCGGACCGTCGCCCACCTCGTTTTCTTACATGCAAAAGAGATAGATCAAGTTTCTTTTTCTCTCTTTGGTCCTTCCTCAACCGTACAATCCAAATCACCAAAGCCAATCCATCACTTGATTTTATTCTACAAGTTGTACATAAAAGATGAAGGCTATAGGAAGTACTACCTAGTCCAAGTGTTATTTTGGTGATTCTTTGGATGAAATAGGTGTTATACAAGGTGCTAAGGGCTGAAATAAAAGGGTTATTGTAAGGTTAAGAAAGGGATATTAAAGGTGGGCTAAAGATTAGAAGACAAGGGTTGAAGATTAGAAGGGTTAAGTTTGATTTGTAGTTGTAATTCTTGTTGATTTCATCATCACCTTGTAATATATATTTAGGGTGCATTTGGTATCCCACTATGGGAATGAAACTATGACTATGAAAATGATTAAAGATGTTTGTTTAAGATGAGGGGGCCCACTACTATGGTAATGAATGAAAGATATAATCAATACTCCATATACATCAATAAGGCTACGTATGGATCTTTCATAGGTGATGGACCCACCACTACTATCAAACTCGTACCCATTGTCATTCATGAGAGCATACCAAACGCACCTTACTTTCCTTGTTTTCATTCAATATGGTTGAAATAACTTTTGGAATTTATCTATTTATGATTATATATGTATTTGACATTGTACATGAAGTTTGTAACATGAAAAGAAGCTAGAACAAGCCTTTGGTAAGTTTTATGAACCTGAATTCTGCAACAGTCCCAAACATTGATTAAACTAATCATTTCAGTAAACTTTGAGTTTAATTCAATGAGATAGGCTTGTAGAGCTATGTCTTACGGTCGTTTCGCCGGGTGGCGCACCTCATAACTCATCCCGAGGAGTAAATGAGAGCCAAAATGGTGAAACATGTCAAAGTCTGCACACCAGATTTCATTTGGAAAAAGATCATGGTTTTGTTCATTTTTGGTAGTTGGCCTAGTTTTATGAAAATGTATTTAAAGACCTAAACTTGAAGTTTGGCGAAAGCCTCGCATCAAAACAAGTTGTAGAACTCAACTTATGGTCGTTTTGGCAGGACTGAATGTGCAGCCAAACTTTCTGCAATGAAATATAAGTATATACTTGTAATTAGACTAGTGAGATGAGTAAACTTTGGACCTTGGTCTTGAGTAAACTTAAGAAAACAGGTAGAGAATATAAAAATGTGAATTTGGGCTTTTGGATCACTTAAACAGGACTTGTGGTTAAAAAGTTATGCATAGTTAAGTTTTACTAGATGAAAATATGATGCTGGAACAAATGCTTGCTGATAGAATTTTAAAACGAGATTTTGACCATTTTCTGGTCCGAATTAACAAAAGTGTGAAACACAAAAGTTGCTCAGAATTATTTTTTCTACAAAACCTCAGGAGCACATAAGCAGAAAGTGAAAACAAAAGGCTAAAAATTACAAAAACTAACCGGACCTATTGTAGACAGGAAAGCAACCATTGCTAAAAAACCTTAGTGGTATTTTGATACTTCGAGGCCAAAACAAAGCCAAGGTTAAGCCACGGTTGATGTCTCAAGGTCTCCTAACTTAGACATAGCCATGGCTATGGCCATGGTTAATGTCTTAAAGTTGTTTAACCATAGTTTAGCCGCACAGTTAGCTTGGGTTTGATGACCAGAAACTTGTTTTTGAGACTTGTCCATTAGATTGGATCTTTGCCCGACCTTAAGATGACTTAAGGCTTATTAATATTTTTGATAAAAATCCAACTCTCATATTTTTGTAAACTTACAAAAATGTGTACAATGTCAAAAATATATAAATACGTTTATAAAAGTTATTTTGTACTTTCTCGTTATATATCTAAGACGCAATTATTTAAATTTTAGGTCGTCATTAGAAGCTCACGACTTCTTGATCTACGTTATATCATTGTAATCCGCTGCTAATCACTAAGTGAGTATTTACAACCCCTTTTTACCGCTTCACTTATTTGGGGTGAAATGCATGAAAATAAATTTAAATTGTTTTCTCTGAACTTGTTGATATATTTTGAACTTTTGACTTATATTGAACCCTCTTGACTTAATTTGAACCTCTTGATATACTTTGAACCCTTAGACTTATATTGAACTCTCTTTTGACTTGATTTGAACTATTTGATATATTTTGAACCCCTAGACTCTTAAACTTAATTATGAACTTATGACTTGTTTGAACCTAATGGACCGTACGTCCTTAACCTAAAGTCTCCCATGTTCGGAGCAGCGTAATGTCTCCCATGTTCGGAGCAGCCTAAAGTCTCCCTTGTTCGGAGCAGACCTTGACCTAAAGTCTCCTATATTCGGAGCAGCGTAAAGTCTCCCATGTTCGGAGCAGCCTAAAGTCTCCCTTGTTCGGAGCAGACCTTGACCTAAAGTCTCCCATGTTTGGAGCATCCTAAAGTCTCCCCTGTTCGGAGCAGTGCCAAGTCTCCCATGTTCGGAGCAGTCACTATGTGATAATATATAATAGTTGTTATGATGGACTGTCCGTACAAGCAGTGCAATCGCATTGTATGTCCCCGATTAGTTTGTCGTTCGCACTCCAATTTATACGTACCGTTCGTACGGCCTCCTTGTGTGGGCGTAGGTAATATGGATAGCGCTATTAGAGGTCGGCCAACCTCTCTTTCCCTGTCTACGGAATGCATATTATTTATTTTTGGGGCTTTGCCGCATAACTTTATTATATATGAGGCGTTATTATTTAATAGGTTGACCACGTGTGCTTGACCATAAATTGTGCTATCTGTTACGCAATGGTTTGTGAAAACATAGGTTGCAAGTCTTGTATGGGCGGGATTTGCAACTGGATGTTTTGACAGAGCCTTTGCCTTTAGACTTTTCTCAAAAACTTTGGACTTAACTTTATTGTGAAAATATATCTAAAATCTTCCTTTAAAAATACTTTCGTATTATTTAAAACGTGTGTACTCACCAACTATTTTCATAGTTGACCCGTTTTTCTCACGCATTTCAGGTGATCAAAGGTCGTTTTCTATGACTGGAACTTTGAACTATGAAGTAACACCTTCAGTCGACTTCCGCTGCTAGACTGATTTTGGGGGGTGTTACACTAGTAGACTCAAAAAGGGTCCTGGTGTTTGTGCTTGTTCGAGTCGCCATGGAGTGCGTTTGCTTGTTTCGAGCCAAGGGAGAACACCGAGGGTGTTTTTACCCGATTTAACACTAGACCACGCCGTGGTCATAGAGGACTCGTAAAAGCCTCGATAGTGTTTGGTTTCTCTTCCAGTTGGTACTTGCGTTTTGGTTCATTTTTCCCTCGCGACAAAAATTGTATCAAAAAAATACTAGTTTCCAAACTGCAAGTGTTGTGTTAGGTTCTATTGGGCTTAGGCCCAAGACTTAAAGGGGTATGTGTAACACCCCAACCCGACAAGGGTAGAAGTGTCACAGTCTGGTGTCATATCAGAACATACAAGTAAAATTTTCAAGCGGAAGTCTTTAAATAATAATGTACCAAGTCATAATAACCAAAGATTTACAAGGGAAATTACAAAATCCAAATGTTAAAATAAAATGAAATCTCAAACGCAAGCCTGCCAAAACAAGTCCAAATAATAAGGTCACTAGGGTTAGTCCACTCAGATAATCCAACTCTCATTTCAATCAAAGCCCATCTTCAAACCTAAAACCTGCCGAGAAAAGAAATGCTGAGCTTAAAAGCCTGAGCAGATATAACAAAGCGAAAACTAAATAAAATCTGAAATGCAAATGAAACAAAGGAACGGATAACAAGTCGTAGCGAAATGAGAGTAATGAGTCAAAGAGGATCCTGCAGAACACAATTATACAGATATCCAAAACGAACAGATAACAAGGAGAGCGAAGCGAAGCAAAGCATCGATGACATATAAACAAGCACATACAAACCGGACATACAAGAACTGAAACATAAGCAAACATAGCGGTAGCATCCACACAACATATAAACAATTCAGGAAATCAAAATACGTACAAGCCAAACAGATATCTACAGAAAAGCGGAAGCAATAAATGAATCAGTGAGCATGGCAATTCACACAGGTTAAAACTCTTAATTGAAGACATGATCAGTATCGTAACGGTAATCAAACATGGCAGTCACAAGTAACAAGTAGGATACAGTAAGAACACTATAATTAAATGAATTAAATACATAGTAGGGCAATTAAACAAGTTAACAAGCTAGGCTTCACAAATTGAACCATTTACCCAATCAAACCGTAGCATAAATATAAATGCAAACATGGCAGGTCAACAACAAGCAGATAAGGACACCACGGATAGTCATAGTCCACGAGATTAACGAACGAGGTACAAAAGATAAACAGATCAACAATCGATTTCACACAAGCACGGTTACCGGACACATCAAAGGATCACATAACAGTAAGATAGCATATCATCAGATGACAACAGGTAATCTTATATCGCATACATCCATATCATACGAGTAATCGTAGTCATATAAACATGAATATCATAATCAAATCCAATAACATATAACAACCCGATGCGTGAATGGAACGATAATCGGAAGTAACGGAATGAGAGTGTGACAAATCAAAGCAATGGAATGTATAAATCTTGGTAGTAGAGTGAGTCATATAAGGGTACACAAAATATGGTGCGTTGGGGAATGTAGAAGGTACAATATAGGTATATCAAAAGTGTAAGGGTTATCAGAAATCTACCACGAGCCAACAAAACAAATCAAATCATATCATAAGTAGCCATTGTATTCAGAGTGGTGACCTCGGAATACCATACATAATATGAGAGGAGACCTCAGTAACAAATGGAGTAGCTAACTCCCAGAATTGTGAAGACGCGGATTGCACCCGACATCATTCACCAAACAAAGCTCCAATCGGATTAAATCCCTCGAAACAAATCAAATCTAGGATGCATCCATACGCCCCCAAAACATATAATGGCCAAATCATATACATATAGTGAGCTCATAATCATATCAAAATGGGGACGGTGTGCAACATCACTTGTGCACACTGGAGTCATGCCATTGGTGCATCAATGACACGGTCAGGTTACCTTCCTGACTAGGAAACATATTTGGCTCGGGTATCAAACTGAAGGGTCAAAACATATTCATATCACATCATAAGGGTTCAAATCAAAATTCATATCAGAGTTCATATCAAAATTCATATCAAAGTTTCATATCGAAGTTTCATATCAAAGGTTCATATCAATGGGAGCATAGCAAAGTCATAGGGAAGCCCTAATCAAGAGGCTTAGAGTACAACGTAACAGTTCAAGCTAATATCGAAAGATGTATAAGAATCACGAGAAACCTTAAGAGATAAGGTCAGAATATCTGTACCTTATACCGCAAACGAAACACCAGAGAAATACCAAGGTCGGAAGCAAACTCCATCTCTGGCGAATCTACACGAATTCATGACTGGTTTTATTAAAACTTATTTAATTCAGATTACTTATTTTAGTCGGCTTTCCAGTTTTAGTAACTTTCCATATTTAGCTGTGTTTCCAAAAATATCAGGTTTCCAGAATTAACAAGTCTTTAATGTTACAAATCAGGTTAAGTCTTTCTATCAGAGTTATTTTGGAATTTAAGTACATTTTATCAAGTTACAAAAGTCCAGGGTTTATTATGACAAGTTCACATAGTTTAGGGTTCAAATTGTAATTTCATTAATTTCAAGGGTATAGCATGAAAATATTTCAAGTTACTAATTTAATACACATATTATTCAAAATGACATCATAATCCCTTTAGTTTCGTAATTTTACAGTTTATACCCCTCTAGTTACAATATTTACAAAACAAACCTTATATTTACATAATTCATGATTTAATCCCTCTAATATCCATATTTACCAAACAAGCATATTATTTTACCAATTTTCAGAATGTAACCTCAGAATATTCATATTGTACTATTCAGCCCCTCAGATTTCAGAATTTACACATTTAGCCCCTTAAGTTTACAAAACTTATATATTAAATCATAATTCCATAATAATTACACAATAGACCCATAAATACTCAAAGTTACCCAAAACACTCTTAATATCATTATTTACTCAAAATGACTTCAAGTTTCCAGAATTTACATTTTAGTCCCTCTACTTTAATTATCTTTAAATCGGTTTCATAATTATACAAAATTACTCTTTAAACCTTTTAAATACAAAATTTACACATAAGGCCTTCACTTTATATTTTTACCTGATTAGTCCCAGATTATGACACATTACAAAAATACCCATGAGTTTTAATAATTACAAAACAAGCCCTTTACCTTAATTTATACAAATCGGTTTTATACAAAAACAACTAAAAACCCTAGCTCGTTATCCAATCATTGTACTAATCATTACACAACCTTAAAACATAAATAATGACCAGATTTGTATAATTAAACCCTAACCCTAGTCGATCCTTAGGATTTCCTTATTTTATTTTCCTTTTTCCATAGATAGCGATTAGGATAAATTCATATAACATGATCAATGCTTCAACAATTCGAAGCACCATTTTTCGGAGTTAATACACATTATATAGAGTCCATGAAAAATAGTCTTCATTCCCAGAAAATTCGTTTCTAATTATTTAGGGTTTTAACACGTTTTTAGGGTTTAATTCTCAAATAATTCGTATACCATGCATGGTTCGTTTTTATTATTTTACTTGGAACATATAGGATGAATATAAGATGAGAAAAATACCATATAAATTTTAGAACGTTTAGAACACGCTGGATGAAATTATTCTTCTCGGTTAGGATAAAAACGACTCCAAAATTCCAAAGAATAGAAACGAGACTCCAAAAACCTTGAAATCAATTGTCACAGATCATACATGATGTAAGGAACTCAGGAAAAATGGAAAATGAATTTATGGAGGGTCGTATGAATTATTATGAATTTTACCTTGCGTATGAACAAAATTAGACAACAAATAGACCAGGCCTTCAAAATTCGAATTGGGAATTTTCTTGGCTTCCTAGCAGTGTAGAGATCACAGGAAAAATACTTTTAGAATTTATGGCGGCTTGTATGATTTTTGGGAGAGCAATTGTGATATTAGGGTTTTTCTTTGGTTTTTAGGTTTGAATGGTGAAAGGAATTAATGAGAATTAAGTGGTGATTGATTTAGGGAGATAATTTAGGAACCAAAACGTGTAAATGGGGTGTAAAGGTCGTGGGTTTGTGCGAGAATTAGGGGGGGAGTAGCAAGGTTTGATTTACTTTCCATAATTCTCATTTTCATCTTTTATTTTGTTTTATCACTTGTATAATTATATGATGTGCTAGATTCATAAGTGAGAAAGAAAATAAATTCTATTGTCTTGCATAAATTTGTAATTACACATATTTAATTTAAAGCAAAACGTATTTAACGAGTCGGACGTGTTTGCGAATCTTCATAATTATTTAGCTTAAGGGCAAAATAGTCACTTAGCACGTTTACGATTTTTAGGGTTTTACAACTCTTCCCCTCTAAAAGAAAGTTTTTGTCCTCGAAAATTGAAGTCGCAGGGGTACACAGAGACGTACCGGCTTAAGGCAGACGTAGCAATCCATAGTTTCATACAGGTCATAATCGTATCAGTTTCAAAGCGTACAAATCTTACACGTAACAGATATCGGCGAGAATCTCACAAAGAGGTACAAAATTCCAAACGAACATGAGGAGTGTCAAATAACGAATATAAGCCTTATTCCATTCACGTACCAACCCCGGCATTTCCCAAGATGTCGTATGATTTCAATAAGTTCAAATTATATGATCTCGGTATTATCACGTTGATCAGGCGTCATAATACTTGCATCACATAACAAGCCCTTATCGTCATCATATTCTGTCCCGGGTCATGACAAATCACATAACCAATATCACGACAAAACATATCATATACAGATATCAAGTAACATACCGGCAGACCAGAATCGCTTACATACAGCATATAACACATCAAACAACTTACCATACCACAAAGGAGAGAAAACCACCAACTTGCATGAAACGGTTCCTCATGACTCATTACTGTCGGTCCAACGAAAACGAGATATACCGAATGCTAAACGATAAAACATCACGATTCAAACCGAGTTCCGAACGAATCAAAGAAAAGTAATGCCGATCAAAATCACATAACAAAATATCAAACCGCCACAAACGCATGACAAACAAATCGGAGTAACACAAGTCGCGCCTAAATCATATGAAGTAGATGAACCTTCTCAGCCACCGGTTGAATCTTGTCTTCGTCGTTGCGTCTTTGGTTGATTCGTCCAGCTTCCTCCAGCAGCCTCGATGTCTCCAACAGACGGCAGTGGAGTGGCTACGCTTCACGAACCTCTCCAGCTCGAGAGCTGCAAGCAACGCAGGTTCGGCACCATCGTCTTCGGCTCCACAGGTAGTCTCCATCTAACGATTGACAAACGGATGTGCGAAGATAAAATAATAAAATTCCAATGCGAAGAGAAGAAGAGCAAAACAGTGAAGACAAAAGATTATCGAAGTCAAAACTGAACGACAATCAAAAGGAATCGAATATATCGAACAGACGAAGCCTAATGTCTACCCAATCCTCACGGTCAATCCTAAGGTCAACAAGATCGAAACCTGGCTCGATACCATAATTGTAACACCTCAACCCGACAAGGGTAGAAGTGTCACAGTCTGGTGTCATATCAGAACATACAAGTAAAATTTTCAAGCGGAAGTCTTTAAATAATAATGTACCAAGTCATAATAACCAAAGATTTACAAGGAAATTTACAAAATCCAAATGTTAAAATAAAATGAAATCTCAAAACGCAAGCCCGCCAAAACAAGTCCAAATAATAAGGTCACTAGGGTTAGTCCACTCAGATAATCCAACTCTCAGCTCAATCAAAGCCCATCTTCAAACCTAAAACCCCGCAGAAAAGAAATGCGGCTGAGCTTAAAAAGCCCAATGAACAGATATAACAAAGCGAAAGCTAAATAAAATCTGAAATGCAAATGAAACAAAGGAACGGATAACAAGTCGTAGCGAAATGAGAGTAATGAGTCAAAGAGGATCCTGCAGAACACAATTATACAGATATCCAAAACGAACAGATAACAAGGAGAGCGAAGCGAAGCAAAGCATCGATGACATATAAACAAGCACATACAAACCAGACATACAAGAACTGAAACATAAGCAAACATAGCGGCGTAGCATCCACACAACATATAAACAATTCAGGAAATCAAAATACGTACAAAGCCAAACAGATATCAACAGAAAAGCGGAAGCAATAAATGAATCAGTGAGCATGGCAATTCACACAGGTTAAAACTCTTAATTGAAGACATGATCAGAATCGTAACGGTAATCAAACATGGCAGTCACAAGTAACAAGTAGGATACAGAAGAACACTATAATTAAATGAATTAAATACATAGTAGGGCAATTAAACAAGTTAACAAGCTAGGCTTCACAAATTGAACCATTTACCCAATCAAACCGTAGCATAAATATAAATGCAAACATGGCAGTCAACAACAAGCGATAAGGACACCACGGATAGTCATAGTCCACGAGATTAAATGAACGAGGTACAAAAGATAAACAGATCAACAATCGATTTCACACAAGCACGGTTACCGGACACATCAAAGGATCACATAACAAGAAGATAGCATATCATCAGATGGCAACAGGTAATCTTATATCGCATACATCCATATCATACAGAGTAATCAGTAGTCATATAAACATGAATATCATAATCAAATCCAATAACATATAACAACCCAATACGTGAATGGAACGATAATCGGAAGTAACGGAATGAGAGTGTGACAAATCAAAGCAATGGAATGTATAAATCTTGGTAGTAGAGTGAGTCATATAAGGGTACACAGAATATGGTGCGTTGGGGAATGTAGAAGGTACAATATAGGTATATCAAAAGTGTAAGGGTTATCATAAATCTACCACGAGCCCAGAAACATATCATATCATATCATATCATAAGTAGCCATTGTATTCGGAGGGTGACCTCGGAATACCATACATAATATGAGGGGAGACCTCGAACAAATGGAGTAGCTAACTCCCAGAATTGTGAAGACGCGGATTGCACCTGACATCATTCACCAAACAAAGCTCCAATCAGATTAAATCCCTCGAAACAAATCAAATCTAGGATGCATCCATACGCCCCACAAAACATATAATGGCCAAATCATATACATATAGTGAGCTCATAATCATATCAAAATGGGGACGGTGTGCAACATCACTGCACACTGCGAGTCATGCCATTGGTACATCAATGACACGGTCAGGTTACCTTCCTGACTAGGAAACATATTTGGCTCGGGTATCAAACTGAAGGGTCAAAACATATTCATATCACATCATAAGGGTTCATATCAAAATTCATATCAGAGTTCATATCAAAATTCATATCAAAGTTTCATATCGAAGTTTCATATCAAAGGTTCATATCAATGGGAGCATAGCAAAGTCATAGGGAAGCCCTAATCAAGAGGCTTAGAGTACAACGTAACAGTTCAAGCTAATATCGAAAGATGTATAAGAATCACGAGAAACTTTAAGAGATAAGGTCAGAATATCTGTACCTTATACCGCAAACGAAACACCACAGAAATACCAAGGTCGGAAGCAAACTCCATCTCTGGCGAATCTACACGAATTCATGACTGGTTTTATTAAAAACTTATTTAATTCAGATTACTTATTTTAGTCGGCTTTCCAGTTTTAGTAACTTTCCATATTTAGCAGGTTTCCAAAATATCAGGGTTTCCAAATTAACAAGTCTTTAATGTTACAAATCAGGTTAAGTCTTTCTATCAGAGTTATTTTGGAATTTAAGTACATTTTATCAAGTTACAAAAGTCCAGGGTTTATTATGACAAGTTCACATAGTTTAGGGTTCAAATTGTAATTTCATTAATTTCAAGGGTATAGCATGAAAATATTTCAAGTTACTAATTTAATACACATATTATTCAGAATGACATCATAATCCCTTTAGTTTCGTAATTTTAGAGTTTATACCCCTCTAGTTACAATATTTACAAAACAAACCTTATATTTACATAATTCATGATTTAATCCCTCTAATATCCATATTTACCAAACAAGCATATTATTTTACCAATTTTCAGAATGTAACCTCAGAATATTCATATTGTACTATTCAGCCCCTCAGATTTCAGAATTTACACATTTAGCCCCTTAAGTTTACAAAACTTATATATTAAATCATAATTCCATAATAATTACACAATAGACCCATAAATACTCAAAGTTACCCAAAACACTCTTAATATCATTATTTACTCAAAATGACTTCAAGTTTCCAGAATTTACATTTTTAGTCCCTTCTACTTTAATTATTTTTAAATCGGTTTCATAATTATACAAAATTACTCTTTAAACCTTTTAAATACAAAATTTACACATAAGGCCTTCACTTTATATTTTTACCTGATTAGTCCCAGATTATGACACATTACAAAAATACCCATGAGTTTTAATAATTACAAAACAAGCCCTTTACCTTAATTTATACAAATCGGTTTTATACAAAAACAACTAAAAACCCTAGCTCATTATCCAATCATTGTACTAATCATTACACAACCTTAAAACATAAATAATGACCAGATTTGTATAATTAAACCCTAACCCTAGTCGATCCTTAGGATTTCCTTATTTTATTTTCCTTTTTCCATAGATAGCGATTAGGATAAATTCATATAACATGATCAATGCTTCAAAAATTCGAAGCACCATTTTTCGGAGTTAATAAACATTATATAGAGTCCATGAAAAATAGTCTTCATTCCCAGAAAATTCGTTTCTAATTATTTAGGGTTTTAACACGTTTTTAGGGTTTAATTCTCAAATAATTCGTATACCATGCATGGTTCGTTTTTATTATTTTACTTGGAACATATAGGATGAATATAAGATGATAAAAATACCATATAAATTTTAGAACGTTTAGAACACGCTGGATGAAATTATTCTTCTCGGTTAGGATAAAAACGACTCCAAAATTCCAAAGAATAGAAACGCGACTCCAAAAACCTTGAAATCAATTGTCACAGATCATACATGATGTAAGGAACTCAGGAAAAATGGAAAATGAATTTATGGAGGGTCGTATGAATTATTATGAATTTTACCTTGCATATGAACAAAATTCGACAACAAATAGACCAGGCCTTCAAAATTCGAATTGGGAATTTTCTTGGCTTCCTAGCAGTGTAGAGATCACAGGAAAAATACTTTTAGAATTTATGGCGGCTTGTATGATTTTTGGGAGAGCAATTGTGATATTAGGGTTTTTCTTTGGTTTTTAGGTTTGAATGGTGAAAGGAATTAATGAGAATTAAGTGGTGATTGATTTAGGGAGATAATTTAGGAACCAAAACGTGTAAATGGGGTGTAAAGGTCGTGGGTTTGTGCGAGAATTAGGGGGGAGTAGCAAGGTTTGATTTACTTTCCATAATTCTCATTTTCATCTTTTATTTTGTTTTATCACTTGTATAATTATATGATGTGCTAGATTCATAAGTGAGAAAGAAAATAAATTCTATTGTCTTGCATAAATTTGTAATTACACATATTTAATTTAAAGCAAAACGTATTTAACGAGTCGGACGTGTTTGCGAATCTTCATAATTATTTAGCTTAAGGGCAAAATAGTCACTTAGCACGTTTACGATTTTTAGGGTTTTACAACTCTTCCCCTCTAAAAGAAAATTTTCGTCCTCGAAAATTGAAGTCGGGGGTACACAGAGACGTACCGGCTTAAGGCAGACGTAGCAATCCCTAGTTTCATACAGGTCATAATCGTATCAGTTTCAAAGCGTACAAATCTTACACGTAACAGATATCGGCGAGAATCTCACTAAGAGGTACAAAATTCCAAACGAACATGAGGAGTGTCAAATAACGAATATAAGCCTTATTCCATTCACGCATTACCAACCCGGGCATTTCCCAAGATTTCCTATGATTTCAATAAGTTCAAATTATATGATCTCGGTATTATCACGTTGATCAGGCGTCATAATACTTGCATCACATAACAAGCCCTTATCGTCATCATATTCGTCCCGGTCATGACAAATCACATAATCAATATCACGACAAAACATATCATATACAGATATCAAGTAACATACCGAAGCAGACGAATCGCGTACATACCGCATATAACACATCAAACAACTTACCATACCACAAAGGAGAGAAAACCACCAACTTGCATGAAACGGTTCCTCATGACTCATTACTGTCGGTCCAACAGAAAACCGAGATATACCAGAATGCTAAACGATAAAACTTCACGATTCAAACCGAGTTCTAAACGAATCAAAGAAAAGTAATGCCGATCAAAATCACATAACAAAATATCAAACCGCCACAAACGCATGACAAACAAATCGGAGTAACACAAGTCGCGCCCAAATCATATGAAGTAGATGAACCTTCTCAGCCACCGGTTGAATCTTGTCTTCGTCTTTTGCGTCTTTGGTTGATTCGTCCGGCTTCCTCCAGAGCTCCTCGATGTCTCCAACAAAGCGGCGTCGGGAGTGGCTTCGCTTCACGAACCTCTCCGCTCAGAGGCTGTTGCGCAACGCAGTTCGGCACCATCGTCTTCGGCTCCACAGGTAGTCTCCATCTAACGATTGACAAACGGATGTGCGAAGATAAAATAATAAAATTCCAATGCGAAGAGAAGAAGAGCAAAACAGTGAAGACAAAAGATTATCGAAGTCAAAACTGAACGACAATCAAAAGGAATCGGAATATATCGAACGACGAAGCCTAATGTCTACCCAATCCTCACAGTCAATCTAAGGTCAACAAGACGAAACACCGCTCGATACCATAATTGTAACACCCCAACCCGACAAGGGTAGAAGTGTCACATCGGTGTCATATCGAGAACATACAAGTAAAATTTTCAAGCGGGAGTCTTTAAATAATAATGTACCAAGTCATAATAACCAAAGATTTACAAGGGAAATTACAAAATCCAAATGTTAAAATAAAATGAAATCTCAAAACGCAAGCCCGCCAAAACAAGTCCAAATAATAAGGTCACTAGGGTTAGTCCACTCAGATAATCCAACTCTCAGCTCAATCAAAGCCCATCTTCAAACCTAAATCTGCCGCAGGAAAAGAAATGCGGCTGAGCTTAAAAAGCCCAGTGAACAGATATAACAAAGCGAAAGCTAAATAAAATCTGAAATGCAAATGAAACAAAGGAACGGATAACAAGTCGTAGCGAAATGAGAGTAATGAGTCAAAGAGGATCCTGCGAGAACACAATTATCAGATATCCAAAACGAGCAGATAACAAGGAGAGCGAAGCGAAGCAAAGCATCGATGACATATAAACAAGCACATACAAACCAGACATACAAGAACTGAAACATAAGCAAACATAGCAGGTAGCATCCACACAACATATAAACAATTCAGGAAATCAAAATACGTACAAGCCAAACAGATATCAACAGAAAAGCGGAAGCAATAAATGAATCAGTGAGCATGGCAATTCACACAGGTTAAAACTCTTAATTGAAGACATGATCAGTATCGTAACGGTAATCAAACATGGCAGTCACAAGTAACAAGTAGGATACAGTAAGAACACTATAATTAAATGAATTAAATACATAGTAGGGCAATTAAACAAGTTAACAAGCTAGGCTTCACAAATTGAACCATTTACCCAATCAAACCGTAGCATAAATATAAATGCAAACATGGCAGGTCAACAACAAGCAGATAAGGACACCACGGATAGTCATAGTCCACGAGATTAACTGAACGAGGTACAAAAGATAAACAGATCAACAATCGATTTCACACAAGCACGGTTACCGGACACATCAAAGGATCACATAACAGTAAGATAGCATATCATCAGATGACAACAGGTAATCTTATATCGCATACATCCATATCATACAGAGTAATCAGTAGTCATATAAACATGAATATCATAATCAAATCCAATAACATATAACAACCCAAGATGCGTGAATGGAACGATAATTGGAAGTAACGGAATGAGAGTGTGACAAATCAAAGCAATGGAATGTATAAATCTTGGTAGTAGAGTGAGTCATATAAGGGTACACAGAATATGGTGCGTTGGGGAATGTAGAAGGTACAATATAGGTATATCAAAAGTGTAAGGGTTATCATAAATCTACCACGAGCCCAGAAACATATCATATCATATCATATCATAAGTAGCCATTGTATTCGGAGGGTGACCTCGGAATACCATACATAATATGAGGGGAGACCTCAGTAACAAATGGAGTAGCTAACTCCCAGAATTGTGAAGACGCGGATTGCACCCGACATCATTCACCAAACAAAGCTCCAATCGGATTAAATCCCTCGAAACAAATCAAATCTAGGATGCATCCATACGCCCCCAAAACATATAATGGCCAAATCATATACATATAGTGAGCTCATAATCATATCAAAATGGGGACGGTGTGCAACATCACTCGTGCACACTGGAGTCATGCCATTGGTGCATCAATGACACGGTCAGGTTACCTTCCTGACTAGGAAACATATTTGGCTCGGGTATCAAACTGAAGGGTCAAAACATATTCATATCACATCATAAGGGTTCATATCAAAATTCATATCAGAGTTCATATCAAAATTCATATCAAAGTTTCATATCGAAGTTTCATATCAAAGGTTCATATCAATGGGAGCATAGCAAAGTCATAGGGAAGCCCTAATCAAGAGGCTTAGAGTACAACGTAACAGTTCAAGCTAATATCGAAAGATGTATAAGAATCACGAGAAACTTTAAGAGATAAGGTCAGAATATCTGTACCTTATACCGCAAACGAAACACCACAGAAATACCAAGGTCGGAAGCAAACTCCATCTCTGGCGAATCTACACGAATTCATGACTGGTTTTATTAAAAACTTATTTAATTCAGATTACTTATTTTAGTCGGCTTTCCAGTTTTAGTAACTTTCCATATTTAGCAGGTTTCCAAAAATATCAGGTTTCCAGAATTAACAAGTCTTTAATGTTACAAATCAGGTTAAGTCTTTATATCAGAGTTATTTTGGAATTTAAGTACATTTTATCAAGTTACAAAAGTCCAGGGTTTATTATGACAAGTTCACATAGTTTAGGGTTCAAATTGTAATTTCATTAATTTCAAGGGTATAGCATGAAAATATTTCAAGTTACTAATTTAATACACATATTATTCAAAATGACATCATAATCCCTTTAGTTTCGTAATTTTACAGTTTATACCCCTCTAGTTACAATATTTACAAAACAAACCTTATATTTACATAATTCATGATTTAATCCCTCTAATATCCATATTTACCAAACAAGCATATTATTTTACCAATTTTCAGAATGTAACCTCAGAATATTCATATTGTACTATTCAGCCCCTCAGATTTCAGAATTTACACATTTAGCCCCTTAAGTTTACAAAACTTATATATTAAATCATAATTCCATAATAATTACACAATAGACCCATAAATACTCAAAGTTACCCAAAACACTCTTAATATCATTATTTACTCAAAATTACTTCAAGTTTCCAGAATTTACATTTTTAGTCCCTTCTACTTTAATTATTTTTAAATCGGTTTCATAATTATACAAAATTACTCTTTAAACCTTTTAAATACAAAATTTACACATAAGGCCTTCACTTTATATTTTTACCTGATTAGTCCCAGATTATGACACATTACAAAAATACCCATGAGTTTTAATAATTACAAAACAAGCCCTTTACCTTAATTTATACAAATCGGTTTTATACAAAAACAACTAAAAACCCTAGCTCGTTATCCAATCATTGTACTAATCATTACACAACCTTAAAACATAAATAATGACCAGATTTGTATAATTAAACCCTAACCCTAGTCGATCCTTAGGATTTCCTTATTTTATTTTCCTTTTTCCATAGATAGCGATTAGGATAAATTCATATAACATGATCAATGCTTCAACAATTCGAAACACCATTTCTCAGAGTTAATACACATTATATAGAGTCCATGAAAAATAGTCTTCATTCCCAGAAAATTCGTTTCTAATTATTTAGGGTTTTAACACGTTTTTAGGGTTTAATTCTCAAATAATTCGTATACCATGCATGGTTCGTTTTTATTATTTTACTTGGAACATATAGGATGAATATAAGATGAGAAAAATACCATATAAATTTTAGAACGTTTAGAACACGCTGGATGAAATTATTCTTCTCGGTTAGGATAAAAACGACTCCAAAATTCCAAAGAATAGAAACGCGACTCCAAAAACCTTGAAATCAATTGTCACAGATCATACATGATGTAAGGAACTCAGGAAAAATGGAAAATGAATTTATGGAGGGTCGTATGAATTATTATGAATTTTACCTTGTGTATGAACAAAATTCGACAACAAATAGACCAGGCCTTCAAAATTCGAATTGGGAATTTTCTTGGCTTCCTAGCAGTGTAGAGATCACAGGAAAAATACTTTTAGAATTTATGGCGGCTTGTATGATTTTTGGGAGAGCAATTGTGATATTAGGGTTTTTCTTTGGTTTTTAGGTTTGAATGGTGAAAGGAATTAATGAGAATTAAGTGGTGATTGATTTAGGGAGATAATTTAGGAACCAAAACGTGTAAATGGGGTGTAAAGGTCGTGGTTTGTCGAGAATTAGGGGAGTAGCAAGGTTTGAATTACTTTCCATAATTCTCATTTTCATCTTTTATTTTGTTTTATCACTTGTATAATTATATGATGTGCTAGATTCATAAGTGAGAAAGAAAATAAATTCTATTGTCTTGCATAAATTTGTAATTACACATATTTAATTTAAAGCAAAACGTATTTAACGAGTCGGACGTGTTTGCGAATCTTCATAATTATTTAGCTTAAGGGCAAAATAGTCACTTAGCACGTTTACGATTTTTAGGGTTTTACATATGAGTTGATTTGAGTGGGTTGTTTTTTGGGTTGCTTAGTGGGCTGTGAAGCCCATCCAGATTAAAAAGGGCGTGTTCGGTTTGGATTCACACAAGGCCAAGCCCACATAAAATTGACTGTGTGTGTATACCGGGCCGAGGCCCAGTTTTGTGAAGGGTCCATTCGATTTAGCATTCCACCAGGACGGAAATTTTGTTCGTAGTGTGCGTGTACGTTTGGTTTACATTGTCGACTCGAATGAATCGTAACTCACCTCCATTTCATCTCGACCACTCCATTTGCAACACGACGTACGATTGCACGCGACTCATCAAAAAAAACTTCCACATGGCTTATATTTATTATTAACAATAATATTAAAACGAGACACGAATTGAAACATAAACAAAGTTTTAAAAGTAAATTAGTTAAAATGAGTTTAATATTATTACATATAACGTAATTAGAAATTTGACGCACTACTAACTTTGTGAAAACATAAAAACGAACAATTTCGATTACTAAAACCGAATATTTAACTCGATGAAATAAAATATGCAACGTTTGACAATTAGTCAACTTGGATAAATGGAATATACACTCGGGTCATGCCGAATTTTCTATAAGCATATCTACTATTTTACAATTTACAAACGAAATATATTTCTTGAAAACATACATTGTAATTTTTCTAATTTCAAATGTATATAAGATGAGTTATATTTAAAATCCTCCTAGAACATATCTACTTTAACAATATTAGCGACAAAAATACATATTTTTATGTACACTTAGTATATACATACCTCTTTCAAACCATATACGTCTCATAATATATGTACTATTTTTCGTACATCATTATTCGATTATTATCAAACCGAAGCCTCGTTCATTCTCGATATTTTTCCATTATATACTTCTACATTTCCATAAGCCGATATACACACAAAATTTTGAAAAATTGTTTTCAAACTTAAACGATGCCACAAAAGCAACAACAACACAAACACTATAAAAATTATAAAGTTTATTTAAACTTTCTCGAGTCTTAAAACTTGAAATAAAGACTAAACTTTTCGTACTAATCTAGGTTGCGTGTCGGAGACATCCACTAGCACTATTTAAATTGTTCACTTCAGACTGCTATTTACTGAGGTGAGTTCATAGCCCCACTTTTTAACTGTTTTATATCTATTTTGGGGGAAGATATATGCTCGTTTTACTTAAACTCAATGATTGTTTTACTAAAAATGTGTATTTTCATGCAAACTGTGATGCATGACTGAAATGAATGATTTTTGAATGCATGATGTTTTTATCTACCGCATAACTAATTGTTTTCTAGCAAACACAAATTTTTTTAAAGTTACATATGTGAGAATCACGCAAAATGTTTTCTGGACCACACAAAATGTTTTATTGATTAAACTATGTACGCAGAGTAGCCTAAGCCCCAAATCCTAAATTTTTGGTCGAACTAATGAACCGTCAATTCCTGCTGGGAAGTGCGAATGCTATAAATAGATCTGTTGGGGGTGACTCCCACATTCGGGGTTGACCGGATAGGCAACCGGACGTATATCATGTCGAGATTCAAGTGTTTAGGGATTTCAACACTTGCAAGGCCTTTATTTTAACATGCTTCTAAAGGCATGCACACTATGGTTAAGCTTCGGTTATATGAATTTAGTGCTAGCGTAATAATCACACTGTATGACATTATATTCGTTGAAATGTTCATACACCCACACACGGTCCACAAATGAAGTTTTATTTCAAGGTAAACACGATGACACCATGGTCACAAAAATCTGAAGGGCTGCTTCACCATTCTTGAACTTCTAAATATATTTGAATAAACCAATGAACTCACCAACCTCGTGTTGACACTTTTAGCATGTATTTTCAGGTTTAAAGGCGACAACTTAACTTTGGAGGCACGAGGCAAAGGCATGGCATGGTCATAAATTCCTCTGATAAACATAAATGGGAACCGCTTTATTATGGGCCTATTATCCGCATTTAACAATGATGTAAACTTCGTTTTCAATAATGAATGAAAATTTTCTTAATCAAAACTAGTTACTCTATACCTGTGTTGTGATATCAAATTTAGTAGCACCCGTGACATGTGTGCTTCCGCTGTACCATTTTTAGGGGTGTTATAGTTGATAAGACTCCATATGAAATATGGACTGGAAAAGCTCCCAATTATTCTTACTTAAAGGTCTAGGATTGTGAGGCGTTTGTTAACCGTGACTCAACAGATAAACTCCAACAAAGATCTATTAAGTGTATCTTCGTAGGATACCCAAAGGAAATGATGGGTTACTACTTTTACCTCCCACCTGAGAATAAAGTCATTATGGCTAGGTATGGAGATTTCCTTGAAAGGAGTCTCATATCTCAAGAATTCGGTGGGAGAGATTATGATCTGGAAAATGAACATGAAGATACATCACCTTCTGAAAACACTAGCCAAGTTCAAGCAGAGCCTGAAAGTCTGGGTGCTCCACCTGAAGTTCTTCCCATTCGTAGGTCTGAAAGGACTATACGTGCACCTGAACGTCTATGTCTTAACGTAGAAGTTGAGGAAAATATGTTAGGGGATCTTGGTAAACCCGCTAACTATAAAGCTGCCATGGCTAATCCTGAAAAGGACAAATGGAGAGTTGCAATGAATGAGGAAATGCAATCCATGAAAGATAATGAAGTCTGGATTGAAGTAGACCTTCCTCCTACGCTAAATTCGTTGGAAGCAAGTGGCTCTTCAAGAAGAAAACTGATATGGATGGCAATGTACACACCTATAAGGCTCGTCTGGTAGCTAAAGGCTTTACTCAAACCTACGGGATTGACTACGAGGAGACCTTTTCTCCTGTAGCAGACATAAGGGCTATTAGGATTCTCATAGCCATAGCATCATACTATGATTATGAGATTTTGGCAAATGGATGCCAAAATTGCTTTCTTAATTGGTCGCCTAGATGAGGATATCTATATGGCACAGCCTGAGGGGTTTGTGAATCCACAATTTCCTAAGAGAGAATGCAAGCTTAAAAGATCCATTTGTGAATTCAAGCAAGCATTAAGGCAATGGAATAAAAGATTTGACGAAGAAATCAAAAGGTTTGGATTTACTCAGAATCTTGATGAGCCATGTGTATACCATAAAGTTAGTGGGACTTATGTTACTTTCCTTATCGTATATATCGATGACATATTAATCATGGGAAATCATATACCAAGTTTAAATGAGGCGAAGTCCTATCTTGGTAAATGTTTTTCTATGAAGGATTTAGGGGAAGTAGCATACATTCTTGGAATCAAGATCTATAGAGACAGATCTAAGCGGTTGATTGGATTAAGTCAAAGTGCTTAGATTGATAAAATATTGAAGAGATTCAATATACAAAATTTCAAGAAGGGATATTTGCCCATGCATGTAGAACATGGCTTAAGTAGCAAATCCTATGCTTCAACTCCTATAGAGGTGGCATGCATGAAGAGAGTCCCTTATGCTTCGGCTATGGGATCTATTATGTATGTGGTGAGATGCACAAGACCTGATGTGGGGCTTGCTCAAAACATGTGAGCTTCACTGGATTGCTGTGAAGCATATTCTCAAGTACTTAAGGGCTACAAGAGATATGTTTTTAGTGTATGGGGTAAATCCAGAAGCAGAACTTGATGTTACAAGTTTCTACGATGCATCCTGACAAACTAATAAAGATGATTTGAAGTCTCAAACGTGATATGTCTTTACAATCAATGAAGGAGCAGTAGACTGGAAGAGAAAGAAGCAGAATACGATTGCGATGTCTGCTACAGAAGCTGAGTACTGTAACACCCCCAAATCTCGGTACAGCGGAAGACTTAATCAAGTTTCCGGGGCGTTACTATTGGATTGGTATCGCACACAAGTATAGCAAAAAGATAGTCATTTAACATTCAAAACCAATCCCAAATTTAGCCATTTAAAACATTTAATCCAAAAGAGTAAATATTAGGCCCAAACATTGTTTAATCAAATAGGTCCCCATAGTTTATCAGAGTCAGAAATGATCCTTGAACCCCGCCTTCTTGCCAAGCTTCCACCGATCAAGTAATCCAAACATCTCTCGAATACATGAGAAATCATGCTAAAAGGTCATAGGTTTAAGTTCAACAAAATCAGAGTAGACCTGTAAGAGTTGATTTGCTATGCAAGACCTAATATAGATAAATAACGTTTACACACACTGATCCTACCCGGATCTCAAATCATATCCCGCATCCAGGGATTACTCGGGCCTCGCGACTCTAGTCCAGCACTGTCGTGGCAAAATCTAGAACAATTTCCAACCCCGGACTAGGTCGATGTAGAAGTCTATTGTTGGAATCACTCCTAAACCTCAATCAAGTGTTAGTGATTCACATGTAATAGTTAGCTTAATTATGGCCTTTATGTTTGTTTTTAGCCTTAGGCTTATGTAGAAGGCCCATAAGCCTAGGCCTAGTCCAATAAGGAAAAGGATGGGAACTAGGAGTGTTGCCCTAGCTTCCCTCCTATAAATACCCCTTGTAAACCTTCATTTGAAGGTTGGTTGTTCAATTCATTTCTTTCACATACATCTCTACGCATAACCGGCTACTCATATCGTGTGTGTGTGTTTGATTTATTGTTCAATCGCCCTTATCTCTTTCTATTAAGCTTGTGTGGTAAATCTAGTGACCTAACAGTGGTATCAATCGCCTACTAGTTGGGTGAATTGTTATTTCTTTTGAAGTAAGTTTTTGATCATACGCGTAAAGGTAACAAGATCTTTGGTTCGCTTAAAAACACGTTTTTTACACTTTTTAATCCAAGATTCTTGTACTTTCAATGTTTTAAGGTGTTAAAATAACGGTTTTTGGCAAAAAGTTTCAAACTTTATGCGTGGATCATAGTTTTTAAGCTTGTTTTTGTTCGTGGGTGTCGTTCTACGCGTAACCCGTTTAGCCGTTTTGATTCATCAAGTTTCACACTTTTATGTTATTTTGGTGATATTGAAGCTATTCCATAACAAAAATCTGGTTTAGAAACAACTTTGAGCAAAATCACTTTTACGAGTAAGCTACGCGTAACTAAAACCCTATTTTTACGTGTAACTCACTCCTTGGTTTGATCTTCAGTTTCGTGGTTTACTCCGTGTTTTCTTGCTTGGATAAGCCTGAAAATACGTCGACTTTGGATATCCTTTGCACTGTGATAGTGTAAAAGATCATTTGGGATAAAACCCTAAACTTACGCATAAGCATAAAGCTTACGCGTAGAAATCCTACGCATAAGATTAATCTTACGCCTAAGCCTTGTCTTACGCCTAAGGTAATCCTACGCATAAGTTTCTACGCATAACTTTAGTGTCTTTTCCCTACTTACGCGTAAGCTAAAACTACGCGTAACCCTCATTCTTACGCGTAACTTTGGTTTTTTTACGCATAAGTCCTACTTGGTTTCTTGTGATTTCTACGCTTAAGGACACTTCATCAACAAAGGTTCATTCGACTACAAAGATCCATTTTACCAACACAAGTTTTCAACATGTCACAACCACCATACTCTAACTATTTCCCTTACACTTATTCTCAACGTCAACAACAACTAACTCCACAACATCAACAATGGAATCAACAACAAGCAATTTATCAACAACAATTTAATTAACAACATACTCCACAACTTGCTGCAAATCCACAACCTCAAATGGTTCAACCACCACCAAGTCTTCAAGTACAACCCTACACAAACGAATTCAATCAACATCCATCAAGGAACACTATGAAGGAACCCACTTGGTTTGCAAAGATGTGTGAAGCTTTAAGCAGCCAACAATCAATTCATGAGGCTGGATCACTTAATAGACCTCCAATGCTCACTCCAGGAAACTACGATCAATGGGTGATAAGGTTCTTTAGGTTTTGTGATTTGAAGAAGCCACACGGAAAGTTCTTAAAGAAGGTTATATTGGAAGGTCCATTTCAGATGCCTACTGTCATTGTACCCGCCGATCAAAATGCTAATCCACCAAGAGATGAACAATCCAACATTGCTACTGTTGCCGACCTGAATGTAGAGGAACTTCTACACTATGAAGCTGATGAGCTTGCAATGCAATATATCCTCTTAGGATTACCTAACCCAATTCTTTGAAGTGTTGATGCTCAAAAGACTGCAAAGGCAATGTGGGAACATATTCATCTTCTTATGGAAG
>OU343222.1:49238221-49348370 GCA_910596185.1 Chrysanthemum makinoi | reverse complement strand
GGCCAATACTTAGCCACCAATATTCACAGGCTGAGGGATTTCAAATATAAGATGAGCGTATTTATCTCATATGCTCATACTATTGCAAGAATCATAGACTAATGGGAGATGTCGTCGCATTCTTTCTACGCATGAGGTATTAGAGGTCAACTTAATATTACCTCAATGTCATCTATTACGCTTCTAAAAGTGTAAAGTATTCTCATTCCTTAATGTGTAATGCAAGAATGCTCTAAGTTGAGCATAACTAGTTAGCAGATTTATCATAAAAGATAAAATCCTACTTCAACTAGTATAATTAATCCTCTAGCATCATTGTACTTATACAACACTATGCTTTATAATTCGTAAACATCTGTATTAACAATAATCTAAACACTCTAAATTACATATTGTTGTTGTCAGCTCATCTTGTTCTTGTACATAAAAATAACAACTAGTCCTATACACAATATAATATATACATGATAAATCCTTAGTTAAAAACATAAGGTTTCCATCCATGTAATAAATTGTTTCAAGTGAAATATACCATTTAAGACTTGCTTGAATAATATATTGCATTTGTGTTAGACTTAAATTTCCGCATTTGTTTATTCCAGATAAACATTTATTCCAAGGTTGTTTGTTTTATTCCCTAAATTCCAAGTGAAGTTGCATTCCAAGCTTAAGGATTAATATCTAGCTTAAATGGAATGATATCTTCAACATGTAAATTTTAAGGATAAACACAATGCTCCCACTTAATGTCAGATGTACTCAAGAGTTATCTTAATTTAATCAAAATCATGTTGTAATTAAATTCAAGATCTCATCTCTTAGATGCGTGATCCAATTCAAACTTGGATTGCATAAATTTTGTATACTACATAAAGATAATATAGATTCATAACCCTTTTGATTACACACCGTCCTCGCAAAAGGTAATCATAAAGAAAGAGTTATAAAATCTAATTGCCATATTCCTCATACAAAGGAAATATATATGACAACTAATTTTCTTTATATAATTAATGTGTGTATATATAAGAAAATCTAATCACAGTCAATTGCTTAAGTATGATTAAAAACTTCCTATTAAATGCCATGCATTAATATGTATACAATTTTGTCCTTGTGAGCCTTTCTTCAAAAGAAACTCATTCCAACCTCATAGGTTAACTGTTAGGCGAATTAAAAATCAAGCTCAAAACTTGATTTGCCTTTTAAGGACTGCATCTTATCATTCATAGTTCAAAAATATTTATCAGATTCAAGTTGTGATAATGTATTTTAGTAGTTAGCTGATTTACAATAATCTTCTAACTTATATCCCTCAACATTGATACTAAAATATCACTCAAGTGATGAGGCATCCTTTCTGATGAATGAGTAATCATTATACTCTATTTAACATTTTCATGTTTAACCTTAGTATGACATTAATAAGAATTTTTAGAAGGTTAGTATTTTGTTGTCAAAACTTTGAGATTTGTATATTCTACTTACTTTTGTGTAGAGACAATTCTAAATACTAGTATTTAAGCAACAATAAATTGTTCTTTATTGGGAACAACAAAATACATTTTAAGTTCTCATCTCTAGATTTGTTAATAAAATGCTTTATAAGATTTTAACAGATTCTTAACTTAAATCAAGACATAATGGAATTCCTTCCAACAACTTTAAAGGGTTTGTAGAAAAACTCTAATTTGTATCACTCTTTAACCAAAAATCAAAGCAACAGCTTTGTATTGGCCAAGCTAAGAGGAACACCAAAACTACAATCTTCAAGCTAGAAGTGTAGATTAATCAAAAATCCGTAAGATTTAGGATTCGATTGGTTTAAGTGGAACCTAAAATCCCTAAGGATTGTGGGTTTTGGTTTTGGTTGTCTTGAATACCTTCTTGGTTTGAACTATATTGAGTGTATCCATGACACACACAATTTTCTAACCTTGATATGTTTTGGAGGTAGAGCAATTAAAGCTATCATGAATCAAACAATATGAATAAGGTTTGATTCAACACATTACACATACCATAATTAAAGTGGTATTCTATGAGTATTAGAATTGTGAAACTTTATCATAATTCCATAGATAACTTAATTCTCTTTGGACCAAATACTTGTCAATTGGGTCGAGCCAAATTGCATATTGAGTATTTATGAACCAAGTGCATGTTATAATGTATATTCCTTGAGTAGTACAAGAACCTTATGTTCATGTGTTCACAAGAAGACATAACTGTTCAAGAATTATATGTTCATGTGTTTACAAGAAAAAATAACATGTCAATAATACATTATAAGTCTTTGAATAATTCAAAGGCCTTATGTTTATGTGTTAACTAGAAGACATAACATTTTTACTATATACTTTATTATAAGTCATTGATAAATTCAAGGACCTTATAATTATGTCTTAACATGTAAGCATTATTATACTAACAAAAGTAATCACGAACGCAAACTCTTGAGTTCTATAGTAATTTCAAGTTAATTTTATACTTCAGAATTATGATAATTATCATATAACCATAATCTAGTTATAAATACCGAATCATGGCTAGCTTCATAATAAGACATATTGAATTCTAAAATGTATGAAGCAATCGTAAATTAGAATTGAAAAGCTTAAAAATGGGGCAATATTGACGGTATACATATCATGTAAGCTTAAAAATGGGGCAATATTGACGGTATACATATCATGTAAGAAAATCTATATAAAGCAATGATATCGTTTGAATACAAAACTTCTTTATTAGTCAAACTGAAACAAAACTTTATAAATCCACATTTGTTGTCGAAGTTTGAGTAGTTTCCTTTGTCACAAAAGAGAACATTCAATTTCTTGTCAGGACTTTACACGCTCACATATAGCTTACCGTGGCGAGAAATTGACTTGAAGAAACAAACCAAATCATGAGAATGTTTGCCATTGACTTTTGTTAATGGTCACGAAACAAACCGAGACTGAAACTATCTTTGTTTAATTTAAATGGCATAAATAACCATGAAATCTACTTAGAGCCTATCATTGAGTTAGTGATAGAAAAGTTACCTTTACTATTGTTTTCGATATCACCTCCCTCCATGCTAACGTGCCACATTGGAGAAATTCCCTAGACATAACCATCCTAAAAGGTCATAAAATACTTCTTATAACCATGAAAACTAATTATAGAATATTATATATTAAAGATAGAAAGTTACCTCTATTACTGATTCCATTCACCTCCTCTTGTGTTGACATCGCCCTTAAGTTTGTATTGAATGCAAGCTTTTCAAGCATCCGCAAGGATACAAATTGAGGGTGGTGCTTGTTATATAAAATTATCGCTATGATACCGAAAAGGAAATTTTGCGCTACATTGGAATCATGACCCAATACTCTAGTGTCCAAGATCCTTTTCGGACTGGTGTGTTTGACGTTCAAGAGCAAATAATTCTACAAGGAGCCAACATATCCACTCATTGTAAGGGTTGTTGTTGCATTAAGGACCTACCAAATTTGTTTAAGTTGCAGTTACAACACTTAATAATTTACATCTCTCTAATGTTGTAATAACATTGTAAATAACTCATCCATCTACAGAGTTTACCATGATATAAAACTTGACAATAATGAGAAGATGACAAACCTTGTCCACGGAACCCCCGCCATGGCTGCAACTGCAACCACAAACGCATTGTGGCTACCCTGCCAACATACGGTAGTCAACCCCCGCCTAACAAAAAAATAGTGTTACATGATGAAGAGGAGGGTGTGGGTGACTCGTAGAAGACACCGACTGTAATGGCACGTTTCATGACGTTCATCATGTAAAGGGAATAGAAATTTGAATGTGTTTCTAATGTAAACAGTAATTTTGGGTTCGTGTAATTTGTGACTTAGAAACTACCATACATTACAAAAATTAGCTGCACTTTCCTTCCATACATCACATATGCCATTTCCTAAAACTATGCAAAGGGTCATCTACTAGACTTCCTAACATTTTTAACTGTCAAATGTTGTCTACCCTTATAACCAATTACAATGAAAATGAAATAGCAGCCTCAAAAAGTGTATATAATGTGCCAAACGGCTCCTTTGAGTTAAGTTCACATCCTTTATAATGATTTTATTTGATAAAAATCAAATAAAAATGTAAACAACGTATAAAATTTCAATTTTCTCGGTTTTAAAGTTATCTACAATCATGTTATCCAAAAAAAAATGCTACACATAACAGAGTTATATACATTATGCAGTTCATAACCCACGAAAATAACGCTACGCATAGCTCGACATAGCACGTAGTCGTGAACTAACAAACCTAAGAACTTCTAAACTCATAGAAGCATCCATTTTACCTAACAAAATGATCATTGAAACCAAAAAACTTTGTATGTTTAACTATGGATTACCGCGACATATTATATTGAACTAATGCATGATTCTAAAGAAAATGATTAAGTGAGGTTATAAGTCATAATGTCAAATATGTGTATACATTTAAAGAGTATGTAAAATAGAATATACCTTGATCCTCAAGTCATATACATAAGCTTGCACGCCACTCTTTTGCGCCGCTTTGTACAATAATACGATCTAAAGCTATTTCAAACTTTTTCATGATTTTGCACATCTTCATGAAGCATTACCTCGTAAACCAACTCAAAACAGGTATGTTGGATTTGTTTGCTTTTTTTCTTCGTAGCTTATGCCTGCACAATAAAATAATAACTCATACACCATCAATATAACATAAACCTGAAATGTTCGTAGTGAAACACCAATTGCCTGCTCAAACCTAAATTACATTCATATTCTATATTTGTATAATTATAAAAAAAATCCATAATATAGAAATAACGTACCATGAAACTAATGCGACTAAACCACATTATTAAGCGCGTAACTTCTTTATCTTTTCACCAAAAGGACGGTAGCGTCTAAAAGCGACATCATATGGCCTACACGATGCCTTGCGAAAAATACATATAGAAAAAAAAAAACTCACACCATTCTCACCACAACCATTCTTATAGCATCGTTGTTTCGTTAATCGCCAGGTGGAGAAAATAGACATGCACAAAATATGATTATTAGCTATACACTCTATTAAATGACCAACCATCAAAAGAGTTTATTAGAATAGCTTTTTTATGTGATGTTTTCCTGTACCTTTTAAATACTATTCGTGATAGGTGCAAAAACCCGAAAGTTAAATAAACGGCTTCCTAAAGGAAGTTTAAGCCAATTACGATAATGAAATTTGGTGCAAAAAAGTAACAGCGTGAGCTTTTCCAATTACAGATGACCCCTTAAGTCGGTAAAATAACCTAATCCAAACACCCCCTTAATCATTTTCCCAAGATAGCAAAACAGAACTTAGGGGGCGGTAAATGCATCATAACGACGGTTGGGTTAGTTGAAAGATGATGGAAGTTTTGCACCAAGCCACCATAGCGCATTATCCTCTATTGGCTCCTAGTACCACCTTGTAAATTCTGTCATTAACTTGGCTACACCATATGGTTTCTCAACACCTAATCTCAATGTTTTCTTTACAATGAATATTTATCCAAAAAAAAAAAGAAATAACACTAAAGATACAAACATTGTCTTAACTGTAAATTGTTATATAAAAAGAGAAATGATAATGGATAATATGTACACGTTAATAATAGACTTACATAAGGAGCTGCGATTCTTGCAGTAGAATGTCCAAAATCCAAGAATATATTAATGCACTGTATTACAAAATCAGTGCCATCATCTTAACTATTTATATAGTTATATATAAAAGAAACATCATCTTAACTTACTTCAAGATCGAGCAGATGAACATTGACGTAGATTGTGCCCAACAATCTGCAAAATCATAACAATGCTTAAAACGGCTACATCATATCTCACTAACCAAAAAATGATAATTAAATGGATACTTTGAAAGATTGAACCTTTTTATCATCAATAGGATTTCATGTAATTCCAATCGTCAATTCAAACAACTAATTTCACAATCACATTATTAATCTCGAAATACCCCAAAATAAAATTATTACCTATAATCAAAATCAAAGACAGCCCTTGATGATCGAATTAAGGTGCACCGAATATCACCGCAGTAACCGACATATCAATAAAACGATTACCATCAGATATCATCATTAGCGATCATCTTCAATATCTATTACTCAAATCACCTGCAACAACCATCCAAATAAACCGTTTAAATCAAGGAAAAATTAAATAAAAAATTATAACAAATTAAATCATCCGAAACTATTTAATCACAAAATAATCGTTAATCATGAAGTGAGAATTAAAAGATTGATCATGAGAAAGAGTAATTGATGAATCAACTGATATTGGAAATCCAACATATATACCCCAAAGATGATCATGAATCGTTTAAGAAAATTAGGGTTTTGGAATGTGCACGAATGTTGAGGGAGGTTATGAACAGTTAAATTGATTTGATAATTTTCTCGATTTGATAAGGTTTTGGAATGTGCAAATAATGTGAGGGAGGTTATGAATCACCTTTGACTGGCATTGAATTTTAGTGTAAAAGCTGCATATATGAGTAGAAATTGAAGTATATTAGTTTGGAAGAAGAAGATAATACACAAAAATGTAGATTGCCTTAGTGGTAGAGGCGTTAGCCTGTGAATGTTGAGACCCATGTTCGATTCTTGAATTCTCCAATTTTTTTTTTATTAATAATGTAACCGGATGTAGTGCCATGGTGGCATTTCCACCTCATCATAGAGGTGCCATGTCAACATTAAAATGCCAAGTAAGCATTAGTGATGTGGCATGTGTAGTCTCATATATATGTATAGATTATGTTGACTAAAACATGTAGTCAAATGTTGAAGTATCTTTACACTATATCATGACATTTGAATGTAGTAGGGCAACAAACATCTTGCGTGTTCAAGTCCTAGTAGAATCATTATTAGAATGTAGTAGGGCAACAAACATCTCACATGTTTAAGTCCTAGTAGAATTCTTATTTACATGTAGTAGGGCAATAAACATCTCATGTGTTTAAGTCCTAGTAGAATTATTAGTTTTCTTTACCTTGCGGTCAAGAGATACCAATAATATTGTTGTTCCTTGCACACACTTTGAGATTTCTCCCAATTGTGTAAGGCACAACATCTTATTATGAAAACAAACAACATGTGATTGATTGTGTAAACAATATGATAATGTCATAGATATTACAAGTAGTTTTAGAACCATAACCTGTAATAAGGAATTGTGAATTATTATTCTATAGATAACGCCAGAGAGCAACAAATGCAACGTGCTATCTTATAAAATAAAATTCAATTTTCCTTTAAGCAATGGTCGTTCATATTCGGAAAGTAATGAATTATTTTAAAGCAAATTTGAAATGATATGGGTGACTAACAAGGAAATAAATCCGTAGCCCACTGAAATTGACAACATTACAGGAATGTTATTTCTTATAAAATGCAATGCTCCCACGGATTTGTCAACATTGTAAGTGTTACATTGCCATAGAAAGCATATAGCGCTTTTATACACTTTCCCATTCTCTTCAAATGCTTACGAGTAGCAATGTACTTAGGTATTGAACAGAGTATATGAAGTCATACTTATTGTAGATAATGGACTAGCCATTCATACTTTCAATTAACTTATTACTCCTTTATTGTCTACATTGCCCCAAGGGTATTTAGCACTTTAGGAATAATAAGAGTCCAAGAAAATTACCTAGTAAATATTCTAGTAATTTTTTATTCTTTTGCGGTTTAAACTCATACATCGTGACAAGTGCAAGATGTCATTTATTTTGGTAGCTATAAACAAAATGTTTTCTAGTTACATAAAATATTATATCTTTCAATTATTTTCAAGACCTTAAAGGGGTAATGAAAGATCACAAATGAGTTTAATAGTTTGTAATCCTTATCTTAGTTAGTCAACTAAGGAGAAAAGATAGTAATAAGTCTCACTCTTCTTACCAGGAAAAGAGACTAAGTTTGTCTTTTAAAGAAAAACAACTTTGTTTACGAATTATGTTGCAACAACACAATTTTATCAGAACATAGAAAGTTCAATTATAGTATTTTCGATAATTACATTCTTAAAAGAATTAACTACCCAATTATTTACTAATTAAGACTAAGATACATCTTGCACTCCCACTTATTTACCGAGGTCCTGACCAGGTGAGTAACTAAGTAGGACAAGAGGTGTTAGCGAAGCGTTAATTGCATAATGCAACTTTTAGATTTATGAGACTGTTTAAGGCATTAGTATCAAATAATAATGTCAAAAGCATGTTTAGTTCTCATCTTATGCCTCGGGTTCAAGGTCTGACCAAGCCAACTCGAATAAGTCGACCAAGTATGAACTTGCAAAAATAACCAAAGGTCTGACCTAAGAGAGATAATCACCATGGGTTGGAAAGGCCCTAAGGTCTGACAAAAGAAGTCAATGCAAATG
The DNA here is from genome assembly GCA_910596185.1 of Chrysanthemum makinoi. NCBI lineage: Eukaryota > Viridiplantae > Streptophyta > Magnoliopsida > Asterales > Asteraceae > Chrysanthemum > Chrysanthemum makinoi. Next base: position 49,339,908 of record OU343222.1, on the reverse strand, counting down.
CACGTGTTCATAGTTGGATGACATAGACTTAAAATTAACAAATAGGTATGCACATAAATGTGGTAAAAGTCGTGTACAAAGAAGCATGCAAAACAACTTTGTAACACTTATTTTAAAACTTTTAGTAATGACACTGTAGTGATCATCATGGTTCACCAGTAGCTCCAATCAAACGCAGGGAGGCGAGGACTAGGTCCGCGCTAGGCTATAACCGAAATCCTTTATGTGTGACTGCCTCCTTCCTTTATAGTTTGTTCTAGTGGGTGAGCCGTACATCCCAAGTGTCCATAGCGTCTAGTTTTTAAATTCATGAAAAACTTGTTTCAATAGTTTAGATCACTTTATTTAACAAAAACAATTTTCCACGAAACAAATTGCGGTCACAATGAGCATGATATTTAAGCGTGTAAATAAAGACCAATTTTGATGTTATGATTACGATATGTATTATTCCATATTGCATACGTTAGGTATAAAAACAAGTAACAATTATGCACATACGGAATCACAAACATATAAACATAAACATCAATATATAAACACATATTGTTCGAAGTTCTCTTGCGAGTCTTCCCCAAAAGGAGAACCATAAGACCGTCACTAGGTACAAAACCTAGATCGCCCATACATCACAAAAAGCAATTGAGTGGGTCTTGTGGCGGAAAAACACATAAAAGCATGGCAAACTTAATTAACAATTATTACTCTATTTTATGTATTTAATAAACAATATGTAATTCTAATTATCAATATAATTCTAATTAACAATTAATTCTAATTAACCTTTAATTCTAATTAACAAATTTAATTCCAATTAACAAATTAATTCTAATTAACAATTTAATTTAATTTGTGTGTGTCTTGTTATTTTTTATTAATAATTTGACAAGTATTGCATATAGTTGTCAAAACAAAAATTAAACGAATAACTAATTAAAGCGTGTAACCCATAATCGCAAAAACGAGATGGCTCGTGATGCCACTGTTGGGATTATATTATAGTTAGCCAAGTAACGCAAAACGAAAGTACGCAACGAAATTGGATCTAGTAAATGCAATTAGGTAAACACGTATTTAAAAAACAATAAATAATAAAAGGTAAATAGAAAACTAACCTTTGGCGACAACTGCACGCTATCAAACGAACAAGAAAACCAAAGAAACCAAGTATCTAAAATAGATACCTCTACGAGTATCACACACAAACACTTAAAACAAGTAATGTTCAAACGCTAGTCGAGAACGTTTAAAACAATCAACCCTTAAATTACTTGAATATCACGAACAAATAAAACCAAGAACATCTTCTTTATTCTCGCGAGAACCACTAGAACTGTCCGAGAACTGCTCCATGTATTACCCGATATCGGACAAAGCTTGTCCGATATCTTACACCCTTTCGCTGATAAATACAAACAGAAAACAACCCTTTTCTTGCATTGTACGTCGACCGTGAGCCAGCAAGAACTAACCAAAAGAAACCTTAACATCTTGAAACAAAACGTGCATGTAAGGTTCATGAATCAAAACCAAAACCAAACCTTAATCGGTTTGTGTATAAACCGATTGGTTAGAGAACCCTCAAGTGGGAATCGAATTTGGCAGAGATCATCAGGATAGTATATCGTGAGTTAGGGATATCAATGAATCGTTATTTTTATTTTTATTTTTTCTTAATGGTAAATTTTATTAAGAATAGAGCCAACAAAGGCAAGTACAAACAAGCACTAAGCATAACACAACTGTTAGGACACATCCCTAACAATCTATGCTAAGGCTAAACACCAAATGGCCAAAATAATATCCACACCAAAACAAAACAAACTCAAACAATACAAAAGAAAAGAAGATCAATGAAACCAATAACACAGACCACTAACTCCTACAGACAATCTCGGATCTATAAACGTAGGGACCAACCAAACCGCTCTACACCACCACCATACTATAGATAACAAACAAAGCTTCAAATCTTTAACCATAGAGAACCAATCCTATCCAAGGCCAAAAGCAGCATCCAATTGAAATCAAGCAACCATAACAGTAGGAGTGCCAATGTGGCAATCTAGAGGAGGCTACCTCCTTAAAAAACCTATTCAAAGTAAAACCACAAGGGAAAAACCTTAAAATAGGAAAAAGAGCGTAACCCTCCCCAAGACCTCCCCAACCAACAAACCCCATGATAGCCAGAAATATAAGCACAAACTCCACAACCCAAGCTACCACTAGACTTTGAGAGCCGGAAATTGCCCCACCACCACATACCATCGCAAGCACAAAAACTTTCCAACCCCTCATCAACAAAGTCCTGTACCAATAACATGAAAAACAGATAACAATATCATGATTAGAATCAACCATAATCCTAATAAAAGGATTCCAGATCCTATTACATTCCGAAGCGTAGCATTTAACCAAACATCCTCCACATCATTGACAAGACTACCCATTATCATTATTATCATTGAGAAGCTCCTCCATCATTCTCCTATAATAAGAATTCCTATCAATCTGGAACTCCCATATTTTAGCAGATCAATAGTGTTGAACTGACTTTCAATTTCTGACCCAAAAGCTTCATTCTCACATTTTCCACAACAATTTTAAATAAACTGTCCTCATCTCCAAACTCCTTTTTGAAACATCTAAAATTTCTTTCTTGCCACAAAAAGTATACACAAGCACCCCATACCAGCCTTTGTATAATACTCCATATAGAATTAGAAGCAGGTTTATTAGAAATAAAGGAAATCACACTAGCCCATTCATTAGACACACCCTCCAATTTAGCCATGGGCTTCAACCTCTCCCACAGACTCTTAGCATAAGTACAAGAGAAAAAGAGATGACTATGTGACTCATTCTCTTGATTACACAAATAACAGGTCATACTTGGCACATCAATCCATCTAGATATCCTATCAAGAGTCTTTAATCTTCCCTTAATTGCAACCCACAAGATGAAAGCATGTCTTGGTATACTTTGGTTGAACCAGACATGCTTGTACCAAATAACTTTAGGACCTTCAACACAAACAACATCCCAAATTTCTTTAACAGAAAACTCCTTCACAACGCCCATTTTATCAACCCAAACAGTCCTATCCTCAATTTCAGGTTCTAATTTAGGCACAGGAACATTAGTAACCTCTCCAAATCTGTCCTCCCATTCAATAGGCCAAACCCATTCATTATTTTGTATCATATCCACAACTCTACCTTTCAGATTCATATTAGCCTGCGCTAACATTCTATGGCTAATAAGTTTACTCAAAGGACCATGAGCGTACATTTATCAAACCATACATTGCACTCCTTACCATTTCCAATTTTAACCTGAACAAAATTCTTAATTTTATCTCTTAAGTCCAGCAATTGTTTCCAAGACCAAGAGTAACCTCTATTTAGCTCAACATCCCACATACTCCTACCCTTCAACCAATAAATATTCACCCATTTAACCCAAATAGAATCCTTCCTACTAACAATGTTCCAAACATGCTTTGCCATGAGAGTTTCATTCCAAAGCTTCACAGATTTCAACCCCAAACCCCCCTGATCCTTAGGTTTACACACATCTTTCCAAGCTACACTAGCCATTCCTCTAACAGACTCACCCCTTATCCACAAAAACTTCTTAAACAGTTTATCAATTTGACTACATATACTAGCAGGTAACATAAAAAGTGAAGACCAATAAGCTTGTAAAGAATACAATATAGAAGATATGAGTTGTAACCTGCCAAAGATAGGATAGATCTTTGTTCCTCCAGTCACCAATACTTTTCTTAATAGCTTCAATCAAAGGCTTGCAATCTTTATCAGTCAACCTTTTCGACACCAAAGGAACGCCCAAATATTTAATAGGAAGCTTCCCTTCATTAAACGGCATCACAAATTTAATACTTTCAATCACAGCCACCACATTTCCAAAAAGCTTCACTCTTTAGTCATGCTGGGATGTAGACCGAACTTAAACAACTCATCCAACCCCTTCTTAGAATAGACGCAGATATTAAGTCCCCATGGCAAAGCATCAACAAATCATCCGCAAAACATAAACTAGTGATTTTGAGCTCCTTACAACCCCAATGATATTTAAAGTTTTTCTCAATCTTCACATTCCTTTGTACCATCGATTTAATACTTCCATCACAAGTGTAAATAGATAGGGAAATGGGGTCCCTTGCCTCAAACCTCTACCCGCCTTGAAGAAACCATGAGACTCACCATTTATACAAACAGAAAATGAAGCCGTAGTTAAACATGTCATAATCCAATGAATCATAACTGGATGAAACCCAAACTGTTTTAACGTGAACTCTAAGAATTGCCAATTGACTGTATCATAGGCTTTTTGTATATCAATTTTAAAAGCACATCTACTAGATCCCCCCCAAGAGTTCCAATTATAACCCCTCATAAGCTCCTGAGTTAAAAGGATATTATCACTAATTTGTCTCCCGGGTATAAAAGCACTTTGATTCAAGTGTATATAATGTGCCAAACGGCTCCTTTGAGTTAAGTTCACATCCTTTGATAATGATTTTTATTTGATAAAAATCAAATAAAAATGTAAACAACGTATAAAATTTCAATTTTCTGGTTTTTAAAGTTATCTACAATCATGTTATAAAAAACGCTACACATAACAGAGTTATATACATTATGCAGTTCATAACCCACGAAAATAACGCTACACATAGCTCGACATAGCACGTAGCTGTAACTAACAAACCTAAGAACTTCTAAACTCAGAGAAGCATCCATTTTACCTAACAAAATGATCATTGAAACCCAAAAACTTTGTATGTTTAACTATGGATTAGCGCCTCGCACATATTATATTGAACTAATGCATGATTCTAAAGAAAATGATTAAGTGAGGTTATAAGTCATAATGTCAAATATGTGTATACATTTAAAGAGTATGTAAAATAGAATATACCTTGATCCTCAAGTCATATACATAAGCTTGCACGTCACTCTTTTGCACATGTGTACAATAATACGATCAGCAAAGCTATTTCAAACTCTTTTTCAGCTGCATTTTGCACATCTTCATGAAGCATTACCTCGTAAACCAACTCAAACAGTATGTTGGATTTGTTTGCTTTTCAGTAGCTTATGCCTGCACAATAAAATAATAACTCATACACCATCAATATAACATAAACCTGAAATGTTCGTAGTGAAACACCAATTGCCTGCTCAAACCTAAATTACATTCATATTCTATATTTTGTATAATTATATAAAAAAAATCCATAATATAGAAATAATGCCATGAAACTAATGCGACTAAACCACATTATTAAGCGCGTAACTTCTTTATCTTTTCACCAAAAGGACGTAGCAGCTAAAACGACATCATATGGCCTTACACGATGCCTTGCGAAAAATACATATAGAAAAAAAAAAAAAAACTCACACACCATTCACCACAACCATTCTTATAGCATCGTTGTTCGTTAATCAGCAGGTAGGAGCCGAAAATAGACATGCACAAAATATGATTATTAGCTATACACTCTATTAAATGACCAACCATCAAAAGAGTTTATTAGAATAGCTTTTTTATGTGATGTTTTCCTGTACCTTTTAAATACTATTCGTGATAGGTGTGCAAAAACCTGAAAGTTAAATAAACGGCTTCCTAAAGGTGGAAGTTTAAGCCAATTCTGGATAATGAAATTTGGTGCAAAAAGTAACAAGTGAGCTTTTCCATTACAGATGACCCCTTAAGTCGGTAAAATAACCTAATCCAAACACCCCCTTAATCATTTTCCCAAGATAGCAAAACAGAACTTAGGGGCCGAGTAAATGCATCATAACGACGGTTGGGTTGAAAGATGATGGAAGTTTTGCACCAAGCCACCATAGCGGCATTATCGGCTCTATTGGCTCCTAGTACCACCTTGTAAATTCTGTCATTAACTTGGCTACACCATATGGTTTCTCAACACCTAATCTCAATGTTTTCTTTACAATGAATATTTATCCAAAAAAAAAAGAAATAACACGGCAGCATACAACGTACCATTGTCTTAACTGTGTAAATTGTTATATAAAAAGAGAAATGATAATGGATAATATGTACACGTTAATAATAGACTTACATAAGAGAGCGATTCTTGCAAGAATGTCCAAAATCCAAGAATATATTACGTAATCATTACAAAATCAGTGCCATCATCTTAACTATTTATATAGTTATATATAAAAGAAACATCATCTTAACTTACTTCAAGATCAGAAGCAGATGCGAACATTGACGTAGATTGTGCCCAACAATCTGCAAAATCATAACAATGCTTAAAACGGCTACATCATATCTCACTAACCAAAAAATGATAATTAATGCGGATACTTTGAAAGATTGAACCTTTTTATCATCAATAGGATTTCATGTAATTCCAATCGTCAATTCAAACAACTAATTTCACAATCACATTATTAATCTCGAAATACCCCAAAATAAAATTATTACCTATAATCAAAATCAAACACCCTTGATGATCGAATTAAGGTGCACCTGAATATCACCGTGCAACTTCGACATATCAATAAAACGATTACCATCAGATATCATCATTAGCGATCATCTTCAATATCTATTACTCAAATCACCTGCAACAACCATCCAAATAAACCGTTTAAATCAAGGAAAAATTAAATAAAAAATTATAACAAATTAAATCATCCGAAACTATTTAATCACAAAATAATCGTTAATCATGAAGTGAGAATTAAAAGATTGATCATGAGAAAGAGTAATTGATGAATCAACTGATATTGGAAATCCAACATATATACCCCAAAGATGATCATGAATCGTTTAAGAAAATTAGGGTTTTGGAATGTGCAGCGAATGTTGAGGGGAGGTTATGAACAGTTAAATTGATTTGATAATTTTTCTGATTTGATAAGGTTTTGGAATGTGCAGCGAATGTTGAGGGGAGGTTATGAATCACCTTTGACTGGCATTGAATTTTAGTGTAAAAGCTGCATATATGAGTAGAAATTGAAGTATATTAGTTTGGAAGAAGAAGATAATACACAAAAATGTAGATTGCCTTAGTGGTAGAGGCGTTAGCCTGTGAATGTTGAGACCCATGTTCGATTCTTGAATTCTCCAATTTTTTTTTTATTAATAATGTAACCGGATGTAGTGCCATGGTGGCATTTCCACCTCATCATAGAGGTGCCATGTCAACATTAAAATGCCAAGTAAGCATTAGTGATGTGGCATGTGTAGTCTCATATATATGTATAGATTATGTTGACTAAAACATGTAGTCAAATGTTGAAGTATCTTTACACTATATCATGACATTTGAATGTAGTAGGGCAACAAACATCTTGCGTGTTCAAGTCCTAGTAGAATCATTATTAGAATGTAGTAGGGCAACAAACATCTCACATGTTTAAGTCCTAGTAGAATTCTTATTTACATGTAGTAGGGCAATAAACATCTCATGTGTTTAAGTCCTAGTAGAATTATTAGTTTTTTTACCTTGCGGTCAAGAGATACCAATAATATTGTTGTTCCTTGCACACACTTTGAGATTTCTCCCAATTGTGTAAGGCACAACATCTTATTATGAAAACAAACAACATGTGATTGATTGTGTAAACAATATGATAATGTCATAGATATTACAAGTAGTTTTAGAACCATAACCTGTAATAAGGAATTGTGAATTATTATTCTATAGATAACGCTTCAGAGAGCAACAGCAGAAATGCAACGTGCTATCTTATAAAATAAAATTCAATTTTCCTTTAAGCAATGGTCGTTCATATTCGGAAAGTAGTGAATTATTTTAAAGCAAGTTTGAAATGATATGGGTGACTAACAAGGAAATAAATCCCGTAGCTCCCACTGAAATTGACAACATTATAGGAATGTTATTTCACTATAAAATGCAATGCTCCCACTGGATTTGTCAACATTGTAAGTGTTACATTGCCAGTAGAAAGCATATAGCAGTTTTATACACTTTCCCATTCTCTTCAAATGCCTACGAGTAGCAATGTACTTAGGTATTGAACATATATATGAAGTTATTGTAGATAATGGACTAGCCATTCATACTTTCAATTAACTTGAATATTTAGCATGCAATTCCTCCTTTATCGTACATAACCCAAGGGTATTTAGCACTTTAGGAATAATAAGAGTCCAAGAAAATTACCTAGTAAATATTCTAGTAATTTTATTCTTTGCGTTTAAACTCATACATCGTGACAAGTGCAAGATGTCATTTATTTTGGTAGCTATAAACAAAATGTTTTCTAGTTACATAAAATATTATATCTTTCAATTATTTTCAAGACCTTAAAGGGGTAATGAAAGATCACAAATGAGTTTAATAGTTTGTAATCCTTATCTTAGTTAGTCAACTAAGGAGAAAAGATAGTAATAAGTCTCACTCTTCTTACCAGGAAAAGAGACTAAGTTTGTCTTTTAAAGAAAAACAACTTTGTTTACGAATTATGTTGCAACAACACAATTTTATCAGAACATAGAAAGTTCAATTATAGTATTTTCGATAATTACATTCTTAAAAGAATTAACTACCCAATTAATTACTAATTAAGACTAAGATACATCTTGCACTCCCACTTATTTACCAGAGGTGGTCCGACTGAGTAACTAAGTAGGACAGGTAAGCGACGAGGCATTGCATAATGCAACTCTTAGATTTATGAGAATGTTTAAGGCATTAGTATCAAGTAATAATGTCAAAAGCATGTTTAGTTCTCATCTTATGCCTCGGGTTCAAGGTCTGACCAAGCCAACTCGAAATAAGTCGACCAAGTATGAACTTTTAAAAATAACCAAAGGTCGACCTAAGAGATAATCACCATGGGTTGGAAAGGCCCTAAGGTCTGACAAAAGAAGTCAATGCAAATGCACGTGTTCATAGTTGGATGACATAGACTTAAAATTAACAAATAGGTATGCACATAAATGTGGTAAAAGTCGTGTACAAAGAAGCATGCAAAACAACTTTGTAACACTTATTTTAAAAACTTTTAGTCATGACACTGTAGTGATCATCATGGTTCACGGTAGCTCCAATCAAACTCGCAGGGAGGCGGAGGACTAGGTCCGCGCTAGGCTATAACCGGAAATCCTTTATGTGTGACTGCGCGCACCTCCTTCCTTTATAGTTTGTTCTAGTGGGTGAGCCGTACATCCAAAGTGTCCATAGCGTCTAGTTTTTAAATTCATGAAAAACTTGTTTCAATATTTTAGGTCACTTTATTTAACAAAAACAATTTTCCATGAAACAAATTGCAGGTCACAATGAGCATGATATTTAAGCGTGTAAATAAAGACCAATTTTGATGTTATGATTACGATATGTATTATTCCATATTGCATACAGTTAGGTATAAAAAACAAGTAACAATTATGCACATCACAAACATATAAACATAAACATCAATATAAACACATATTGTTCTGAGTTCTCTTGCGAGTCTTCCCCAAAAGGAGAACCATAAGACCGTCACTAGGTACGAAACCTAGATCGCCCCATACATCACAAAAAGCAATTGAGTGGGTCTTGTGGCCGGAAAAACACATAAAAAGCATGGCAAACTTAATTAACAATTATTACTCTATTTTATGTATTTAATAAACAATATGTAATTCTAATTATCAATATAATTCTAATTAACAATTAATTCTAATTAACCTTTAATTCTAATTAACAAATTTAATTCCAATTAACAAATTAATTCTAATTAACAATTTAATTTAATTTGTGTGTGTCTTGTTATTTTTTATTAATAATTTGACAAGTATTGCATATAGTTGTCAAAACAAAAATTAAACGAATAACTAATTAAAGCGTGTAACCCATAATCGCAAAAACGAGATGGCTCGTGATGCCACTGTTGGGATTATATTATAGTTAGCCAAGTAACGCAAACGAAAATGCAAACAAATTGGATCTAGTAAATGCAATTAGGTAAACACGTATTTAATAAACAATAAATAATAAAAGGTAAATAGAAAACTAACCTTGGCGACAATGCACGCTATCAAACGAACAAGAAAACCAAAGAAACCAAGTATCTAAAATAGATACCTCTACGAGTATCACACACAAACACTTAAAACAAGTACGTTCGAATAAACGCTAGTCGAGAACGTTTAAAACAATCAACCCTTAAATTACTTGAATATCACGAACAAATAAAACCAAGAACATCTTCTCTTTATTCTGCCCGAGAACCACTAGAACTGTCCGAGAACTGCTCCATGTATTACCCGATATCGGACAAAGCTTGTCCAATATCTTACACCCTTTTCTGTCTGATAAATACAAACAGAAAACAACCCTTTTCTTGCATTGTACGTCGATCGGAGCCAGAAGAACTAACCAAAAGAAACCTTAACATCTTGAAACAAAACGTGCATGTAAGGTTCATGAATCAAAACCAAAACCAAACCTTAATCGGTTTGTGTATAAACCGATTGGTTAGAGAACCCTCAAGTGGGAATCGAATTTGGCAGAGATCATCAGGATAGTATATCGTGAGTTAGGGATATCAATGAATCGTTATTTTTATTTTTATTTTTTCTTAATGGTAAATTTTATTAAGAATAGAGCCAACAAAGGCAAGTACAAACAAGCACTAAGCATAACACAACTGTTAGGACACATCCCTAACAATCTATGCTAAACACCAAATGGCCAAAATAAAATCCACACCAAAACAAAACAAACTCAAACAATACAAAAGAAAAGAAGATCAATGAAACCAATAACACAGACCACTAACTCCTACAGCATACTCTGGATCTATAAAACAGAAAGGGACCAACCAAACTGCTCTACACCACCACCATATACTATAGGAGATAACAGTCACAAAGCTTCAAATCTTTAACCATAGAGAACCAATCCTATCCAAGGCCAAAAGCAGCATCCAATTGAAATCCTGCAACCATAACCAGAGGAGTGCCAATGTGGCAATCTAGAGGAGGCTACCTCCTTAAAAAACCTATTCAAAGTAAAACCACAAGGGAAAAACCTTAAAATAGGAAAAAGAGCGTAACCCTCCCCAAGACCTCCCCAACCAACAAACCCCATGATAGCCAGAAATATAAGCACAAACTCCACAACCCAGAAGCTACCACTAGACTTTGAGAGCTGGAAATTGCCCCACCACCACATACCATCAGCAAGCACAAAAACTTTCCAACCCTGCATCAACAAAGTCCTGTACCAATAACATGAAAAAGGATAACAATATCATGATTAGAATCAACCATAATCCTAATAAAAGGATTCCAGATCCTATTACATTCCCAGAAGCCAGTAGCATTTAACCAGCAACCATCCTCCACATCATTGACAAGACTACCCATTATCATTATTATCATTGAGAAGCTCCTCCATCATTCTCCTATAATAAGAATTCCTATCAATCTGGAACTCCCATATTTTAGCAGCATCAATAGTGTTGGAACTGACTTTCAATTTCTGACCCAAAAGCTTCATTCTCACATTTTCCACAACAATTTTAAATAAACTGTCCTCATCTCCAAACTCCTTTTTGAAACATCTAAAATTTCTTTCTTGCCACAAAAAGTATACACAAGCACCCCATACCAGCCTTTGTATAATACTCCATATAGAATTAGAAGCAGGTTTATTAGAAATAAAGGAAATCACACTAGCCCATTCATTAGACACACCCTCCAATTTAGCCATGGGCTTCAACCTCTCCCACAGACTCTTAGCATAAGTACAAGAGAAAAAGAGATGACTATGTGACTCATTCTCTTGATTACACAAATAACAGGTCATACTTGGCACATCAATCCATCTAGATATCCTATCAAGAGTCTTTAATCTTCCCTAAGCAACCACAAGATGAAAGTATGGTATACTTTGGTTGAACCGACATGCTTGTACCAAATAACTTTAGGACCTTCAACAAAACAACATCCCAAATTTCTTTAACGAAAACTCCTTGCACCCATTTTATCAACCCAACAGTATCCTCATTTCGGTTCTAATTTAGGCACAGAACATAGTAACCTTCAACTCCCATTCAATAGGCCAAACCCATTCATTATTTTGTATCATATCCACAACTCTACCTTTCAGATTCATATTAGCTCTACATTCTATGGCTAATTTACTCAAGGACCATGAGTGCATTTATCAAACATACATTGCATTCTTACCATTTTATTAACTCAAATTTAATTTTATCTCTTAAGTCCGCAATTGTTTCAAGACCAAGAGTAACCTCTATTTAACTCAACATCCCACATACTCCTACCCTGCAACCAATAAATATTCACCCATTTCACCCAAATAGAATCCTTCCTACTGATAGTGTTCCAAACATGCTTGGCCATAAGGGTCTCATTCCAAAACTTAACAAATTTCAACCCCAAACCCCCTGATCCTTAGGTTTACACACATCTTTCCAAGCTACACTAGCCATACTCTCTAACGACTCACCCCTTATCCACAAAACTTTAAAACAGTTTATCAATTTGACTACATATACTAGCAGGCAACATAAAAAGAGAAGACCAGTAAGCTTGTAATGAATACAATATAGAAGATATGAGTTGTAACCTGCCAGCATAGGATAGATCTTTGTTTCTCCAGTCACCAATCCTTTTCTTAATAGCTTCAATCAAAGGCTTGCAATCTTTATCAGTCAACCTTTTCGACACCAAAGGAACGCCCAAATATTTAATAGGAAGCTTCCCTTCATTAAACGGCATCACAAATTTAATACTTTCAATCACAACCACATTTCCAAAAAAGCTTCACTCTTAGTCATGCGGGATGTAGACCGAACTTAAACAACTCATCCAACCCCCTTCTTAGAATAGACGCAGATATTAAGTCCCCATGGCAAAGCATCAACAAATCATCCGCAAAACATAAACTAGTGATTTTGAGCTCCTTACAACCCCAATGATATTTAAAGTTTTTCTCAATCTTCACATTCCTTTGTACCATCAGATTTAATACTTCCATCACAAGTGTAAATAGATAAGGGGAAATGGGGTCCCCTTGCCTCAAACCTCTACCCGCCTTGAAGAAACCATGAGACTCACCATTTATACAAACAGAAAATGAAGCCGTAGTTAAACATGTCATAATCCAATGAATCATAACTGGATGAAACCCAAACTGTTTTAACGTGAACTCTAAGAATTGCCAATTGACTGTATCATAGGCTTTTTGTATATCAATTTAAAAGCACATACTAGATCCCCCCCAAGAGTTCCAATTATAACCCCTCATAAGCTCCTGAGTTAAAAGGATATTATCACTAATTTGTCTCCCCGGGTATAAAAACTTTGATTCAAGTGTATATAATGTGCCAAACGGCTCCTTTGAGTTAAGTTCACATCCTTTGATAATGATTTTTATTTGATAAAAATCAAATAAAAATGTAAACAACGTATAAAATTTCAATTTTCTGGTTTTTAAAGTTATCTACAATCATGTTATCCAAAAAAAAACGCTACACATAACAGAGTTATATACATTATGCAGTTCATAACCCACGAAAATAACGCTACACATAGCTCGACATAGCACGTAGCTGTAACTAACAAACCTAAGAACTTCTAAACTCAGAGAAGCATCCATTTTACCTAACAAAATGATCATTGAAACCCAAAAACTTTGTATGTTTAACTATGGATTAGCGCCTCGCACATATTATATTGAACTAATGCATGATTCTAAAGAAAATGATTAAGTGAGGTTATAAGTCATAATGTCAAATATGTGTATACATTTAAAGAGTATGTAAAATAGAATATACCTTGATCCTCAAGTCATATACATAAGCTTGCACGTCACTCTTTTTGCAGTCAGTTTGTACAATAATACGATCTCGCAAAGCTATTTCAAACTCTTTTCACTGCATTTTGCACATCTTCATGAAGCATTACCCGTAAACCAACTCTCAAAGGTATGTTGGATTTGTTTGCTTTTTCTTCGTAGCTATGCTGCCTCACAATAAAATAATAACTCATACACCATCAATATAACATAAACCTGAAATGTTCGTAGGAAACAATTGCCTGCTCAAACCTAAATTACATTCATATTCTATATTTTGTATAATTATATAAAAAAAATCCATAATATAGAAATAATGACCATGAAACTAATGCGACTAAACCACATTATTAAGCGTGCAACTTCTTTATCTTTTCACCAAAAGGACGTGTAGCCTAAAACGACATCATATGGCCTTTACGATGCCTTGCGAAAAATACATATAGAAAAAAAAAAAACTCACACCATTCTCACCACAACCATTCTTATAGCATGTTCAAGTTAATTCGCAGGTAGGGCCGAAAATAGACATGCACAAAATATGATTATTAGCTATACACTCTATTAAATGACCAACCATCAAAAGAGTTTATTAGAATAGCTTTTTTATGTGATGTTTTCCTGTACCTTTTAAATACTATTCGTGATAGGTGTGCAAAAACCTGAAAGTTAAATAAACGGCTTCCTAAAGGTGGAAGTTTAAGGCAATTCTGGATAATGAAATTTGGTGCAACGCTGAGCTTTTCCAATTACAGATGACCCCTTAAGTCGGTAAAATAACCATCCAAACACCCCTTAATCATTTTCCCAAGATAGCAAAACGAACTTAGGGGCGAGTAAATGCATCATAACGACGGTTGGGTTGAAAGATGATGGAAGTTTTGCACCGAGCCACCATAGCGGCATTATCGGCTCTATTGGCTCCTAGTACCACCTTGTAAATTCTGTCATTAACTTGGCTACACCATATGGTTTCTCAACACCTAATCTCAATGTTTTCTTTACAATGAATATTTATCCAAAAAAAAAAGAAATAACACGGCAGCATACAACGTACCATTGTCTTAACTGTGTAAATTGTTATATAAAAAGAGAAATGATAATGGATAATATGTACACGTTAATAATAGACTTACATAAGGAGTTGCGATTCTTGCAGTAGAATGTCCAAAATCCAAGAATATATTACGCACCATTACAAAAATCGCCATCATCTTAACTATTTATATAGTTATATATAAAAGAAACATCATCTTAACTTACTTCAAGATCAGAAGCAGATGCGAACATTGACGTAGATTGTGCCCAACAATCTGCAAAATCATAACAATGCTTAAAACGGCTACATCATATCTCACTAACCAAAAAATGATAATTAATGCGGATACTTTGAAAGATTGAACCTTTTTATCATCAATAGGATTTCATGTAATTCCAATCGTCAATTCAAACAACTAATTTCACAATCACATTATTAATCTCGAAATACCCCAAAATAAAATTATTACCTATAATCAAAATCAAAGACAGCCCTTGATGATCGAATTAAGGTGCACCTGAATATCACCGTGCAACTTCGACATATCAATAAAACGATTACCATCAGATATCATCATTAGCGATCATCTTCAATATCTATTACTCAAATCAACCATCCAAATAAACCGTTTAAATCAAGGAAAAATTAAATAAAAAATTATAACAAATTAAATCATCCGAAACTATTTAATCACAAAATAATCGTTAATCATGAAGTGAGAATTAAAAGATTGATCATGAGAAAGAGTAATTGATGAATCAAGCGATATTGGAAATCCAACATATATACCCCAAAGATGATCATGAATCGTTTAAGAAAATTAGGGTTTTGGAATGTGCAGCGAATGTTGAGGGGAGGTTATGAACAGTTAAATTGATTTGATAATTTTTCTGATTTGATAAGGTTTTGGAATGCGCAATGGTATTGAGGGGAGGTTATGAATCACCTTTGACTGGCATTGAATTTTAGTGTAAAAGCTGCATATATGAGTAGAAATTGAAGTATATTAGTTTGGAAGAAGAAGATAATACACAAAAATGTAGATTGCCTTTAGAGAGCGTAGCCTGTGAATGTTGAGACCCATGTTCGATTCTTGAATTCTCCAATTTTTTTTTTATTAATAATGTAACCGGATGTAGTGCCATGGTGGCATTTCCACCTCATCATAGAGGTGCCATGTCAACATTAAAATGCCAAGTAAGCATTAGTGATGTGGCATGTGTAGTCTCATATATATGTATAGATTATGTTGACTAAAACATGTAGTCAAATGTTGAAGTATCTTTACACTATATCATGACATTTGAATGTAGTAGGGCAACAAACATCTTGCATGTTCAAGTCCTAGTAGAATCATTATTAGAATGTAGTAGGGCAACAAACATCTCACATGTTTAAGTCCTAGTAGAATTCTTATTTACATGTAGTAGGGCAATAAACATCTCATGTGTTTAAGTCCTAGTAGAATTATTAGTTTTCTTTACCTTGTGGTCAAGAGATACCAATAATATTGTTGTTCCTTGCACACACTTTGAGATTTCTCCCAATTGTGTAAGGCACAACATCTTATTATGAAAACAAACAACATGTGATTGATTGTGTAAACAATATGATAATGTCATAGATATTACAAGTAGTTTTAGAACCATAACCTGTAATAAGGAATTGTGAATTATTATTCTATAGATAACGCCAGAAAACGCACAGAAATGCAACGTGCTATCTTATAAAATAAAATTCAATTTTCCTTTAAGCAATGGTCGTTCATATTCGGAAAGTAATGAATTATTTTAAAGCAAATTTGAAATGATATGGGTGACTAACAAGGAAATAAATCGTAGCTCCACTGAAATTGACAACATTACAAGAATGTTATTTCAGTTATAAAATGCAATGCTCCCACTGGATTTGTCAACATTGTAAGTGTTACATTGCCAATAGAAAGCATATAGCAGTTTTATACACTTTCCCATTCTCTTCAAATGCTTACGAGTAGCAATGTACTTAGGTATGAACGAGTATATGAAGTCATACTTATTGTAGATAATGGACTAGCCATTCATACTTTCAATTAACTTGAATATTTAGCATGCAATTCCTCCTTTATCGTCTACATAACCCCAAGGGTATTTAGCACTTTAGGAATAATAAGAGTCCAAGAAAATTACCTAGCGAACATTCTAGTAATTTCTTTTTCTTTTTGTTTAAACTCATACATCGTGACAAGTGCAAGATGTCATTTATTTTGGTAGCTATAAACAAAATGTTTTCTAGTTACATAAAATATTATATCTTTCAATTATTTTCAAGACCTTAAAGGGGTAATGAAAGATCACAAATGAGTTTAATAGTTTGTAATCCTTATCTTAGTTAGTCAACTAAGGAGAAAAGATAGTAATAAGTCTCACTCTTCTTACCAGGAAAAGAGACTAAGTTTGTCTTTTAAAGAAAAACAACTTTGTTTACGAATTATGTTGCAACAACACAATTTTATCAGAACATAGAAAGTTCAATTATAGTATTTTCGATAATTACATTCTTAAAAGAATTAACTACCCAATTAATTACTAATTAAGACTAAGATACATCTTGCACTCCCACTTATTTACCAGAGGTCTGACCAGTGAGTAACTAAGTAGGACAAGAGAAGTAGGTAACGGCGTTAATTGCATAATGCAACTCTTAGATTTATGAGACTGTTTAAGGCATTAGTATCAAGTAATAATGTCAAAAGCATGTTTAGTTCTCATCTTATGCATCGGGTTCAAGGTCCGACCAAGCCAACTCGAAATAAGTCGACCAAGTATGAACTTGCAAAAATAACCAAAGGTCTGACCTAAGAGAGATAATCACCATGGGTTGGAAAGGCCCTAAGGTCTCGACAAAGAAGTCAATGCAAATGCACGTGTTCATAGTTGGATGACATAGACTTAAAATTAACAAATAGGTATGCACATAAATGTGGTAAAAGTCGTGTACAAAGAAGCATGCAAAACAACTTTGTAACACTTATTTTAAAAACTTTTAGTCATGACACTGTAGTGATCATCATGGTTCACGGTAGCTCCAATCAAACTCGCAGGGAAGGAGGACTAGGTCCGCGCTAGGCTATAACCGAAATCCTTTATGTGTGACGGCACCTCCTTCCTTTATAGTTTGTTCTAGTGGGTGAGCCGTACATCCCAAGTGTCCATAGCGTCTAGTTTTTAAATTCATGAAAAACTTGTTTCAATATTTTAGGTCACTTTATTTAACAAAAACAATTTTCCATGAAACAAATTGCAGGTCACAATGAGCATGATATTTAAGCGTGTAAATAAAGACCAATTTTGATGTTATGATTACGATATGTATTATTCCATATTGCATACAGTTAGGTATAAAAAACAAGTAACAATTATGCACATACGGAATCACAAACATATAAACATAAACATCAATATAAACACATATTGTTCCGAGTTCTCTTGCGAGTCTTCCCCAAAAGGAGAACCATAAGACCGTCACTAGGTACGAAACCTAGATCGCCCCATACATCACAAAAAGCAATTGAGTGGGTCTTGTGGCCGGAAAAACACATAAAAAGCATGGCAAACTTAATTAACAATTATTACTCTATTTTATGTATTTAATAAACAATATGTAATTCTAATTATCAATATAATTCTAATTAACAATTAATTCTAATTAACCTTTAATTCTAATTAACAAATTTAATTCCAATTAACAAATTAATTCTAATTAACAATTTAATTTAATTTGTGTGTGTCTTGTTATTTTTTATTAATAATTTGACAAGTATTGCATATAGTTGTCAAAACAAAAATTAAACGAATAACTAATTAAAGCGTGTAACCCATAATCGCAAAAACGAGATGGCTCGTGATGCCACTGTTGGGATTATATTATAGTTAGCCAAGTAACGCAAACGAGTACGCAACGAAATTGGATCTAGTAAATGCAATTAGGTAAACACGTATTTAAAAAACAATAAATAATAAAAGGTAAATAGAAAACTAACCTTTGGCGACAACTGCACGCTATCAAACGAACAAGAAAACCAAAGAAACCAAGTATCTAAAATAGATACCTCTACGAGTATCACACACAAACACTTAAAACAAGTACGTTCGATAAGAGCTAGTCGAGAACGTTTAAAACAATCAACCACTTGAAATTACTTGAATATCACGAACAAATAAAACCAAGAACATCTTCTATTTATTCTACCCGAGAACCACTAGAACTGTCCGAGAACTGCTCCATGTATTACCCGATATCGGACAAAGCTTGTCCGATATCTTACACCCTTTTCTGTCCGATAAATACAAACAGAAAACAACCCTTTTCTTGCACTGTACGTCGACCAGGAGCCAGCAAGAACTGACCAAAAGAAACCTTAACATCTTGAAACAAAACGTGCAAGTAAGGTTCATGAATCAAAACCAAAACCAAACCTTAATCGGTTTGTGTATAAACCGATTGGTTAGAGAACCCTCAAGTGGGAATCGAATTTGGCGAGATCATCGTGATAGTATATCGTGAGTTAGGGATATCAATGAATCGTTATTTTTATTTTTATTTTTTCTTAATGGTAAATTTTATAAAGAATAGAGCCAACAAAGGCAAGTACAAACAAGCACCAAGCATAACACAACTGTTAGGACACATCCCTAACAATCTATGCTAAGGCTAAACACCAAATGGCCAAAATAAAATCCACACCAAAACAAAACAAACTCAAACAATACAAAAGAAAAGAAGATCAATGAAACCAATAACACAGACCACTAACTCCTACAGCATACTCTGGATCTATAAAACAGATAGGGACCAACCAAACTGCTCTACACCACCACCATATACTATAGGAGATAACAGTCACAAAGCTTCAAATCTTTAACCATAGAGAACCAATCCTATCCAAGGCCAAAAGCAAAGATCCAATTGAAATCCTGCAACCATAACCAGAGGAGTGCCAATGTGGCAATCTAGAGGAGGCTACCTCCTTAAAAAACCTATTCAAAGTAAAACCACAAGGGAAAAACCTTAAAATAGGAAAAAGAGCGTAACCCTCCCCAAGACCTCCCCAACCAACAAACCCCATGATAGCCAGAAATATAAGCACAAACTCCACAACCCAGAAGCTACCACTAGACTTTGAGAGCTGGAAATTGCCCCACCACCACATACCATCAGCAAGCACAAAAACTTTCCAACCCTGCATCAACAAAGTCCTGTACCAATAACATGAAAAACAGATAACAATATCATGATTAGAATCAACCATAATCCTAATAAAAGGATTCCAGATCCTATTACATTCCCAGAAGCCGTAGCATTTAACCAAAGAACCATCCTCCACATCATTGACAAGACTACCCATTATCATTATTATCATTGAGAAGCTCCTCCATCATTCTCCTATAATAAGAATTCCTATCAATCTGGAACTCCCATATTTTAGCAGCATCAATAGTGTTGGAACTGACTTTCAATTTCTGACCCAAAAGCTTCATTCTCACATTTTCCACAACAATTTTAAATAAACTGTCCTCATCTCCAAACTCCTTTTTGAAACATCTAAAATTTCTTTCTTGCCACAAAAAGTATACACAAGCACCCCATACCAGCCTTTGTATAATACTCCATATAGAATTAGAAGCAGGTTTATTAGAAATAAAGGAAATCACACTAGCCCATTCATTAGACACACCCTCCAATTTAGCCATGGGCTTCAACCTCTCCCACAGACTCTTAGCATAAGTACAAGAGAAAAAGAGATGACTATGTGACTCATTCTCTTGATTACACAAATAACAGGTCATACTTGGCACATCAATCCATCTAGATATCCTATCAAGAGTCTTTAATCTTCCCTTAATTGCAACCCACAAGATGAAAGCATGTCTTGGTATACTTTGGTTGAACCAGACATGCTTGTACCAAATAACTTTAGGACCTTCAACACAAACATACATTGCACTCCTTACCATTTCCAATTTTAACCTGAACAAAATTCTTAATTTTATCTCTTAAGTCCAGCAATTGTTTCCAAGACCAAGAGTAACCTCTATTTAGCTCAACATCCCACATACTCCTACCCTTCAACCAATAAATATTCACCCATTTAACCCAAATAGAATCCTTCCTACTAACAATGTTCCAAACATGCTTGGCCATGAGAGTTTCATTCCAAAGCTTCACAGATTTCAACCCCAAACCCCCCTGATCCTTAGGTTTACACACATCTTTCCAAGCTACACTAGCCATTCCTCTAACAGACTCACCCCTTATCCACAAAAACTTCTTAAACAGCTTATCAATTTGATTACATATGTTAGCAGGCAACATAAAAAGAGAAGACCAGTAAGCTTGTAAAGAAAAAAATATAGAAGAAATGAGTTGTAACCTGCCAGCATAGGATAGATCTTTGTTTCTCCAGTCACCAATCCTTTTCTTAATAGCTTCAATCAAAGGCTTACAATCTTTATCAGCCAACCTTTTCGACCCCAAAGGAACGCCCAAATATTTAATAGGAAGCCTTCCTTCATTAAACGGCATCACAAGCTTAATATTTTCAATCACAGCATCAGCCACATTTCCAAAAAAAGCTTCACTCTTAGTCATGCTGGGATGTAGACCAGAACTTAAACAGAACTCATCCAACCCCCTTCTTAGAATAGACGCAGATATTAAGTCCCCATGGCAAAGCATCAACAAATCATCCGCAAAACATAAACTAGTGATTTTGAGCTCCTTACAACCCCAATGATATTTAAAGTTTTTCTCAATCTTCACATTCCTTTGTACCATCAGATTTAAAACTTCCATCACAAGTGTAAATAGATAAGGGGAAATGGGGTCCCCTTGCCTCAAACCTCTACCCGCCTTGAAGAAACCATGAGACTCACCATTTATACAAACAGAAAATGAAGCCGTAGTTAAACATGTCATAATCCAATGAATCATAACTGGATGAAACCCAAACTGTTTTAACGTGAACTCTAAGAATTGCCAATTGACTGTATCATAGGCTTTTTGTATATCAATTTTAAAAGCACATCTACTAGATCCCCCCCAAGAGTTCCAATTATAACCCCTCATAAGCTCCTGAGTTAAAAGGATATTATCACTAATTTGTCTCCCGGGTATAAAAGCACTTTGATTCAAGTGTATATAATGTGCCAAACGGCTCCTTTGAGTTAAGTTCACATCCTTTGATAATGATTTTTATTTGATAAAAATCAAATAAAAATGTAAACAACGTATAAAATTTCAATTTTCTGGTTTTTAAAGTTATCTACAATCATGTTATCCAAAAAAAAACGCTACACATAACAGAGTTATATACATTATGCAGTTCATAACCCACGAAAATAACGCTACACATAGCTCGACATAGCACGTAAATGTAACTAACAAACCTAAGAACTTCTAAACTCAGAGAAGCATCCATTTTACCTAACAAAATGATCATTGAAACCCAAAAACTTTGTATGTTTAACTATGGATTAGCGCCTCGCACATATTATATTGAACTAATGCATGATTCTAAAGAAAATGATTAAGTGAGGTTATAAGTCATAATGTC
Source organism: Chrysanthemum makinoi (assembly GCA_910596185.1). Classification (NCBI taxonomy): domain Eukaryota; kingdom Viridiplantae; phylum Streptophyta; class Magnoliopsida; order Asterales; family Asteraceae; genus Chrysanthemum; species Chrysanthemum makinoi. The sequence goes on along the minus strand of OU343222.1, from coordinate 49,317,425 downwards.
AAATATGTGTATACATTTAAAGAGTATGTAAAATAGAATATACCTTGATCCTCAAGTCATATACATAAGCTTGCACGTCACTCTTTTTGCAGTCAGTTTGTACAATAATACGATCTCGCAAAGCTATTTCAAACTCTTTTTCAGCTGCATTTTGCACATCTTCATGAAGCATTACCTCGTAAACCAACTCTGAAACAGGTATGTTGGATTTGTTTGCTTTTTTCTTCGTAGCTTATGCCTGCACAATAAAATAATAACTCATACACCATCAATATAACATAAACCTGAAATGTTCGTAGTGAAACACCAATTGCCTGCTCAAACCTAAATTACATTCATATTCTATATTTTGTATAATTATATAAAAAAAATCCATAATATAGAAATAACAGCCATGAAACTAATGCGACTAAACCACATTATTAAGCGCGTAACTTCTTTATCTTTTCACCAAAAGGACAGGTAGCAGTCTAAAACGACATCATATGGCCTTACACGATGCCTTGCGAAAAATACATATAGAAAAAAAAAAAAAAACTCACACCATTCTCACCACAACCATTCTTATAGCATCGTTGTTCGTTAATCAGCAGGTAGGAGCCGAAAATAGACATGCACAAAATATGATTATTAGCTATACACTCTATTAAATGACCAACCATCAAAAGAGTTTATTAGAATAGCTTTTTTATGTGATGTTTTCCTGTACCTTTTAAATACTATTCGTGATAGGTGTGCAAAAACCTGAAAGTTAAATAAACGGCTTCCTAAAGGTGGAAGTTTAAGCCAATTCTGGATAATGAAATTTGGTGCAAAAAAGTAACAGCGTGAGCTTTTCCAATTACAGATGACCCCTTAAGTCGGTAAAATAACCTAATCCAAACACCCCCTTAATCATTTTCCCAAGATAGCAAAACAGAACTTAGGGGCCGAGTAAATGCATCATAACGACGGTTGGGTTGAAAGATGATGGAAGTTTTGCACCGAGCCACCATAGCGGCATTATCGGCTCTATTGGCTCCTAGTACCACCTTGTAAATTCTGTCATTAACTTGGCTACACCATATGGTTTCTCAACACCTAATCTCAATGTTTTCTTTACAATGAATATTTATCCAAAAAAAAAAAGAAATAACACGGCAGCATACAACGTACCATTGTCTTAACTGTGTAAATTGTTATATAAAAAGAGAAATGATAATGGATAATATGTACACGTTAATAATAGACTTACATAAGGAGTTGCGATTCTTGCAGTAGAATGTCCAAAATCCAAGAATATATTACGTACCTGTATTACAAAATCAGTGCCATCATCTTAACTATTTATATAGTTATATATAAAAGAAACATCATCTTAACTTACTTCAAGATCAGAAGCAGATGCGAACATTGACGTAGATTGTGCCCAACAATCTGCAAAATCATAACAATGCTTAAAACGGCTACATCATATCTCACTAACCAAAAAATGATAATTAATGCGGATACTTTGAAAGATTGAACCTTTTTATCATCAATAGGATTTCATGTAATTCCAATCGTCAATTCAAACAACTAATTTCACAATCACATTATTAATCTCGAAATACCCCAAAATAAAATTATTACCTATAATCAAAATCAAAGACAGCCCTTGATGATCGAATTAAGGTGCACCTGAATATCACCGTGCAACTTCGACATATCAATAAAACGATTACCATCAGATATCATCATTAGCGATCATCTTCAATATCTATTACTCAAATCACCTGCAACAACCATCCAAATAAACCGTTTAAATCAAGGAAAAATTAAATAAAAAATTATAACAAATTAAATCATCCGAAACTATTTAATCACAAAATAATCGTTAATCATGAAGTGAGAATTAAAAGATTGATCATGAGAAAGAGTAATTGATGAATCAACTGATATTGGAAATCCAACATATATACCCCAAAGATGATCATGAATCGTTTAAGAAAATTAGGGTTTTGGAATGTGCAGCGAATGTTGAGGGGAGGTTATGAACAGTTAAATTGATTTGATAATTTTTCTGATTTGATAAGGTTTTGGAATGTGCAGCGAATGTTGAGGGGAGGTTATGAATCACCTTTGACTGGCATTGAATTTTAGTGTAAAAGCTGCATATATGAGTAGAAATTGAAGTATATTAGTTTGGAAGAAGAAGATAATACACAAAAATGTAGATTGCCTTAGTGGTAGAGGCGTTAGCCTGTGAATGTTGAGACCCATGTTCGATTCTTGAATTCTCCAATTTTTTTTTTATTAATAATGTAACCGGATGTAGTGCCATGGTGGCATTTCCACCTCATCATAGAGGTGCCATGTCAACATTAAAATGCCAAGTAAGCATTAGTGATGTGGCATGTGTAGTCTCATATATATGTATAGATTATGTTGACTAAAACATGTAGTCAAATGTTGAAGTATCTTTACACTATATCATGACATTTGAATGTAGTAGGGCAACAAACATCTTGCGTGTTCAAGTCCTAGTAGAATCATTATTAGAATGTAGTAGGGCAACAAACATCTCACATGTTTAAGTCCTAGTAGAATTCTTATTTACATGTAGTAGGGCAATAAACATCTCATGTGTTTAAGTCCTAGTAGAATTATTAGTTTTCTTTACCTTGCGGTCAAGAGATACCAATAATATTGTTGTTCCTTGCACACACTTTGAGATTTCTCCCAATTGTGTAAGGCACAACATCTTATTATGAAAACAAACAACATGTGATTGATTGTGTAAACAATATGATAATGTCATAGATATTACAAGTAGTTTTAGAACCATAACCTGTAATAAGGAATTGTGAATTATTATTCTATAGATAACGCTTCAGAGAGCAACAGCAGAAATGCAACGTGCTATCTTATAAAATAAAATTCAATTTTCCTTTAAGCAATGGTCGTTCATATTCGGAAAGTAATGAATTATTTTAAAGCAAATTTGAAATGATATGGGTGACTAACAAGGAAATAAATCCCGTAGCTCCCACTGAAATTGACAACATTACAGGAATGTTATTTCAGTTATAAAATGCAATGCTCCCACTGGATTTGTCAACATTGTAAGTGTTACATTGCCAATAGAAAGCATATAGCAGTTTTATACACTTTCCCATTCTCTTCAAATGCTTACGAGTAGCAATGTACTTAGGTATTGAACAGAGTATATGAAGTCATACTTATTGTAGATAATGGACTAGCCATTCATACTTTCAATTAACTTGAATATTTAGCATGCAATTCCTCCTTTATCGTCTACATAACCCCAAGGGTATTTAGCACTTTAGGAATAATAAGAGTCCAAGAAAATTACCTAGCGAATATTCTAGTAATTTCTTTATTCTTTGCGGTTTAAACTCATACATCGTGACAAGTGCAAGATGTCATTTATTTTGGTAGCTATAAACAAAATGTTTTCTAGTTACATAAAATATTATATCTTTCAATTATTTTCAAGACCTTAAAGGGGTAATGAAAGATCACAAATGAGTTTAATAGTTTGTAATCCTTATCTTAGTTAGTCAACTAAGGAGAAAAGATAGTAATAAGTCTCACTCTTCTTACCAGGAAAAGAGACTAAGTTTGTCTTTTAAAGAAAAACAACTTTGTTTACGAATTATGTTGCAACAACACAATTTTATCAGAACATAGAAAGTTCAATTATAGTATTTTCGATAATTACATTCTTAAAAGAATTAACTACCCAATTAATTACTAATTAAGACTAAGATACATCTTGCACTCCCACTTATTTACCAGAGGTCTGACCAGTGAGTAACTAAGTAGGACAAGAGGTAAGCGACGAGCGTTAATTGCATAATGCAACTCTTAGATTTATGAGACTGTTTAAGGCATTAGTATCAAGTAATAATGTCAAAAGCATGTTTAGTTCTCATCTTATGCCTCGGGTTCAAGGTCTGACCAAGCCAACTCGAAATAAGTCGACCAAGTATGAACTTGCAAAAATAACCAAAGGTCTGACCTAAGAGAGATAATCACCATGGGTTGGAAAGGCCCTAAGGTCTGACAAAAGAAGTCAATGCAAATGCACGTGTTCATAGTTGGATGACATAGACTTAAAATTAACAAATAGGTATGCACATAAATGTGGTAAAAGTCGTGTACAAAGAAGCATGCAAAACAACTTTGTAACACTTATTTTAAAAACTTTTAGTCATGACACTGTAGTGATCATCATGGTTCACGGTAGCTCCAATCAAACTCGCAGGGAGGCGGAGGACTAGGTCCGCGCTAGGCTATAACCGGAAATCCTTTATGTGTGACTGCGCGCACCTCCTTCCTTTATAGTTTGTTCTAGTGGGTGAGCCGTACATCCCAAGTGTCCATAGCGTCTAGTTTTTAAATTCATGAAAAACTTGTTTCAATATTTTAGGTCACTTTATTTAACAAAAACAATTTTCCATGAAACAAATTGCAGGTCACAATGAGCATGATATTTAAGCGTGTAAATAAAGACCAATTTTGATGTTATGATTACGATATGTATTATTCCATATTGCATACAGTTAGGTATAAAAAACAAGTAACAATTATGCACATACGGAATCACAAACATATAAACATAAACATCAATATAAACACATATTGTTCCGAGTTCTCTTGCGAGTCTTCCCCAAAAGGAGAACCATAAGACCGTCACTAGGTACGAAACCTAGATCGCCCCATACATCACAAAAGCAATTGAGTGGGTCTTGTGGCCGGAAAAACACATAAAAAGCATGGCAAACTTAATTAACAATTATTACTCTATTTTATGTATTTAATAAACAATATGTAATTCTAATTATCAATATAATTCTAATTAACAATTAATTCTAATTAACCTTTAATTCTAATTAACAAATTTAATTCCAATTAACAAATTAATTCTAATTAACAATTTAATTTAATTTGTGTGTGTCTTGTTATTTTTTATTAATAATTTGACAAGTATTGCATATAGTTGTCAAAACAAAAATTAAACGAATAACTAATTAAAGCGTGTAACCCATAATCGCAAAAACGAGATGGCTCGTGATGCCACTGTTGGGATTATATTATAGTTAGCCAAGTAACGCAAACGAGTACGCAACGAAATTGGATCTAGTAAATGCAATTAGGTAAACACGTATTTAAAAAACAATAAATAATAAAAGGTAAATAGAAAACTAACCTTTGGCGACAACTGCACGCTATCAAACGAACAAGAAAACCAAAGAAACCAAGTATCTAAAATAGATACCTCTACGAGTATCACACACAAACACTTAAAACAAGTACGTTCGAATAAACGCTAGTCGAGAACGTTTAAAACAATCAACCCTTAAATTACTTGAATATCACGAACAAATAAAACCAAGAACATCTTCTCTTTATTCTGCCCGAGAACCACTAGAACTGTCCGAGAACTGCTCCATGTATTACCCGATATCGGACAAAGCTTGTCCAATATCTTACACCCTTTTCTGTCTGATAAATACAAACAGAAAACAACCCTTTTCTTGCATTGTACGTCGACCAGGAGCCAGCAAGAACTAACCAAAAGAAACCTTAACATCTTGAAACAAAACGTGCATGTAAGGTTCATGAATCAAAACCAAAACCAAACCTTAATCGGTTTGTGTATAAACCGATTGGTTAGAGAACCCTCAAGTGGGAATCGAATTTGGCAGAGATCATCAGGATAGTATATCGTGAGTTAGGGATATCAATGAATCGTTATTTTTATTTTTATTTTTTCTTAATGGTAAATTTTATTAAGAATAGAGCCAACAAAGGCAAGTACAAACAAGCACTAAGCATAACACAACTGTTAGGACACATCCCTAACAATCTATGCTAAGGCTAAACACCAAATGGCCAAAATAAAATCCACACCAAAACAAAACAAACTCAAACAATACAAAAGAAAAGAAGATCAATGAAACCAATAACACAGACCACTAACTCCTACAGCATACTCTGGATCTATAAAACAGATAGGGACCAACCAAACTGCTCTACACCACCACCATATACTATAGGAGATAACAGTCACAAAGCTTCAAATCTTTAACCATAGAGAACCAATCCTATCCAAGGCCAAAAGCAGCATCCAATTGAAATCCTGCAACCATAACCAGAGGAGTGCCAATGTGGCAATCTAGAGGAGGCTACCTCCTTAAAAAACCTATTCAAAGTAAAACCACAAGGGAAAAACCTTAAAATAGGAAAAAGAGCGTAACCCTCCCCAAGACCTCCCCAACCAACAAACCCCATGATAGCCAGAAATATAAGCACAAACTCCACAACCCAGAAGCTACCACTAGACTTTGAGAGCTGGAAATTGCCCCACCACCACATACCATCAGCAAGCACAAAAACTTTCCAACCCTGCATCAACAAAGTCCTGTACCAATAACATGAAAAACAGATAACAATATCATGATTAGAATCAACCATAATCCTAATAAAAGGATTCCAGATCCTATTACATTCCCAGAAGCCAGTAGCATTTAACCAGCAACCATCCTCCACATCATTGACAAGACTACCCATTATCATTATTATCATTGAGAAGCTCCTCCATCATTCTCCTATAATAAGAATTCCTATCAATCTGGAACTCCCATATTTTAGCAGCATCAATAGTGTTGGAACTGACTTTCAATTTCAAACCCAAAAGCTTCATTCTCACATTTTCCACAACAATTTTAAATAAACTGTCCTCATCTCCAAACTCCTTTTTGAAACATCTAAAATTTCTTTCTTGCCACAAAAAGTATACACAAGCACCCCATACCAGCCTTTGTATAATACTCCATATAGAATTAGAAGCAGGTTTATTAGAAATAAAGGAAATCACACTAGCCCATTCATTAGACACACCCTCCAATTTAGCCATGGGCTTCAACCTCTCCCACAGACTCTTAGCATAAGTACAAGAGAAAAAGAGATGACTATGTGACTCATTCTCTTGATTACACAAATAACAGGTCATACTTGGCACATCAATCCATCTAGATATCCTATCAAGAGTCTTTAATCTTCCCTTAATTGCAACCCACAAGATGAAAGCATGTCTTGGTATACTTTGGTTGAACCAGACATGCTTGTACCAAATAACTTTAGGACCTTCAACACAAACAACATCCCAAATTTCTTTAACAGAAAACTCCTTCACAGCACCCATTTTATCAACCCAAACAGTCCTATCCTCAATTTCAGGTTCTAATTTAGGCACAGGAACATTAGTAACCTCTCCAAATCTGTCCTCCCATTCAATAGGCCAAACCCATTCATTATTTTGTATCATATCCACAACTCTACCTTTCAGATTCATATTAGCCTGCGCTAACATTCTATGGCTAATAAGTTTACTCAAAGGACCATGAGCGTGCCATTTATCAAACCATACATTGCACTCCTTACCATTTCCAATTTTAACCTGAACAAAATTCTTAATTTTATCTCTTAAGTCCAGCAATTGTTTCCAAGACCAAGAGTAACCTCTATTTAGCTCAACATCCCACATACTCCTACCCTTCAACCAATAAATATTCACCCATTTAACCCAAATAGAATCCTTCCTACTAACAATGTTCCAAACATGCTTGGCCATGAGAGTTTCATTCCAAAGCTTCACAGATTTCAACCCCAAACCCCCCTGATCCTTAGGTTTACACACATCTTTCCAAGCTACACTAGCCATTCCTCTAACAGACTCACCCCTTATCCACAAAAACTTCTTAAACAGTTTATCAATTTGACTACATATACTAGCAGGTAACATAAAAAGTGAAGACCAATAAGCTTGTAAAGAATACAATATAGAAGATATGAGTTGTAACCTGCCAGCATAGGATAGATCTTTGTTCCTCCAGTCACCAATACTTTTCTTAATAGCTTCAATCAAAGGCTTGCAATCTTTATCAGTCAACCTTTTCGACACCAAAGGAACGCCCAAATATTTAATAGGAAGCTTCCCTTCATTAAACGGCATCACAAATTTAATACTTTCAATCACAGCTTCAGCCACATTTCCAAAAAAAGCTTCACTCTTAGTCATGCTGGGATGTAGACCAGAACTTAAACAGAACTCATCCAACCCCCTTCTTAGAATAGACGCAGATATTAAGTCCCCATGGCAAAGCATCAACAAATCATCCGCAAAACATAAACTAGTGATTTTGAGCTCCTTACAACCCCAATGATATTTAAAGTTTTTCTCAATCTTCACATTCCTTTGTACCATCAGATTTAATACTTCCATCACAAGTGTAAATAGATAAGGGGAAATGGGGTCCCCTTGCCTCAAACCTCTACCCGCCTTGAAGAAACCATGAGACTCACCATTTATACAAACAGAAAATGAAGCCGTAGTTAAACATGTCATAATCCAATGAATCATAACTGGATGAAACCCAAACTGTTTTAACGTGAACTCTAAGAATTGCCAATTGACTGTATCATAGGCTTTTTGTATATCAATTTTAAAAGCACATCTACTAGATCCCCCCCAAGAGTTCCAATTATAACCCCTCATAAGCTCCTGAGTTAAAAGGATATTATCACTAATTTGTCTCCCGGGTATAAAAGCACTTTGATTCAAGTGTATATAATGTGCCAAACGGCTCCTTTGAGTTAAGTTCACATCCTTTGATAATGATTTTTATTTGATAAAAATCAAATAAAAATGTAAACAACGTATAAAATTTCAATTTTCTGGTTTTTAAAGTTATCTACAATCATGTTATCCAAAAAAAAACGCTACACATAACAGAGTTATATACATTATGCAGTTCATAACCCACGAAAATAACGCTACACATAGCTCGACATAGCACGTAGCTGTAACTAACAAACCTAAGAACTTCTAAACTCAGAGAAGCATCCATTTTACCTAACAAAATGATCATTGAAACCCAAAAACTTTGTATGTTTAACTATGGATTAGCGCCTCGCACATATTATATTGAACTAATGCATGATTCTAAAGAAAATGATTAAGTGAGGTTATAAGTCATAATGTCAAATATGTGTATACATTTAAAGAGTATGTAAAATAGAATATACCTTGATCCTCAAGTCATATACATAAGCTTGCACGTCACTCTTTTTGCAGTCAGTTTGTACAATAATACTTTCTCGCAAAGCTATTTCAAACTCTTTTTCAGCTGCATTTTGCACATCTTCATGAAGCATTACCTCGTAAACCAACTCTGAAACAGGTATGTTGGATTTGTTTGCTTTTTTCTTCGTAGCTTATGCCTGCACAATAAAATAATAACTCATACACCATCAATATAACATAAACCTGAAATGTTCGTAGTGAAACACCTATTGCCTGCTCAAACCTAAATTACATTCATATTCTATATTTTGTATAATTATATAAAAAAATCCACAATATAGAAATAACAGCCATGAAACTAATGCGACTAAACCACATTATTAAGCGCGTAACTTCTTTATCTTTTCACCAAAAGGACAGGTAGCAGTCTAAAACGACATCATATGGCCTTACACGATGCCTTGCGAAAAATACATATAGAAAAAAAAACTCACACCATTCTCACCACAACCATTCTTATAGCATCGTTGTTCGTTAATCAGCAGGTAGGAGCCGAAAATAGACATGCACAAAATATGATTATTAGCTATACACTCTATTAAATGACCAACCATCAAAAGAGTTTATTATAATAGCTTTTTTATGTGATGTTTTCCTGTACCTTTTAAATACTATTCGTGATAGGTGTGCAAAAACCTGAAAGTTAAATAAACGGCTTCCTAAAGGTGGAAGTTTAAGCCAATTCTGGATAATGAAATTTGGTGCAAAAAAGTAACAGCGTGAGCTTTTCCAATTACAGATGACCCCTTAAGTCGGTAAAATAACCTAATCCAAACACCCCCTTAATCATTTTCCCAAGATAGCAAAACAGAACTTAGGGGCCGAGTAAATGCATCATAACGACGGTTGGGTTGAAAGATGATGGAAGTTTTGCACCAAGCCACCATAGCGGCATTATCGGCTCTATTGGCTCCTAGTACCACCTTGTAAATTCTGTCATTAACTTGGCTACACCATATGGTTTCTCAACACCTAATCTCAATGTTTTCTTTACAATGAATATTTATCCAAAAAAAAAAAGAAATAACACGGCAGCATACAACGTACCATTGTCTTAACTGTGTAAATTGTTATATAAAAAGAGAAATGATAATGGATAATATGTACACGTTAATAATAGACTTACATAAGGAGTTGCGATTCTTGCAGTAGAATGTCCAAAATCCAAGAATATATTACGTACCTGTATTACAAAATCAGTGCCATCATCTTAACTATTTATATAGTTATATATAAAAGAAACATCATCTTAACTTACTTCAAGATCAGAAGCAGATGCGAACATTGACGTAGATTGTGCCCAACAATCTGCAAAATCATAACAATGCTTAAAACGGCTACATCATATCTCACTAACCAAAAAATGATAATTAATGCGGATACTTTGAAAGATTGAACCTTTTTATCATCAATAGGATTTCATGTAATTCCAATCGTCAATTCAAACAACTAATTTCACAATCACATTATTAATCTCGAAATACCCCAAAATAAAATTATTACCTATAATCAAAATCAAAGACAGCCCTTGATGATCGAATTAAGGTGCACCTGAATATCACCGTGCAACTTCGACATATCAATAAAACGATTACCATCAGATATCATCATTAGCGATCATCTTCAATATCTATTACTCAAATCACCTGCAACAACCATCCAAATAAACCGTTTAAATCAAGGAAAAATTAAATAAAAAATTATAACAAATTAAATCATCCGAAACTATTTAATCACAAAATAATCGTTAATCATGAAGTGAGAATTAAAAGATTGATCATGAGAAAGAGTAATTGATGAATCAACTGATATTGGAAATCCAACATATATACCCCAAAGATGTTCATGAATCGTTTAAGAAAATTAGGGTTTTGGAATGTGCAGCGAATGTTGAGGGGAGGTTATGAACAGTTAAATTGATTTGATAATTTTTCTGATTTGATAAGGTTTTGGAATGTGCGCGAATGTTGAGGGAGGTTATGAATCACCTTTGACTGGCATTGAATTTTAGTGTAAAAGCTGCATATATGAGTAGAAATTGAAGTATATTAGTTTGGAAGAAGAAGATAATACACAAAAATGTAGATTGCCTTAGTGGTAGAGGCGTTAGCCTGTGAATGTTGAGACCCATGTTCGATTCTTGAATTCTCCAATTTTTTATTTTATTAATAATGTAACCGGATGTAGTGCCATGGTGGCATTTCCACCTCATCATAGAGGTGTCATGTCAACATTAAAATGCCAAGTAAGCATTAGTGATGTGGCATGTGTAGTCTCATATATATATGTATAGATTATGTTGACTAAAACATGTAGTCAAATGTTGAAGTATCTTTACACTATATCATGACATTTGAATGTAGTAGGGCAACAAACATCTTGCGTGTTCAAGTCCTAGTAGAATCATTATTAGAATGTAGTAGGGCAACGGGCAACAAACATCTTGCGTGTTCAAGTCCTAGTAGAATCATTATTAGAATGTAGTAGGGCAACAAACATCTCGCATGTTTAAGTCCTATTAGAATTCTTATTTACATGTAGTAGGGCAATAAACATCTCACGTGTTTAAGTCCTAGTAGAATTATTAGTTTCCTATACCTTGCGGTCAAGAGATACCAATAATATTGTTGTTCCTTGCACACACTTTGAGATTTCTCCCAATTGTGTAAGGCACAACATCTTATTATGAAAACAAACAACATGTGATTGATTGTGTAAACAATATGATAATGTCATAGATATTACAAGTAGTTTTAGAACCATAACCTGTAATAAGGAATTGTGAATTATTATTCTATAGATAACGCTTCAGAGAGCAACAGCAGAAATGCAACGTGCTATCTTTTAAAATAAAATTCAATTTTCCTTTAAGCAATGGTCGTTCATATTCGGAAAGTAATGAATTATTTTAAAGCAAATTTGAAATGATATGGGTGACTAACAAGGAAATAAATCCCGTAGCTCCCACTGAAATTGACAACATTACAGGAATGTTATTTCAGTTATAAAATGCAATGCTCCCACTGGATTTGTCAACATTGTAAGTGTTACATTGCCAATAGAAAGCATATAGCAGTTTTATACACTTTCCCATTCTCTTCAAATGCTTACGAGTAGCAATGTACTTAGGTATTGAACAGAGTATATGAAGTCATACTTATTGTAAATAATGGACTAGCCATTCATACTTTCAATTAACTTGAATATTTAGCATGCAATTCCTCCTTTATCGTCTACATAACCCCAAGGGTATTTAGCACTTTAGGAATAATAAGAGTCCAAGAAAATTACCTAGCGAATATTCTAGTAATTTCTTTATTCTTTGCGGTTTAAACTCATACATCGTGACAAGTGCAAGATGTCATTTATTTTGGTAGCTATAAACAAAATGTTTTCTAGTTACATAAAATATTATATCTTTCAATTATTTTCAAGACCTTAAAGGGGTAATGAAAGATCATAAATGAGTTTAATAGTTTCTAATCCTTATCTTAGTTAGTCAACTAAGGAGAAAAGATAGTAATAAGTCTCACTCTTCTTACCAGGAAAAGAGACTAAGTTTGTCTTTTAAAGAAAAACAACTTTGTTTACGAATTATGTTGCAACAACACAATTTTATCAGAACATAGAAAGTTCAATTATAGTATTTTCGATAATTACATTCTTAAAAGAATTAACTACCCAATTAATTACTAATTAAGACTAAGATCCATCTTGCACTCCCACTTATTTATCAGAGGTCTGACCAGTGAGTAACTAAGTAGGACAAGAGGTAAGCGACGAACGTTAATTGCATAATGCAACTCTTAGATTTATGAGACTGTTTAAGGCATTAGTATCAAGTAATAATGTCAAAAGCATGTTTAGTTCTCATCTTATGCCTCGGGTTCAAGGTCTGACCAAGCCAACTCGAAATAAGTCGACCAAGTATGAACTTGCAAAAATAACCAAAGGTCTGACCTAAGAGAGATAATCACCATGGGTTGGAAAGGCCCTAAGGTCTGACAAAATAAGTCAATGCAAATGCACGTGTTCATAGTTGGATGACATAGACTTAAAATTAACAAATAGGTATGCACATAAATGTGGTAAAAGTCGTGTACAAAGAAGCATGCAAAACAACTTTGTAACACTTATTTTAAAAACTTTTAGTCATGACACTGTAGTGATCATCATGGTTCACGGTAGCTCCAATCAAACTCGCAGGGAGGCGGAGGACTAGGTCCGCGCTAGGCTATAACCGGAAATCCTTTATGTGTGACTGCGCGCACCTCCTTCCTTTATAGTTTGTTCTAGTGGGTGAGCCGTACATCCCAAGTGTCCATAGCGTCTAGTTTTTAAATTCATGAAAAACTTGTTTCAATATTTTAGGTCACTTTATTTAACAAAAACAATTTTCCATGAAACAAATTGCAGGTCACAATGAGCATGATATTTAAGCGTGTAAATAAAGACCAATTTTGATGTTATGATTACGATATGTATTATTCCATATTGCATACAGTTAGGTATAAAAAACAAGTAACAATTATGCACATACGGAATCACAAACATATAAACATAAACATCAATATAAACACATATTGTTTCGAGTTCTCTCGCGAGTCTTCCCCAAAAGGAGAACCATAAGACCGTCACTAGGTACGAAACCTAGATCGCCCCATACATCACAAAAAGCAATTGAGTGGGTCTTGTGGCCGGAAAACACACAAAAAGGCAAGGGAAACTTAATTAACAATTAATTACGCTATTTTATGTATTTAATAAACAATATGTAATTCTAATTATCAATATAATTCTAATTAACAATTAATTCTAATTAACCTTTAATTCTAATTAACAAATTTAATTCCAATTAACAAATTAATTCTAATTAACAATTTAATTTAATTTGTGTGTGTCTTGTTATTTTTTATTAATAATTTGACAAGTATTGCATATAGTTGTCAAAACAAAAATTAAACGAATAACTAATTAAAGCGTGTAACCCATAATCGCAAAAACGAGATGGCTCGTGATGCCACTGTTGGGATTATATTATAGTTAGCCAAGTAACGCAAACGAGTACGCAACGAAATTGGATCTAGTAAATGCAATTAGGTAAACACGTATTTAAAAAACAATAAATAATAAAAGGTAAATAGAAAACTAACCTTTGGCGACAACTGCACGCTATCAAACAAACAAGAAAACCAAAGAAACCAAGTATCTAAAATAGATACCTCTACGAGTATCACACACAAACACTTAAAACAAGTACGTTCGAATAAACGCTAGTCGAGAACGTTTAAAACAATCAACCCTTAAATTACTTGAATATCACGAACAAATAAAACCAAGAACATCTTCTCTTTATTCTGCCCGAGAACCACTAGAACTGTCCGAGAACTGCTCCATGTATTACCCGATATCGGACAAAACTGTCCGAGAACTGCTCAATGAATCGTTATTATGGATGTATAGGTATTTGGTTTTATAAGCTCATGAATCCGACTTAAGCTTGGGATCAAGTCTTTCGCACCAAGCTACAAAAACCCAAACACCTCCGATCAGTTACTAGGCCCAAGGCAAAACTCCAAACAACCCAAGTGATATACAAAACAACCCATGGGTCGTTAAGTACAAGTGAGTATACATGCATGCAAGAAACGAGTCATATAATTCGAGTATTAAACAATCACCGCGTACTCTCATGTTTAATGTGTGTGCCCCCGTAGGCTCACACACTTCTAGTCATTTATGTGTGTTTTAAACTCCCACAAACCAACAATCCAATGGGAGTGTTAATTTCTACCAAATCATTATAGTTTTCAAGATTTAACCCTTTGAGATTTGGAGTTCGCCCAAGGTCAAGGGTCCTCAACATTGAATGACTGAGGATGGTATATGCCAGCTTTAGACATTCATATGGCATTTGAAGTTGTACCAAATCATTACAGCCTTCGATTATTAGCACCATAAGATTTGGAGTATTCCCGAGGTGAATGGTCTTCAACTTTGAATCACTGAGCTGAAGACCTACCAGTTTTAGACTTTCAGAAGGCATTTGAAGTTCTACCAAATCAAGACAATCTATGAGAGTTAGTGTCTCAAGATTTGGAGTATTCCTAAGGTGAAGGTTAGTCAACTTTGAATGCCTGAGGTCGAGAAGTGTGAGCTTTACACTTTCAGCAGGCATTTGAAGTTCTACCAAATCATTACAACCATAGACAATTAGCTTCTTAAGATTCGGAGAATTCCCGAATTGAATGGTCTTCAGCTTTGAATGACTGAGGTAGAGATATTCGAGATTTAGAATTTTCGCAGGCATTTGAAGTTCTACCAAATCATTACAGCCTTTGAGTATTAGCATCTCAAGAGACAGACCATTCTCGAGGTGAATGGTCTTTAACTTTGAATGAGTGAGGTAGAGATATTGGAGATTTAGACTTTCACCGGGCATTTGAAGTTGTACCAAATCATTGCAGCCTTCGAGTATTAGTCTCTCAAGATTTGGAGTATTCCTGAGGTGAAGGTTAGCCAACTTTGAATGCCTGAGGTCGAGAAGTGCGAGCTTTAAACTTTCAGCAGGTATTTGAAGTTCTACCAAATCATCACAGCCATAGACAATAAGCTTATCAAGATTCAGAGAATTCCCGAGTTGAATGGTCTTCAACTTTGAATGACTGAGGTAAAGATATTCGAAATTTAAACTTTCAACATGCAATTGAAGATCTACCAAATCGATACAGCCTTCGAGTATTTTCATCTTAAGATTTGGAGTATTCCCGAGGTGAATGGTCTTCAACTTTGAATGACTGAGGGAGAGATATTCGAGATTTAGACTTTCAGCGGGCATTTGAAGTTCTACCAACTCAGTACAACGTTCAAGTATTAGCGTCTTAAGATTCAGAGTACTCCTTAGGTAAAGGATAGTCAACTTTGAATGCCTGAGGTCGAGAAGTGTGAGCTTTAAACTTTTGGCAGGCATTTGAAGCTCTACTAAATACTTACAGCCATGGATAATTAGCTCCTCAAGATTCGGACAATTCCCAAGGTGAATGGTCTTCAACTTTGATTGACTGAGGTTGAGATATTCAAGATTTAGACTTTCACCAGGCATTTGAAGTTGTACCAAATCATTGCAGCCTTCGAGTATTAGCTTCTTAAGAATTGGAGTATATCCGAGGAGAATGGTCTTCAACTTTGAATTACTGAGGTAGAGATATTCAAGATTTAGAATTTCGGCAGGCATTTGAAGCTCTACCAAATCCTTACACCTATTGAGTTTTAGTATCTCAAGATTCGGAGTATTCCCAAGGTGAAAGGTCTTCAATTTTGAACCGGTGAGGGTCATGAACCTGAGCTTATGAAGAACCTAAGATAAGTACAAAAAGCAGTTAATATGGGTGCAATGACAACCCAATAGATATATAGGATCACAATGAATCATGAAAAACAACAAATTAACCCTTATTCTACATTTTCTTCTCCATCTTCCCAAAGTTGAACAATCTCGCTCTCTTCCATTACAAGTCCAACAAGATTTTTTCCGTGAAATGTACTTGGTAAACTCGAAAAAGGAAAACCATACCATTTCACAAATCGTAAGGAACTAGGAAAGTATTGGCTAGTTTTATCAAATTTACAGTTTATACTATTACTATTACATTCATCTGAGATTGATATGTCAATAAAGCTAAGATCCTTCATGTCTGCTAGACCTTTCATTGCAATTTCAGCAATGAAATCCAGCGGCGGATAGTATAGACATTTTGTTGCTTTGGTACCCTGAAATCCAAAACATGATGATCATGAAATTCGTTCTGTTAATCATAAAAAAATGTGATAATTAAATCATAACTTGATCCTTACCAAGTCATTAGTCAATATATCTTCAACTTCGTCTGTAATCCATAATCGGCTATGTTTGTACAAATGGCGAACAATATTCCTACCCATTTCTTCTAATTGGTCATGCATCCGCAAGAACCCAAATTCAGCTATAGTTATAAGAGATTTCTGCTCAAGAACTCTTAAACCATTCCTAGCATGAAACCCACGTGTTAATACAAATAAGCCGTGAAAACGTTTATTTATATTTTACGATCTTCTAATGTTTTGTCGATAACAAATATAAAATCATTTTAACGAAACAAATAGAGTACGTAAATAGTTTGAGTTAATAGTTGTCTAACACACTTACGCTCTCACATAAAACACTAAAACAAGTATAAGTGATTTTATGATTTAGATACATATGTACAACAACTAGTGGTTACATATTGGGTTAAACATATACTTAAACTAAGTATACTAAAATGGGTAAAAACTAAGTGTATGCTAAATTGGGTAAATACAAGTATATACTAAATGGGTAAATACTAGCAAATGGTTTTGACCCATAACCCATGGTTTTATATATACCACTTAAACAAGTTCATTGTATCCTTAAGATACATTGTATCTAGAAAGAAAACCATGGATCAACCCATAACCCATAACCAAAAATACCCATGGGCAAAGAGGAGCGGACCACGGATCCCTAGCTTTGTGCTAGCCGGATCCCTTGTGGTAGGGATCCGTGGGATCCGGGGAAACATAAGAGAATTTACTCTATAAATAGAGAGCCATTTCTTCCTCTCTATGTGTGCTTTTTACATATACTTCCCCAAAGTATTCTAACCCTCTAACCTCAGATCTAAGTGATCTATGTAGTTTGTCTTTTGTTTTTGTGTGATCTACTAGGTTCCTCTTAAAGGAAAGATCACCACCTCTTGAAGACGTGCGAGCTCAAAGTCCATGAGTTGCCATGCTTCGTCATCATCAAGACTACTAAGGTTATCTTGCTGATAGTTCTTCCTTTCTCCATAGATGTTGGGTTGAAGGCATTAGTGAAGAATGCCGAAAGTGTCAAGATGAAAGCATTAGTGAAAGGTGCTCATCATCCGTGTCAAAGCATTAGTGAAGGATGCTAAAGGTGTCAAGACGAAGGCATTAGTGAAGGGTGCCAAGCGTTGTGTCAAAGGCATTAGTGAAGGATGCCAAAGAATCAAATCAAGTAGCATTTGGGAAGAATGCCTAGGTCGTATAATCGATGAGGTGCATCGTTATACATATATGTATTTGTTTATATACAAGGATGGTTATATCCTTGATGGTGTTGTAACAAGGAGTAGATCTCCTTGAGATTAGGTGTTGTGTCGTGAAGGTGTAGTTCACCTAAGGTGTGAAAGAACTAGGTGCTTAGCCTAGTACCTAATAAAGGGTAGGCGACGTTGTGAAGGATTAGTTCTCCTAAGGTGTGAAAGAACTCGGTGGTTAGCCTAGCACCGTATAAAGGGTAGGCGACGTTGTGTTAGGTGTGGTTCGCCTTGGTGTGAAAGAACTCGGTATTTAGCTTTGTATCGGAAAAAGGTTAAGCGACGTTGTGAAGGCTTCTCCGCCATAAGGAGTTGGTGTAGTGTTTACGAACTCTCGAGTAGGTGACTCGGGGAGTGGAGTAGGGCAAGGAAGGTGTCCTTGTAGCCGAACCACTATAAATACTTGTGTCATGGTGATGTGCTTCTTACTCTTTATCTTTCATTACACGTTTATATATCTATCTATCAACGTCCAACATAAACAATCAAATAGATTGACATAAGTCGATCTAAATATTTAAAAGGAAGTTTTAAATTGGTAAAACTATTCAACCCCCCTTCTAGTTTTCCACAATTGGCATCAGAGCTTCGTTACCAAGGTTCTTAAAGTATGTTGTACTTTAAAGACTCGATACGATCCGTGTACATTTGAAAACTACAAAGAAGGATTATCTTCATCATATTTTAAAATCACTATATTGTTTATTGTTGGACAATGATAGAATGCTCTAACATTTTTTTAAGCATTATCCATACTTGAGTTTGGAGCTACCAAGAAGAGCATAAAGAACTTATCTAAATATTTCCTTTCGCAAAAAGAATATTTAGCCAAGGTATGATTACTAATCACTTGCTTTTAATTTTATTATTGAAATCATAGTTGCATGATTTATTAGTAATTGTTCTAATAGTTTTTATATTAAAGTCATTATCAAAAATAGTATTCTTCGACTTATTTGTAGAAACTACACTATGATTTCGTAATAATGACTTTTTGGTTATTTGAGAACCATTATCATTATTAATCACAAAGAATTTATTGACACTTCATCTATGTCTATAAATTTTCATGTGAAATTTCTTATGTTATAATAAAATGGGATTTTATTATAATGTTTGAAAAGGTTCCCAAGAATTATGACTAATTCTTAAAAAGGGAACCTCATCTAATAGGAATAGTACTAAATCTTCAAAAACCTCAAATCACAAGTTTTAAAACCTTAAACACCAAAACATTAGGTTGTTTAGAATTCCCAAACCTTAATTATCAAGGAATGTTTGAGCTGATTTTTGCTGTTATACCGGATCCCTCGGTTTACACTAGCCGGATCCCAAATGAGAGGGATCCGCGGGATCCGTGCAACAGAAGACAGTATATGATCAAGAATGATCACTGTGGATGTTCCACAATAATACTCACCTCAAAGACTCACGAACAAAAACCCAGTTACTGTTCATAGGAGCAAATTGATCATTCTTTTCAAGTCTAACAATCACTTGTGTAAGTATAATCTTCACTACATTGTTATTTTAATTCCTTGATTCTTAGGATTACAATTTCTTCATCTTTAAGAGTTGGGTTCAAATGGGTTTATTATAATTTGTCACCACATTGTTTTCTAAGATAATCTAAATCAAAGAATTAACATTGTTAATACAAATTAAACACATTTCTTGAACTCAACAAAGATGATGAGAGCAAAATTGTGATCAAACCCTCTAGGCTACTATTCATCATTAACACCACATTGGGTTGTATTGTTTAGGAATATCATGCCTAGCAACAAGCAACAAGATTACCAAGACACCGCCCACTACATACCCATGTATCATAGGAAAAATGGCTTAAGTCCGGACGATAGGAAAGTCTTTAAGTTGGTTGAAAGGAGACTCTTTCATGAAGGTAGAGTTGTTGATCCATCATTCCTTGCAAATACCAACATAAGGGAAGTATTTGAAACTATTGGGTTTGATTGTTTATTGGATATAAACAAGCAAATTTGCCCGGTCTTTATGCTTGAGTTCTACAAGACTATGGGTATAATTAGAAATAATGATGGATCCATCTCAATTGAATTCACCATAAATGGACATGAGTACACTCTTTCACTTGAGGAGTTTGGAAGAATAATAGGGGTTCCATCCGATGGTGTTTGTATGTATTCAAATGAATGGTCGTTGCAGGAGCTACACTCTATGGTTGATCATCACGACATTTATCACACAATAATCCTGGAAGCAACCACGGTAAGGGACACCGTGTTTATGCCAAGAGCATCCCCTTCAAGGGTGACTAGAAAGTCGAAAGTGATCTATAGGGATCCTTTTCAAATGGAGCTTTCGGAGATGTTTGCATTATATAGAAAATGGGAAAATGTGATAAGGGAGAATGTGGTGTGTCTAGTAGGAAACAAGGATCACCCTAACGCATGTCTAAGCTTCATGATCTATTGTCTTGTGACCGAGACCCGCTTCAACATTGTCTACTACATGATCAAGAGAATGGCAAGTGTAAGAAGCATGGACAAGATGGTGCTTCCATATGCAATGCTTCTAACCCGTCTTGCAAAATTCATCTTTGCATTAGACCCCTCTCCTCAATCCTTGGATCATAGCTTCTGCAATAAGGTTATGGTACCATTAACCGAGGGTAGAACAACAAGGTTTATGGTGGAAGGCAAGAGGCCACACCCACCCACGGATTCCTCGGACGAAAGGGAAAGGCAAGGAGAAGGTGGAGGTGAAGGGAGTAGTAGCAACCCACTTGAAAATATCGATCTTGACCCCTTGGACTACATTAACCAATTGCCAAACATCCCTAATGAATCACCCGAATGGCAACAAACCAAGGGAATCTTCAAATGCTTCGCCAATTTCTTGAGGAAGAAGAAGTGAAGATAGTTCGATAAAGAGTGGAGGACGGGTGAAGAAGTGAAGGAGGAAAAGAAAGGTAAGACCTTAGGAATCTAGTGTATGATAAACAATCTCAAACAATGGTTTGTAAACACTTTAAACTATACTTGTAGTATGTAGGTATTGCCATACCTTGGCACTAAACATCCTAACTTGGGTGTTTGGAAAATGAGATTTTACGACCTCTTGGAGTGGTCGTCGTCACTCATTTTAGGAATTTTAGTTCTTCCTACTTTGTTATTAATTATATTAGTTGTGTTCTTGCATTTAGTCCCCATAGAAACAACTAGGAGAAGCATTTACTAAGAAGTGCAAAATTGCACATTTGCTGAAAGCCTTCTGATCTGCAGTAGGCGGATCCCAGCATTTGTACTAGACGGATCCCTCCCTGAAGGGAACCGTGGGATCCGTGGTATCTGATATGCAATACAGATTTAGATACATCAAAATAATCTACTAGATCACCTCAAACAAGTCAAACACAAGATACTAGAGCCAACTAAGTCTTTCTCTTATAGTTGAAAACTTCACTCTCATCCATGGCTTATCTAGGATACATCTTTGAAATATCCTTGATTTTTCAACTAGTCAAAACCCACCATATTTCTGCTCCAACACTCACACATTATCCATCACGATTGATAGCACTTAGTTAGCTATATCTTTCAATTTTAGCAAATTAATCTCAATCATTTTTAATCAAAATTAGGGTTAAAAATTAGCTTTTCATTTCTTCTTATTTTTAAGGATTTTAGTAAAAACCTATTAGGACATCATTTGACTTCTAGGACTTGTTATCACCATTTCTCCTCATCGAATTAAATGGAATCATTATCAAACATATAGTTAGATTACCCAAAGTCAAATTTTCTTGGCCAAAACCATCATTAAGCACCATTACTTGTTATGGTTAAGGATTTGAGATATCCAACAGCTAAAGACTTCAAAATTAAGTCAAACCCTCGAAATCCATTAATAACAAACCTTACAAAAGCATAATAATTTCACCTAGACCTTGTCTGATAGCCGGATCCCTGGTCTTTAACCAGTCGGATCCCTACTGAGAGGGATCCGCGAGATCCGTAGATGCAGAGAGCATATATCAGCTTCTATATTCAAACTCATGTCACCTTTTGGTTCTCTAACCACTCTTAGCATACATTAATTATTCTCCTAGAGCTGATCAAAACCTCAAGAGCATGCTTAGTCCTCTAAGTGGTCAAGAATTTAATTCCCAAATTCAAATTACTCTTTATAAACCAAACAATCTTAGGTTTATGGCACCATCCTCAATTACCTTTCAAAAATCAGAAATTAGAAGCTCACATTAGCACCTTCATCACCATGACTAAAGCTCTTAGCAACAACTCCTCAAACATAGGATCATCCAAAAGAAAGGGCCAAATGATCCATGAAATTTCATCCACCGAAACATCTCCCATTAGAGATAATGACTCTAGTATCCCACCTCATCAAACCCATCCAACAAAAGCTAAGAGAACCGCAAGGATTAGCATCAAATCTTTCCAACTAGAAAAGGGATCATCTAGTTCCAAACCAAACATGGATAGTTCTAGCAAGCCATCAAAACCTTCATTCATTGAGAATGGACTACACTCCTTGAATGAGCCTCTTCCTCATCCAAACATATATTCATTGTTCCATTCATCACCAAGAACCTCCCATTCACCAACCTTTTCATTGAATCAGGAACCACCTACAACACCAACTAGCCCATCATGGGAGACAAGGAACAACCTTTATCATATGGAAGAAGTTCCATTACCACCCTCATTTTTAGAACCTCTCCCTACTTCTCAAAATGAAGACCCTCAAACACACATTGAGCCCCCCCAAAACATCCTTTTTCCTTCGGGGCCAAACCAAGACAATATTTGCCCAAATTGTCTAAGAACTCAAGGACTTGTTCAAGAAGTACGCAATGAGATACATTTAATTTCATGTTCAATCATCTTCTTGCAAAGTTGGATCAATTCAACAAGTCCACCCATCCCTAGACTTAAGCACATTGTCACATTCTAAATCCTGTAATGAGATTAGCATTAGTAGTGCTTATATGGCGATAATTCATTCTCTTAGTTTTTAGAGATTTGGTTGTGTATCTCTTGTTTTATTGAATGAATACTTATATGCTATGATAATTATGTGTGTTGTGCTTGTTTTATTGTACATATATCTCATTCCCTCAAATAGCATTCCTTGACATTTCTTCACTGCTGAAGAAACTGCAACAGATAGCCGGATCCCTCCCAAATACCTGGACGGATCCCTCCTGGAAGGGAACCGTGGGATCCGTGGTACAGGAGCACAAATTTATGCTAACTTGAGTCTCTTTTGCAGGAAATTATGCACTATACTCTCGTTTTTCTAACCTTTGTTTTGTAGTTATTCAAAATACACATGAAGATATTGACACCATAAAGCTAGGGGGAGCTTTGTGTCAAACGACATTGCAAAATCATTTGCAAACTTAATCCTATTTTGGGTTACACTTCATGACACCCCATTGCAACATTACAATATTTAAGGGGGAGCACGTTCTCGTCACTTAGACGAACCATTTGCAAACTTAATTGCAAACACAATTAGTTTATTTTACGTTATGTCCTTGACGCCCTTTCAAAGGGATGAACTCGTCAAGGGGGAGTTAAGACGAGTACCATTCCCGTCACTTGCTCTCTTTACATTTTTACATTTTTTCTCTCTTATAAAAATTGTGTTAGTTTCTTTTAACACTTTTTGTTTCGACAAAAAGGGGGAGAAAAAAGTAAAAACCACAAATTCAAACTTTTACGAATTTTAGATTTTTCTTTAAAATAATTTTATGTTTTGTCATCAACAAAAAGGGGAAAATTGTTAATACAAATAAGCCGTGAAAATGTTTATTTATATTTTACAATCTTCTAATGTTTTGTCGATAACAAATATAAAATCATTTTAACAAAACAAATAGAGTACGTAAATAGTTTGAGTTAATAGTTGTCTAACACACTTACGCTCTCACATAAAACACTAAAACAAGTATAAGTGATTTTATGATTTAGATACATATGTACAACAACTAGTGGTTACATATTGGGTTAAACATATACTTAAACTAAGTATACTAAAATGGGTAAAAACTAAGTGTATGCTAAATTGGGTAAATACAAGTATATACTAAATGGGTAAATACTAGCAAATGGTTTTGACCCATAACCCATGGTTTTATATATACCACTTAACCAAGTTCATTGTATCCTTAAGATACATTGTATCTAGAAAGAAAACCATGGATCAACCCATAACCCATAACCAAAAATACCCATGGGCAAAGAGGAGCGGACCACGGATCCCTAGCTTTGTGCTAGCCGGATCCCTTATGGTAGGGATCCGTGGGATCCGGGGAAACATAAGAGAATTTACTCTATAAATAGAGAGCCATTTCTTCCTCTCTATGTGTGCTTTTTACATATACTTCCCCAAAGTATTCTAACCCTCTAAC
Organism: Chrysanthemum makinoi; assembly: GCA_910596185.1. Classification (NCBI taxonomy): domain Eukaryota; kingdom Viridiplantae; phylum Streptophyta; class Magnoliopsida; order Asterales; family Asteraceae; genus Chrysanthemum; species Chrysanthemum makinoi. Next base: position 49,292,752 of record OU343222.1, on the reverse strand, counting down.
CTCAGATCTAAGTGATCTATGTAGTTTGTCTTTTGTTTTTGTGTGATCTACTAGGTTCCTCTTAAAGGAAAGATCACCACCTCTTGAAGACGTGCAAGCTCAAAGTCCATGAGTTGCCATGCTTCGTAATCATCAAGACTACTAAGGTTATCTTGCTGATAGTTCTTCCTTTCTCCATAGATGTTGGGTTGAAGGCATTAGTGAAGAATGCCGAAAGTGTCAAGATGAAAGCATTAGTGAAAGGTGCTCATCATCCGTGTCAAAGCATTAGTGAAGGATGCTAAAGGTGTCAAGATGAAGGCATTAGTGAAGGGTGCCAAGCGTTGTGTCAAAGGCATTAGTGAAAGATGCCAAAGAATCAAATCAAGTAGCATTTGGGAAGAATGCCTAGGTCGTATAATCGATGAGGTGCATCGTTATACATATATGTATTTGTTTATATACAAGGATGGTGATATCCTTGATGGTGTTGTAACAAGGAGTAGATCTCCTTGAGATTAGGTGTTATGTCGTGAAGGTGTAGTTCACCTAAGGTGTGAAAGAACTAGGTGCTTAGCCTAGTACCTAACAAAGGGTAGGCGACGTTGTGAAGGATTAGTTCTCCTAAGGTGTGAAAGAACTCGGTGGTTAGCCTAGCACCGTATAAAGGGTAGGCGACGTTGTGTTAGGTGTGGTTCGCCTTGGTGTGAAAGAACTCGGTATTTAGCTTTGTACCGGAAAAAGGTTAAGCGACGTTGTGAAGGCTTCTCCGCCATAAGGAGTTGGTGTAGTGTTTACGAACTCTCGAGTAGGTGACTCGGGGAGTGGAGTAGGGCAAGGAAGGTGTCCTTGTAGCTGAACCACTATGAATACTTGTGTCGTGGTGATGTGCTTCTTACTCTTTATCTTTCATTACACGTTTATATATCTATCTATCAACGTCCAACATAAACAATCAAATAGATTGACATAAGTCGATCTAAATATTTAAAAGGGAGTTTTAAATTGGTAAAACTATTCAACCCCCCCTTCTAGTTTTGCACACCACGGCTTTCAAGCGCTCTAATTGCATCTTCTTTGTCCCAACCTTTTAGTATGCATGCAACATCTAAGAATATTTTTTTACAATCATCCTCTAGATTATCAAAGCTTATCTCCAATCTTTCCATAGTTGCCTTCAATGGAATTGTTTTTAGTCTTTGTATGGCATCTATCCAGTAAGGCTCACTTTGACCACAAAGAAACAAACCCAAAACTTTGATCGTCAAGGGAAGACCATCAGCATATTGTACAACTTTCCCTGATAGCTCTTCATACCCTCGAATTGGAATCTCTTTTCGAAATGCATACCTGCTCAAGAGGCAAATTGCTTCCTCGTGTGATAACAAATTGACATCATGAACGAAGTTCACTCCGTGGGCTAACAGCACTTGCTCATCCCTTGTGGTGATGATAATTCTGCTTCCCGGTTTAAACTAGTTAGGCTCGCCTGCTAACGCCTCAAGCTGTTCTATGCAATCCACATCATCTAAAACAACAAGTATCTTTCTACAACGCATCATGTCTTTCAACATGTTTTTCCCGTCATGAACACTACTAAAAGTGATGTCTTTTCTGTTTAACACATCCTTTAGTATCCGTTTTTGAAGCTTCTTTAAACCAGACAAAGAAGGCTTTGAAACCTCCCTTACATTTTCAACAAAGATTTTTCCTTCAAAATGATTACAAATTTGATCATAAACAACTGTGGCTAAAGTTGTCTTCCCCCCACCTCCCATCCCCTTAATTCCAATCATGCGAACATCTTCGGTGCCAATATCTAAAGATGAAAGAACATCACTGATTCGGGTCTCCATACCCACTAGCTTTCCATCAGCGTTCGAAAGATTGGAATATTTCTTTTCGAAAATATCATCAACAATTATTTGGATCAGTTTAGATTCATCCCTGTATCATTAATTATTATATTATTATCTTGCTCAAATCCCACATAAGCAATTAGGATTCATAACATAAAAGGATTAACATTTATATAAATGTAAATTAGATAAAATATTACATAGATATGATGAAGAAAATTGTATTACCCGTTCGTTGTAACCTTCAACTCCCACCTTGCCATATCGGCTAATTCTTTCATGGCGTCTCTCCATTTCCCAGCAGATTCTTGGTTTTCATGTTTAGAAAAAGCTTTTCCAACTGGCCCATATTGTTTTCGGACTTCGGTAGGTTCCACATCATAGAAGACTGGGAAAGCCGTATGCTCGGTCATCTTTTGGCACTCCATAATCTTCACAAGCTCATCTAAGCACCAAGATGAAGAAGCATAGTTCTTGGAAAAGAGAATAATGTATATTTTCGAATCTTTAATGGATTTGATGAGTTGGTCGCTGATCCTTTCCCCTTTCTAGATTTTCTCATCATCCTTATATGTTTAAATGCCTTTCTGCTTGAGAGCTTGATAAAGATGGCCAACGAAACTGTTACGAGTGTCTTCACCTCTAAAACTAAAAAATACATCATATTTGAAGCTCTTTTCAATTGATGAATTTGAAGTAGAAGCCATTGGACGTAGGGCTCAAGCTGTTGAAAGAGTTTAGGTGAAAAAGTTCTAGCAGCAGTACGTGATATGTTTGTTTGGTAATTATGTTTTCACAATTTACAACAATATATATTATTCTTTCACAAATAAAATTGATTAGTTATGATAATTACTTTTTCTCAAAATATTTTTCCAAAATCTTTAATTTTTAAGGCTATATTGTTTTTTTTTATAATTACGCAAGAACGATGTTTATATACTTTAAAGAGCAAATCAAGTATCATGCATAGTGCAAAACTTAATCACTCGTTTTTCAAAACCTTTTGTAAAAATGCACATTTTTTGAGCACATATAAAAGGACTGATTACGTTTGTTTTGCATTTTTATTTCCATGCTTGGTGCTTCGATCTATAATCGCTTGTTAGTTATCGCTTCAGTCTATAATCGCTCGTGGCCACTTCAAATAGCAATAGCAATGTGTACATACGGACATTGATTATAACTGTAGCAAATAGAAATGTGAACAAGATATGTTTGTTTGGAAAAATTTGAATGTGGTGGGGACAACAAATGACTCCTTTTGCTAAAGGAAATTACAAAGAAAAAGATTCCTTTCGTAGCATAGATAAGATCATGATTGAGTAGTTGTGGGTTTTCTTACTACCATATAATATAATTGTTATTCGTATCATTATTATGTGATGTATTTGTATGGGCTAAGCCCGAGTGTCATTAGTAGGGTTTACACACTATATGTACCGGTACGACTTCCTCCAATTTGTCACAAACTGATTTACAGAACCTACAAAGTTTATTGGCTAAATTAGGTTTGCATGGGGCAATGAATAATATTACTTCAAACACACCTACTGTTACTGAACCACACAAATAAAACACCCCTATGCTCCTTACAGTGGACCGCATGGTATTACTTTTGCTCCACCAGGCTTTCAAATTCCATTAGCAGGCCACCCTATTTATCCCTCCCAACCGGCCCACATACCTTATTACCCTTTGGCCCAACATGTGTCACAGTCCCGTAATACAAGTATTATGGGTCAGCCCAATTCCGCGAGTCAACCAAATTTAGTTGGTCCGACGAGTCCCACACCTCAGCCGGGTTTACTTGTTTATCCGCAGAGTTTTATTGGATATGCGGGTCCGTTTTCAGGTCATCCGGGTATTATTGCGCATGCGGGTCAGTTTTCAGGTCAGCCGAGTATTATTGTACAAGCGGGTCAGACTTCGGGTCAACCAAGTATTGTTGGTCAAACAGGTCAACTATTCAGACAAGAGACAATTTTACCTAGTGCTTTTAATGCTGTGACACTCTAGGATCCTGCTACAGGTAATTGGAACATGAATACAGGTGTGAATTCACACCTTAATGATTTAGTCAATAGTCTTAGTGATGTTTTTAATTCGTGCATTTATCCATTTGTCGCGGTTGGTGACGGGCATTCTATTCTCGTTACCAACTCTGTCCATAGTGTTTTGCCTACGTCATACCAACCACTTCATTTAAATAATGTCTTAATTACTCCTAATATTGTCAAAATTTTGATTTTGGTTTGGGTTTTTTGTTAAGGAATTTCAAACTCGTCGGGTGCTGCTCCACTATGATAGCACTGGATTCCTTTACCCTGTTAATCAGCCCTCCACCATTCTTCATGCCTTTCTCACCGCTCAGTATACGTGGCACCAGTGACTTGTACATCCAAAAAGTGAAGTGTTACGTCGTGTTCTTTCCAGCAATTCTATTTTGTGTAACAAAGAGAAGTCTCCCGTTCTTTGTCATGCGTGTCATCTTGGCAAACACGTGAAACTTCCATTTGTTAGTTCTAATAGTTTGGTTAACTCTTGTTTTGATATTGTACACTCGGACTTGTGGACTTCCCCAATTCCGAGTCTTTCTAGTTTCAAATACTATGTTTTATTTTTGGATCACTTTACACAATATGTTTGGGTTTATCTGTTAGTTAATAAATATGATGCATTGTCCAAATTTACATTGTTTTGTTCCTTTGTCCGTACTCAATTCAAGTGTGAAATAAAGGCATTTCATTGTGATCATGGTGGTGAATTTGACAACCACGTCTTTCATAAGTTATTTGCTGATAATGGTATTTAGTTTCGCTTTTCTTGTCCACATACTTCACAACAAAATGGGAAATCTGAAAGGATGATTCAAACCATTAATAATCTTATCCGCACATTATTGTTTGAGTCTCGTCTCTCCCTAATTATTGGACTGAAGCTCTTAATATGGCCGTTTACTTACTAAATATTCTACCCTCTCGTGCCATAGACAATGAAATCCCTTTTACTAGACTTTTTGGCACAACACCTGACTATACTACTTTACGTACGTTTAGGTGCCTTTGTTACCCTCACCTTGAAACGTCGAACACAAACTTGGAACCCGGGCTACGCCTTCTATATTTTTGGGACATGCCACAAATCATCGTGGTTATCGTTTTCTTGACCTTATCACAAATTAAATTATCATTTCCCGTCATGTTACATTTGATGAAACAGTTTTTCCGTTTGGCTCCATGTCACCAACCAAAATCCCATCTTATGATTTTTAGATGATGCGATCGATGTCATCTCTAATGTCATATGATTGAAACCCATAACTACTTCTGGTACACCTAATGTTACTCTTGAACACCAAGAAACCAATAATGTTGAGTCTCATATTCATGTTAATAACCAATCTGATCCCACTCACTCTATCCCTCCTAATTATCAAAACGAACCCACCAATGAGCCCGTTATTGCCAGCCCAGCTCCTCAAATCGACCACACCAATACAATTCCAATTGTGACCATTGATGCAGTTCACACTGAGCCCAGTACTGATACCCACACCAAACCCACTCAAGAGCCCAGTCCTATACAAAACCAACCACCCAATAATAACCTAAACCCGGATTCAGTTCACCCTATGGTCACACGGTATTGTATCAGGACTAATCGTCCCACTCAACATTTTACCCTCATGTGTCTTGTGTTTCTCCCTTACCAAAGTCGTATACTAATGCGTTTCATGATTCCAATTAAAAAAATGCTATGTCTGATGAGTATAATGCACTTACTACCAATAAAACTTGGACTCTTGTACCTCGACCCGCAGATGCTAATATTGTACATTGTATGTGGTTATTTCACCACAAGTTTTTAGCTGATGGTACTCTTAGTCGCTACAAGGCTCGTCTTGTTGCGAATGGCAGTACTCGGATAGAGGGTGTTGAAGTTGATGAGACCTTTAACCCAGTTGTTAAACCCAGTACTATTGAGACTGTTCTAAGTTTGGCTATTTCTAGACATTGGCTGGTTCAACAGCTCGATGACAAGAATGCCTTTCTACATGATGATTTAGCTGAGAAAGTTTATATGCATCAGCCACCTGGGTTTCGGGATCCTACACATCCTGATCATGTTTGTTTATTACAGCGGTCTCTTTATGGTCTTAAGTAGGCTCCTTGTGCTTGGTTTCAGGGCTTTGCGACTTATATTGCTTGCGTTGGGTTTAGTCATAGTTATTGTAACTCATCTTTATTTATCTATAGACAGGGGATAGACACTGCTTATTTGTTACTATATGTTGATGATATTGTTCTCACTGCTTCATCTGAGATTTTATTATAGCAAATTATTTCCTCTTTACATCAGGAGTTTTCTATGACATATATGGGTTCTCTTAACTACTTTTTAGGTATCTCAGTTACACGTGATTCTTCAGGGATGTTCTTATCTCAACATAGGTATGCTACTAAGATTCTAGAGCGGGCGCACATGGTTAGTTATAACTCTAGTCAGACTCTTGTTGATACTGAATCTAAACTGGGTGATGATGGTGATCTGGTTTTACGATATGACCTTATATCAGAGTCTCGGGGGTTCTCTTCAGTATTTCACGTTTACTTGACTTGATATTTCTTATGCAGTACAACAGGTTTGTCTTTATATGCATGATCCGCGAAAGCTTCATTTCTCGGCCATTAATCGGATCTTGAGGTATGTTCGGTGTACTTTAGAGTATGAGTTTTAGTTGTTTTCCTCTTCTACTTCATCATTGGTTGCTTATTCGGATGCTGATTGGGCTGGCTGTCCTACTACTTGGAGATCGACTTTCGGTTATTTTGTATTTCTTGGCAACAACTTACTTTCATGGTCTGCTAAGCGTCAACCGATGCTTTCTCGTTCTAATGCAGAGGCAGAGTATCGTCGTGTTGCCAATGCTGTTGCTGACATATGTTGGTTGAGGAATTTACTATGTGAGTTGCATACCCAGCTCTTCTGCTACGCTTGTTTATTGTGATAATTCCAGTGTTGTATACTTGTCTTCTAACTCGGTTTAGCATCAACGAACCAAGCATATAGAGATTGATATTCACTTTGTTTGCAATTTGATTGATGCTAGTTAGGTTCGTGTACTTCATGTACTTTCACGTTATCAATATACGGACATCTCCACCAAAGGGTTACCTTCGGCTTTGTTGGAGGAGTTTCGTACCATTTTAAGTGTCCGGTGTCCTCCTGCTCAAACTGCGAGGGAGTTTTAGTCGTATCATTAGTATAGGCCTGAATGTATTTGTATGGGCTAAGCCTGAGTTTCATTAGCAGGGCTTACACAGTATATGTACTTGTTCAATTTATTAAATGCAATCACATAACACATCATTAACCTACAATAATCACACGCTGTTCCCGTTTATAAATATATTTCATATGAACTTCATGCCTTTGATATACAAAATTCAATCAAATTACTTTATGTACTACAATTCATGAAAATAATACTTTTTAGATATAATGATAATTAAACTAACCTTAAGCACCTTCTTGATCTAGACTTCAACTTGTGCCTATGATTCCCATTCTCCCCACATGTATATTAGAAAATACTCTTGTCACTAATGATTAAGAAATACACAGGTAAGTCCTAGTTTGTAATTATTCGAAGAAGTCTCGAAGATTATTTGATTGATCGTCATATTTTACTTTGATATGAACACAAATTCCCCATTGCATACTCTAATGCCAAATGCGTTGACATAAAGCTCATAAAGATACAAACTCTTCTACACATATCTTATTGAATTACATTTCTAACACCTTAACCTTCTCAAAGTATGTACATATTTTAACAAATAGTACTAACTTAATTTTATCGATGTCTATTTGTGATCTGTCACACATTTCTTCATAAAACTAACACATTTATTAGAAATGGTATATTTGAATCTAGCGAAACTAACTCGTTTATTAGATATGATATAACTGGCAAAACTGACTTTGAAATAAACTTGATTGTTTATAACATTTGTGGTCAATATGTGAAAATCAAAACTTCAGTTTTCTCATGGGTCATCTCTTTACCTGGTTTTGACCCAAGTAAGATCTAAACTCAGAAACAAATAAATGGAAGCTCCATTTTCTAACTAAATCACCATGCAATGTAACCTTATATATTTAACCATCAAATACACTACTAATCATGCATAAATGGAGCTTCAATTCAACAAAAATTAAAGCTCAAATGATTTACTATCTAATTAAAGGTTTAGAATATAAATTAAAGGTATAAGCAACAATTTACCTTAAATTTCGCCTTATCTCATTATTGATGAAATCATAACTCCATTATTTATTTTTATTTTTTACCAAAACTTGAGTCTCTTACACTGTGTTCTCCTGTTGATTTTTAAAAGGAAAATGAAAGTAATGAAAGAAAACAAAGAATATTTCATGTTCTTGAGTTTTTTAGGAAGAAAAAGGAAGTAAATGTCAGAATATTTAACCTTCGCCATGCATCATTAAGGAACGCAATTGAAAGCGCATTTGGCGTCTTACCGAAAAGGTTTCCTATTGTTAAAGGAAAACTGAACCGATTGATTCATGTGAAACACAATCAATATATTTTTGGTATGTTGTATCCTACACAACTTTTTACTTGAGGAAGATCGTGGCAAAGAACTTGAAGATGAGGTGATGAATGAGGTGTTAAATGACACACAAGACGAAGAAGTTCATGCACCACGAGACAGATGATGGAGGAGAACAAATAAGAGATTCAATGGAAAATGAAATGTGGAGTGAATATTTGTTGTACCCGAACAATGAAATTAATATGTCTATATAGTTGTCTAATATGTGATTGTAAAACTTGAATTTGGTACTATGTTCATTCTTTCTGAATTTAGCACTAATAAGTTCAATCTTTCTGCGTATTTCAATCTTTCTAATATGTTCAATATTTCCTTTTAGTTTTTGATGTTTGGCACTATGTTCAATCTTTCTGAATTTGGCATTCTTCTTGCATTTTTTTCAATCTTTCTGATTACCTTTTGATGTTTCTTTATGAATTTGGCTCTATGTTCAATCTTTCTGATTAGTTTTTCATGTTTGGGTTTAATTTATGAGAAGCTATGCAGAATTGTTAGTCCATTAGGTCATATTGTGTTGTAACGGGCCTAGCCCGATTATAGAATTCTCTAATGTATATTATTTATATGTACATGTATTCTGTAATGAGGCAATCAATCAATCAGTATTCCTTCCACATATCGAATATGATATCATACCATAATCATCATTAATACACCACACTCCTTTCCTTACACCTCATCCTTCATTCGAAAAATTTTAGAACCCTAAAACACCTTAAACTCGATCCTGTTTAATCCATTAGTGTTGGTGATTTGTGCCCGGTCACGAATCCACACGGCTTTTGTCTGTTGGTGTTATGTGCTCAGGTCACGTTATTTTGATTATTTGTGTTGGTGATCGTGCATGGTCATTGATCTACAAATCAAGCTTCTTCAATTTATTCATTACCGTGCTTGCTCTCTTCCTTCATATATTCATTCGAACCATTTATAACCCTAAACCTCACCCACTGTTTTTCAGTCGACTCACTAGAAGAAAACCATAAACATCATGACTGTTATTGATGCCTCCATACCACTATCAGAGAAACTCTCCTCGGTTACCCATCACCATCTTATTACACGTGTGCCCGTTAAATTAGATCTTGACAATTGGAATTAAGCATCATGGGTGTATTTCTTTGAACAACTTTATTGTGGCTATGAAGTTTTGAAATATATTCATGGCTTCTCTACTACCACTTCCACGACCACACTTATTCCGGAAAAAATTAAAGTCGATACCATTGTCCTATCTTTGCTTTTTACCACTCTTTCAGTACCCCTTCAAGCACAATTGGTCGTAGAAAAACCACGATCCACTAAACATGCATGGGATCTCATAACCAAGATTGTCCAAGACAACAAAAGGTCACATACCATTTATTTGAAAGGGGAGCTTAGATCTATCAAACTCAGAGATATGAGCATCGAAGCATATTTTCAAAAAATTGAGCCGATTGCTACCATTATAACGAGTCTTGGTTCGCCCGTTAGTAGCGAAGATATTTTTACTTTTGCCCTCGAAGGCCTACCGGAGAAGTATGATCATGTATGTTGCATCATACACCATCGAGAAACCTTTCCTGATCTCAAAACCGCACACTCCATGCTAACAATAGAAGATATGCGCCTCAAGTCCAAATCACACTCGCTACCCGTAGACTCATCATCTTCCTCCCCTTTGGTACTTATAGCCGACAAAGGTATTGCTCATAATCCCAAGTAAATTCGTGGAGGCCATGTTATAATTTTCTAAGGGTTCGTGTCGATATGGTCTCGGTTGCAAATTTGTTCACGACACTAATGTGAAGCATGTATTAAACACTAGAGATGCACCTAAGAAAAACACTACTGATGAGTTGTTGATTCAACTACTTGGTCTATTGGGGGTGGGAAATACCCACAGTACAAATCCTAGCCCATTACAGCCTAGTCACAATCCTAATCCACATGCCTATATTACTACTCATAATGCAGCCCAGTAATTTGTTATCCCAAGTATCTACTACAACCCACCAGGCCCAATGCCATACCCACGAATACCATAGCCAACCACACCACCACCTGGGTTCGGGTATTTACTGACCCACTCCCTGCTCTGATATACCACACCAACGGCCCGGTCGATCCACTCCGCTCCATCACCCCAGCCCGGTCCAACACCTTAACCCAATCCAACTCACAAACATACTCGCCCAATAGTATCCCTCGGCCCACCAAAATAGTTTAGGCCCAACTTATACCAACCCAAATACCCAACTACCCCACATCGGATTCCCTACACCTAATGTTGCTACCGCTTCACCACTAAGTACCGTAGGACCCACTATCACTCAAGGACAAGAAACACTATTACCACATGCATTCACCACCGGGACACTTTAGGACCCCGCAACGGGTTCCTGGAACATGGATACAGGTGCGAGTTTACATTTAAATGCTTATACTACTAGTCTTAGTCATGTTATTAATACGTGTATATATCTGTTCGTCTCGGTTGGTGATGGGTATTCTATTCTCGTCATCAATACGGGTCATAGCATTTTTCCAACTCCTTCCCGACCTCTTCACCTTAATAATGTTCTTATTACCCCCAATATTGTAAAAAAAAATAATTTTTGTTCGTCAATTTGTTTGCGATAATCATTGTACTGTTGAATTTGACCCGTTTGGTTTTTCTGTAAAGGATTTCATGACGCGTTGAGTGCTTCTCTAATGTGATAGCACAGGCGATCTCTATCATGTCACGGATCCATATTCTATCCCTCAAGCTCTTCTTTTCAGTCAGCATTTGTGGCATCAACCACTTGGACATCTAGGGAGCGAAGGGCTACGTCACCTTGTCTCAAATAATTTCATTTCATGTAATAAAGAGAAGCCTCGTATGCTCTGTCATGCTTGTCAGCTTGGAAAACACGTTAGACTTCCTTTTGTCAGTTCTACTAGTGTCGTTAATGCTTGTTTTATATTATTCAATCAGATGTATGGACCTCACCAGTTCCCAGTCTGTCGGGTTTCAAATATTATGTGTTATTCTTGGATCATTACTCGTATTTTGATTGGGTTTATCCTTTAATTAACAAATCTAATGTCCTATCAAAATTTAGATTATTTCGTACCTATGTTCACACTCAATTCAAGTGTGAAATAAAAGCGTTTGAGTGTGACCATTGCGATGAATTTGACAACCGCAACCTACACAAACTTTTTGCCTACAATTGCATTCAGTTTCACTTTTCATACCCTAAAATGTCACAAAAAATGGCAAGTCCAAACGGATGATTCGCACCATTAATAATCATATTTGAACCTTGCTTTTTCAAGCCAACCTTCCACCAACTTTTTGGGTTGAAGCCCTGAATATGGCTGTTCATTTAATAAACATCTTACCCTCAACAACTATTGCCAATGAAATCCCCTATACCCGACTTTTTGGTCATAGCATGGACTACAGCCTTTTATGCACATTCGGGTGCCTATGCTATCCTTACCTATACCCTAATCACAAGCTTGAGCCTCTTGCAACTCCATCAATCTATTAGAGAGAAGCATCCAATGACCGTGGATACCGTTACCTTACATTAAACACCAATAAAATCATCCTTTCTTGCCATGTTACTTTTGACGAAACTATCGTCCCATATGGCTCATCTCCACCAACAACTACACCCACCTACACGTTTTTGGATGATTCACCCGATATCATTCCTCCAATCATTCCATCCATTCCTACACAAACACTAGATGAACAACAAGAACCAACAACACCACTTAAACAACCGAACCAGGATCAACATAATGAAACACCACCCCACACACCCAATCTATCACCACCAAACAACACACCAACTCCATCACCAACTGCACCTCAAAATCCACCCACCACTACCACAACACAACATCCTACAATCATTCCAGACCCCCCTTATAACCCAAACCCTGACTCAACTCACTCCATGGTCAAACGCTTCCGTGTTAGGACTAATCGTCCCACTTAGCGTGTTAACATGCATGTGTCTTCCGTCTCACCATTACCAAAATCCTATCATGATGCGTTTAATGACCCAAATTGGCAGAATGCTATGCGTGATGAATACACTGCACTCATTAAAAATGGAACTTGGACTCTAGTGCCACGTCCCACCGATACCAACATTATTCGCTGCATGTGGCTTTTCCGCCACAAGTATTTGGCTGACGGAACCCTTAGTCGTTACAAGGCTCGTCTGGTGGCCAATGGTAGTAATTAGTTAAAGGGGAATGATGCATATGAGACCTTTAGTCTGGAAGTTAAACCTGGCACCATTCGGACGCTTCTGAGTTTAGTTGCTTCTCGACATTGGCCGATTCATCAGCCTAATGTCAAGAATGGTTTCTTACATGATGACTTATCTGAGACTGTCTATATGCACCAGCCTCCGGGGTTTCGAGACTCTGTGCATCCTGATTATGTATGTCTACTCCAACAATCTCCATATGGGCTCAAGCAGGCCCCTAGAGCTTGGTTTTAGCGATTTGCATCTTATATCACTCGGCTTGGGTTTTCTCATAGTTGATGTGACTCATCTTTATTTATATACAGACAGGGGATAGATATTGTTTACCTGTTATTATATGTTGATGATATTGTACTCACGGCTTCTTTTGAGAGTTTATTGCAGTGGATTATTGGATCCTTACATAAGGAGTTTGCTATGACAGATCTGGGTCCTCTTAATTTTTTTTGGGTATCTCTGTCACACGTATTCTTCATGATTGTTTTTATCTCAGAAGAAGTATGCTATTGAGGTTTTGGAGAGAGAGCACATATTGTAAATTGTAATTCCAGTCGGACTCCTGTTGAAACTGAGTCTAAACTGGAGGATGATGGTGATCCGGTTTCTGGTCCTACTTTATATCAAAGTCTTGTAGGTTCTCTTCAATACCTCACCTTTACGCGCCTAGATATATCTTATGCTGTTTAGCAGGTTTGCCTTCATATGCATGACCCTCGAGAGCCTCATCTCTCGGCTCTCAAATGGATTTTGCGGTATGTTCGGGGTACCTTAGACTATGGGTTACAGTTGTTTTCTTCCTCTACTTCATCATTGGTTGCCTATTCAGATGCGGATTGGGCTGGTTGCCCTACCACTCGAAGATCGACTTCAAGTTACTGTGTTTTTCTGGGCCACAACCTTCTATATTGGTCTTCTAAACGGGCAATGACTCTCTCTCTTGTTCTAGTGCCGAAGCAGAGTATCGTGGGGTTGCCAATGTTGTTGCTGAAACCTGTTACTTACGAAATTTACTTGGAGAGCTACACACTCCGCTATCTTCCGCTACCCTTTTCTACTGTGAGAATGTTAGTGCTGTTTATTTTTCATCTAATATGGTACAACATCAGTGTACTAAACACATTGAGATTGACATACACTTTGTTAGAGACTTGGTTGCTACCGGTCAGGTTCAGGTCCTACATGTACCTTTTCGTTATCAGTATGCTGACATCTTCACGAAGGGTTTGCCATCCGCTTTGTTCGAAGAGTTTCGATCCAGCCTGAGCATTCGGTGTCCTCCTGCTCTGACTGCGGGGGAGTGTTAGTCCATTAGGTCATATTGTGTTGTAACAGGCCTAGCCCGATTCTAGAATTCTCTAATGTATACTATTTATGTAGGTCCAAGCAGCCTTGTAAGACAATAACTAACTTGGATAAATCTAAACTAATTATGTGAAGAACTCTTTAACAATGAGTACTTGATGCTAATGTGGAATATTAACAACAAGCAAGAAGAACACAATAATTACTAAATAACTTTTTCTATTAATCTCTAAAAACTTCATATCTAACAATATACCTTTAGGGTTCCTTTATACTCTTAGGAAACCCTAGAATACAAAATGTGTAGAAGGATAAAGATATCTCTTCCTAAGATATCTCTACGCGTACATATCCTTCCCTAATATAACTCTAACAAGCTATTTTGTTTTTATCATTAACAGACTTAACTATCGACTATTTGTTCTGCCAGACTTAACTACATTAGTATTGGCAGACTTAATTATGGTTTACTAGACTTAACCACTTCACTACCAGAATTAATCCAAAACAGAGTTAAACAAACTTAAATCTGTTTTACAAAATATAATTCCTTACAATCCTCCCCTAACTTGATCTTCACTTGTGAACTTCAAGTTCTTTTGTATTTCTTACGGATCTTGGAATTATCTTTGAGTTGCATCTTGAATTTGTCTTCATTATGTGTTCTGTGCAGCATCATATCAGCAAACTATGAGTACTCCATTGTCTTTACTGCAACTGTGACTATATGTACATCAAATCATAAAATTTTCATGCTATTCTCATCACATCCAGGTGTGTAAACTACTGTGAGAGGTGAATCATAGAAAATTTAATGGATTTGATGTCTCTTTACCAATTAGCCATTACTATTGGAGTAGCCAATGTTTTGGTGTATAAGACCATGGTACATTGATAACCATCTAATTTTTAGCAAATCAGCAACTATCAACAGATTTGATTAGTCTTTACCAAAAGTTGTACCCTTTTGGACTAGTCATGGTTTTTCACTGCCTTTACCACAAGCCATGAACTTGTGGGCTAGCCAACTCTTCATCTACACAGACATGGTGAGTTGAGCACCATACAATTTTTGGCAAATTGTCAGCCATAAACAGATTTGATTTATCTTTACCAGAGCCGTTTGCTCATGGATTAGTCAGTTCTTGTGTGGGTTAGACATGGTGAACTCATAACCATTTGTTGTGACAGTGCAAAGCACTTTCACCAAGTGAAACCCCTTAAAATCCATTTATACATTTATCAACTTATAAACATAACACTCAACAGCTTAAGAAAATTCTATTAAACATTTTAAATTTTATTGTTGTTGAGCTTTTGATTCAATTAGTTTCAAAAGTTGATAACATGCATTATCTTTTACCTCACCTAACAACTTCTTATCAAGCATTCCCCTGCAAGTCTTACTTGAAAGTGGATAGTCCACTTCTGTTAGCATATAAACAATCAAATTTTCTAATTCCAAAAAGTGAACCTGACATGTATGGAAGTATCTCCATCTGATTATTTGCTCTTGACTTGCCAGCTTCCACATTTCGTTGTCAGCATCTGGTGGCTCAAACATTGTCTTTAGATCTCCCTAGAGGACTCTTTCAAATTCCTCCTCAGGTCTTTGCTCACCATGCTTTTCCGCCATCAATTCATATAATGTCTTCAGATCGTCCCTAGACAAATCACTTAACAAGCCAAGAAATTTCACATATACAGTGTCAGCATAATTTTCCCTTACCACCTGGTAAGCTCCCTTGCTTCCAGTTTTGATGATCTGGATCTTTGCAATCTTTGCAGCTACTGAACCTTCAGGAATAGTTCCCATAGTGAATTCTTCAGATGGAGGTTCTTCAACCTTATCCTCCATATAAGCATCCACCTCCTTCTTCATCTCAGACTTATCTTCCTTTGTAGGCTTCTTTCCTTTGGATTTCTTTCTGGTCCACTTAATGATAGGCTTTGTAACCTCAGCTTCTTCCTCCTTCTTTACAATGCTAGGATTATCAGTACCTTTCTCAGCTTTAGCAACTTCTTCAACTTTCTGCATCTTAGCCTCCTCAGATTGAAGATTGAAACCTTTTCTTTAAAATTTGGAAGCTTCCAATTCTGAGTCCATGGAAGCAAATCTTTTAACCTGCTCCATTACCTTTTCAAATTCTACTTTAAGCTCATCAGACTTCAACTTCCTTAATTGAGTTTTCTTCCAGCTGGGATGACCTTGACTCTTGATATAGTTGATCATGTATTCTCTCTGCTCTCCCTTGGTCAGAGGTCTGTGCATCCTTTCCCTTTGCCTTTGTTCCTCCAGCAGCCTTTTCTTCTCATTTATCATTTCTATGATCTTTCTAGCAAAATCTTCAGCTCCAATATCTGGTAGAATGTCCCTATTCACTTTAATTTTGGCTCTGATGGTATCCCAGTCTTCATCTGTATAGTACTTGGCATATTCCAAAACTTCAGCTTGTCTTTTGATTTGCTCCTCAATTAGTTCTAGTGGACTCTGCAAGTATTTAGCCAGGAGCTCATCATCCATCTTTTTCCTTGCAAGCTTAGCTGCTTCAGCTTCCTCCTCTGCTTTGATTCTGGCAATCTCTTCCATGCTTGCTTCATCTTATCTAATTTGTATTTTGGTCCTTTTAGGCTCAGAAGACTCTTCCATAATCCCCTTTCCTTTTCTTTGAGTAAACTCCTCACCAGACTTAATAGGAACACTGGTAGACTTAACTTCAGTATCACCACCAGACTTAATTTCGGATTCAAAACCAGACTTAACTGCATCATCACAGACTTAACATCAGAACTTGCAGCTTCTTTCTCTGATTTCTTCTTCTTCTGGCTTAAATTCTTGACCAAGATCTCAACTGCCTCTAATCCTTGAGGACTAATTATCTCCTCAGAAGATTTCTTTGTGGGTGTTCTGTAGTCTGATCCACCCTCCTCCTCCATATTCCTCCCCTGTTTGGGAGAATTTTCTTCACCTTCTGAGTCTGTGATGTCTATTCCCTTTGACTTAAATTTCCCTTCCAGCCTTTTAACCCTCTTAACTAGTTTAATCACAGCTTCTGCTTGAGTCTTCTATGACTTATGTAGATCTCTTTTCAACTTCTCTATTCTGGTTAGTAGTTTGGGAACTAGATTGAGGAGCTCCTCCAAAGATAGGGAAACTGGATATGCTGTAGTAGTGGGTGTTGGAGGTTGTGTGTGAGGAATTTCTAGTGGGTCTTCCTCATATACTGGAGGTGAAGGTGGTGTTGGATTTGGTGTCCTCTGTGGTGGTGGTGGAGTTGGTGTCCTCTGTGGTAATGGAGTGGGTGTCTTCTGTGCAGGCTCTGGTTCATCTGATTCTAATTGTGATTGATCTTGTGCCTCAAATGCAGCAGCAGCATCAGATCTTTTTAAATCCCCTTCAAATCCCCTTTTCATATTTGCAAAGATCTTTTTAAAGGGACAACAATATATTGTTGCTTGTTTATAGTTTCTACATTTAAAATCATTTGCAGAAACCTAGGGTACATCAAAAACTTTTTCTCTTTATTAGTATTTGTAACCATAGCATCAAAAATCATTTTAGAAAAGTTAAAGAGTCTACCAGTGGATAGCAGGACCAATCAGAAACAATAGTGCTTCCAAATTGATCCCATCCGCCATTTTTAGGACTCATACAATGAAGGAGATGATGCAACAATAACCTCCATTGTCGTGTAAAAGTGCTTTTCCAAAAAGTAAATGATCCTTCAGTTGGATATCCAATATTTTGAAGTCCTTGAAAAAGTTCATCATTTGGCAACATTGTGATCCACGAGGCATCACCAATTGAAGATAACTTGTGGTGATTCCTCGATGATGAATACTCTAAGGTATCAATTGTTGCACTTAACTCTAATGTCCCATCGGCAAGAGTTCTAGCGTAGCTGCGAGCTGTTTGACTAAGGAGATATAGATAGTGGGATTGTGAGTGAGGGCATACCTAATATGGGTACCCTTCAAGAAGTCCACTATATGTTCGAAACCGGTGCTTTCATTTGGATTCTTGAGGAATCCCACTTGATTGTGCTTATCATTGAACTTTAATTGAGCCATAATCGTGGTGAATTGTAAGTTCTGGTAGTGCGGCGCGTGTTAGGGTTAATGCTGGTGAAAATACTTTATCGAGAGAAAAAGATTTAAACTTTTAAAGATTTGAGAGACAGTAGATAATGGATAAAGATGAATTTTATTAAAAAGTATACATATATATACTTCTTACCGCCTAAGAGTAGGTAATGGTACTATTGATACAGTAAAAATGGATTTTCCCTCGACCAGCACTAACGGTAATATTTTTGCACTACCAGACTTAAAATAGTCAAACAAACTTAAGTATGACATCACCAGAATTAACTCTGAATGGTAGCACATCCATCAGCACAGCTTCCATACCTCCCCTATCTTTTAGAGATATTGCTTTTCCCTGAAAAAATTAGTCTAAAACCAAGAGAAATACAATAAGTAGATCTTGAAATCAGAATTAACTCAAATAGTCTACCAGAATTAATTCTTAGAACAAACAAAAGAAATTGTTCAAGCATACCAATAATATTGTAGCAAACACATAAATCACTTCAAAATTGTTCTAAAAATCACCAAATCACACCAACACAAAGATGTTTGTAAAACTTCCATAAAGATCTAACTATTCATAGAGTAGCCGATGCTTCCACCAAGGTAACAGGACCTTCTTGGACTTCCTCAAACTC
Organism: Chrysanthemum makinoi; assembly: GCA_910596185.1. NCBI lineage: Eukaryota > Viridiplantae > Streptophyta > Magnoliopsida > Asterales > Asteraceae > Chrysanthemum > Chrysanthemum makinoi. The sequence goes on along the minus strand of OU343222.1, from coordinate 49,273,985 downwards.
CTCCAAGTGATCCTTGTTACTAGTCATATGCCCAGAACATCCACTGTTAAAGATGCCTCTCTCTCCATTGTTCATGTAAGGATGTTCCTGCATATCAAAAAGAGAAATTAGTTTCTCTTGGGGACCCAGGCCTGTAGAGGCTTGGTTCTGCCTTATGGACCTTTAGATTTGTCAGTATTAATAGAAACTGGTCCACTATTATACTTGGAGTCTGGTCTGAGACTCCATTTATAACCCTCTGAGGCCTTAACAGCAGATCCCCCATAACCCTTTGCAGCACCAGATTTAAAAGTTGATGCATATTTGACCAAGGGTCTTCTAATAGGTGAATGTGATTTTGCAAAATTTCTTATATGTTGGAAGACATTCACTGAATGAGTCGATGTGTCTTGGTTGTCTGTCTAGAATTAACATTTACATTACCAGTTTTAACTTTAGGCAGACCAGAACTAATATTTTGCCTGCCAGTATTAATTGACACACCAGTATTCACACATTCCAATTCTTTCTGTCTACTTTAGGTGTCTCAGGTTTAGTATGTTGCCTAGGAGTTTGGACACAACTAGGTTTAACTATTTCTGGTTTAGACACAAAGATGACAGGCTCAGCTTGTTGTGATTTGGGCACATAAGGCTTACCTATTAGAATTGGTTTAGAAATCTTTATGGGTTTAAATTTTAGCTCAAAAGAACATTCAGAGACATTCCCAATAGATCCATCACTGTCATTAGATTGACAGGTGGAATACTCACTGGTTTTGTCTTCTGATACATTGGTCTCAGACTTCTTTCCAAAAGATCCTTCACTGCCATTAGATTGACAGTTAGAAAATTCAATGGAATAGTCTTGAGAAGCAAGTGTCTCAGGGTTTTTCCATTTACTATAATAAAATAAAGACTCATCATATTCTTTTTCAGGTTTAGGAGTATAATCACCATTAAGGGGATGAGGAACACCTTTGTTGTTGTTAGTTTTAGAAAATCTATTATATACAGGTTTTCCTTCAAAATCACTTTTTGAACTAACAAAAACAGTTTCTTTCATCTCTTCTTCATATCCTAAAACCTCTTTATCTTATTTTATCTCAAACCCTAAACCAATTTTACTTGTTGAGCTCATACCTGAATTTATTAACCTCTACAGATTTTAACCATTGTTTTGCCATGAGTTAACTATCTTTTGCAACTCTTCTTTATCTTTAACTGCTTTCATTCCAATTCTTCTATATTTTCTAAGCTTCTCATATTTTTCAAATATTTCATTACCTTGGAAAGTAAGCTTTTCATTTAGAGATGCATTCTGTTTTTGAAGAGTATTTACTTGTTTTTCTAATGTTTTAACAGCATTTTTATAAGCAAGTAATTTAACTTCTTGATCACCTAATTGACTCATCTGTTCATCACAAAGAGATTGCAGTTTATTGTATGAATCAGTGCAAATTTTTTAGCATAAAGATACCTCACTGCTGGAGCTTATGGCCATGAGAGCATGATTGACTTCTGTCCCTTTATCAGTGTGCTCTCCCCAATTAATCACACCGACTTCAAAGTCGACAACCCCATCGACTCTTATCTTACTTCTCAGCATGCCTAGGATAGAAGGAATCCCTCTTCTTTTCTTCATTGGCCTCTTTTACTGTACATTCCTTAGCAAAGTGGCCTCTTTCTTGACACCTGTAGCACTTAAGTTTTGACTTGTCAAACCCTACTGGTCTCTTTTCATCAAAACGGACTTGCCTACCAGTCCTTTTAAAGAATTTCTTCATCCTCAAGGCAATCATGGCACACTGTGACACTGCCAGTTTATATCCATGTCCTCCATCTCCTCATCTTCAATTTGATCCAAGTCTTCATTTAAGATATCTTCAGATTAACTAGAAAACAGTGAGTAGATGATCTTATCAGCAAAACCAGCAGCCCCATCTTTTTCTTTTACACCAGAAGAAATAGTATAGCTACCAGAACTAAACCCACTACCAGATTTAATTTTGTTTTTACTGCTCTTGCCTTGAGAGACAAAAGCAACATTTTTGTCACTTGAAGAAGCCTTTGAACTTCCTTTGATGTCTTGTTAATAAACCCTAAGGTTATTGTACAAGTCATCTATTGACAAAGTGTCAATATCTTCTTTAGTTCTCATGATCATTGCCAGATTTGACCATTCTTTGGGCAATGATCTGAGAAACTTCATATTTGCATCTTCATTAGACACTTCAAATCCATGTGCTTCTAACTGTGATAGGAGTTGTTGGAATCTATCATAGCCTTTCTCTAGGCCTTCAGAATTGCTTATGGTAAAGGCTTCAAACTGTTGTTTATAAACAGCTTTCTGCATTTTCTTGGAGTTAGCATTTCCTCCAAATCTGGTTCTAATTGCCTCCCATATCTCCTTAGCATCATCCATACTGTGGAACCTTCTGAGATGTTCCTTTGGAATGGCCATCAATAAGAGAGTTCTTGCCTTTCTTTCTTTTTCCACAGCAAGTGTCTCTGCAGCAGAGACTGGTGGAAGAATTCTGACCATGCCATCTTTACCTTTGGAAATTCTCTTCTTTGAATTTCCATTCTAGATCACTTTCCAGACCTCATTGTCTACATATTCTAGATAATGTTTCATTTCCATAGCCCAGATGTCATACTCTTCCTTTTTCAGAATAGGAAGTTTGAGGTTGGAAATAGTAGTTGTAGCAGGAATTGGTTGTTGCTGTTGTTTCTGTTATTGTTTCTTAGACCCTGCTTTTGATGCTTCAGAATCATGGTCAGAAAGCTCTTCTTCACTAAGGTGATTTGAGAAATTATCAGGCTGAGACATTCTTTAGGATTTTTGAGTGAGATGAGATGAATGTTTTTGGTGAGTTGTGTTTCTTCAATTCAGAGTCCTTCAACAGCCTCTGATACCACTTGTAGGTCCAAAGGTTATGGATCTAAGCAGTCTTGTAAGACAATAACTAACTTGGATAAATCCAAACTAATTATGTGAAGAACTCTTTAACAATGAGTACTTGATGCTAATGTGGAATATTAACAACAAGCAAGAAGAACACAATAATTACTAAATAACTTTTTCTATGAATCTCTAAAAACTTCATATCTAACAATATACCTTTAGGGTTCCTTTATACTCTTAGGAAACCCTAGAATACAAAATGTGTAGAAGGATAAAGATATCTCTTCCTAAGATATCTCTACGCGTACATATCCTTCCCTAATATAATTCTAACAAACTATTCTGTTTTTATCATAAACAGACTTAACTATCGACTATTTGTTCTGCCAGACTTAGGGGGTGTTTGATAGGCACTTATTAGGATGATTAAGCTTGAATTAGTGAATCGGTCAGACTAAGTTGCGTTTGATAAAAAATTTATTGGCATTGAACGACAATATTTACACTGAATGGGCCATAGATGAGAGATAGCCTTTTCATTCAGAAGGCATTGATTACCATTTTTTTTGTTATGTATTGTTTTAGTGAATATTAACGTATATGAATTTATTTTTATGTCAAGAATATCTAAGTTTAAGACTAATTGATATGATGACATGTACAAACTAAAAACTAAAATAGTTCGCTCCATTACAAATACAAAATGCACAAATTTTGACACTTGAGAAATATATATACGTGGTTATTTAATGTCACTAACCTTTTTCATTTACATTATAAGTGATATCAATTATTAACATTTATCAAAAATTATATTTCCGCAGATTATATAAAAGGTTGAAATGGCAATATATTATGATTCAGAGTAGTTATTTAGGACAGATATCAAACATTCATTTTCATTCAGAATCGCGCTCATTCAGCATGAGTAAATCATTCAGTATATTTGATTCATTCAGCGCTAAATCACAATATTTTGTCAAACAGCCCCTTAACTACACTAGTACTAGCAGACTTAATCACTAAAAGACTTAATTCTGGCTTACCAGACTTAACCACTTCACTACCGGAATTAATCCAAAACAGACTTAAACAAACTTAAATCTGTTTTACAAAATATAATTCCCTACAATTTATATGTACATGTATTCTGTAATGAGGCAATCAATCAATCAATATTCCTTCCATATATCGAATAGAAATTACCCACGAGAAAAAAAAAAGATGGAGCAACCACAAAGAGGGAGCATTTTACTTGGACCACCCTAATGGACACTGCATTCATTGAGGCTCTGCTTAGAGAAACAAGACAAAGGTAACATGCCTAATGGCACATTCACTTCCGTGGTGCTTCATTAAGTGGTTTTTCCTGGGATCCAGTCACTAAGTTAATGCAATCAGAAGATGAAGTTTGGGAAGCATTGATCAATGTATGTTTAATTAGCAGCTATTTGGCATCAATGACATGTTATTAGGAGCTGTTTAGATAGCTTATTTCAGCAACCATTTAGTGTTCTTAACATGTTATTAAGGGTTGTTTGGATAACATATTTCAGCAGCCATTTAGCGTCTTGACATGTTTTTAGGGGCTGTTTGGATAGCTTATTTTCAGCAGCCATTTGGCGTCTTAACATGTTCTTATGGGCTGTTTGGATAGCTTATTTTCAGCAGCCATTTTGGTGGCTTGACATGTGATTAGGGGCTGTTTGGATAGCTTATTTTCAGCGGCCATTTTGGCGTCTTGCCATGTTCTTAAGGGCTGTTTGGATAGCATATTTCAGCAGCCATTTTTAACTCTAAGGGATTGTTGGACACACAAACTTTATTATGGAAAGGTGACAGTTCTTATATGGGCTGAATACAAAAGAGAGCAAGGCATTAATAATTGTACCAATAATAAAGTTATACCTACGGGGTTTCATTGTCTAACACAAATTTGTATTGCATCTTCTTGCGTTAACTTTATTGAGTTGCTTTTTGTGTAAAGATTTTTGGAGGTTTAATTTATTGAGATGCATTTGTATTGCGCTTTGTTCTGATATGCAGCACTCGACACATGCTGTCGTGTTGATTTATTATTTTCGGGTGTAACAATGATTGTGTTACTCGATTATGTTTTTGGGTTCAAGACAAATCATCTTATAAATCAGAGATAAGAAATATATATATTTTTCGTATTCCTTGAGGTACATCCTCTATTTACAGTGGATACAAATCTACAAAGGAACTAGTATAAACTATTAAACATAAGAAATATGAAACCAGAAAAACCTAATTATTATCTCTAACCTTATATAATTACGAATAATGTGTTATCTTGCATCCAATAGTGTTATTGTGCATCCATTAACGGATGGAAGGTTCTGAAGTTGAGGACAGCTTTCGTCAGTGAAAAAAGCCGGCTGCTTAGGTTCAGGCAATGCGCTCTCACTAACCAACATCAGAACTACTGACAACATAGTTGGTCTATCTTCTGCATGATTTTGCACACATAATAGTGCGACGTGTATTGATCTTAGTACTTCAGAGACAACACACGAGGAGCGTAAAGATTCACACATGATCTCAACACTCTTGTTTTCTTTGTACAGTCTCCATGCCTAGATAGAACCAAAAGTCATATTTTAGTATATGCTAAAAGGATGTTGTTCAAAAACGAATCAGTAGCTTCTGGTCATGATATTTGAATTTAGTATTAAGTTAACTTACATGTCCAAGAAGGTTGTCTCTGTGGTCTTCGTGAAAGAATTCTCTGTTTTTCTTCCCACTAACGATCTCCAACACAATAACACCAAAACTAAATACATCCGACTTTATAGAGAATCGCCCGTGTAGTGCATACTCGGGAGAAATGTAACCACTGCAGAAATGTTGAAAGAAATAAGCTGATATATTAAAGTAAGCGGAAAATGTAATAAAGTTATGTCAATGGACAACATGTTATGGATTCTTACTAAGTTCCAACCACTTTCTTTGTCTTTGCATCAGCATCATGTCCTACAAACTTTCTAGCAAGGCCGAAGTCCGATATTTTTGGATTCATGTCACCGTCCAGCAATATATTACCTGCCTTGAGGTCTCTGTGTATAATTTGGAATCGGGAGTCTTGATGTAGATATAGAATACCTCGAGCCATCCCATGAATAATGCGAAAACTCTTAGGCCAATCAAGCATCAAACTTCTGCCTCTGAGCTACTTAACGATCCGTTTTTGGAGATTGGTGACGACAAAAAGTGATGCAACTGCTTAAAAGACCAAACATCGAGGGATATCAAGTTTTGTCTGTTGGACTCTGATTTACAAGGATAATAGTGTTAATGAAGAGTATCTGGAACGTATGAGCATGTTTACAACCGAGCAAATTCTTCAGCCACATGAAATGGGGTGATTTTGTAACATTATGCAACAAACTCTGACGGTTATATGTATTACTAGCTCCTCTATCCATAGTTATGTAATTAAATGTTTTGGAATCATTTGTTAATGTTGCAGGTATAATTTGTTTAGTACTGTATGAGTTATATCGTATATCAAAGTGTTTTGATTATATTTTGTTGTATAAACTGATCGATTGGGATTGTGTTCTCCATTTTCCAGTGGCTTGCTTGAATTGAATGGGGGTAGCAAATAGTTCGTCGACCATGCCGTGTCAATAGTCTTTGTGACTTGTGTGGCAAAGCGTAGCAGAGGCATTTCAATGAAACTTCAACCTTGACTAATGAAAAGATGTCATCTACTCTCCCTAAATCTATATACCAGATGTTAAATACATCCGTCAATTTGTATTGCATCTTCTTGCGTTAACTTCATTGAGTTGCTTTTTGTTTAAAGATTTTAGGAGGTTTAATTTTTGAGTTGCATTTGTATTGTACTTTGTTCAGATATGCAGCACCCAACACATGTTGTCGTGTTGATTTATTAGTTTTGGGTGTTACAATGATTGTGTTACTCGATTATGTTTTTGGGTTCAAGACAAGATTTCGGAAAAGGCTAGTTAGACTCGTACCCCGAGTTTTACTCCTGATATCATCCTAAAAATCAGAGATACGATATTTATAAATATTTTTCGTATTCCTTGAAGTACATTCTCCGTTTACAGTGGATACAAATCTAGAAAGGAACTAGTATAAACTATTATACATAATAAATATGAGGCCAGAAAAACCTAATCATTATCTCTAACGTTATATAATTACGAATAATGTGTTATCGTGCATTCAATAGTGTTATTGTGTATTCATTAACGGATGGAAGGTTCTCAAGTTGAGGACAGCTCTCGTCATTGAAAAACGCCGGCTGATTAGGTTCAGGCAATGCGCTCTCACTAACCAGCATCAGAACTACAGACAACATAGTTGGTCTATCTTCTGCATGATTTTGCACACATAATAGTGCGACGTGTATTGATCTTAGTACTTCAGAGACAACACACGAGGAGCGTAAAGATTCACACATGATCTCAACACTCTTGTTTTCTTTGTACAGTCTCCATGCCTAGATAGAACCAAAAGTCATATTTTAGTATATGCTAAAAGGATGTTGTTCAAAAACAAATCAGTAGCTTCTGGTCATGATATTTGAATTTAGTACGTATTAAGTTAACTTACATGTCCAAGAAGGTTGTCTCTGTGTTCTTCGTGAAAGAATTCTCTGTTTTTCTTCCCACTAACGATCTCCAACACCATAACACCAAAACTAAATACATCCGACTTTATAGAGAATCGCCCGTGTACTGCATACTCGGGAGAAATGTAACCACTACAGAAATGTTGAAAGAAATAAGCTGATATATTAGTGTAAGCGGAAAATGTAATAAAGTTATGTCAATGGACAACATGTAATGGATTCTTACTAAGTTCCAACCACTTTCTTTGTCTTTGCATCGGCATCATGTCCTACAAACTTTCTAGCAAGGCCGAAGTCCGATATTTTTGGATTCATGTCACCGTCCAGCAATATATTACCTGCCTTGAGGTCTCTGTGAATAATTTGAAATCGGGAGTCTTGATGTAGATATAGAATACCTCGAGCTATCCCATGAATTATCCGAAAACGCTTAGGCCAATCAAGCATCAAACTTCTGGTTTCATCTGTAGTAAGGTAACTAGTTACTTTACAAATTATGAAAGAAAGAGACTAAGTGAAATCTTATAGGCCAGAGTCAAACCAAAGAGATACAAGTCCAAGCTTTTGCTCGTCATATACTCGTAAATCAAAATAAGTTCATTTCTATGAATGCAGTATCCAAGAAGCTTCACAAGGTTCCTATGCTGAAGTTTTGCAATACATATGACTTCATTTGTGAATTCCTCCAGTCCTTGTTGAGATGTTTCTGAAAGCTTCTTCACAGCTACTTCTTGCCCATCCTCCAGAACACCCTAAACAATTATAACTTTGAGTGTTCATGATAACTTATAATATTTTACAATTTCGATTCACGATACTAATAAGCATTGCATTCTATTTGAAAAACATTAATCAGTTACCTTGTAAACGGGACCAAAGCCACCTTCTCCAATTTTATTCGAGACACTGAAGTTGTCAGTAGCCATTGCTACTTTCCATAAGCTAAAAAACTGTAAATCATCAAGATGTTCCATCTTCAGACTTCTATGCCTTTCTCCGCCCCAGTTTCCTACAATATGATATCTTTGATTAATGTATCATCTGACATACACAATCTTATTTGTTAGAAGTGTGTGAATGAATTTCCTTTCTAAAGAAAAAAAATATATTGTTTGTTAAAAGCTAAAATGACCCATTTGCGTTACCTAGGCCTTTCATGTAAGGCGTTTTTCTACAGGCATATGCTAGTCCAGACAAAAGCAGCACAACCAAAGACATTGACAGGAGTATGATGAATACTCGTTTCCTTCTGTTGGAGTCAAACGGGCCTTTCATCAAGAAATGACAATAGTTGGTAAGTTTCATTTCACAAACTTAAAACACAGTGATACTACAATACAAGCATTGACGTTTCGTCAGAAAACACGTGTACCTTCTAACTCAGAAGCAGCCATTGGTATGTAGATATGTTGACATGAATCACACTCTCTGATATCCATGAGCTCATCCAACCATAGCAAACAACCACTTCCACCATTTCCGATATCTAAACTTGTATAAGCTGTGCATGAACAATTTTGTCTGCATTTTATCTCACATTCTCCAAGAGTCATATTGTAATTATACCAAGACCTTCGTGTATCTGGTACTTTCACTCCGGAAATTTTCTGAAATCCATCCCTATTCTCACATTTCAGAGGCTTTTTACGTTTACACCCACTTGACCAGTCAGATGCATCCCATTCTTTTGGGATTTTTGGCTCAAAACCTTTGATACAAGTACAGGGTGGATGCTTGTTAACGCTACAGCGTCCGTGTGGACCACAGAGTCCAAACTGACCACAATTATCTACCGCAAGATCCGCATACACAGCCCACTCTTGAATTCGCTCAATCCAATGCATAATCAGTGTCTTTCCGTCCCATGTCAGAACTACCCTCAAAACAACCGAACTCTTAACTTCAATTTTGTGATATACTTCCTTCTGATTAAATATAAACTCACCTGAATAAATTGGATTTGCTTTGTCAACAATAAAGCCACTAAACCCGAGACCATTCCATGGTCCCAGTCTCGATACTAATGTTTGACCTCGCCACGCCAAGTATTGTGGATATCCATTTGTGTCTACTTTACTAATATACGCACCTATAGAAGGATCATCAGGACTCTTCCAAGATGTGATGAACCGCACTATACCACTTACCAAATCCTTCCCAATTTTCATTCCTGGTAAATATGTGTCACTAGGATAATCAAAACTTTGCCAAATTAGACTTTTATCCCTCAAAATAAGATTACCATTATCCAGAAGTTCTACCACGACCTCCTCCGTATTATTACTCCTCGTCGAATTGGATGACCAGACCAACATGTTGTTCCCACCATTGAAAAGCAGCAGGTTTCCCTCTCTGCTAACTTTAAGCACACCCGATGTATCTTTAGTTGGTGTCTCTCTGTTTGCTATCCATACAGCTGTAACCTCTGATATCTTCTTGTACCATATCCCTAAGTATCGATTCTTGGATTTACCCGGGCTAAAAAATCCTAGTTCAAACATCTCCCCGTTAGAAACAACAGTTTGACCATCTTTAATTTCTTGATTTGCAGATATTGTATCTGCTATTGTAGTAGTACAATCTGATAACAGGAGTAAGATAAGAGTAATTAAGAATAATACAGGTATAGAGTGGTTCTCCATTGATAGGAGGAGCAAGATGAGAGCCAAATGAATGGAACTCTTTACCTGTGTTCCTCATAATACAAGCAGGGTCGTTTTTGCAGTTAGGACCCAGTATTCCTCATAATTTCATTGAATAATTAAATGGTGTTTTGACTTTAACATGTGGGCTATGTTTTCTACCTAGTGTTAAAGTATAACTTGAATGTCCATTAAAAGTCCAAAAGAAATAGTTTAGGCAACAGAAACCAAGTTATTATATCTAATTCAACTTCTTGATCCTGCCAATTTTGAAAAACAATAACATATGCTTCTTAAATTCCAAGAAATTTGTTCCTACATAAATTTGACTAATTGATACATATTCATAGTAACTATTGACTTTTTTTTGGTAATCTTTGCATGACTTCTTACGCATGCATATATACTATTTGTGTGTGTGTGAAAAAGATATGAAATGTATGCGCATATTCACAACTGAGCAAAGTCTTTGTTTAATTCAACTTTGCCGCAAGAAATGGGGCGGTTTCTTAACAGTGACAACAACTCCGAATATATAAAAAGGTTCATCTCCTTATACTCTTGGCAACAACTTTGAATGTATCAAGAATCCGTTATGCTGGTCTTCGCTGCGGATGGAAAAATTTGTATTTTATCTTCTGCGTTAATTTTATTAATTTTATGAGTTTCATTAACAGAAATTTTGTAATTTGTTCAGATATGTAGCTCTCGATGCATGTTGTCGTGTTGACTTTCTAACGTACACATATTCACCAATTGCACCACCTAAGATCAGTGTTGAGTTCTCGTATAGTGCGTTTAATATGCTGTAAATACTAATCCAACTTTAAAGAACATCAAGTGTAGCAAAAAGACTATATAGAGCATATTACGGAGTAATAGTATGAGGCTAAGGAGGCATTTGAAGGGTATAGGAATCAAACAATGACACTCGTAGTCATTTCAAGTGTTTAGTTTGAGTTTTATTGTTTAACTATGATTCATTCCATCAATCAAGGGAGAGGCGGCTTTTGTAAAGCATTCTCATGGGGCCGCATTTATTATTATTATTTCCAACCAAAAAATAATAATGTTATTGTAGCACTTGAATGACCCAACTTAATATGATGGGTATTGATTTGTACACGGAAGGTTTTTATTAGTACACAGAATTTTAAGTTGAAAAGACATTGATATCCTCTATGTTTACTTTATCTATTTTATATTATTTCCGGATCTAACTCAAAAAAAATACTTCACCTATGATCAAACTTTTCTATAAATTATTTGTAGAAACCGAATAGCAATAACTTCAAGATTTTAGAATTGATCTTTGCTAGGAACTTATGTCAATTATATCAATATTAATATAAAGACTAGTTAACTAATCCAAAATACTTGAATGCGAATTTCATCATTTCAAGCTCAGGTTGATATGAGATACCTATCTACTCAAAGTCTCAAACAGCCAAAACTTCATTTTCATGGCTTCCAAACGCCTCTCATTTTTAGAATTTTAGATGGTTTAATTTGCATATGGGTTATGGAGAATCAGAAAATAATATATTCGTTTTCTGTAAAGAATCAAAAGCTAATCGACATTTTTCTTGTCGATAGACTTTGAAGCTACAAATTGCATTTCAAGGAATCAAGGGTCGTCCCCTGTTGGCGTATGTCCCCACATACAACTCCCCGGCATAATAGTAAAACGCCGAAGAACCTAACTCTTCGGCCCTAAAGCAAAACCGCCCGGCACAATAGGCAATCTTCCGGATAAAGCATACAAGCCAATTTAGACAAAGCAAACCTAGACCAGCATATACCGAAGGGTTAGACATAACCCTCGGCCTAACGGACACCTGACATCACCATGTATAAGAGGAAAAGAATTTTGATCAGAAATACTGACCCTTTCCAGACGGAATCCAAACAGAGTAAAGTCAACTCCCGCCAGAAAGAGTCACTGTCGCCCACGTGACCTTCGGGTAAGGACAAAAGCCTCTCATCTATAAAAGGAGCTAGGCTACAACATTCAAGGTCAACTAATTCTTACCCCGATTCATTATATTTTACTCTGACATATAACCATACTCATTCTCATGCCGGAGCTTGGTCTAGGGATAAAACCCTGGACGAGGCTAACGCGTGTCGTCTTTGTATTTACAGATCCAAAGGACTCAATCTGAAGAGCTTAGCCGAAGGATTAGCCGGGGGATTAGCTTGTTCGGGTAGCAACAGATTTTTACCTCAACAAATTGGCGCCATCCGTGGGACCGCTATTCTAACTACCAAAGCTAGAAAATGGCCGGCCCACTCTGAAAACAGGCCCTCCACTGAAACACCACCCGGAAACAACCCACCTAACTTAGAAGAACAAATACTAAACCACATATCATCACTAAAGGTCCTGATACAACAGCATAACACCCAAGGAAAAAGCCCGTTGCAACCCATACGGATCGACTTCGGAGACGAAGTCGAAGGACCCACCCGAGTAGAAAAGGAAAAAGATCCGAAAGGAAAGCAGGTCGTGGAGGACCTGCACAAACCATACAAAGATGCCCCCAGATCTCCATTCACGCGACGGATAGTAGAGTTCGCTGGACCGAGACATGAACTACCTAAGAACATAAAACTTTACAACGGATCCTCGGACCCAGACGATCACGTCACTCGCTTCTCTGGTGCAGCAAATCATGGCGGCTGGCCAATGCCGGTATGGTGCTGGATGTTCCAGCAAACTTTGGACGGTCCGTGGCGGGTGGTTCGAGCGATTACCCAGCGGTAGTATTGACAGCTGGGAGGAGCTTAGAGAGAGTTTCCTAGAAAGGTTCGCGCTCAGGAGGAAGTGTCTTAAAGATCCGATGGAACTCACAAAGATCGTGCGGAAAGCTCATGAAACCCTGCTAGAATTCAAGGAAAGATGGACCGATGAGGCTAGCTACATCCCCGGTGTACCGGAAGTAATCTGAGATATCCTCATTCACCAATTGAAGAAAATGCCCGGAATTGGTGAAGCGATTCTCAGACAGAGTTCCCAAGACAGTCACGGAAATGATGAAAAGGGTAGACGATTTTGTACGTTCGGAGGAAGCCTACAACACCACAGAACTCCCTAAAGGGGAATGGAACCGTAAGTCATACACAGGCAGTCAACCCGATCGAACCTCCCGAACAGCGAATCTCCCCGACAAACGGAGAGGAGACCGAAGAACAGAACAAAAATCCCGTAACCAGTACAGCCCCTACTACCCAACAAGGACCGATAAATACAGAGGCGACCACCGAAGCGACTACAGGAGAAACCATTACAGAAACGATATCCGCCCCATGGATTTGAACCTCCTCTCAAAAGCACCTAAAGAAATTCTAGCAACGGAGCTCCAACAAAAGCTGCCACCACCTCCACCTTTGAGAGGGGCTCCAAGGAGAGAAAATTTAGATAATGTTAATACAAATAAGCCTTAAAAACGTTTATTTATTTTTTACGATCTTCTAATGTTTTGTCGATAACAAACGTAAAATCATATTAACGAAACAAATAAAATACGTAAATGGTTTGAACTAATAGTTTCTAACATATTCACATTTTCACATAAAACACTAAAACAAGTATAAGTGATTTTATGATTTAAGTAATACATATGTACAACAACTAGTGTTTACATATTTGGATAAAACATACACATAACTAGTATGTAGTATATTGGGTAATATAAATGGGTAGAAACTTAAGTATCACAACCCATTGGGCAAATACATTGAATGTAGTTGGGTACAACCCAAAGCCCATAACCCATGGATCTTGACCCATAACCCATTGCATGACATAATGCTTATATCATACATGGATAATATCCATAACCCATGGATCAACCCATACCCAAGTGACTAAGTGCATTGCACTCAAAGATACATTGTATCTAGCCAAAGATCTATGGTTCAACCCATGACCCATAACCAAAATACCCATGGGCAAAGAGGAGCGTTCCACGGATCCCTAGCTTAACGCTAGACGGATCCCTTGTGGAAGGGATCCGTGGGATCCGAGGAAATAGTAGGATTTTTTCTCTATAAATAGTGAGCCATTTCTTCATTATACCTCACCCCTTTCTAACACACTTTCTCCCCTGAGTTAAATCTCACTAACCTTAGATCCAAGATATCTATGTTTGTAGTTTTGTTTTTGTGTGATCTTTTAGGTTCCTCTTAAAGGCAAGATCACCACCTTTGAAGTCGAGCAAGCTCAAGTCCATGAGTTGCCATACTTCCTCATCATCAAGGCTATTGAAGTCCTCTTGTTGATGATCTCTTTCTTTCTTCAAAGAAGTGTAGTGTTGAAGACATTAGTGAAAGATGTCTCAAGTGTCAAGACGAAGATATTAGTGAAGGGTATCTATCGTCTATAGGATAAGCACTTGTGGTAGGTGCTTAGAAGTCAAGACAAGAAGCATTAGTGAAAGGTGCTTAGAAGTCAAGACTTGAAGCATTAGTGAAAGGTGCTTCGAAGTAAAGACAAAAGACATTAGTGAAAGGTGTCTTGTAGATCTAGTCAAAGGCATTAGTGAAAGGTGCCTTAGATGTACATTCGATATGGTGTGTTTCGATGTACTAGATAGACTAGCATTAGATCCAAGGACATTGATGTCCTTGATGATGTTGTAAAGGAGTAGATCTCCTTTGGGATTAGTCGTTGGTGTAGTGTGGTAGTAGTTCCTCCATTGCAATGGAACTAGGTGCTTAGCCTAGTACCTTATAAAGGGTAGGCGACGTTGTGATAGGATTAGTTTTCCTAAGGTGTGAAAGAACTCGGTGGTTAGCCTAGCACCGTATAAAGGGTAGGCGACGTTGTGTTAGGTGTGGTTCACCTTGGTGTGAAAGAACTCGGTATTTAGCTTTGTACCGGAAAAAGGTTAAGCGACGTTGTGAAGGCTTCTCCGCCATAAGGAGATTGGTGTAGTGTTTAAAAACTCTCGAGTAGGTGACTCGGGGAGTGGAGTAGGGCAAGGAAGGTGTCCTTGTAGCCGAACCACTATAAATACTCGCGTTGTGGTTTTGTGCTTCTTACTCTTATCTTTTCATTACATATCTTTATATGCTTGTTTATCAACATCCAACACACACAACCAAATAGATTGACATAAGTCGATCTAAATAGTTTAAAAGAAGTTTTAATTGGCAAAACTATTCAACCCCCCCTTCTAGTTTTCCACAATTGGCATCGAGCCGTTACCAAGTTTCTTGAAGTATATTGTACTTTAAAAACTTGATACGATCCATGGTTAATTGAAAACTACAAAGAAGGTTTTTCATAAAAGCAAACACCATGTCTTTTAAAACTATATGTTTGGATGTTGATTTGATAAACAACATTTTTCTTATTTATTTTTTTTAATTGCACTAATCTTCCTTGTCATGTTGATTAGTCAAAGCTTATACCCACCAAGCTTTAGGAGTCGCTTGGTAACAAGAATACCTTCCTTAAGCAGGTATCTTAAACGCATGAAAAGGCGGGAATAGTCTAAGTGACATTTGTTGTGTCATTTGTAAAGACATTCTAAGTGCTAAAGGTATGATTTTCTTTTTACTTTGCTTGATAATTAAGTATACTCATCTAGGTATTTATATGATTATCTTTTGTGCAAATTACATGTTTTACATGAAGCTTCATTAGGAAGCCTTTTTTCTCACATACGTGTTTTATTTCTCGTATAAAGTCGTGGTATATAAAACTTATGTTTTGTTTCTTTTAATCCAATAAAACAAAAAACGAATTTCAAAAATTCTTCCTTCCCCATAAAAACTCCCACCGTCGACCACTTTATCAAACCCTCACTTTTTCAAATCTTCCAATTTTAAAAATTTCTCTCATTCAAAAACTTCATCTTCCTTCTCATTCCATCTCAATCGAAACCAAGAAGATCCGTCATCAACATGGTTTACATCGCTTTCGTGCTCATAAGCCCTAACACTCATCGCACTTGTGTTCCCTATGATGAAGTTTACATACGGAGACATTTACTTTGTGTTGTTAATCTATATTGGAGTCATATACCCAATCCTTTGTATCATCCTTAGTGTTGAAATGCAATATTATTAATAATCTAGGTTATTATTGTTATAATGTGTTTATCATTTCTTTTGATTTATATGTTTTATATTCTTTCGTGATACATTAGAAGTCATGTATGCATGCTAAAAGAAAATGTAGGATAAAACATATTTCGTGGTATAAAAACTGTAAAACCTATGTTTTTATCAAATCTGTTTCTGTTACTACAGATCCACGGATCCCGGAAGATATACTAGCCGGATCCCTTTTGTAAAGGAACCGTGGGATCCGTCCTACTGAAAAACAGTTTTCATGCAAGATTAAAAACCACTATCTTTCTAAAAGTAATAATCCACTAGAGTTTCAAAACCATGAGTTAGCTAAATGCTAAAAAACCATTGTTAATAAAAATCTAGTAAAAACGTTAGATTATTATAGGTTGACCATAAACATCACCTCTTATTAACCCATCACTTCTATAGGTTCAACTATGACGCATGAATACGAGTTTGATTTTTCACTCACTAGCGTCTACACTCCTAACATCTCTCTTGAGCCCAACACACCTGGCAATTACGTCCGTGGGTTCAATAATCTCGAAACCCGTCACTTCCATGAAGGACGTATTGTAGACACCTCTCTACAATTCGAAGAAGGTATCAATACCTCCTTCCGAACCATAGGATTGGAATGTCTTCTCGAAATTAACGAGAAAATATGTCCAAGGTTTGTATTGGAATTCTTCCGTCAAGTCGAACTCGTTCGTAACGAGGATCGCTCTCTATCTATTTGTTTTTATATCAAAAACCAAAAGTTCACTCTAACCCTTGGGCATTTTTCTCACATCCTCCGAATTCCAAATCATGGACAATGTGCCTTCACCGAAGATTGGTCTCTTGATTCTCTCTTCAACTTTCGTGAAGAAAATAGTCCATATTGTTCACACATACCCTCTCCGGAAGATTTAAATCGCATAATATGCAAACCTCGACCATATTACTCCAATCCAAACATTATCCATACACGGGATATCCGAGAAGAGTACAGGCCTCTTGCTCTCATTCTACGTGAAAATGTTTGGAGTCTTAGGGGAAATCGAGATATTCTTCCCGCTTGTTGTGCTCACATGTTGTACTGTTTGCTAACACAACAACCATACAATCTCGCCTACTTCTTCGCAAGGCGAATTGCAAATCTTCAAAGCTCCAAGAACAAACTCATTCCATATGGAATGTTCTTGACGCGCCTCTACCATAATGTTATGCACTACCATCCTCAATTTCAAATTTCGTTGTATGTACTTGTGAACAAGATGATGGAACCGCTGAACATTTCCCTCATGAAGACGTTCTTCATTCCTGAATCCGCCAACACTCATCAACCATTTGATGATCCATCTAGCGAAAACACTCAAGGAACTTAGTAGTATTTCAAATAGGATCAATCCTTTTCTATTCGTGCTTTATCAATGTAATCCTATTTCCTTCGTGAAATAAAACATCTTACATTTGATATCTTAAGTATTAGAATTCTTTTTAGACTATCCTTGAGATATAATGCATTGTCAAGATCATTGCATACCTTTAGTAAAGGTTCTGCCGAGCAGATGGACGGATCCCAAATGGTGTACTAGACGGATCCCTATCTTTAGGGAACCGTGGGATCCGGCAAACAGAAAATGCAATTGCAAGCATTATATTTCAAACATATCCTTAGAACATCTCACTAAGCTAAACATAGGGTCTTAAGGCAGATTAAGTCCTTATCAAGATAGGTTGATCTTTCCTACTCATTCCAACTTACATAGATCACACTCTAAGACGTTTGTAGATCTACCATTTCAATCCATTACTCTTCCGCTCTCAAAACTCACACTTCATTTTTTTTATCCCTCACATCTAGTCTTAGAAGTCCTTCGATTATGGATAAGATTGATCATAAATTATCCTCACCACAAAATTGATCAAAGTTGATCAAATCCTAGTTTTTCCATCTCAAAACCTTTAGGATATTTTCCAAAACACAATCCTAAGCCACAACCTGAACTCTAGGATCATTTAGCTTCAATTGACACTCTCATCTTTAGTGTCATCCTTGCTCATTCATTGGTACTCATGAAAATTCTAAATCCCTCCATAAAAGACAATCATTAGCTACAACACTCACCACCTTCAAGTAACTAAGCACCTCTTCATTTAAGACACTTAGGAAGACTGAAACACTCAAGATGATATAGGTCTTAGATCTTAGAAACATCATTTCCACTCTTTCATAGCTGCTGAGAGCCTGATCCCTAGGATTAGCTCTGACGGATCCCTCTCGAGGAGGGAACCGTGGGATCCGGATGACAATATAGGTCAAATCTTGCTAAAACAATCATTTCAACTCATCTTCCTAACTCAAACACTCCATCTCATCTTAAATGAGTTCCTAGATCAGTGCAACCTCTGAAGTTGACTCTTGTGCATGTTAATCATCACATTCCAATGAATCCTAGTGGCTTAAGGCTTAAATGCACTTGCCAATTCTCTTGGTTTATAAACCACTTTGTTAGGACCTCCATAGTCATCACTCTCACTCTAACTTTCAGCTCTTGAAATCATTTCATCATGAGGAAAACCCCAAGTAGTAACTTATCCACCAAAGAACCACCCATGAAAAAGGCTCGTGTTATACACGAAATCTCCTCAACCGAATCATCTCCCGTCAAACCAACAAATGATAGAATACTTCATCATCCAATCAAACCAATTCCTAAAAGGATAGTACCCACAAAACTACCTATGCCAAACACCACCATACCTCCTAGGCCAAACAATATCATCTCCACTAAACCATCACCATTGGTTCCTAGAGCTATTTCATTTACTTCACCACTATCATCACCACACCTCTACAATTTAGAGGACTTGCCTCCTAGGCCGTCTCATCCGCTTCCGCCGACAACATTCTCCTCATTAGGAGGAATAATGGTTCAAAATCAAGGTGTTGAGTCAACACTTGCTCCGGCTTCCTTTTCGCCGTCTCCATCATATAATCCTATTTGGATTATGAGAAATCATCAAAGTCAACCACCCGACCATATGGAAGTTGACACTTCTTTACCACCACCATCATTCTTGGTCGAGGCATTCTCAAATGCACCTCTACCAATCCCTTCATCGTTTGAAGCTCCAAAGCTTCACTTGATCCTTCGAATCAAGCCATTTCATTTCATCCACCACCACTACCTAGCCATGACAAAGATTGCTATCATTGTCAACATGTTGAAAGTTTGATACATGAAGTACGAGAAGACCAACGTTTCATGTTCTATCATCTCCTTGAACGTTTCGACGAGATCAAACCTAAAAAAAACTTGAGCTAGAAGAATTTTAGTGGTGTCCTAGCATCAAGCGTTAGTTGGTCTAGAAATTCCTAGTCATGTACTATCTATTTTCTTAGAGTCATGTATATCATAACTCTTGTTTTATTAAATGGAATTACATGCTACTTGTTATTTTGTTGAGCATATGATTACTTTGTATTCATATCTCATTTATGTGATAACATTACTTGTTTTATCACCTTTGATGATCTTATTTATCAGCCAAACGGATCCCTCAGAATTGCCTAGACGGATCCCTACTAGGAGGGAACCGTGGGATCCGTGAGACAGGAAACTTTTTTTTTACTAACTTGGACCACATTTGCAGGAAATTGTGAATTATACTTACTTTCTAATCTTTGTTTTGTAGTTATTCAATTTACACATGAAGACTTTGACATCCTAAAGCTAGGGGGAGCTTTATGTCAAAGCAATACGTTGCAAAATTACTTGCAACCTTAGATTTATATTTCATGACTTCCGGTTGCAAAAATTGCAATCATCTAGGGGGAGCACACCCGTCACATAGACGTAATCTTTTGCAAAAGTTAGTTGCAAATGAACTAGATTAGAATTAGTTTCTTGACGCCCTTACTTAGGGATGGACTCGTCAAGGGGATAACTACGAGATCATTTCCGTTAACTTGCTCTCTATTTCTTTTTACTTTTATTCTTTCACATGTTTTTTCTAAAAACGATGTGTTGCTTTTTTTCAAACACTTTTTGTTTCACAAAAGGGGAGAAGAAAGTAAAACTAAATTCAAACGCTTATTTAATTTTAGCTTTTCCTTAAAAGAATTTTATGTTTTGTCATCAACAAAAAGGGGGAGATTGTTAATACAAATAAGCCGTAAAACGTTTATTTATATTTTACGATCTTCTAATGTTTTGTCGATAACAAACGTAAAATCATATTAACGAAACAAATAAAATACGTAAATGGTTTGAACTAATAGTTTCTAACATATTCATATTTTCACATAAAACACTAAAACAAGTATAAGTGATTTTATGATTTAAGTAATACATATGAACAACAACTAGTGTTTTATATATTGGATAAAACATACACATAACTAGTATGTAGTATATTGGGTAATATAAATGGGTAGAAACTTAAGTATCACAACCCATTGGGCAAATACATTGAATGTAGTTGGGTACAACCCAAAGCCCATAACCCATGGATCTTGACCCATAACCCATTGCATGACATAATGCTTATATCATACATGGATAATATCCATAACCCATGGATCAACCCATACCCAAGTGACTAAGTGCATTGCACTCAAAGATACATTGTATCTAGCCAAAGATCCATGGTTCAACCCATGACCCATGACCCATGACCCATAACCAAAATACCCATGGGCAAAGAGGAGCGTTCCACGGATCCCTGGCTTAACGCTAGACGGATTCTCAGGATGGGATCCGTGGGATCCGGGAAAAAAGAGGATTTTTCTCTATAAATAGTGAGCCATTTCTTCATTGTTTCTCACCCCTTTCTAACACACTTTCTCCCCGAAGTTAAATCTCACTAACCTTAGATCCAAGAGATCTATGTTTGTAGTTTTGATTTTTTGTGATCTTTTAGGTTCCTCTTAAAGGCAAGATCACCACCTTTGAAGTCGAGCAAGCTCAAGTCCATGAGTTGCCATACTTCCTCATCATCAAGGCTATTGAAGTCCTCTTGTTGATGATCTCTTTCTTTTCTTCTTCAAAGAAGTGTAGTGTTGAAGACATTAGTGAAAGATGTCTCAAGTGTCAAGTTTAAGATATTAGTGAAGGGTATCCATCGTCTATAGGATAAGCACTTGTGGTAGGTGCTTAGAAGTCAAGACAAGAAGCATTAGTGAAAGGTGCTTAGAAGTCAAGACAAGAAGCATTAGTGAAAGGTGCTTAGAAGTCAAGACTTGAAGCATTAGTGAAAGGTGATTCGAAGTAAAGACACAAGACATTAGTGAAAGGTGTCTTGTAGATCTAGTCAAAGGCATTAGTGAAAGGTGCCTTAGATGTACATTCGATATGGTGTATTTTGATGTACTAGATAGACTAGCATTAGATCCAAGGACATTGATGTCCTTGATGATGTTGTAAAGGAGTAGATCTCCTTTGGGATTAGTCGCTGGTGTAGTGTGGTAGTAGTTCCTCCATTGCAATGGAACTAGGTGCTTAGCCTAGTACCTTATAAAGGGTAGGCGACGTTGTGATAGGATTAGTTCTCCTAAGGTGAAAGAACTCGTGGTTAGCCTAGCACCTTATAAAGGGTAGGCTAACGCTTGTTAGGTGTGGTTCCTTTTGTGAAAGAACTCTGTGATTTAGCTTTGTACCGAAAAAGGTTGCTTGACGCTGAGAAGGCTTCTCCCCATAAGGAGATTGGTGTAGTGTTTACAAACTCTGAGTAGGTGACTCGGGAGTGGAGTAGGGAAGGAAGGTGTCCTTGTAGCGAAACACTATAAATACTCGCTGTGGTTTTGTGCTTCTACTCTTATCTTTTCATTACATATCTTTATATGCTTGTTTATCAACATCCAACACACACAACCAAATAGATTGACATAAGTCGATCTAAATAGTTTAAAAGGAAGTTTTAATTGGTAAAACTATTCAACCCCCCCTTATAGTTTTCCACAGATAAGTTCTGCGATTATCATGGTGAGAAAGGCCATCTCACCAATGACTGGTACCAACTCAAGGAACAACCGCATGTTTCTAGACGGGCAACTGATCATTTATTAAGCTAAAGTGAGGCAAGGGGAAGAAACCCCCGTAGATAATCAACCCGGTAGGAAAAGGGTGATAATATGGTATAACGCGGAGGAAAGGACGTAAAAAGGAAAACCAACAACCGAGAAGAGAGATTGATGAACGCCCTATAGCTTTCCCCCCATTCTACCCGGGACGTTTCCGAAGAGCCACGATACCCAAGCAAATGTGGAAGGGTACACCGTGAGGAGGGTTTACGCGACTCGTGGGCAGCTGTGGAAGTAATGTACCTAACACCGCTTTTCAAACCTATGCCCGTAAATCAAATCGGCCAAGAGAAACGAACACGCCACTAGTGGGATTCTCGTGCTTAAGCAATATAAACCCCGGAAAGATAATTAAACGCTTGTTTCGAAACTAAAGGCCTATATCGGAGCCATAATGACGCTATGTTGATAAGATCCCTCCCCATATAACATTATTCGGGACTAATGTGCATTAGAGAATTAAGGGTTTATCCTCAACCATCCACTTCAGATAAAATTCCCAACATCGAGGGATGCAACCCCAGTTACTGCATCGGTTATCATCCTCGAATGTAGAAGGTTAGAAAGACATTTCATGGCGAAGGGTCGGAAAGCAAGAGTGAAGAATACTCCTTCGAAGAAGAAGAGTCTAGCAAGAAAATAGAAGAAGTAATGATAAACCCCAATTTCCCAAAACAAATGATTACCATCGAGCAATTTTTCCAAAGAATGCAAAGACGCCTAGTAGAGCTATCAAAACAAACAAGGATGTATTCGCATGGCAACCGCGCATTACGACAGAGTCCCCTTAATAATCATAGAACACAAACCTAATGTCAACGGAATGACAGCCAATAGCCCGAAAAGAGAACCTTCTACCGAAAAGAACCGTGCAATCAACACCGCAGGTAGAAGAATGGCTTCAAAAGCGGAATAGTCCGGCAAAGTTGAAATATCCAACGGATTTCCAACCCGTTTAGTAAAGAAACCGACGGAACATGGAGAATGTGCATGGATTTCAAAAGCATCAATGCTGCGTCCGAAGGACTACTACCCACTCCCTGGAGATCGACCGGAATAGAGTCCGTGATGTTACACACTGTGTTTTATTGATGCATACAAGGGTACCACCAAGTCTCGGATGGCCAAGGAAGACGTGAGAAGATTGCCTTCTATACGAACATGGAACTTTTTATACACCAAGATGCCCTACTTTGTGAACACCGGGCTTACTTATCAAAGGCCGGTAGACTCAAGTTTTAAGGGGCAAATTGGTAGGAACTTGAGGTGTACGTCGCATCTATATGGTCATCAAAAGCAAAAGCTAAGTAGAATTGTTGGCGATATGGCGTAAACGCTTGATAACCTCCCAAGGATCAACATGAAGCTCAACCCCAAAAATGCTCCTTGAGTCAAGAAGGAGTTCCTCGGATATGTGGTAACATCCGGAAGGAATAAAGGCTAATCCAAAACAGCATGCGAATGGCTATGAAATCGCTCAACACCTCAAGGAGATGCAGAGCCTCACCGGAAGTTATGTTCTCGAACGTATTCCTATCTCGATCGGTCGAAAGCTTTTGCCCTTCTTCAACACTATAAAAGCGCCACGAAGACAACTCAAAAGGAGTACCATGAGTGAGCGTTTCCAGGAGGCATTCTTAAGATGAAGAGCGGATCCTAGAGTTTCCTAATTACCTGCTGTGGAAGATCTTTTCATGTACTCTACAAGTACGCAAGAGGCCATAAGCTGCTGTAATCGATGGTAGAAAGGAAGGGCAAACAAATGCCTGCACTATGTCACAGAACACTCCACGCATGCCGAATTTAAACTATGCCCTCTAGAAAAATTGGCTTTGGCTCTAACGACATCGCCCGTGAGACCAAGATATTTCAAGCTCACCACATTAAATGTGATACAAAAATGCTCCCATCCGCGGACATTTTGAACAAGCCCTAATCTTCGAGAAGTTGATGAACTATGCGTAGAATTGGGTATACGCTGCATTACTTACATCCCCAATGAACGCCGTCAAGGACAGGTCTAGCGATTTCATAAATGAGATACCGGTCGCCAGTAGTGGAAAGAAGTATGCAACATCTCAACCACGTAGAGGAATGGACACTGCTCACGGACTGAGCCTAACAAGAAAAGTTCGAGTGTGTTTGGTGTTGATAAGCCCGACCAAACAGAATACACTTATGCTCTTCGCCATTTCCCCAAAGACAAAAATAACGAGGCTGAGTATGAAGCATTGCCGGCCTGACTAAGGATAGCCAGGACATGAAGATCCAAGTGCTAAGTGCTAAAAGGACTCCAACCTAGTGTCAATCCAAATCAACGGAGAGTTTACCACCTACAAGGAAAGGCTGGCAAGATATTTAGCTAAGGCAAAAAGAATATATTGATGTTTCAAGAAGTTCGTAATACAAAACACCCCGTATAGCCGCAACCGTAAGGCACATGGTTACAAGTTAGCATCTCAGCTTGATTTGACCATTTGACCAAGGAAATACTTGTAGAAGTATTGAAATATCATCGTAAGAGAAGGTCATTGGAGCAATAGTGGAAGAAGAGGTGGAAAACCGGATGTCTCCCAATTATCCGATTATTTACCGAAGGAAAGTGGATGAAACATGAAAACGGTTTAGAACCGCTGATATAAAGATACCCCATTATAAATGGAGATCAAGTCGCTCAAGAAGTCGATTAGGTCCAATGTTGAGGTGTGTGGGCCCACTACAAAGCCATTACGCGGATACAGAAGTACGGGGGCATGCGGCATGCACTCCTACCCAAGATCCGCGGTGGTGAAACCGATCAAGCAAGGATACCACCGGGCCGACAATGCACAGTGGACGCCAGAGAGGTCATTCAAAAAATGCGAAGTCTTGCCAAATACACTCCCCGGTTCCCAAATTATCAAGACTCTTATGACTCTATCATGTCACCTCAGCCATTCTTCCAAAGGGAATGGACGTTGCCAGTCCCCTTCCCGTCGAAAGTAAAATATGTCATCGTGGCCATCGACTACTTTACAAAATGGATGGAGGCCAAACCCTCGCTAAACCACAGGGAAAGAAGTCATAAAATTTTGTATGGATAATATCGTATGTCGCTTTGGCTTGCCACACATAATTGTAACCTACAATGGCGCAACTTCATCCATGATCCCTTCAAACGGTGGTGCTTAAAAGCTCAACATCAAATGTGATAAATATCACGGCATACCTCAAGCCAATGGTCTGGTAGAATGAGCAAACAAAAGTTTGATGTGCTGGCTTCAAAACAGGCTAGCAAAAGTAGTCCTGATGGGTTGACGAAGTTGCTTCAACGTTTTGTGGGCTCATCGGACGCCCTGAAGACTAGCATTCGGTGAAACACCGCTCGCTTTGACATATGGAAGTGAAGATGTGATTCCATGAAATTGGCATGCCTACCTCAACGATGATGATGACCGGGTTAGGAGGCCAAGAGAGAGGCTTTAAAACCTGGATTTACCGGAAGAAAGAAGTGGACTCAGTCGTTGAAGAAGCCATGTCAAAAAGAAGGTGGAGCAATATTACAATCGAGGGTTAGAGGTGAAAAAACTGAGTAGGAGACTTGCCATGAAAATGAAGCTAGCAGTGCAAGAAGACAAAAAGTTGGGACCCAACCGAGGCCCATACCAAGTCATAGTATATTACCATAACGGTTCTTACAAGCTACAAACGCAGAGTGAAAAGAGGTCCCCAGACTGAACGCTGTGTGAACCTAAGGAAGTGCTTCTTGTAAGATAAACAAACTTTGTAATTGCTAAGCCCACTAGGCCATTGTCAAAAATATTAATGAAAAACACAGTTCCCCAGATATCAGAGGAACAATTTTCCACATGTCTATTGTTTTCTGAACATAATTATTGAATGATCCCGACAAAGCTCAAGGACCGTGGGAAAAATGATCAGTGTTCAAAGATGGTTTATATCCGAAAAGGATTGCCATAAAAATACCGAACGGTTCATACCAAAAAGGTTGCCGAGGTAATAAAAGAGATGGTTTATATCCGAAAAGGATTGCCATAAAAATACCAAACGGTTCATACCAAAAAGGTTGCCGAGGTAATAAAGGAGATGGTTCATATCCAAAAAGGATAGCCACAAAATGCCGAACGGTTTATACCCAAAAAGGGTTGCCCAGGGGACACATTAAACGGTTCATATCCAAAAAGGATTGCCATACGCACGGTTTGTACCCAAAAAAGGTCGCCCAGGTGACATATTCAATGGTTCATATCCAAAAAGGGATTACCATATACCGATTGGTTACACCGAATGATTATACCCAAATGGGGTTGCCGAAGTAAACATAAAGTGGTTCATGTCCAAAGAAGGATTGCCATAATATCAAACACCAAGACAAAGACAAGCAACACAAATAAGGTAAACACTCAGGGATATAAAAAATCGAATCCACTCAAAGATTTCATTAAGTAAAGAAGAATGCCCCAAAACAAATTTCCTTAAGCATTACAAACTTAAATAATAAATTTGTTCTAGGAACATCGCCATTACAAAAAAGTTAGCTAAAAATAAAAACAAGCTTCCGCTAGAGGAACACTAGCCCACCATCTTCACCTTTATTCTCGAATTTCCTCCCATCAGAAGGCCCGAGTGGTCAGCAACCAGCCAAAATATCAAGAACCGGACGATGACAAGTATTTCGCCCTTAGCAACGAGGGATACGCCTTCACAAAAAGTTCATCATACATAGACAAATACTTGTTAGGAGCATCCAAGTCTAAATCCTCCGTGGTCAGAAAAATCTTCTCAAAGACCTCCTCTTCGTGAACGCCAATCGACACGCCGCCCAACCATCCGCCATCCCACTCGTGACTAAAGGGAGTGTACCAACTAAGCCTTTATACTCATGGCTACCGAAAGAAGGCGAAAGCAACAAAGGTAGGAATGAAATCCCTAACAAGATGTGACCGATCAATCTCAAGATTCCCAAAGGCCACGGCTAGTTCTTGGCGCTATTTCGTAAGGGCGATTCTTCTTCCTCATTCTTCAAAGCCCTTAGTTCCATCAACCTTCCTCCAAATTGGATATCTTTTCACCCCGAGCATGACAACTTAGACCATTCGGTTTTCTCGGCCTCCAGAGTAATGCGACTGCTTTTTCAAAACCTCTTCCCGCTGAAGTCTCACCAAGCTATCCCCTTCAACTCCCCCAAAGTCTTATCCAAAAAGCTAAGTTATCCTTGGCAGCAACCACATCCACTATGCTCTTCGGCCAACTCCCTATGCTCCGATCGAGGCTCTCAAAACGACAAGCAAGTCAACAAAAGCAAGAGAACCCCGGCCGTAATGGCCTATGATCTCTCGCAAGATCCGGAGCAAGGTCTCCATGTACTCCTCTTCAAAATAGGGGCAAAATGAACCATCATATCTCTATATTTCTCATATCCCTAACCCTTTCATCCTTTCCGATCACCTCACCCCGCACATAAGTAGCGTTGATGAAAGCGCCTTTCCTCTCCACCCAAGACTCTTTAACTTCACGCAAGACGTGAGGAGAAGTCACCGAAAAATACAAAGTAAATGTTATACACTAAAAGAAATAAATAAATAACAACGGGAGAAAATGATTAGGAATAAAAGAAACCAACTCACCATCCTCCTCAAGAGAGCGCTGTTCAACAAATTGAAGCTCAAGATCAATGATCCTTCTGATCCGGGTTTGTTCTTGGGACCACCAGCCGCTCACATCAACACCTAAGATCAACATTCTCCAACCTATTGCCGGAATGACCCTCCAAGTTCTTCTCAACGGTGGGAGGATCATTCACCAAGGACCTCCTGGGAGGAACGTATTCAGCGGCTGATTTAGTGGTGGAATCCAGTTAACCACGTGAGTAGGCTCTTCTCCTTCTGCTTGGCTGCTCGAACCTCCTTTCCCAACCTCGGCACTTGCGCGCTTATAACCCCCAGCTTTTAGCCCTCAGCCTTTTTCTTTTTCCTTAGCCTCAAGATTTTGGATCACCACCTAACCTTTTTCATAACATTAGTTCGGATAACCGGTGCTGTGTGGACTTCGAAGAGTAACATGCATCATATGAGCCCGACCTTCGATACTTATCTCCACGGGTCATATGTTTCACGATAGCTTCGGCTTGATGAGAGTTAGTCTATTATGGTTAAAGCTACAAAACACATGAAAATGCTAAGTCACAAGAAAGCATAAAAATCTTAAACTAATTAGATAATGCACGTGCCAAGTACCATTCCCAAGATCCTTCAGAGTACCGTAACCCGGATACTTCCATTTGGCGTATAACCCAACGCATATAGAAAACCCGGTGGAATTTTTATCAAATCTATAACATTAGCGTATTAATTAAATCAAGATGAGGCATGGAAAACTCCACGGCCGAAAAGGATCTATATACCAATCCCGGATGCTCCACGGCATAGCAAAGGGTACGTTCTCGCGAATAATAAAGAAATCGCTTTTCCAACCCTTCAAATAAGACAAGATTCTTGAAAGGCATCTTGCATTGCTTACCGTCCCGCTTAGCAAAGGTGAACCAATGCCCTTGTTTATGTAACTTATAAAAGGCTCTGAACAAAGAAGTCGCGGGAATAATGTAAGACTACGGCTATATACTTCAAAAAGAAAGTACCCTATGCAAAACCTATCGGCACTAATCAGAAATGTGAACTTTATAATAGTGAAGAACATCAAAAGAAAACTAGAAAACGGACGGAAATTCCACCTTCAAGGAAATATTCTAGGTACAATCCTAAGCATCATCTCCCTAGTTGCCCCATCGTAAAATCAGCGGGGTTCTCGGATGAAGATCGAGGGTATCCCAAATTCTTCACGCCCATCTGTAATGATTTATCGGCCATAACCGATATTTATCCAAGTCAAATTTGGGTTTTGTTGTGACGGACCTTCGAAATCGCCTCGACCCTCGAAATGGATGAAGAACCTGACGGTTCGACATTTTAGCCTAAGGGAATGATTAAACCCAAAATCTAAAGAAGATAAAATAGAAGAATACCCGGTTAGTAGACTAAGAGCAATAAAATCGTCCTGCCAAATAACGCAGAAGGTGGTGAGTGAAAAGTTTTACTGTGGTAAAATGAGAATAACAACAAGATTTATAGCGCAGAGGGGAGAATGTCCCCAATATGCCGCATCGCGACGCAGCATCATCATCACCACCACACCCATTGCCACGGTCCTAACATCGTTGCATCACATCGCTGACGGCTTGCCGAATGGTCATAATCAGTACGCGAAAAAAAAAAAAAAAGGTTATTAGAAAAGAAAGTCGAACGGCCGAGGCAATATCAATCGGTTCATACCCCAATATCATGTAATGAATTCATCCATTAACATGATACATGGGGGATATGTTGGCGTATGTCCCGACATACAACTCCCTAAGATAGTAAAACGCCAAGAACTAACTCTTCGCCCTAAAGCAAACCGCCGCACAATAGGTACCCCTTTAAAGCATACAAGCCAATTTAGACAAAGCAAACTAGACTATCGCACCGGGGTTAGACATAAACCTCGCCAATCCCAACGGACAATCTGTCATCACCATGTATAAGAGGAAAGGAATCTTTGATCGAATCATCACCCTTTCCGTATGGAATCCAAACTGTAGTAAAGTCAACTCCCCCGAAGAGTCAATCGCCACGTGCCGACTTCGTGTAAGGACAAAGCTCTCATCTATAAAAGGAGCTAGGCTACAACATTCAAGGTCAACTAATTCTTACCCCGATTCATTATATTTTACTCTGACATATAACCATACTCATTCTCACGCCGGAGCTTGGTCTAGGGATAAAACCCTGGACGAGGCTAACGCGTGTCGTCTTTGTATTTACAGATCCAAAGGACTCAATCTGAAGAGCTTAGCCGAAGGATTAGCCGGGGGATTAGCTTGTTCGGGTAGCAACAGATTTTTACCTCAACATCCCCAGATATCAAGCACAAAATCACCCAGATGTGATATAAAAAATACGATAACTTTGTTAAGAACGAGAATAAATGAGTGTGAATTTTACCCAAAGAAATGATCAATTTTTAATTTAAAAAGTAATGGCCCCATTTTTCCGATGGGTAAAGTCAAGCACCACCAAGGATGAAAAAGTTGGTCATTTTTCTTGATGTGTTCACTGAATATTTGTAGTTGTTTTCTTGAATAATGAATCTTTTGGTGCTAAAATATGAGAGTAATAGAATTTTGGATAAGATGAGTTTAAAACATAGAGAAAGTTGATATGAGTTTGCAATGGGGAAGATGAGATGAGATATTGAGTAAATGTAGGGAGGGTATAAATGTCCTTTCAAAGTAATTTTATGTGTACAAATAAAAAACTTCCGTGTAAATATCATCACACCTACACCCAAAATCTAAACAATCTATAATGCATCTTTGATCCTTCCTTTTCTAATTTTTAAAGATTTTCATACATAGATTTTAAGCAAATACAATTAATTAAGCTATGTGTAAAATTACTTTATGCATCAATACCTACATGTATTGACCGGTCAACAGTTGACATTAACATAAAAGGTAAAAGTCAAAAATAAAAAACATGTTTTTTCATATGTACCTAAATGCTAAATATGTCCATTTAAGTACCAACATACTACATCTAAGTTAAAATTTTGTACCTAAGTGCTAAACATGTACCTTCATCTTCATCTTCTACCTTTCCGAACCCAGATTCCGGCCATTATTTCCGCCTACCAACCACCCATTTAGAAGTATAAACCAATTTGAGGTGGTTCATTCTTTCTTCCAAAAACTGCAGCCTATGGTGAGGTTCGGGTCCTACATGTACCTTTTCGTTATCAGTATGCCGACATCTTCACGAAGGGTTTGCTATCCACTTTGTTCGAAGAGTTTCTATCTAGCGTGAGCGTTCGGTGTCCTCCCGCTCCGACTGTGGGGTAGTGTTAGTCCATTAGGCAAGGTTTCAAAAATCGTGAATCGGTAGTCGGAGGTCGACCACCTTGTACCTTGTAATCGATCTAAGCGGGATTAATTGATGATTAATCGGATTGGCATTTTTGAAAAAAATTTGGTGTTTCCGCCAAGTTTTATGTATTTCTAGCGAGTTTCATGTGTTTTCAGCTAATTTTTTTTATAAAAAACAATTTGTGATAGCTTAAAAACTTACAATAAGTGATCAAAATAAGTTTACGATGAGTTTTGGATACTTCTTGCAAGATTTGTGGGTTTCTGGAAAGTTTGACCATCATTGACCACCGTTGATCGTCGTTGACCACGGTTGACCTATTTGTTTGACCCAGTTACATAAATCGGCAAGGTTGGTGGCCCTGTAGCGCGTAGGCGGCGATTAATCGGCCTTATAGACCTTTTTTGCAACACTGCCATTAGGTCATATTGTGTTACAACAGGCCTAGCCCGATTCTAGAATTCTCTAATGTATACTAATTATATGTACATGTATTCTGTAATAAAGCAATCAATCAATCAATATTCCTTCCATATATCAAATAGAAATTACCCACGAGGAAAAAAAAAGATGGAGCAACCACAAAGAGGGAGCATTTTACTTGGACCACCCTAATGGACACTGCATTCATTGAAGCTATGCTTAGAGAAACAAGACAAAGGTAACATGCCTAATGGCACATTCACTTCCGAGGCATACACGACCATGGCAGAGGAGCTATCTAAAAGTCTAAAAAGAGATATTAGAAAGGAAAATTTACAAAATCTTCTAAGGACACTAAAATCAACTTTTACTCAATACTATGACGTTTTTCGTGGTGCTTCATTAAGTGGTTTTTCCTGGGATCCAGTCACTAAGTTAATGCAAGCAGAAGATGAAGTTTCTGAAGCATTAATCAATGTATGTTTAATTAGCAGCTATTTGGCATCAATGACATGTTATTAGGGGTTGTTTAGATAGCGTATTCAAGCAACCATTTAGTGTCCTTAACATGTTATTAAGGGTTGTTTGGATAACATATTTCAGCAGCTATTTAGCATCTTGACATGTTTTTAGGGGTCGCTTTGATAGCTTATTTTCAAAGAGCCATTTGGCTGTCTTAACATGTTCTTATGGGCTGTTTGATAGCTTATTTTCAAAGAGCCATTTGGTGGCTTGATTGTGATTAGCGGGTGTTTGGATAGCTTATTTTCACGCCATTTTGGCGTCTTGCCATGTTCTTAAGTGGCAGTTTGATAGCATATTTCAAAGAGCCATTTTAAATCTTAAATGATTTTAAACACACAAACTTTATTATGGAAAGGTGACAGTTCTTATATGGGCTGAATACAAAAGAGAGCAAGGCATTAATAATTGTACCAATAATAAAGTTATACCTACGGGTTATTGTTCAACACAAATTTGTATTGCATCTTCTAACTTTATTGAGTTGCTTTTTGTGTAAAGATTTTTGGAGGTTTAATTTATTGAGTTGCATTTGTATTGCACTTTGTTCAGATATGCAGCACTCGACACATGTTTGTTAGTTTTATGGATATAAATTAGTAGACGTGAGTTAGGATCGAACTCGATACCACGGGATTGCACGCCATTTATGAGAATTTAAAGTTAATAATTAAATATAAACGTTATATTTATTTATTGATTAAACGAAATAACTAACGGACGTTAAGTAATTAATGTAATGGACTAACGGGCGTTAAATGTATTTGGGAAATGACTTAATTGCAAAGTTTGGGAAGGTTCCGGAATACCTTTGGGATACATTGAACCGATCGGCCAAAGGATCCCAACCCAACCCAACCCAATTACAACTCCAACTTCTTCACCAAGTTTGCTTGAGTATATATACAAAACCTAGGGTGTTTGTAAATTATCCCTTGTGCTCATTGCTAAACCCTAAAACAGTTTTGTGTGTTTTTCTTTGCTACAAACCGATCGGCAACCCTTTAGGGGATCGATCCATCACTTTTCCATTATACAAGTTATTTGTTTTATAAAAACTAGCATTACTTTAATTCGGTTTAGTACGTGTGTACAAGAACGTGGTACTAACACAATATTGTTATTATTCTTGGATTGAATTACAAAACGGTAAGGGGTAATTCATATAATCCTTATTAAATCAAATTAGGGTTCTTCCATTGCTAGTTTGTGGATTTGATTCTTGTTCGGCTAGAATCAAGAAAAAGGTAATGATATTCATTTATGTTAATTAATTATTTGTTAATAAATCCTATACGCTTCCGCTTGAATACTTTGATGTTTTGTAGTTATTTATTTGAATGTCATGTTGTATAATTCCAACAAAGGGCATCACGAGTCATTGGTTTTTAATGAGTAATTAATTACATAAACGCGTAATAAAACAAATACTTGTATGTTGTTTGATATATTATCTAGGGTTTATGTTTTTTTTTTGGGTCCTTTTTAAATCATGCACTCTATTTTTTAGTCGACACATGTAAAATTTTTTTTTAGGGTTTTGAAAATTGTTTGTTAACCTTATTAAAACCTAGAATTAATATATATGTTACGTGATTAATTCATGAATAATTTTTTATGTGTCATGGAATTTTGATATGCGATCTTGTGACTATTTGTATAATTGTTATGATATATCCATGATTACACATGCATGTTAGTCATGGATAAGTTGTTTTTGATATTGTTTAAATTGTTTAGATATATTTATTTACTTATAAATCTTGAATTGGGAAGACTCCAATTATATATTAATGAATCAATTATGTGCTAATTGGTATATTTTAATTATGGGTTTACGCAATCGATTCATCGATGTATGTGGCTCACTTTCTATCGCCGAGGAAAGCCCTAATTAATATATACATTACTTTAACCTAGTTATTGATTATTAATAGGTTTTATCGAATAAGTTGCATGTGGCTACTTGTTTATACGTATAAATTGTTTATTATATGTGCATTGTTTTTTAGTAGTTTATTTTTTATTTATTACTTGTTTGTTTATCATGTTAGATGTTTTAAGCAAAGGGTAATTTTGAATAGAAAAATAATATGGACTAAACAATGGTGAAATTTGATTTGTTTTGGAAGAGTTAAGTTTTCATAGTTTAATTGATTGGTGATTTTGGTACAAATGGTCTCAACGGCTCACCCACTAGAATGAACTATAAAGGGGTTAATTAAGTGCGCATAAATACACTGAAAAGGATGTCTAAGGTTATGCTTTGGCGCCCACCGTCCTCTCCCTGAAGTTCAATGGAGCTACTTAGTAAGCCATAAAATGTGCAAACTCATCTTGGGGCGAATTGGTTTTAATTCCATGCTTCACTTCTATGGTAATTACTTCAAACACTAAGTGTTTACACTTATGCAAAGTAATGTATAATGACCTATATTAACACTAAATTCCTTGATTGGTGAACCTAACACCGTCAAGACATTGATAATTTGATCTTTATGAATTGGTAATAAAAAGTTTTATTAAATTTATGCTACAAGATGAATGCATGACATCTTTGTACATATTTGATTTGACCACATAAATCAAAACTAGTACCCTTTTAAATTAAGTTATATGCTATCTAATTAAAAGGAACACTTGAAGTTGCAATTTACGTGCCATAACAAGACTTGGCTAGATTGTGATGGAGAGGTAAATCTCTATGTAAAGTAAGACCTTACATGGACATATTTTGCGCTCTTGTTAGACACTTAAGTTGAGTAGGAAGTGAGAACCTGACTAATGGCATAAGATGGGATGAAACATGTTTATATTTGTAATAGCGTTGGAAAAATATAAAACCCAATGATCTAGAGTTGGAAATTGTTTTACAATTAATAACTGACGATTGCCTTTATTATGTGCCACACTAGCGTATCAACCGATGTAATGAATCTATGATAATTTGGACTTAGTTTCGGTGAAAAATTATATGGTTATATGTTTATATTACCGTTTGGTATATTTTATTTTCTTGAAAAGTTGTATTATCGAAAATACTAATACTTTAACTTTTTCTCAGAGAAATGGCTCAAAACAATCCATAACACTAACATTGCTTCTAAATTTCGCTCAAAAACTTTTGATCGAGAAAAGTTGGATCGCTCTAAGAATTTCAATGACAATCAGCTTTTTTGAGAATTGTCTCAGGAGAGTTGCGCTGAATCTATTGAAATATCTTTATGAACCTTGCCCCATTGAATCAATCCGTCCTACAAAATTTACCAAGCTGAAAAGGACTAATACCGGAAACTGAGAGTATGCGATTCGCGGTTAAACCGCAAGTTATCTCACACAAGCTAGCCACTTGTGAATGGCTAACCGTAAGAAACTTAAAACAGTTCAGACACCAATGCAATGAAGATCTAGAGGAGTATAGTGTTTCCCCAGGTCGTTATGTCCCAACGAGCTGTGCGAGAATAATCAAACGAATAGTGATCGAGAGAATTTGAACGGAAAAGAGTTGTGATTATGAACAATTATACCTAAAGAAAAAGTTTATAAATTA
>OU343222.1:49080868-49238121 GCA_910596185.1 Chrysanthemum makinoi | reverse complement strand
CGGGTTGTTTTGATTTGAGTTATGTGGAAGATGTGGTGGAAAAATAAAAAAATATGGATCAACATCCGGAATGTTTGTAAATGGTGGTGGAAAAGAACCTAGATGTTCTTGTAATGTGATGGGAGCTAATGGTGGTGATGTTTCAAGATCTTGAAAGATATTATTTGGAGATGTGGGTGGTGTTGAAAAGACTATTTCTTTTTGTTTAGATTGTTTAGATCTTGTTGGAGTCTTAAGGAGTTCCAAAAGAGTGACTTTGGGTGGTGATGAGGTTGGTGTACTTGTTGGTGATGAGGGAGGTGCTATTACGGAAGCATCTTGTGGTGAGTTATTTGTTGAGGATGAACCATTTGAGGTTGTTTTGCTAAGCAACAAGATGGGATACTAATCCGTCTTGGATATCCTAGAGTTTGATTGTGGTATTTTGGATGGTGGAAGTACAAAGGTTTGGATATCATGATTGTTTGTACTAGATGATTCTCTAAAGGATTTTTGGATGACATGATGAAGTGTGTTTGTGAGGAGGAGATGGAGTATGCAAGCATTTTGGGAGTTCTATATATAGAAAAACAAAGCATTGTAATGAATGCTTGACCAAAATATGGATTAAAATCTAATGATTAGATATGAATTCAAGGCATGTGATCATGAGAACACAAGCATTAAAGAGCATACTCCCAAAATGAAACAAATGTGGATTTTTCATCCAAAGTGAAAAAATAGAAGGTAAAAATAGCTTCGGTTTCACGGATCCCACGGATCCTTCCCTTGAGGGATCCGTCCACATGAAGAATTTGGGATCCGTGGGTCGGTGATTCGAGCAGACACAAAATTTTCCTTTAGGAAACATTTTTGCCTAGTGTGTGCCTATATGCAAACTATTTGGAGTTGCGGTTATCTCGACTCCTAAAAATAAAAAGAAAATAAACTAGAAGTAGAAAAACATCCTATTGAGATAACCCGAAAACACATATTTAGTACACAAGTACGTAATTTTGTGTTGTCAATGCTCCTAACTCATTGTTGCTTAAATGAATGTACCCGAAAACACATATTAGTTATGTGTCCTCTTTAGCATTCAAAAGACATGAGATGCAATGAAAACGGGTTTTTACTTTGTATTAATAATGAAAAGCGATTTGTCCTAGACGTGAGAAATTGCTTTTGTGAAATTGATACAGGAAGGTATCATCCTTTTTAGAAAATATTTTGAAAAGAAATTTTCTTTGAAAATGTATATGTATAAAAGAAAATAAGAAAGCTATAAGTGGAAAACTTATCTTGGGTTTTGAAAATTCCTGTATTGTTTGTGATTTGTGCGTGAAATAGAGATCCTAGACTCGGAAAGAAGAAGGCTAGTGTTTACATACCTTGTAGAGTCAAATAAGTTACGACGTTTGTTCCATTAGACCAAGACCAAGACGAAGTAGGTTGAATTGTTCCCGCTTCAACGGTTTGGTGAGGACGTCGGCTATGTTTTCTTCGGATGCTACCTTCTCAATAGAGATGTTCCCCTTTTGAACATTGTCTCTTAAGAAGTGATGTCGAATCTCTATATGCTTAGTGCGAGAATGCAATACCGGATTGTTACTTAAGTCGATGGCACCTTTGTTGTCACATAGGATGGCTATGTCGCTTAGATGAATGTCGTAGTCGACTAACGCTTGTTTCATCCATAGTGCTTGTTGGCATGCTTTGCCGACGGAGACATACTCGGCTTCGGTTGTTGATATTGCTAATGCTGTTTGTTTCTTAGAAAACCAGGATGTTAAACAACATCCCATGAAAGTACATACCCCACTTGTACTTTTTCTCAGAATCTGCATATACAATTGTTTCTACTCCCGTGCCCTTAGGATACCATAATCCTAATTGTGTTGTACCCTTAATATATCTAAATATCCTTTTTACGGCTTCTAGGTGTGATATTTTAGGGTCTTCTTGAAACCTAGCACATAAGCAAACACTAAACATGATATCCGGCCTACTTGCCGTGAGGTAGAGAAGACTACCTATCATGCCACGATATTTAGTATTATCTACGGATTCGCCGTCTTCATCTTTTGTGAGTTTGGTGTCGGATGACATTGGTGTCCTAATTGGTTTTGACTCTTCTAGACCGAATTTCTTTAACATCTCCTTGATGTATTTAGATTGATTGAAGAAGATACCATCTTCTACTTGTTTTATTTGTAGACCAAGAAAGAAACTAAGTTCTCCCATCATACTCATCTCGAACTCGTCATGCATGATTTTAGAGAAATCATCACACATGTCTTGACAAGTGGATCCGAATATAATATCATCTACATATATTTGTACTATGATTATATGTGACTCTCTTTTCTTAGTAAAAAGTGTGTTGTCAACTAACCCCATGGTATAGTTGTGTTAAATTAAAAATGACTTGAGTCTATCATACCAAGCTTTTGGAGCTTGTTTAAGACCGTAAAGGGCTTCTTTAATTTATATACATGTTTGGGTTTTTCAAAATCTATGAAGCCCGGAGGTTGAGTTACGTATACTTCTTCATTAATGAAACCATTTAGAAGAGCGCTTTTGACATCCATTTGATAAAGCTTTAGATCATTAGCACAAGCATATGCAAGAAGTATTCTTATAGACTCTAATCTAGCCACGGGGGCATAGGTCTCATCAAAGTCTATTCCTTCTTGTTGGTTATACCCTTGAGCAACGAGTCTAGCCTTGTTCCTAGACACTACTCCGTTTGCATCTAATTTGTTTTTATAAACCCATTTGGTTCCTATTATGGTTTGATTACTAGGTGGAGGGACAAGCGTCCAAACATCATTAGACATGAATGATTTAGTTCTTCTTGCATAGCCATTACCCAACTCGCATCTTTTATGGCTTCTTGTGTATTCCTAGGTTCTATGGTTGAAACGAAACAAAACAAGCTACTTTGATTTTGAACTTGAGACCTTAATGTTCATTCGTTTAGCTTTCCTATGAATTTATCTACGAGGTGATCTTTGGACTCTTTAATGTTTATGATTTCATTATCTAAAGGTTCTTCTTCTTCATTTAGGATCAAATTTTGTAAGGTAATCTTTAGTGTTAAGAATAAAACATTTGCTTCCAAAGACTCTAAGGTGATTTAACGTAGGCTTTTTGCCTCGGAGTAACTCATATGGAGTTTTACCTAAGATTGGTCTTATTAATACTCGATTGAGTATGTGTGTTGAAGTATCAACGGCATTACACCAAAACTTTTGAGGTATGGATTGTTCATTAAGCATTGTTCGACTCATTTCTTGTAGGGTTCTATTCTTTCTTTCTACTACCCCATTCGATTGTGGAGTGTGTGAGCCGGAAGTTGTGAGTAATACCATTAGCGACACAAAAGGCTCCAAATTGCACTTCATTATCGAATTCCCTACCATGATCCGTCCTAATAGACACTATAGGACTTCCTAGTTGTCTTTGGATCTTTTTGCTTAATATTTCAAAATAATTAAAGGTTTCGGTTTTGTTCTTTAAAAATTTTGTCCATGTATACCTAGAATAGTCATCCACTATGACCAAAGTGTAGTAGTTGCCTCCATAACTTTGGATAGCGGATGGACCAAATAAATACATATGTAGTAATTCTAGACACCTAGTTGTTGACACCATGTTTTTAGCTTTATGACTCGAATGAGCTTGTTTTCCTACATTACAAGCATCACAAAATTGATGTTCATATTTTAACTTAGGTAGATCTCTTAGTAGATCTTTGGATGATAGCGATTGAAGAAGTCGCATATTGGCATGACCCAATCTTCGATGCCATAAGGTCGAAGTATCATCCATAGAGGTAAGACAAAGTTTGTCTTTAGGTTCATTACCAATTTTAATGACATAGACTCCATGTTTCCTAATTCCTCTTCCTATGGTTATGCCATCTTTTAGTATCTTACTACCGGTTTTGGTAAAAGTACATTGCACTTTTTATCACATATTTGTCCTATACTTAAGAGATTAAAGTTTAGGTTTTTTACGTGACACACATCGTTAATGGTTAGAGATTTGTTAGAAATCGTACCTTTACCGATGATTCTACTTTTGCTATTTCCAAACACCACATTACCTCCATTTACGGATTCATATGTGGAGAATAGATCCCTATTGCCGGTCATGTGCCTCGTGCACCCGCTATCTTTGACCCATTCATCGGGGTCTAGATCGACCTTTAAGCACACCTAAAACAATAATAAACTCAAAAGTTTTGTCCCCATTTGTTCATGGGTCCATTAGTGTTAAACATTCCATTCATGTTGGACATGTATGGATAAGATGAATATGCATTCCATGGAGCAAAGTTTTGAAAAGGAAAACCGTTTTGCATATTTGGGTTCCATCCCATTTGATGGTTACTTCTTGGATAAACGTTATTAGGTCTCCTAAATGAATTAGGTTTTGAAAAGGATGGAGCTTTGTTTCTTAAAAAATAGGTTTATATTTTGGAGGTGGTTGTCTAGTGGTGACGTGAGTTGGTTTCTTCCTATTAATGATAACAAAATCAGTTCTAGATGAAGACGCTACTTTATTGCTACTGTTTGCTACAGCAGATCCACGGATCCCTTTCTGTACACTAGCCGGTTCCTTTTTGAGGGATCCATGGGATCCGCCACAACAAATGGCGGTTTTCTAGTTCCTTAAATAATTTTGTTTCTTTACTTTCACTAGTTGATGGATCAAGTTGTTGACTACCTAGACCCTTTTGATTGTTACCGGTTTTAACACCTTCGAGTATTGTATCTAAAGTGTTCGTACTCATTCTAGCAATTTTAGAATCTAAGTTATCCACTAGTGTTTGAAGTTGAACGCAAAGTTCACATTCACCATTTGCTATTTTAACCTTTTCTAAACGTTTCAGTTTTGCTTTTAATTCTATGACTTCTTTATCTAAACGTTGATTTTGACTCTTTAAAAGCTTGTTTTTGTTAATTAGTTTTAAGCTAATATTGCATAGTTTGTCATATTCATTATGCAATGAGTCGTCATCGAGTGATGAACTACTATAGTATTCGTGACATACCTCGTCATTTGCCATGAGACAAATTTCTTCATCCTCCTCGTCGCTCATTCCCCATGTGCCGCTCACAAACGCCTTTTGATCATCCCGTTTGGGACACTTACTAATAAAGTGGTTTGGGTCCCCACATTTAAAGCAAGTACGATCATCCTTTGGCTTCTCGTCCTCTTTGCTTTTCCGAAAGCCTTTCTTATCGTCATACGGTTGTTTGACGTATCTTCCTTTTCTTCTAAAGAACTTTTAAAGTCCCTTACGCCATAGCTGCACTCTTCGTCGTCACTACTTTCGAAGAGGAGTTCTCCTCATCGCTCTAGCCTTTTGGCTTTAAGGGCAAGAGATTTTGTTTCTCTTTCACCTTGAAGCTTCGAATCTTTAGCAAGGACAATCTCGTAGACTTTCAGGTTGCCTATGAGTTCATCGAGGGTGAGAATTGTCAAATCTTTTGACTCTTCGATCGCCGTCACCTTGGATCTCCACTTCGATGGAAGTGCCCTTAGATATCTCCTAACATGATTACGGCTAGAAAAAGATTCATCAAGTGCTTGTAAAGATGTAATAATAGTATTAAAGTTAGCAAATGAATGATCTATAGTTTCATCATCCGATATTGAAAATTGTTCATATTGTTGACCAAATAAATCAATTTTATTATTTTTAACTTGTTGGTTGCCTTGATGAGTTACAACTAAAGAATTCCAAATTTCTTTAGAGGTTTTAAGCATAGAAATTCTTTCGAATTCCTTTTTCGGTAAAGCATTATATAAAACCATTTTTGCTTTACTATTTTTAGAAAGCTTTTTCTTCATTTCATCATTTAGTTTATCATGAGGTATGTGAACTAAATTTCCTTTATCATCATTTGAGGTAGCCTCAAAATCACCTTCAACAATAATGTACCAAAGATCAATATCTTTAGACTTCACATATGTTTCGAATCTATTTTTCCAATATATAAAACCATTAGTTTCAAGTAGTGGTGGTCATTGCATAGATTGCCCTTCCTTATAATTTTCAGAACCCATAGTGATCGAAAAGTTTTTTAAAATACAATTTTACTTTAAAACTTTTATAAACTTAGCTCTTGATGCCAATTGTGGAAAACTAGAAGGGGGTTGAATAGTTTTGCCGATTTTAAGTTAGTTTCAAAACTTTAGATTCGTTAATATGTGAGATCTTATGGATGTAGAGAAAGTATAGATCTAATGATAAAGCAAGTAAATAAAGTAAAGCAAGGGAAAGAAATGACACAACCGATTTATAGTGGTTCGCCTACAAGGACACCTTCCTTGCCCTACTCCACTCCCCGAGTCACCTACTCGAGAGTTCAAGCACTATGTCAACAAACTCCTTCACTTGGCGGAGAAGCCTTCACAACGTTGCTTACACTTTTTCCGGTACAAATCTAGATACCGAGTCTGTAACACGGTGGACCAAACCAACACGACTATTACACAACAAATATGTGAAATATCAAATACAAGATCTTCGCTACAGAAATCTTGCGGAGTGACAAATCAATCAAGGACCCCTTGCTTGGATGACTTGTAGAATGCTCGTGATCTCGCCTTAGAGAAGGACCTATATGAGGATCACAATAGAAAGAAAGAAGAACAACTCTTTAGATCAAGTGATCTAATGTTAGAAGAGAATGAGAGTGTTTGAGAGATTTAGTAAGAAGAGGGGTGATTTAGAATGAAGAAATGGCTCTCTATTTATAGGCAAACTTCTTCACTGTTCCCCCGGATCCTATGGATCCCTTCCACTTGGGATCCATGGAACGCTCCTCTTTGCCCATGGGTTTTTTGGTTATGGGTCATGGGTTATGGGTTGGTCCATGGGTTATCTTTAGATTCAATGTATCTAAGTATACATTGTATCAAGTCTTCTTGGGTATGGGTTAAGATCCATGGGTTATGCTCCATGGGTTATGATTTTTACCCATCCTAATAAACTATTACAACAAATGCTTAATTACTACATTTTTTGTATTTAAATGGCTATATGTAAATGCTTTACAAAACTAACATGTATCCTTAAAATTATACTTAAGATAACATTATATTTGTTATCAACAAAACACAAAGAGATCGCAAAATATTAATAAACGGTTTTACGGTTTATTTGTATTAACACATTTTATTTATATATATACATGGTGTTGGGTGTGTCGTTATTGATTTTATTTCTAAACAGTGACCGTAGACTTCTATGCTGCACCGTGATTGGTGGTAAGGCCATGGTCATATTCCTCAAGCAGGTCGTCTTACTCAAGGAGTGAAGAAGACCTTTAGCCCCCGACATCGCGATGAAGTGGATGTGTCCTCACGCGCCAAACATTGCAGAAATAGACCGTGGAGCTCGCTACGTAGAGGATCTCGATGGACCGTGTCATGGAGTTTGTGAGGACATTGCCGGGTTGGCAGAGCGTAATACAACACTGGATCAAGTGCTACTCCACCGTGGGTAGGGATCTCGGAGAGGTAGGGTCGGGATCTGGTGTTACTCCATCCGGTGAGTCTAGAGATACCGGGGACGGTAATGGGGGTAGTAGGGTTTGAGATGCCGATTTATGATACTTTAATACGTTTTGGATATGTTTGTAACCTATTGGATTTCACATAAACATCAAACCATAAGCAAAGTAGGCGTACACAAGAGTTTTAGAGAGAGAAAGTTAGAGGTTTGGGAACTTTAGTGAGAGAAAGAAAAATCTTATTATGAGCTCCAACTCTACCTTGGAGGGTAGAGAGTATTTATAGTCTTTACATAAATCGCCACCTATCGGGCTGTGGATCAGGCATACAGTGGGTAAAGACTCGTCCGTCCTCCACGGTGTTACTTAAACTAAATACTACTTAACTTATATTAATCTACGACTACGAGCTTACTAACGATTACATATACTTGAGGTGACCGACTCTTTAATACTTGGATTTACTAAATCCTAACAATCTACCCCTAAGGGAGATCACCTCAAACATATACTAAAATTACATTGAATACAAACAGATATTACATAAAAAATTGTTCTTGCATTCT
This sequence comes from Chrysanthemum makinoi, assembly GCA_910596185.1. Lineage (NCBI taxonomy): Eukaryota > Viridiplantae > Streptophyta > Magnoliopsida > Asterales > Asteraceae > Chrysanthemum > Chrysanthemum makinoi. The sequence continues at coordinate 49,230,044 of OU343222.1, read as the reverse complement.
TTGTGTAGTACTTTGTCTCAAGCTCGTAGTCATTGATTCTTCTCATTGCATGTTTGGTTAATCCAAGTGGAGGTCTTTTCTCGATCCACGGATAATGAGTTTTGAGCCAGTTTTGAGATCATCAACAAACATCAATCTCTGACTCATCCATTGTGGTGTTGGTATAATGTGATGTTGTGACTTTCGGACCGACATGCTCACATTCTGGATCATGATATCTTCTCATCAGAGTAGCGGAAGCTTTCGTTGATTCATTATTGGCATAGCCAGAGCGTAAGCATGGAGTGATATTATCAGAGTCATTGATGCACTAATCATGATTTCTTTGGAAATGAATGTGTTGTGTGAGCATGCGGCTATGGATTGACCGCTCCATTCGGATCACGCAAAACATAGGGTGTTCCTGCATAAAACAGTTAGCAATAAAGCACACAAGAGTGTCTTTGATCACTTTTGTTGAATTGAGGTACACGGCCCACGGTTCCCCATTGATCAAGATACAGTACGCCTGTGATCGTGTATAATTCAAGAATTTCCTTGACAGGTTTCGCGGTTGTTCTAGCCGTTCTCAAACCGTAACGTCTCAAAGAAGACAACACGAGAGTGAACCAAATAATGAGATTCATCGATTGATGAAAAGAGATTTGAAAAGCAATCGGTATCGCTTACTAGAAATTGTTTTTGCAATACAATGAAGGTTTTGATGAAAATCAATTATCAATCATAAACACCTTTTATTTTGAAATATAAGTACCCAGTCGATGTGCTAAAGAAAAGAGTTTTTAAGCACAATGACCGGTTTTTCAAAGGTATCCGTAAATCCATAACCTGAACCAGGATTGATTCAAAAGATTGAATCACCCCATTGTTTCTATTCAGTTGTCACATGGTTGATCTATAGAATAGATCTCACATGCCACCCACCAGGAGCTCGTTTGATGTTGGCTCCAGAAGGCTTTCCATATTCATTGTGAATATGTTTGCATATCACTCGAATGTTATGGCAATACCACAAGGATAATGCGTAGGACTCAAGATATAATCTCTCTTTCCACATTGTGTGAAACAGAGAGTCTTCATTGAAAGTGTCCTAATGAGATTTATTGATGATCTCGTGGCTCTAGACTCAATTTGTGCATATTTGGTTCCTGTGCCGGAGACTAGGGAGAGGGTCTCCTTCTTCAATATCAACAATCTCTAAGAGAAAGTCGATAGATTATGTAGGTTCCCCGTGAGAATGAAACAAGCCCTTTATAGAGGAACTTGAGTGGTTTGGGAAGATGTAGTGCAGTGCGTCACTGGGTCCATGACGTCTTGTCTTCAATACCGATGTTACCTTGGTAACCACCAGTAGCATATGAATTGAACCCGGTTTCTGCCCTAAGGTTGAATAAATGGAGGGCTATTTCTTTTCACCCTTTTCACATTCAATTCTTTTCATTCTTCAACCCCTTCAATGCTTACCGAGACTTCATTACTAGAACCTTGTTGGGTTTATTCCAGTACCAGCTCAGTCTTAGTCCGCACTCTTCCCACATCTCATTTTTCTCCTTTTTTCAATATACCTAAGGACTTCTACACTATCTAGTGGAATGTCCCTGGGTAGATCCCTCCGGTTCTGGCGGATCATGGGAACAAATACCTAACCTTATCATCCTTATATCACCATACATAAAGTAAAGTTGGTCGGTCTATTTGGTATTGTTCATCTGCCATTGGAACCAATTGAAAACCATTTGAAAATAAATCCAGATACTTATGATATATTATCAAAGCATTTTGTACCTAAATTGTTTTTGATATTTTTAGAGCAAGAGCTCCCCCTCAACATGTGCATCAAGTGAAATCGTTTTGCACACGGAGGCAAGAGAAAGAATTAAATTCTTTGATTACCATTTTCTAAAAGATATCAACATCACTTCCCTGATCAAAACAAGTAGATAAAACATATAAGGGATGATGAGGTTTTCATAAGCTTGCTCCCCCTCAATATGTGCCTTGAAGTTTGAAAGAGTTTTGCACATACAAGAGGGAACAGACTGCACATTGAAACAAATTGATCATGTTTCAGATCTTTGTGGTTTAAGATAGATGCTCCCCCTCAACCTGTGCATGGAAAATTTGAAATAGTTTGGCACATGTGGGAAGGAGAGCTTGTACATCCTTATAAAACCATTTACCGAATTATCAGATTAAATCCAATTTAAATCACAAGTTCTCCCCCGATCACAATTATCAAATCATTTGAGATTTGTGATCTCTGTAGATTTAAATTGATTTGGAAAGCTTTTAAGGAGAATTGTGACTTAATTATGAAAGCGTTTTAACTGATAAGGATCAGATTTTGAGACTTTGGACTCCATTGATTAAACATGCATGCTTATCTTTTGAAAACAATTGAATGACACATAACTTTTTAATTTAATTGAAATCATTCTCCCCCTCAATCAATGACCTAAGTTGTTGATTGAGAGATAGATATTTTGACACACTTTAAGTCCAAATGATTTCCAAAAATAAAGTCCGAGTTATTTTTCAAAGCAATTAGTTTTCATTAGATAGTAAGGATTTGTTTAAAGAATCAGAGCATTAGATTTGAAAACCAAGATAAAGCATGGCTCTGTTCTTTCTTTAAAAAGCGGGTTACTGCCTGAAATGACAATAAACCATTGTTTCACTGTCTCCCAATTTTTTTATTTTTTATTTTTAATTCGAACAACATCTAAAGTCCCGTGTCATTCTTTGAATGACAGCACAAAGACCGTAGATATAATCGAATCGAGAAAAACATGACAAAATGACATTTTTTTTTTCTTTTTTTTTTCAAATTTTTATGGATTTTTGAAAGTTTTATATTTTTGTATTTTGTTTTTCGAATAAATATTTACAAGAGATAGATGAAGGAAGACCTTTACTCATCGACTTTCTCCTGAAGATGTTTGAGCGTTTCTGGTTGAAGGCTTTTCAAGCCAAGTCGTGGAAGAATAAACTCAAAACGTTCTCTTGGAAGAGCTTTGGTGAAGATGTCTGCTAACTGGTATTCTGACTTCACAAAATAAAGTTCCACCACACCGTTTTCCACTTGCTCCCTGATGAAATGATGTCGGATGTCAATGTGTTTTGCTCTTGAGTGTTGTACGTTGTTGCATGAGAGAGCAATAGCACTTTTATTATCACAGATGAGAGGATTTTGTTGAATATAAAGCCATAGTCAGATAATTGGGATCTCATCCAAAGGATTTGAGCACAACAGATGACATGGCTATGTATTCAGCCTTCGTAGAGGAAATAGAAGTACTCATTTGCTTCTTTGAAGACCAGCTCACAAGCTTATCACCCAAAAGCGAGCACCTCTGATGTACTTCGACGTGTGTCTTGACATCCCGCATGATCGGCATCTACATAGGCGTTAGTGACATACCGGAGTCCTTCGGGTACCATAGTCCCATATTGATGGTTCCTTGGAGATACCGAAAGACCCGCTTAACCGCTTCAAGGTGCTTTTTAGTAGGCTTAGCCTGATATCTAGCACACATGCACACAGCGAACAAGATGTTCGGTCTGCTAGTCGTGACGTACATCGGGATCCAATCATGCTACGATATTTCGTTTGATCTACCATGATCCCTGAATTGTCCTCATCCATTTTGTTCGCTTCAATCATGGGAGTATCAATGGTGTCACATGATACAAATCCAAATTTCTTTAAAATCTCATTTGCATACTTAGATTGATTTATAAAAATGCCTCCGGGACTTTGTGAAATTTGTAATCCTAAGAAAAATGACATTTGTCCCATCATTGACATTTGAAATTTGGAACCCATTTCATTTGAAAACGATCACATTCATTGGGGTCAGTCGAGGCAAAGATAATATCATCAACATAAATTTGAACGTGAATTAAATTTTTGCCTGACTTCCTAGTGAACAATGTTGGATCAACTCGCTCCTTTCTTTGAATCCGTAAGATAGAAGAAACTAGATAACGTATCGTACCATGCTCTAGGAGCTTGCTTCAAACCGTAAAGGGCTTTTTCAAGCGATAGACATGAGTAGGATGCTCTGGATTCACAAAACCCTTCGGTCCGACGTAAACCACCTCTTTTAAGTCTCCATTCGAAAGGCGGTTTTAACATCCATCGATACACAACCATATTCTTGCTAGCAACATTAGCCAGAAGATTCGATTGCTTCAATACGAACAAATGGAGCAAATGATTCTTCAAAGTCAATACCCTCCTCTTGACGGTATCCTTTTGCGACCAGTCGAGCCTTGTTCTTTAGGACATCACCATGCTCATCAAGTTTCACTTTGAAGATCCATTTTAGAGCAATGATCATAGCACAATCTGGAGCAGGTACTAATTCCCATACATCAAGTAGATCAAACTCATGAATTTCTTCTTGCATGGCATTATACCAGCAATCTTCATTCATGGCAGTTTTAATGTCTTTTGGTTCGACCTTAGAGAGTACGGAGTTGAAGAAGCACCATAAGGCATCGGTTGCAAGTTGTTTCCATGTGGATACTGGGTGAGAAGGGTTTCCAATGATGTTGTCCAATGGGTGATCATGTGTCCATTTTCTAAGGTGTTCATGTGGTTGTTGTTGTGGAACTGAAGTAGCAGAGTCGATATCTCCTGATGAAGATGGTTCAGATGATGATTCAGGAGCAAATATGTTTTCAAATGGAGCATCTTCAGGAGTAGCAAAGGGATTAACTTCATCATTGAAGCCAGAAACAGTTCCATGATGTACATTTTACGATTGATTATTTGTTGATGAGACAGAGTGATCGCAGCAGCTTCTTGACTTAGTGATATTGAGATGAAGGATTGACTTCATTCACAGGATATGAGCACCTCTGTTGTAGGAATTGACAGATCATTAGCACTTGGCTCATAGTGTTCATCAAACATCGGATCAAACAATTTCTTCAAATCATCTTTAGTTGGAGGTACATATGGAGTTGTTGGAGAGGAATTTGGTACAAGGGATGAACCAATGGGATTGATTTGAAGTGCGGGTCCAGAACTGGATTGTCCAGGAGCCATATGACCGGTCAGCTCATCGAACGTAACGTGAATTGTTTCCATAATATTTCGGGTTCTTTTATTGTAGATTCTGTAACCCTTCTTGTTTGGTGCATAACCAACAAAACTCCAATATCTGCCTTTGCTCTTAATTTTCCTAAGTCTTGACCATCATTCGTTGGATAACACAAGGCACCAAACACACGAAGGTAGGAGAGATCGTTTTCGCTTTATGAATAAGTTCATATGGAGTTTTTCCATGAGAGGTGTGAATAAGGGACCGATTTTGGGTGTAGCAAGCAGTGGCAATGGCTTCAGCCCATAGAAACATTGGAACCTTTGAATAAATAAGCATTGTTCTTGAGGCTTCTACAAGAGTTCGATTTCGTCTTTCAACTACACCGTTCTGTTGAGGAGTTCGTGGAACACTTCTTTGATGATTGATTCCAACACTTTCATAAAACTCAATTAAGTCTTTGTTAACAAACTCGTACATTGTCTGTTCGAACAATTCTTTGTATTGTTGAGTCGAACTCAAGTCGTTTGATTAGTTTGATGATATATGGAGTTTCATCCTTTGTCCTCAAAAACTTTACCCAAGTAAATCGAGAGTAGTCATCAACAACTACTAGAATGTATTTCTTCCCATTTATCATTTGCACTCTCATTGGTCCGCACAAATCCATATGAAGGGTATGAAGAACTTCCATTACAGAGTTTGTGGGCATATTTCATGTTTTTTCCCAATTGGCAAGCTGAGCAAAGATGATCTTTTTCATATTTTAATCTGGGTAAACCTCTGACAAGATCTTTTCTGGAAAGGTTGTTTATGGTACCAAAGTTCAAGTGATTGAGACGACGATGCCATAACCAAGACTTTGTTTTAGAAGCCTTTGACAGCAAGCAGATTGGAGAGGACTTCATCATGTCGTCGATAGAGATGGTGTATAGGTTTGAACCTCGAGTACCTCTTAATAATTCCACACCATCAAGTTCTCTAACGAAACAAGAATGTTTTCTAAAAGCCACTTCTAGATCGGAATCACAGAATTAACCAACAGAGAACAGATTGTGACCTTCCACATAATATACCCTGGAAATCACACTTTTACCAACCACATAATCACCATAACCCATAATTGCTCCAAAATGGTCGTTCCCGAATCTAACAGTCCCGATGAATTTACTCACGGAGTTCATGAGCCGCGACCGGTCTCCAGTCATATGCTTGGAACAACCTGAGTCCAAGTACCACATAACGATTTGAACGATCCGCAGCTTGAACATAGACAAGAATGGATAATCGATAATTGGGATCCCCATGCAAGAATGGGTTCCACTTGGTTAGTAATGATGATTGGAACACCCACATCGAAATAGAAACATCCATATCGAAATAGAAGCAATGGAATCATTATGAATAGATGCAAAGACTAGTGTCCGTATTTGACCTATTCAAAGTATGTTCACTTCTTAAGGGAATAGATCTACCAGTGGGCATCCATTTTCTAGTGGGCATTGTCTGATTAACCTTATGGCCAACAGGTATCCATTGATAACCTATCTTACTAAATTTTCTTCCTGTGGGTTTCCATTGTTTTCTAACTTTTTTCGTTTTTGCCTTCTAACCTTCTTAGCATGATTTTTTTCATTGATAATTTCAACTGGGCATTCGACAGCATTAGATAAATCATTCATACCACATTCAAGATTAGTAACAGAAACCACACAATCATCATTACATGTTTTGCCAAAAGTAGTAGAATTCGCATTAATTACGGTACGCTTAAAGCTAACACTAGAATCAACACGATTCGTTTTATTCAAATTCTCCCTACGGTGATCTTCTACTTTCTTCCAATGCACAATCTTAGCTTGCGAGGTCCTATCATTCCTTGTATTGCCTTGAGACTTTGACCTGCTCACTTTAATGTCACTGATTACTCCAGTAGAGGGAACGGGAACATTAGTTGGTTTTGCTACTTTTTGCCTTTCCTGTTTTGATGTGCTGGGTTGTGAACTATTTGAAGGGACACTGAGGTTTACTTTCTTAACACTGGAGGTCTTTGGGATCTGAACTAATTGAAGGCCTACTAAAGTTCACATTCATGACATTGGGCATTGAATGAGTTGCATACTTGGCATTCGGCATAAAACAAGGTATCAAGGGATTGACTTGCTCACCTAGAGATTTAGGGCATATTGTAATTAAGCATTCTAGAAGTTCTTGAGATCGTTTGGCATATAAGCATGCATGGCCAATTGCATTATCAAGTGGTTTCTCTATCTTATCCTCTTCTACAATCTCACGAAGACATTCTAGACTATCCTTAAGGTATGAGAAATATGTTTGAATGGCAAGTTTGTTATTCCTAAGATGAGGAGGAACATATTTCACAGACAAAGCATATTTATTACCGACATGCACCTTTGAAGCACCATTCTCTCCATTGGTCATTGGCATTTTCCCTTTGACCTGACTCTTCAGATTCTCAATTTCTTTTTGCAACGAAGTTATTTTTTCATTATTTTTGTTACGAGTGACTTTTATTGATTCAAATAACTCATTGAAATGACGTTTAACATTTTCATTTTCTTCTAAAAAACTCTCATTTTCCTTTTGTAAAGTATTAACCAAATTTTGAAGATGAAAATTTTGAGAATTTCAAGAATCTAAAAGAGGAGGCATTTGGGATCCAGTCACATTGTTCTTTTCACCCTTTAACTGAGAAATTTGGGCTTTCAACTTTCTCGATCGTTACAATGAGCTTGAATCTGTTCATCACGTTTGTTTATTTCAAAAACTGCATCAAACTCTGGAATATCCGTGGATATCTTGATGTTTGAGGTTTTAACATTTTCTTTGAGATGTTGATATTTAAGTTGTAAATCAAAATGTTCAACTTCTAGTTTAGAAAAATGTTTTACCAAAGTATCGTGATCATCCTGTTCAATTTTCTCACTTAGTTTAGAGTTTTTGATTTCAAGCTCAATAACACGATCATGGGAGACTTTTAAAGCAACAGATAGTTCATGAAATTGAGAAGCATTAATGGAGCAATTAGTAGCGATTGTAAAACACATCTTTAGCAATACATTCAGAAATAAGATTCTCATTCAAGGTATGCAAGTTTTTCCTCTCAATCTCATTATATTTTAATGCTCTCTCATAGTCACTAACCTCAACTATCATTGCATCAAATTCCTTTTCCATTCCTTTAATATCTGAATCTATCCCTTTTATAAGACTCTCAAATTGATCTTTTAGTTGTTTAAAGAAAGGCATGACCTCGGTTAAATAGCATTCTTTTGTTTGTTCAAAACCCCTTTCCTCTTCAGTTATCCCAGTGGGTGTGATCCTTTTCTTACAAGTTTTCTCAAAATCGACAAATAGTTGAAAGATAACATATTGACTGATTAAGGTCTTGCTTTTAGTGGCAATAGTTCTAGGAACTAAATGCATTGGTGTATTTAGAGGATACACAGTCGCTGCAGGCATTTTCCTAAGGGGAGGGTTTGTTTCAACAAGATTTTTAGCTTTTTGCTTATCTAACTCCCTTTTCCAGAAAGCTTGTTCAGGTGTTAACAACGTTTGAGGCTTAAATTTGTTTAGGGAGATCCAGTTTTCCTTCTTGTAATCATGGGGTTTGATCATTATGTTATTCTTTTTACATTCAGGATCTTCTAGCTTCTTATTCATTTTCTCTCTAGATGCAACATCTAATTTTCTATCTTCCTCACTGCACTCAACGCAACTAGGTTTCTGTCTAGGTTTAAGAATCTTATTGCCATCATAAATTACCTTATGGGCAGCTCTAGCCTTTTTAACAACCTCTGGATTTGGTTCCTCAACAAGGGGAGTACTATGTTTATCACTCAAAACTCTGTGCTTACTGATTAAGTGAGCAGTCTGAATGGTATTTCCTTGTATGTACAACTTATTTTCAAGCTTGTTTTTCAAGGTTTTTAGATTAGAAAAATCATTCAAAAGTTTTGATTCCTTAGCACTGAATTCTTGCTTAAGCATTTTAACATTTTCTTGAAGTTCTTGTTTTTGCTTAGCAGTTTTAGAAAGCTTTTCTTGTAAGGAGTTTAACTCTTGTTTTAATACTTCTTCTCTAAACCTACTTTTTCTAATAGTTGTACGCATTTGGTCATCCATTTCCTGCTCACGGGTGGTTAATTCAAACTTAGCACGTTGTTCATAAATGGCAACTCGTTTTTTATAGGCATTAAGTTCAGAGATAACAGAATCATCAGGGGCACATGCAGTGTATTCATCAAAAACATAGTCATCATTGACTGCAGAAGATGCATCACTTGGTACGACCTCACTTTCACTTTGTTTCATATATTGATCATATGGGACAACATTGATATTACCCATATTTTCAATATTTGACTCAATAGTTTCAGTTGATTGTACTTTGTCATGCATCTTTTGCACATCAGCATCATCGTATAGTTTTAATACCAGAAATGAGTTTGTTTTTGGATGGACCAGCTTGTGGTGATGAAGAGACTTTAGGAGAGACCATTGGAGAAATGCTAGCCAAGAAAATGGTTTGTGCAGTAGGTTCATCATCAACGTCAGAGTCGTAAGCATCACAATCAGCGACTTGAAAGGCATTCTGATGATTATGGCCTATCTCCTGAATTGGTTGCTCATCCACATCCGCATCATAAGTCTTAGCATTTCCCTCACCGAAACAATAACTCCTCTTCATCCAAAGTCGCACCATTATCCCGAGCTTGAACAAGCAACATCTTATCCCTGAAGTACTCTGCATTCTGTGGACGTTTTGGAGATGTGCAGTTCCTAGCAATGTGTCCCTCACCTCCACAGTTGTAACACTTGATCGGCTTTTCTTGTCCCTGATTTCCAATCCTTCCCCTATTCTGATTTGCCACATATCCTCTACCGACTCCACCTCTTCCTTGTTCGTACTGCCTTTCTTGAACTGGTTGTTCTATGACCTTTCCATCTTTGACCAAAGCATGATTGTGTAGATTGGATGCAGTCCTGATTTCATTATTAGTGTGAAGTCTGTTAGTGTGAGGAGTGAAGGTTAAGTTTTGTTTAACCATAAAAGCTAGTTTATTGATAAAGTGTTCCATGACTGTATTGGCATCAGGTTTTTTGAAACTTGAATATGGAATGACTTGAGATACTTTGGTAGTAGTTCCATCATTGGAGTAGAAGGCTGTTGAGTCATTTGATGAACTTGTCTCTCCCTGGTTAGTTTTGAACTGATCAAGAATCCTTTTTTCAAACATAGCATGTCTCTCATTCTGAAGAAGGAAGGCATAGAGTTGCTCATAGTTTGTATTCTTCAATCCTTTGGTTAGCTTCACGGAGGTGACAAACTTATGCCATTCGGGATTCATGTTGTTCACAAACTTTGAGTTCAACTGAATGTTTGGCATGGTCATTCTGATGTTCCTCATGTCATTCACAAGCTTATGGAATCTTACATAGTACTCATAGACACTCTCATCTGGATTCATTTTGAAGTGCTCAAATTCATCATAAAGTTGTGATTCTCTGTCTTCCATAGTTAATTCAGAACCAGAAAGAAGCATCTTGACATTATCCCACACTGCCTTGGCCTCGGTGTTGTGATTGATAAGCTTGTAGATATCTTTTGGAAGACCTTGAAGTATGATGTTAGAAGCCCGGATATCAGCATCGAATCTCTTTTTCTCCTTATCATTGAGCTCATCATACGTCTTTGGCCTGTCCAAAAATCATAGTTGCATCTGCAGCAGTATCAATTATGTCTCTTGTAGTCTCAACCAGATAAGGTCCTTCATCAATCGATTTGAGAATGTTGACCCCATTTTCCTTTCCAAGACAAGATACAGTCGATTCTTTGAGCCTAAGAGTCGTAGTCGTTATGTCAAGCATGGGTGGGAGTATCCGAACCACCGCTTGAACATCCTCAACAACAGTGGAGATGATTGTAGATACGTTGGTAGACATGTTTAAAGATTACACGGGATTTTATAACTCTATGATTAAACCGGAAATAGATTCTTTCACGGGATTTTACTAAATCAAGAGAAAACCGTATACAAAAAAACGTTAACCAAGTCGCTAAGATTCCTTGAATCAAGTCGCTCAGAACCAAGTTGCTAAGACAAGTCGCTAAGTTCCAAATCGCTATGAATTTTGACAGCAAGTCGCTATGCACCAAGTCGCTAAGAGATCAAGTCGCTAAATAGCAACTCGCTACCGGTCCAAATCGCTAACACCAAGTCGCTACGAAACTTAAGAACAAGTCGCTATCAAAATTGAAAGCAAGTCGCTACCTTACCAAATCGCTACCCGTAGTGGAGAATCCACAAACAGTACTTTTTGTCGGCTTGTCTCTAAAGGCAAGTCGCTAGGCACCAAGTCGCTACAACAATACACTACAACTCGCTACAGACTTACAAAGCAAGTCGCTACCAAGAAAAGAATACCGTGACTCAAGTCGCTAGCATGAAAACTTCAAAAACACCACTTTTCAATCCAAAAACAACCCAACTACGATGATTCAAGCCTTCCAAATCAAAACCTAAACACTTATGATGATCCTAAACACAAAAGTACAATCAAAATCCAAACTTTAACACAAGAAATCAACCAAATGATGCAAAAACCACTAAACTTTCTCAAACTCAAAAACCACCTAAAAACCACTAGAAATCCAAAGATATGTAAGAGATGATCTAACCATGGCTCTTGATACCATTTGTAACCTATTGGATTTCACATAAAGATCAAACCATAAGCAAAGTAGGCGTACACAAGAGTTTTAGAGAGAGAAAGTTAGAGGTTTGGGAACTTTAGTGAGAGAAAGAAAAATCTTATTATGAGCTCCAACTCTCTACCTTGGAGGGTAGAGAGTATTTATAGTCTTTACATAAATCGCCACCTATCAGGCTGTGGATCAGGCATACAGTGGGTAAAGACCCGTCCGTCCTCCACGGTGTTACTTAAACTAAATACTACTTAACTTATATTAATCTACGACTACGAGCTTACTAACGATTACATATACTTGAGGTGACCGACTCTTTAATACTTGGATTTAAACATTGGTAAAACAGGTTGTGGCATATTAAAAATGCAGGTTGTAGATTTTTTCCAGAGAATTACCGGAAAAAATCTAGAAATTACCCATTTTGCAGCAATATTCTGCATAATGGGTCAGCTAGTTTTGCCGGGGACATGTCCTCGGAGAAAGTACAAAAGCATATTTTAGTTAATCTCTTTCCCCATGGACAGGTCCCCGGAGAAAGAGGTTAACTCAACAGTGTTTACATACTTCGTCGGGGACATCTCCCCGGCGAAAGAGGTTAACTCAACAGTGTTTACATACTCACGGGGACATGTCCTCAAAAACGTGTGCCACGTCCGGGCGAATAGCGTTATTAGGGTATTTAAATTAAAGTCCAAAAACAGTTTCACCGGGGACATGTCCCCGGCAAAAGTAAATGCCACGTCGGACTTGTTTGACCGGCGACAATTGGCTGTGGGACCCACATGTCCCCGGTAAAAGTGTTAAACAGTCCCCGGGAAAAGTATTCCCGAGAAGGTATTTCCGGGGATCTTTTGCCGGGGACATGTCCCCGGGGAAAGTTTTCGCAGGGGACATGTCCCCGGGGAAAGCCCTGAAATTTCTCCTGCGAAAGCGGCGATTGTTGTAGTGATTGTACTTTATGGATCTTGTCATCAAGTAAATCATGAATAGTTATCCTAAGACTTGAGATACCAGAAATCTGTTATGCATGTAGTGCCTTTCTATGGAACAATTTAACTTTATACGTAACTGGTAGTTATAAGGATTTTTTTCAGAAGTGTTGTGAAATACATGGGTTTAGCTTATAGTCAATAAAGAATTTGTTACTTCAAATTCGTTTTGAAGTTTAATATTGATGGGCCCCTCGTAGGGTTGACAAAATGTTTGCATGACCATGCCCAAGATCTATCTGGAATATGTTCGGAAGATTTGGTAATATTGCTCAATCACAAACAATGAGAAACATAATAGTTAAATAAAGGAATGACTTATATCCATATCCTTATTTAACATGGTATTAGTAATAAAAGGATAATAACAATAATGATGAACCATTAAAAGGTTTTTCCAGAAGACCTTACTCGAGTTGTACTAGGGGCATTGGCGTGTTGCTAGACGCTAACCAATGTCATTACATTATTAAGATATGTCCAAGTGAGAGTTGTTAGTTTTACGGACGATATTTAATATGTGTATGTCTAGAATCGAACTCGAGACCACGGGATTGCACACTTTACGTATGAAGAATCAACGATTAATAATTAAATATAAAATGTTGTGTTTAATTATTTAATACACAAAACGACTAACGACCGTTAGTAATTAACGAAAATTGACTAATGGATAAAGAAAATGACTAGAGTGAAAACTAGATGTCAAGAATGTTCCAGTAACCCCTTGTGGGTTATTTGGCGGATCGGCTTGGGGAGGGGAAACCCAATCCTATTCTAACTTGGAAACTAGTTTCTGACCATATATAAACAAGGCTAGGTTTTCATTGTTTGGTGACTTTTGTACATAAACACTAAACCCTAAACTTTTTTTTCTTTTTCCTATGGCTCGACCGATCAAACAAAAACACCTTTAGGGTTGATCGGTTTTGTGTTTTCCAAAACTAAGTTTTGTGTTTTTCTTGAACTAGCATTCACGTTAATTTGGTATTAGTACGTGTGTACAAGAATGTGGTGTAAACACACTATTGTTTACATCTTGGATTGAATTGAAAAACGATAAGAGTCAAATTCTTTAATCCATATTAACCCTAATTAGGGTTCTTAAAATTGATCCATTGATTGCTAGTTTGGAGTAGCATAAGGTACGCATACTTTTATTATTCACTTAACTAATTATATGTTATATGATCCTTACCCTTCCGTATTTGCTTTGATGTTTATGTGTTTTAATTTATGATATGTCATGTTTATTAAATTCCAACATGAGCAATACAGTTGCATTCCATGTATGGTATCTCCATCGTATCCATTTCTAGTAAGCACAATCCAAACGAATATATGTCTACTAACTCATTGTAATTCTCTTCGTACAGCTCGGGTGCCATGTACTCTGGTGTCCCTATCACGGAATGCGCATTGTGGCTCTTTCCTACATCCGATGCTAAACCGAAGTCACCAGTCTTAACCTATTCATGTACATTAGAAGTCAGTAATTGTGTTACCAAACACTCCCGATCCCATATTCAAACCAAACAGACATATAATAAAAGAGGTAAATAGTAAACCTTTCAATAAAGTGTAGTGTTTTGATTCATTATATGTCTTGTGAGTTTAATTTTCCAGATATATTTACAGCCATGTTGGTTTTGAAACTTATTAAGTAGTAGTATGTTTTTATGTGACGTTTGTCCCTTTTAGCATTCTTTTTAATATTCTTCCATTTGACCCATTATCAAAGGAACACAACCCAAATTGACCCGATACTCATCTCATATGCACATGCACATTCTCACATACAAATAGTATATATGCATGCATAAGAGCATGGGGTATGGGGCATTTCTTTTTTCGCCACTTCCTATGTGGCACTTCACCACTTTTTTTCACCCTTCACCACGACACCATGGCCCCTTGCCACTTTGGTTCTCGCCGTTACAACGAAACGGTAAAAGACAAAATGTTTTGCAGTGTATTTGTGTTTGTTTCTTTTGTGTTTGATGTGTTTGTGAGGGTGGGTGGGACCCAAGTGAAGAGGTTTGAGTAAGTTGTGATTGGGGGGTATTTTTAAGTGAGTGTGTTGGAGTGATGTGGAGATGATGTGGCACACGTGAGGCCCAAATGAAGAGAAGTGGGTTGTCCACGACACCCCATGCTCTAAGAAGTCATGCAAAGATTACCACAAAAAATAGTCATAGTATGAATATGTATCAGCATATACTTGAATTACAAGAGGGCATTCCGTGGAGCATGATATTGCCAACATTGTGTTGAAAAGGGTTAAACAACAACGGACTTGGGTGACCAAACAACCATGAGGAGATCTACCCCTTTTAGATGATCGATGATTCATAGATGAGGACAAAGATTATAGAGTGGCCCGCTATGCAAAAAATAGTCATAGTATGAGAAAAACTTGATGTCGGAAATATTATCTCAAGATGAGACGTAGATTGAGGTGTATCGGTTAGCTTTAGGGGTATAATGACTTGAATTAGTCAAACATATGTAGGAACTTTCTTGGAATTTAAGAACCATATGTTATGGTTTTTCAAAATTGGCAGCATCAAGAAGTTGAATAAATGTGCTTGTATTATATTTTTTGGACTTCGAATGGACATTCAAGGTTGGTGTGCTGCATTAGGTACAAAATCTGAAAATAAAAACAATTGAAGAATCAAGAACGTAAAACCATTGTGTTTTATGTTGATTATCCTTAGATTTAACTTAAACCTTGTAAGTTATACTTTAACACTAGGTAGAATTCATGTAAAACATAGCCCACATGTTGAAGTTAAAACACCATTGAATTATTCCAGGTGTACATTAGGAGGAATATCGGGTCCTAAGTGCTAAACGACCCTGCTTGTGGTAAACACGCGTAAAGACTTCCATTCAGTTGACCTTGACTGCTGAAAATTCAATCACGTAATTACGTGGTTTTCACGCTTCTAAAATCAATAAACTGGTTAAACATGCAATATTATGCATTTTAGAAACATCAATGGAGAACCACTCTATACATGTATTCTTCTTATTTCCTCTTATCTTGCTCCTGCTATCAGATTGTACTACTGCAATAGTAGATACAATATCTGCAAATCAAGAAATTAAAGATGGTCAAACTGTTGTTTCTAACGGGGAGATGTTTGAACTAGGATTTTTTAGCCCGGGTAAATCCAAGAATCGATACTTAGGTATATGGTACAAGAAGATATCAAAGGGTACAGTTGTATGGGTTGCAAACAGAGAGACACCAATTAATGATACATCGGGTGTGCTTAAAGTTAGCAGAGAGGGAAACCTGCTGCTTTTCAATGGTGCGAACAACATGGTCTGGTCATCCAATTCGTTGAGGAATAATAATACGGAGGAGGTCGTGGCACAACTTCTGAATAATGGTAATCTTATTTTGAGGGATAAAAGTCTAATTTGGCAAAGTTTTGATCATCCTGGTGACACCCAATTACCAGGAATGAAATTTGGGAAGGATTTTGTAACCGGTATAGAGCGGTTCCTCACATCTTGGAAGAGTCCTGATGATCCTTCTATAGGTGCGTATATTAGTAAAGTAGACACAAATGGATATCCACAAATATTGGCATGGCGAGGTCAAACATTAGTATCGAGACTTGGACCATGGGATGGTCTCGGATTTAGTGGCTTTATGCTTGACATGCCAAATCCAATTTTATTAACTGAGTTTGTAGTTAATCAGAAGGAAGTATATCAAAGAAGTGAACTTAAGAGTTCGGTTTTTTTGAGGACTTTTCTGACATGGGATGGAAAGACACTGATTATGCACTGGATTGAGCGAATTCAAGAGTGGGCTGTGTATGCTGATCTTGCGGTAGATAGTTGTGATCGGTTTGGACTCTGTGGTCCATATGGAAGCTGTAGCATTAAAAAGCATCCACCCTGTACTTGTATCAAAGGTTTTGAGCCAAAAACCCCAAAAGAATGGGATGCATCTGATTGGTCGAGTGGGTGTAAACGTAAAAAGCCTTTGAAATGTGAGAATAGGAATGGGTTTCAGAAAATTTCCGGAGTGAAAGTACCAGATACACGAAGGTCATGGTATAATTACAGTATGACTCTGGGAGAATGTGAGATGAAATGCAGACAAGATTGTTCATGTACAGCTTATACAAGTTTGGATATCAGAAATGGTGGAAGTGGTTGTTTACTATGGTTAGATGAGCTCATGGATATCAGAGAGTGTGATTCATGTCAACATATCTACATACCAATGGCTGCTTCTGAGTTAGAAGGTACACGTGTTTTCTGACGAAACGTCAATGCTTGTATTGTAGTATCACTGTGTTTTAAATTTGTGAAATGAAACTTACCAACTATTGTCATTTCTTGATGAAAGGTCGCACATTCTTCCCATTTGATTCCAACAGAAGAAAACGAGTATTCATCATACTCCTGTCAATGTCTTTGGTTGTGCTGCTTTTGTTTGGACTGGCATATGCCTGTAGAAAAACGCCATACATGAAAGGCCTAGGTAACACAAATGGGTCATTAATCAAACACTTCTAACAAATCAGATTGTGTATGTCAGATGATACATTAATCAAACATATCATATTGTAGGAAAATGGGGTGGAGAAAGGCATAGAAGTCTGAAGATGGAACATCTTGATGATTTACAGTTTTTTAGCTTATTTAAAGTAGCAAGGGCTACTGACAACTTCAGTGTCTCGAATAAAATTGGAGAAGGTGGCTTTGGTCCCGTTTACAAGGTAACTGATTAATGTTTTTCAAATAGAATGCAATGCTTTCAGAAATTGTAAAATATTATAAGTTATCATGAACACTCAAAGTTATAATCATTTAGGGTGTTCTGGAGGATGGGCAAGAAGTAGCTGTGAAGAAGCTTTCAGAAACATCTCAACAAGGACTGGACGAGTTCACAAATGAAGTAATTTTTATTGCAAAACTTCAGCATCGGAACCTTGTGAAGCTTCTTGGATACTGCATTCATAAAAATGAACTAATTTTGATTTACGAGTATATGACGAGCAAAAGCTTGGACTTGTATCTCTTTGGTTTGACTCCGGCCTATATGATTTCACTTGGTCTCTTTCTTTCATACTTTGTAAAATAACTAGTTACCTTACTGCAGATGAAACCAGAAGTTTGATGCTTGATTGGCCTAAGCGTTTTCAGATTATTCATGGGATAGCTCGAGGTATTCTATATCTACATCAAGACTCCCGATTTCAAATTATTCACAGAGACCTCAAGGCAGGTAATATATTGCTGGACAGTGACATGAATCCAAAAATATCGGACTTCGGCCTTGCTAGAAAGTTTGTAGGACATGATGCCGATGCAAAGACAAAGAAAGTGGTTGGAACTTAGTAAGAATCCATTACATGTTGTCCATTGACATAACTTTATTACATTTTCCGCTTACACTAATATATCAGCTTATTTCTTTCAACATTTCTGCAGTGGTTACATTTCTCCCGAGTATGCAGTACACGGGCAATTCTCTATAAAGTCGGATGTATTTAGTTTTGGTGTTATGGTGTTGGAGATCGTTAGTGGGAAGAAAAACAGAGAATTCTTTCATGAAGACCACAGAGATAACCTTCTTGGACATGTAAGTTACTGATTCGTTTTTGAACAACATCCTTTTAGCATATACTAAAATATGACTTCTGGTTCTATCTAGGCATGGAGACTGTACAAAGAAAACAAGAGTGTTGAGATCATGTGTGAATCTTTACGCTCCTCGTGTGTTGTCTCTGAAGTACTAAGATCAATACATGTCGCACTATTATGTGTGCAACATCATGCAGAAGATAGACCAACTATGCTGTCAGTAGTTCTGATGTTGGTTAGTGAGAGCGCATTGCCTGAACCTAATCAGCCGGCTTTTTTCACTGATGAGAGCTGTCCTCGACTTGAGAAACTTCTATCCGTTAATGATGAATGCACAATAACACTATTGGATGCAAGATAATACATTATTCATAATTATATAATGTTAGAGATAATGATTAGGTTTTTCTGGCCTCATATTTATTGTGTATAATAGTTTATACTAGTTCCTTTTCTAGATTTGTATCCACCGTAAACGGGGGATGTACTTCAAGGAATACGAAATATATTTGTATATATCTTATCTCTGATTTATTAGATGATATCAGAAGTAAAACTCGTGGTATGAGTCTAACTAGCCTTTTCCGAAATCTTGTCTTGAACCCAAAAACATAACTGGGTAACACAATTATTGTAACACCCGAAACTAATAAATCAACACGACAACATGCGTTGAGTGCTGCATATCTGAAACAAAGTACAATACAAATGCAACTCAATAAATTAAACCTCCAATAATCTTTACACAAAAAGCAACTCAGTAAATTAAAGTTAATGCAAGAAGATGCAATAAAAATTGAAGGATGTATCAAACATCTGGTACATAGATTTAGGGAGACTAGATGACATCTTTTCATTAGTCAAGGTTGAAGTTTCATGGAAATGCCTCTGCTACACTTTGCCACTCTCACAAGTCACAAAGACTATTGACACGGCATGGTCGACGAACTATTTGCTACCCCCCTTCAATTCAAGCAAGCCACTGGAAAAAGGAAAACACAATCCCAATCGATCAGTTTATACAACAAAATATAATCAAAACACTTTGATATACAATATAACTCATACAGTACTAAAACAATGATACTTGCAACATTAACAAATGATTCCAAAACATTTAATTACATAACGATGAATAGAGGAGCTAGTAAGAGATATAACCGTCTGAGTTTGTTGCATAATGTTACAAAATCGCCCCATTTCATGTGGCTGAAGAATTTGCTCAGTTGTTAAACATGCTCATACGTTCCAGATACTCTTAATTAACACCATTATCCTTGTAAATCAGAGTCCAACAGACAAAACTTGATATCCCTCTATCTTTGGTCTTTTAAGCAGTTGCATCACTTTTCGTCGTCACCAATCTCCAAAAACGGGTCGTTAAGTAGCTCAGAGGCAGAAGGCCTAACTCGTTTCTGTCCGATACACTTCTCGATGAATGCTTTTAATTCCGGATTCTTTACTTTATTTAAGGCTAGAGGCATCACACCCTTTGTAACTTTGTGGTATATTTGACCAATACAGTTGCATTCCATGTATGGTATCTCCATCGTATCCATTTCTAGTAAGCACAATCCAAACGAATATATGTCTACTAACTCATTGTAATTCTCTTCGTACAGCTCGGGTGCCATGTATTCTGGTGTCCCTATCACGGAACGCGCCACGTGGCTCTTTCCTACAGCTGATGCTAAACCGAAGTCACCAATCTTAACCTGATCATGTACATTAGAAGTCAGTAATCGTCTAACCAAACACTCCCGATTCCATATTCAAACCAAACAGGCATATAATAAAATACACAAATAAACATGAAACTTAAAGTCAGAGAGCATATTTACCTTTCCAGTATTCCCATTGATGAAGATGTTGCTACAATTGAGATCTCTATGAATAACGCATGGCTCGTGGGTGTGCAAATAATCCAAGCCTTTCAGAATCTGTCTTGACCACTTCTTTAAGACTTTTAACGACACACACTTGTGTTTCTTCCTGTAATCTCTAAGATTTCCTGATACGCATGCCTCGGTAATAAAGTTCAAATGGTTGTTTTCAGAATCCCTCCAGAAACCATAAAGAACTATCAGGTTTTCATTCTTCAAAGTCTTTAGCAGTTTAATTTCTGAATATAGTCGCTTTTTAGCATACTCTCCATCAAGCGTTTTCAATTTGATCTGATTCCAAGCAATATCTCTACCTTCTTCCATATCAAATCCCCTGTACACATTTTTCATAGCACCAGAGCCTAAAAGTTCAGGGTACCGACCAAATCTTTCTGACGGGTCAACCTCAACAAATGGCTCTCTGTCTTGATCAGAAACATCAGCACTTCCCTTCTTCATCTTAGACATTTTTTTATTTTATTTTTTTTGTAAATCCGATATTATCCAGCAGAATCGACAAGATGAACCTAAGTACAAAAGAAACGTATATTAGCTAAATGTACCATTACATTCATCTTTTTGATTGATAAGCATGTTTATAATGGTGTTGGCCTTTACTAGACAGTTTACCATTATTGTAATTAATACCACATAAGCTAATCCAAACGTACACTCTTTAAAAAGGCGTGTTTTTGTAAAGAATAAGCTCATAAGCTTTTCGATAAGGTAATTCAAACATCCCCAAGAACTACTTAACATCAATACGAACGTACGTTCACATGTTCAACAATAAACAATAACAGCTTTCGGGCCTATTGAACAATTAAGCATAAAAACAACATCGATTAACATTAAACCACATGTTCAACTACGTACAGTTTTCTATTCAGCATATTAACATCGATTAACATAAAATCAAATCTATTCTAACAAATCATATTCTACAGCTCTACAATTAGTCACATATCCTGACGTTCAATTCGCATGTGTTCATCAATCAACATGCACAATAATAATCGTAATTATGCATGCAAAATCAGTAATGCAAGTTAAACTAGTACGTATCAGCGATACTAACATAAAAAAAACTACAAAGAAAATCTAATAAATCATCATCTATTCTAGTAATGCATGCAACTTAAACTACGGTACGTATAATCAATACCAACATCGATTAACATAACATTCTAAAACGCATGCATGTTCAACATTAACAACAATACGATCAAGAACACAATCAACTTAACCATGCAATAATCACAAATACAACACTAGCTAGAAACTCAGCAAAATCATGAAAAACGGTACCAAGCTAGTAAGCATTAACATGATATCGTAACATGTTTGAAAAACAAAAATAGCGATTAAAAATATACCTGAAAGCTGAGAGAAAACTATGCGATAAATTTACGTATAGTTATGAAGAATGGAATTATGTGGGATTTGTTGGGGTATTTATAGGTGAAAACCCTACTTCGTATTTGATAAGGATTTGATTTGTTGTTGAATTAGAATCCGATTGTTACTAGGTCTAGGAACTTATTTTGTCATGATCAGTAATTAGCTTTAAAATATATCTTATTTTTTCATGCATGATAGACATTGATAATTCCAATTTATAGTTATCGTATAGAGCAGTTTATAATTAAAAATAGTAACTTACAAATTCCATGTCATCAAGTTTATGAAAATTTCACTTTCGGTCCTTCCTGCCAAGTAATTTTACCATGCATTAATAAAAGTATAAAACGCTTTAAAGTAATGTTTTAAAAACCGGTTTTTTAATTTACTCTGTCGAGCCATCAGGTCACGGTTCAACCGGTTTAATTGACGGTTCAACATGATTTTTTGCTCAAAAGCGGTTTTCAGTCACTCGACCAATTTACGGTTCAACGTACTGACCGGGTCAACCCGGGTTTTAAAACACATTTTAACATTGTTTGTACACTCCTTGAGTAGGAAGAATAGGTTAAAAGACTATCTTGCCTTCACGTGCCAAGCACGTGGTCACATTTAACGGTAGCAAACAAACGATAACGGAGGGATGCACAGATTTGGTAGTAGGAAGACATTTCAAGAATGCAAAAACCATTAGGGGGCTTAAAAGCATGCCTAATTATACGCCTACAATTACGTGTCAGCATAAATGATCTACTTCTGCACAAATCAATAAACTACTGAACTGCAATTTTAGTAGAAAAATGGGCAGGTTTAAGATACTCCAATTGCTTCTCTGAAAGATGCATGGATGTCATGTCCAGTGAAATTATTTGGCAGTAAAGTTATGAAATAAACATGGGAACAAAATTTGTACGTAATTTATAAGAATACATAGCTGTTTGATTATTAGTTTTGTAGATGATTATGTATTTGATATTGCTATCGTGATTACTATTTTGATATGCACTTCCACACGTATATTGACCGATATTCTTTCATGCTCGGAGATATACGCTTTATATTCGTTTCGAATATTCTTCTGCTCGTTACGTTCTTCTATTCTTTCGACTTTAGATTAGTCTTTAAAATATGTTAATATTAAATCCTTATTGAGTTATTTCTATATGACATTTAACAGGTTTTTAGTTTATGATCCTACGTTACAACAAAATTGAATAAATATGATGGACAAAATTCTCTATATACAAGAATTGAACCGTTACATTTAGAGTTCGGTGTACAATAACACTATAACACAAAAAAAAGTGTCACCATCTCTGCGTCATATCACTTCAACACCAAAATATTTAATACAAAAAAAAATCACCTTTTATTATGCATAACATTACCTTTTGAGACTCATTTAAAAAAAAAAAAAAAAAAAAAAAAAAAAAAAAAGTAACGCGGCTTCAACATGGGCATAAAACGGGGTGCGGTATGGTAACGCAGGCATAACTTGAGTTATCACGCAAGTTACTACAATAACTTAAGTTATAACGCCACCATAACGCAGCCCAAACATGTATGGTAACACGGCTTCAATATGCGCCACATCAGCACCTTTTGCGTTATGGTGTTATTGTACCGTAAGCTCTTAGAGTATTAGATGGGGCAACATGCCACTTTCACTTTTTTGGTGTTACCTTAACGCCTCCTCAGTATCCCTACTTTCAACATCACACTCCAAAACACCCCTTCATTAGTGGCATGACACTTTCTCCCATTTGAGCCTCACTCACCGGCAATTTTATTTTCTTCTTCATTTTTTCAAACAAATTAAATTTTATTCATTCAAATAAATAAATTAACTTGTTAGTTGACAAAAACCAATCTTAACTTACAAAAAAAAAAAAAAAAAAAAAGGACCCTTCTTGTTCACACATATGCAAACACACAAACGCACCCACACACTAAAAAACGGGTATTATTATTTATTTATTCTTGTTGTTTACTTTGCCAGTTAAGTGGCGAGCGCCACTTTTTTTGCTCCTCGCGATATGGTGACTGATAACATCAAATATTCCTGAATATTAAGTGTCAATTTCTCCCGATAATGCTTGTATTTTATATCATTTATATGGATTTACGCTTGTTTTCCGTTATATTTCATTTTCAGGTAAATTACGAGCATTGGAGCTAAGGAGACGCGGATTTGGAGATTTTCTTAAGAGATTTATGATAGTATGCCCACTGTGAAAAAGCTACGGCGTAACTCCACTCTCACATTATGCCGTAGCTAGAGCGTGACTCAGAAGACCAACTTAGCAGCTACTTACGGCGTAACTCTCAACTAAGGATTACGCCGTAACCAACTAGGTCAAAGGATGTTCCACGCCGCCATCAGATACGTCGTAACTCCTTCCAATGATTACGGCGTAATCAATACAAATGTAACATGTACCGAAGATACGGCGTAACCATTCCATGTGTTACGCCGTAACCAGCTTTACAAGAGCATTATTACGAAATTATAGAGGTTACGACGTAACTCTCAACTCAAGTTACGTCGTAACTAGATCGCGCCTATAAATACAAGCCCTAATTTCTGCATTTCACATCATTCACACAACACCAAAAGCAGAGAACGTGAAGAGGGGTCCAAAGGCAGATCTTGAAGAGCATACGAAGCCATCTCCAAGGGAGAAATTACTCCCTAACGATAAGCTTTAGCGATTATTTTCTCTTTTGCTTTCAATTCATGTATTTCATTATGTCAAACATTGAATCTTTGGTTTCGTTTAATATGATCGGCTGAGCACCTTTGGTGCTAGCCTAGTTATGATTCCTTAATTGTTTTGTTTACTTTTACATGCTTCCGTATAATTGTTTCTAGTGTATGCATGGATAGTTCGTTGGTAGCTACCCTAGTTTCGGTAGTTTTGAATGGCGGTAGTATCTGATTGCTTAGGAGAATTGACCAACTGACCCTAAGTAGGTAGATTGAGTGGGAAAGGTAAGAATTGACCAACTGACGACCCTTCCTTGCTTGTGCGAACTGACCAAATGATCACTTGCCGTTTGGATAAACTTAAGAAGTTAGGGATGAGTGTCTAAGATGCTAGCGCCAGGGCACTCATTGTTGCGAATCTTGCATGTAGAGGTACTTAATGACTTGGCTTAGGGGACTAAAGACAACTGGACTTTCAAGTGTAGTAGCTTGATCTCTGGTGGAAGCCTTTGCTGATAGGTTAGGACGAACTTACCAAATGTTGTCCTAACGACTTAAAACCCCACTTGAAACGATTGGAAGTAGTTACACGTGAACATAACATGATAGGATGAGTAACTAGGTTAGCACACTTTACCTCTCTTGATCACAACCTCTATTTACTTTTCGCGTTTTATTTCTTGTTAATTAGTTTAATAATCATTTCAAACCTAAAAACTATTAAAACCAGTGACACCTAGACTTAATTACAATCCGCTCACATAGCTTTTGGGACGACCTCGGTGTTACCGATTACTACACTACACACGACCGGGTACACTGCCCGTGAGTGCATAAGGTGGACTATAGGTAAACGAGACTTTATAAATATTAAAACCTGGTCAGAAAACCTGCATCAGTGTCACAAGGTGGTGGCGCCACTTCTTTGTCCACGTCAGAAATGGCGAGGGATGACGTTGCCATACCCGATGCTCTTAACCTAAATGACTATGTTTAAAGTATGCATATTAAATGTTTGTATCTTTAATAATAGTTACCACTTACATTTAACCTCTTTTAAATGACTTTACGTACAACCGGTTATGCATGTTTTTATTTCTTAGACATAACACACAGGACTACGTTTAGCAAAACCATTAAATAAAACTCTTGTTTTTTTTTTAAAAAAAAACGACAACTAACCATCTCATAATGTATATAAAAGAGACTATCTCACATGACATAAGCATGACTTGAACCCACAACTAAACTTCTCACACAAGGTGTACCATCGATCGATTTTATAGTCAAGCGATCAATTATTGGAAGTGTTGTTTGATCTCAAATTAAGGTTAAGAGGGCCGAGTCAGGCAACTTGTTTGCAGTCCTACAGGTTATAATGAAGGCAGAGCTGGGGTTACACCGACTATGGGTGGTGGTGTTAGTGGTGCAGATGACCCATTTATCTACTACATTAGATGCCGCTGAATCAGTCAAAGACCACCACCAAACTCAACTATAGTAGAAATCAACACGAAAACATGCCCTTGCGTCGAGAGCTACATATCTACACAAAATACAATACAATTTTCTTCTCTGTATTATACTATAAATCTTCCACAAACTTTACACAAAAAGCAACTAAATGAAATTGACACAGAAGATACAATATAGAACAGCTTTTGCCCATCCTCGATGAAGAACCAGCAGAACACATCCTTGATGCTAGTTTGATTTCTAAAAGTAAATTACACAAAATGACATGTGGGGATTTCATGGGTAAATCCGATGTATCGAACATCTGGTATATGGATTACGGAGACTAGATATTTGATACACCTTTCCATGTTTTAGTCAAGGTTCAAGTTTCATGGAAACTACCCGTGATTGTCTGTTACGCTTTGCCACCCTTACAAAGACTATTGATAGGCAAGATGGGGCCCACCATGGTCGACGGACTTTTTGCTCCCCCTTCAAGCAAGCCACTGCAAAAGGACAAAACACAATCCCAATCAGTTTATACTATAAAATATAATAAACAAAACGTATGACTAAAGGCATTTTTTCTTGTAGCGTATAATTAAAACACCATTGAATTATTCCAGGTGTAAATTAGGAGGAATATTGGATCCTAACTGCAAAACGAAGACCCTGCTTGTGGTAAACACAGGTAAAGACTTCCATTCATTTGACCCTGACTGTTGAAAATTCAATCATTTAACTAAACGTAGTTTTCACGTTAATTAAATCAATGGTTAAACAATGCTATGTTTTTTTAGAAACATCAATGGAGAACCACTCTATACATGTATTCTTCTTAATTTCTCTTATCTTGCTCCTGCTATCAGATTGTACTACTGCAATAGTAGATACAATATCTGCAAATCAAGAAATTAAAGATGGTCAAACTGTTGTTTCTAACGGGGAGATGTTTGAACTAGGATTTTTTAGCCCGGGTAAATCCAAGAATCGATACTTAGGGATATGGTACAAGAAGATATCAAAGGGTACAGTTGTATGGGTTGCAAACAGAGAGACACCAATTAATGATACATCGGGTGTGCTTAAAGTTAGCAGAGAGGGAAACCTGCTGCTTTTCAATGGTGCGAACAACATGTTGGTCTGGTCATCCAATTCGACGAGGAGTAATAATACGGAGGAGGTCGTGGTAGAACTTCTGAATAATGGTAATCTTGTTTTGAGGGATAAAAGTCTAATTTGGCAAAGTTTTGATCATCCTGGTGACACCCTATTACCAGGAATGAAATTTGGGAAGGATTTTGTAACTGGTATAGAGCGGTTCCTCACATCTTGGAAGAGTCCTGATGATCCTTCTATAGGTGCGTATATTAGTAAAGTAGACACAAATGGATATCCACAAATATTGGCATGGCGAGGTCAAACATTAGTATCGAGACTTGGACCATGGAATGGTCTCGGGTTTTGTGGCTTTATGCTTGACATGCCAAATCCAATTTTATCAGCTGAGTTTGTAGTTAATCAGAAGGAAGTATATCATAAAAGTGATCTTAAGAGTTCGGTTTTTTTTAGGGCAGTTCTGACATGGGATGGAAAGACACTGATTATTCACTGGATTGAGCGAATTCAAGAGTGGGCTATGTATTCGGATCTTGCGGTAGATAGTTGTGATCGGTTTGGACTTTGTGGTCCATATGGAAGCTGTAGCATTAAAAAGCATCCACCCTGTACTTGTATCAAAGGTTTTGAGCCAAAAACCCCAAAAGAATGGGATGCATCTGATTGGTCGAGTGGGTGTAAACGTAAAAAGCCTTTGAAATGTGAGAATAGGGATGGGTTTCAGAAAATTTCCGGAGTGAAAGTACCAGATACACGAAGGTCATGGTATAATTACAATATGACTCTTGGAGAATGTGAGATAAAATGCAGACAAGATTGTTCATGTACAGCTTATACAAGTTTGGATATCAGAAATGGTGGAAGTGGTTGTTTGCTATGGTTCGATGAGCTCATGGATATCAGAGAGTGTGATTCATGTCAACATATCTACATACCAATGGCTGCTTCTGAGTTAGAAGGTACACATGTTTTCTGACGAAACGTCAATGCTTGTATTGTAGTATCACTGTGTTTTAAATTTGTGAAATGAAACTTACCAACTATTGTCATTTCTTGATGAAAGGTCGCACATTCTTCCCGTTTGAGTCCAACAGAAGGAAACGAGTATTCATCATACTCCTGTCCATGTCTTTGGTTGTGCTGCTTTTGTCTGGACTGGCATATGCCTGTAGAAAAACACCTTACATGAAAGGCCTAGGTACACAAATGGGACATTAATCAAACACTTTTAACAAATCAGATTGTGTATGTCAGATGATACATTAATCAAACATATTATATTGTAGGAAAGTGGGGTGGAGAAAGGCATAGAAGTCTGAAGATGGAACATCTTGATGATTAACTTCAGTGTCTCGAATAAAATTGGAGAAGGTGGCTTTGGTCCCGTTTACAAGGTAACTGATTAATGTTTTTCAAATAGAATGCAATGCTTATTAGTATCGTGAATCGAAATTGTAAAATATTATAAGTTATCATGAACACTCAAAGTTATATTAAAATCATGTAGGGTGTTCTGGAGGATGGGCAAGAAGTAGCTGTGAAGAAGCTTTCAGAAACATCTCAACAAGGACTGGACGAGTTCACAAATGAAGTCATTTTTATTGCAAAACTTCAGCATCGGAACCTTGTGAAGCTTCTTGGATACTGCATTCATAGAAATGAACTAATTTTGATTTACGAGTATATGACAAGCAAAAGCTTGGACTTGTATCTCTTTGGTTTGACTCCGGCCTATATGATTTCACTTAGTCGCTTTCTTTCATAATTTGTAAAATAACTAGTTACCTTACTACAGATGAAACCAGAAGTCTGATGCTTGATTGGCCTAAGCGTTTTTGGATTATTCATGGGATAGCTCGAGGTATTCTATATCTACATCAAGACTCCCGATTTCAAATTATTCACAGAGACCTCAAGGCAGGTAATATATTGTTGGATGGCGACATGAATCCAAAAATATCGGACTTCGGCCTTGCTAGAAAGTTTGTAGGACATGATGCCGATGCAAAGACAAAGAAAGTGGTTGGAACTTAGTAAGAATCCATTACATGTTGTCCATTGACATAGCTTTATTACATTTTCCGCTTACACTAATATAACAGCTTATTTCTTTCAACATTTCTGTAGTGGTTACATTTCTCCCGAGTATGCAGTACACGGGCGATTCTCTATAAAGTCGGATGTATTTAGTTTTGGTGTTATGGTGTTGGAGATCGTTAGTGGGAAGAAAAACAGAGAATTCTTTCACGAAGACCACAGAGACAACCTTCTTGGACATGTAAGTTAACTTAATACGTACTAAATTCAAATATCATGACCAGAAGCTACTGATTCGTTTTGGAACAACACCCCTTTAGCATATACTAGTACTGAAATATGACTTTTGGTTCTATTTAGGCATGGAGACTGTACAAAGAAAACAAGAGTGTTGAGATCATGTGTGAATCTTTACGCTCCTCGTGTGTTGTCTCTGAAGTACTAAGATCAATACACGTCGCACTATTATGTGTGCAACATCATGCAGAAGATAGACCAACTATGTTGTCAGTAGTTCTGATGTTGGTTAGTGAGAGCGCATTGCCTGAACCTAATCAGCCGGCTTTTTTCACTGACCAGAGCTGTCTTCAACTTGAGAACCTTCCATCCGTTAATGAATGCACAATAACACTATTGAATGCACGATAACACATTATTCGTAATTATGGTTAGAGATAATGATTAGGGTTTTTTTGTTTCATATTTCTTATGTTTAATAGTTTATACTAGTTCCTTTTTCTAGATTTGTATGCACTGTAAACAGAGGATGTACCTCAAGGAATACGAAAAATATATAGTATATTTCTTATCTCTGATTTATAAGATGATATCAGAAATCAAACTCGGAGCATGAGTCTAACTAGCCTTGCCCGAAATCTTGTCTTGAACCCAAAAACATAATCATAGTAACACCCGAAACTAATAAATCAACACGACAACATGTGTTGAGTGCTGCATATCTGAACAAAGTACAATACAAAAATGCAACTCAATAAAATTAAACCTCCAAAAATCTTTAGACAAAAAGCAACTCAATGAAGTTAACGCAAGAAGATGCAATACAAATTGACTGATGTATCAAACATCTGGTATATAGATTTAGGGAAACTAGATGACATATTTTCATTAGTCAAGGTTGAAGTTTCATGGAAATGCCTCAGCTACGCTTTGCCACTCTCACAAAGACTATTGACATGGCATGGTCGACGAACTATTTGCTACCCCCTTCAATTCAAGCAAGCCACTGGAAAAACGAAAACACAATCCCGGTCGATCAGTTTATACAACAAAATATATTCAAAACACTTTGATAAACCTATCCAAGATATAACTCATACAGTACTAAAACAATTATACTTGCAACATTAACAAATGATTCCAAAACATTTAATTACATAAATATGAATAGAGGAGCTAGTAAGAGATATAACCGTCTGAGTTTGTTGCATAATGTTACAAAATCGCCCCACTTCATGTGGCTGAAGAATTTGCAAGGTTGTAAACATGCTCATACGTTCCAGATACTCTTCATTAACACCATTATCCTTGTAAATCAGAGTCCAACTTCCCGATTGATATCCCTCTTTGGTCTTTTAAGCAGTTGCATCACTTTTCGTCGTCACCAATCTCCAAAAACGGATCATTAAGTAGCTCAGAGGCAGAAGGCCTAACTCGTTTCTGTCCGATACACTTTTCGATGAATGCTTTTAATTCCGGATTCTTTACTTTATTTAAGGCTAGAGGCATCACACCCTTTGTAACTTTGTGGTATATTTGAGCAATACAGTTGCATTCCATGTATGGTATCTCCATCGTATCCATTTCTAGTAAGCACAATCCAAACGAATATATGTCTACTAACTCATTGTAATTCTCTTCGTACAGCTCGGGTGCCATGTACTCTGGTGTCCCTATCACGGAACGTGCCATGTGGCTCTTTCCTACAACTGATGCTAAACCGAAGTCACCAATCTTAACCTGTTCATGTACATTAGAAGTCAGTAATCGTTTTACCAAACACTCCCAATCCCATATTCAAACCAAACAGACATATAAGAAAATGCACAAATAAACACATACTTGAAATCAGAGGGCATATTTACCTTTCCAGTATTCCCATTGATGAAGATGTTGCTACAATTTAGATCTCTATGAATGACGCATGGCTCGTGGGTGTGCAAATAATCCAAGCCTTTCAGAATCTGTCTTGACCACTTTTTTAAGACTTTTAATGACACACACTTGTGTTTCTTCCTGTAATCTCTAAGATTTCCTGATACACATTCCTCGGTAATAAAGTTCAAGTGGTTGTTCTCAGAATCCCTCCAGAAACCGTAAAGAACTATGAGGTTTTCGTTCTTCAAAGTCTTTAGCAGTTTAATTTCTGAATATAGTCTCTTTTTAGCATAGTCGTCTCCATCAAACGTTTTCAGTTTGATCTGATTCCAAGCAATATCTCTACCTTCTTCCATATCAAATCCCCTGTACACATTTTTCATAGCACCAGAGCCTAAAAGTTCAGGGTGTTGGAAAATTTAGTGCACTTGTGGGATTAGTTCACACCTTGTAATGGGTTAGGAGGTACGGAGTGTACACCCATAAGGTCCATGAACACCCTGACTCTTGTAGTGGTTTGTATTGATAGTGCTTGTGGAAAGTACTGCTTGTGGTTTCCACTGATAAGCCGTGTTTCCACTGATAGGCAGTGTTTCCACTGAAGTGCTATGAAAGTACTGCTAGAGGTATGAAAGTACTGATAGTGTTAAAGTACTGCTAAATGGTAGTTACAACTGCTTAATGACCACGTTTAATTGGTCATGTAACCACTAACGGCAATAATGGGGATAGTTATGAAGTGATTAATGGGCCGATTAATCCTCATAATTCCATTTGAACGGTTGAGAGTAATCTCCTATAAATAGGAGATCTGATTATGCATGAAAGACACACAGAAAACAAAAAACACTTATTAGCGAAAGGGTTATAGAATTGTTCCTAATTCTCTAACTGCATTTGGTCTTATCCCAAGTAGATATTCGTGATACCCAGGCATTAGGGTCGAATAGTTTACTTTGGAAAGTGATCACACGATTCCAAGTGATATCCGGTAACCACCAAGTGGTATTTGTTACTCCTGACTATTGTTGTTTTCTGCTGAAGTTGATTATCTTAACCCTGCTGCTGGGACACTGACTCCAACAATCAAAGTAAACTATTTTGTGATAATCAATGGCAACTGCTGCAATGAAACACATGGCTTCAAACTTTGCTAAGCTGGACAAGTTTGAAGGGGTGGACTTTAGGAGGTGGCAGAAGAAGATGCACTTCTTGCTGTCAAGCATGAGTGTGGTTTATGTGCTGACTACTCCAATTTCTGATGATGGGGATGATGCTACTGTGGAGCGATCGTAAGGAGGAGCAAGTGAGAGAATGATGACTACATATGCAGAGGTCTTATTCTGAATGGTATGTCTGATTCTTTGTTTGATATTTATCAGAACTTTGAATCTTCCAAAGAACTGTGGGATTCCTTGGATGCCAAATATATGGTTGAGGATGCATCAAGTAAGAAGTTCCTTGTTAGTAATTTCACAAATTACAAAATGACTGATTCAAGACCAGTTATGGAACAATACAATGAACTTCTTGGAATACTTGGAAGGTTTACACAACACGAAATGAACATGGATGAGGCTATCAAAGTCTCTTGTGTCATTGACAAACTCCCTCCTTCATGGAAAGATTTCAAGCATACCTTGAAACATATGAAGGATGAGTTAACTCTTGTTGAGATGGGCAGTCATCTGCACATTGAGGAATCTCTCATGGTGCAGGATAATGACAAGCCAAAGACTAGCAATGCTACTGGACCATCTGTTGTCAATATGGTGGAGCATAACAACTCCACCAGGTACAATGATAACAAAGGCAAACGCAAATATCATGATAACACAAAGGCAGATCTGAACAAGAAGGCAACTCCTACTTGTTGGAAATGTGGCAAGACTAGTCACATTAGAAGGGACTGCAAAGGTGTTAAAATTGGTGGTAAAGCCAATGGATCAGGCACTAATGGTTCGGGAGTGGTAGTTCACCAACTCACTGAAAGGTCGAATATGTTTAATAAGTCTTTTGATTTATTATGTTACATATGTATCCGAATCTTTTATTTGCAGGATGATGATTGTTGCGTGGTAGGTTGACTCTAGTGCAACAGTTCATGTGTGTAAAGATAGAAGCTGGTTCAAGACTTATGAGTCACCGAATGATGGTTCTATTCTTCACATGGGAAATGAGTCAACAACCTTGGTGCATGGTCGTGGTTGTGTAGATCTTAGGTTTAGTTCAAGAAAGATTGTAACTTTGTTTAATGTTATTCATGTTCGATATCGGGAAGAACTTGGTTTTAAGTAGTGTTTTGAATAATCATGGATATAAACAAGTTATTGAATCTGATAAATTTGTGCTTTCTAAGCATGGTGTTTTTATTGGTTTTGGTTATTTATGTAATCAAATATTCAGACTTAATGTTACCAGACTGATTCTACCCTGTGGCATGCTAGAATTGGTCATGTTCACTATAAAATGATGCAAGATATGTCTAGGGATGGTTTAATCCCTGCTTTTGACATGGACACTGAAAAGTGTAAAACTTGCATGTTGACCAAGATAACCAAGAAACCTTTTCAGGGTGTTAGTCGTGAGACTAAGGTCTTGGAGCTTATACACAGTGACCTGTGTGATTTGCATGCCACTCATTCTTTAGGGAATAAGAAGTACTTTGTGACATTTATTGATGATGCTTCTAGATTTTGTTATGTCTATCAGTTACATACCAAGGATGAAGCATTAGATAAATTCAAAGTGTTACATAATTACAACTTGGTCTTTGATCAGATTAAGGACTGATAGGGGAAGTGAGTACATGGATACTCAGATTTCTGTTGGAATAATCTATGAAACGACTGCCCCTTATACTCCTCAGCAAAATGGTATTTCTGAAAGGAAAAACAGGGTGCTGAAGGTAGGGGTGTGCATGGTTCGGTTTGGGTCGGTTTTTGGCTAAAACCGAAACCGAACCACAATGTTCGGTTTTTGTAAAACCCAAAACCGAAACCGTTCGGTTTTTGGCGGTTCGGTTTTTTCGGTTTGTTATCGGTTTTTCGGTTTCTAACCGTTAATATTTGGGTATGGCCAAATTATACCAAAAAACTTGGTTTACGTACAAAATTAGTTATTATTCTTTACTTTTTTTCAATCTAAGCATAATAATGTTTATTGCATAATTCTACAATTACAAACATATAAATGAGACATACACATACAAGTGAACATACACGTAATCATTCCAATACTTATTGATTTATTCACACAAAACACGCGACACGACAAACACACATATAAATATAAACATTAAAGATAAATATATTATAAATCCACTCACAAAATGAATATTAATTTATAAATTTGATTTATTTAGTTATTTAATCATATTATATTAATTAAATATTAGATATTATTATATAATAAAACTGGTTCGGTTCGGTTCGGTTTTTGCGGTTTGGTTTTTGGACGAAAACCGAAACCGAACCGCATTTTTCAATTTATGAAAAAGGTAAAAACCGAACCATCGGTTTTTAGTTTCGGTCGGTTTTTTCGGTTCGGTTTCGGTTTTTTCGGTTTGTTTTGCTCACCCCTAGCTGAAGGAGATAGTTAATTCCATGTTGTCCTATTCAGGACTGAGTCAAGGGTTCTGGGGTGAAGCTATGTTAACAGCTTGCTATTTATTAAATAGGGTTCCCAACAAAAGGAAAAAGGTTACCCCTTATGAACTCTGGACTAAAAGGAAACCCAACCTGAACTATCTCAGGGTTTGGGGTTGTAGGGCTGTTGTAAGACTCCTTGATCCAAAGCAAAAGACTTTGGGTGAAAGAGGCATTGATTGCATCTTTGTTGGATATGCTGAGCATTCCAAGGTTTTTAGGTTCTATGTTATTGAACCTAATGAACATGTTTCAGTTAACTCAATAATTGAATCAAGGGATGCTGACTTTGATGAGAATAGATTCTCATCGGTCCCTAGACCAAGTATGAGGATTCCTAATGGAACTCATGACATCGGTGTATCAACAATTATTTTAGAAATGGTCCCGATGATGAACCATAAATATTTGTGGTCCAACCACTAAATATTTGTTGCTATGAGGTTGTGGTTCAAGAAATTGCAAATTTGAACATGTGCTCGTTGCTAAGAAATGCAAAGTTGGTCAGGACTCCAAATCATTTGTTTCAACTATACATAGTTGAAGGTACTAGGATGAGGTCTCGGACCAATACTCCTATTTATTCATTGTTGAGGATGACCCCAAAACATTTGAAGAAGCAATGAAGTCCCAGGATATTGCTTTCTGGAAAGAAGCAATTAATGATGAGATGGATTCCATCATGGGCAACAACACTTGGGTGTTGGTTGATCTACCACCATGTTGCAAACCTCTGGGTTGCAAATGGATTTTCAAAAGGAAAATGAAGGTAGATGGAACTATTGAAAATTTCAAGGCTAGATTAGTTATTCAGGGCTTTAAACAAAAGTCAGGAATAGACTATTTTGATACTTATGCCCTGTGGCTCGTATCGATACCATAAGACTGTTAATTGCTATGGCATCTATTCACAATCTGGTTATTCATCAGATGGATGTGAAAACAACTTTCTTGAATGGTGAATTGGAAGAGGAGGTTTATATGAACCAACCTCGTGGCTTCATCTTGCTTGGAAATGAAAACAAGGTGTGTAAACTGATTAAGTCTCTTTATGGACTTAAGCAGCCACCTAAGAAATGGCATCAAAAATTTGATGAAGTGGTTTTGTCTAGTGGTTATGTTCTTAACCAAGCCGACAAATGTGTATATAGCAAATTTGATGAATCTGGTAAAGGATTCATCATTTGTCTATATGTTGATGACATGTTGATCTTTGGCACTGACCAAAATCAGTTGACCGACAAAGGAATTTTTGTCATCAAGGTTCTCCATGAAAGACATGGGGAGGCTGATGTTATCCTTGGTATAAGGATTAAACATGAAAGTAATAGAATTTTTATCTCTCAGTCTCATTATATTGAGAAGGTACTGAGGAAATTCAATTACTTTGATTGTACTCCAATGAGTACTCCTATGAATACTTGTGAGAAGTTGATGCCTAATAATGGCAAGGTTGTATCTCAACTTGAGTATTCTAGGGTAATTGGTCACTGATGTATGCCATGACTTGTACAAGACCGATATTGGTTTTGCAGTGGGAAAATTGAGCAGTATACTAGTAATCCTAGTGCTCATCAATCGGCAAGCAGTTCAGAGGGTATTGAAGTATTTGAAGAGAACTATGGATTATAGTCTCTCATATACTGGTTATCCATCGGTGTTGGAAGGTTACACCGATGCAAGTTGGATCAAGAACAATGAAGACAATTCGTCTACCAGTGGTCGGGTATTCCTACTTGGTGGAGGTGCAATTTCTTGGGCATCCAAGAAACAAACTTGCATCACTAGTTCAACAATGGAATCTGAATTTGTGGCTTTAGCATTTGTTGGTAAAGAAGCTGAAAGGTTGAAAAACTTGCTTCTTGAGATTCCATTGTGGCCTAAACCTATAGCACCTATTTCTATCCGGTGTGATAGTGCAGCTACATTGGCTAAAGCTTATAGCCAGATGTACAATGGTAAGTCTAGACACTTAGGTGTCAGACATAGCATGATTCGTGAGCTTATCATGAATGGGGTGGTATCTATAGAGTTTGTTAGATCTCAACAGAACTTAGCTGATCACTTGACGAAGGGTTTGGCTAGAGACTTGGCTATAAAGTCTGCTAAAGGGATGGGTTTAAGTCCAACTTAGTCTCTGAATGCTAGGACACCCAACTCCCTCCTGAGGAAACTTAGGAGCTGAGTTCAATGTGGAAAGTTGAACATTCATTGGACTGGAGCACATGTTTTATTTACATCCCAAGGTTGTGCTCGGAACCTGCTGAAAGGAGGATGAAGTCTTTACTTCTTAATGGTTAATTTCTTTGAAAAAGTGCTTAGCAGAAGCATGAATAAAGAGGAACCACCTATGTAAATGTTGAAGTTTTGCCGCTCAGAAGCTTTTGACTTTTAGCTTTTGCAACATTTATGAATTTGGATATGGACACATGGCTTGTATAGTGTCAGGAGCTTTTAAGTGTTTGAAAACTTGTGTGTATTTTATCTTCAGGTATTCAAATGGGTTGAAGGGTTCAATTCTTAGAACACACTGATTCTCGAATATTTGAACGTGTAATTTACTAAGATGGAAATTCAATCCTCAGGACATTTTCGTTTATGCACATGTTTTGCTTGATGTTTATTTTTCATGCAAAGGAAGTGAACTAAATTTGGGGAGGATTGTTGGAAAATTTAGTGCACTTGTGGGATTAGTTCACACCTTGTAATTGGTTAGGAGGTACGGAGTGTACACCCATAAGGTCCATGAACACCCTAACTCTTGTAGTGGTTTGTATTGATAGTGCTTGTGGAAAGTATTGCATGTGGAAAGTACTGCTTATGGTTTCCACTGATAAGCCGTGTTTCCACTGATAGGCAGTGTTTCCACTGAAGTGCTATGAAAGTACTGCTAGAGGTATGAAAGTACTTGATAGTGTTAAAGTATCGCTAAATGGCGCTTACAAGCGCTTAATGACCACGTTTAATTGGTCATGTAACCACTAACGGCTATAATGGGGATAGTTATGAGGTGATTAATGGGCCGATTAATCCTCATAATTCCATTTGAACGGTTGAGAGTAATCTCCTATAAATAGGAGATCTGATTATGCATGAAAGACACATAGAAAACAAAAAACACTTATTAGCGAAAGGGTTATAGAATTGTGCCTAATTCTCTAACTGCATTTGGTCTTATCCCAAATAGATATTCGTGATACCCAGGCATTAGGGTCGAATAGTTTACTTTGGAAAGTGATCACACGATTCCAAGTGATATCCGGTAACCACCAAGTGGTATTTGTTACTCCTGACTATTGTTGTTTTCTGCTGAAGTTGATTATCTTAACCCTGCTGCTGGGACACTGACTCCAACACAGGGTACCGACCAAATCTTTCTGACGGGTCAACCTCAACAAATGGCTCTCTGTCTTGATCAGAAACATCAGCACTTCCCTTCTTCATCTTAGACATTTTTTTTTGTTTGTTTGTAAATCCGATATTATCCAGTAGAATCGACAAGATGAACCTAAGTACAAAAGAATCGTAGATCATCTAAATGTACCACACTACTTTACATAATTCCAAACACTCTAACATCACAATAAACGAAGTAAGAAAAAAAATTATGCCGCTACTCGGCTAGTGAAGACGCTAATCTCGCCATTGCTTCAACCTCGAAGGACCAAACTTGCTCAACATAAAGTCTCTAACCGAATAGCGGTTAGTGGCAGTTATTGAACCGCCAAGTAGTTATAGAAAACAGTTATGGAAAACGGTTGTAACCGCCAAAAACGGTTACTTCCTGAACCGGTGTGTCATTTGGAATTGTAACCACTCGACTAGTATAAATACGTTGTAAATGAATCATTTATAAGTTAGACGATTTAGTTATTCAAAGATCCATATTGTTATTGTTTGCATATTTCATATCGACTCAATCATTCATACGTAGGGACCAACATTATTTCAGGAGAAGGAAACATTGTTTCAGGAGAAGAAAAACAGAAACCATTGTCCTACTTGGATAACTAGGACATAAGATAAGTCGTATACAACTTATCTTTGTGTCGAAATTGCAAACGGAAGGACACCCATTCCATTGTGGTGTCGGGTTTTTGTTGTGAAGCGTTATACGCAGCAACAGAAAAGAAGGAGTTACGTGACCAAAAAAGAAAGACGCGTTAGAGATACCTTGTATATTACCGTGTATACAAGAAGAGAAGACGAGACGTTGCTTGGAAATAGAAGAAACACAACCGGTTAGAAAAACAATCAAGCATTGTTTTTTTTTTTTTTAAAAGAGACGCTAGCGATATAAGATTATTAACAAAGAACACAACTTGATCACTTGTGGGTTTTTGTTGGAAAATACCGAAAGGTATTTTTGGGGTGAAGCACATTCGGTGTGGAACATAAGTAAAGAGAAAGGGTTGTTTGTGAGACGCGGCAAGCAAACGTAGAATTTTACCATTTAAAGTGGTAAAGGAAAGAACAAGTAATTGACTTGTTTCTTTGAAAATACCGAAAGGTATTTTGAAGGATTGTGTTCGGAAAATAGCCAAGACCAAGAGTTCGAAGGCAAAACAATAATACATCGATACACAAAGAAAGAAGAAAGACAACGTGGGGAAAGAAAGAAAGTAGTTGGTATCATACTCAAGTACCGACACAAGTGGGAATACTACCGTGTTCAACACACAACAACGAGGTCACAAATTCAAACTTTGGATTTCTCTATTATACTTTAAATAGTATAGATCGTTATTTACATTACTAGGAAATCCCGAGAACTATATTGATCCCGTACTAGTAGATTCCCGGATAACTATTTATGTTCCCGTAGTATTAAGTATACCATACTTAGTTTGAATCCCCATAGAAAGTGAAGATCATAAACACCATCAATATGCCTGGTGACGATGCAAGTGGCAGTAACACTGCACCAAAACCCGTAACCCCTATGACACAGTATCAATGCCCAAAACTCAAAGCCACAAACTACACAGTTTGGACTATACAAATTAAGGTGATACTAGAAGCACAAGGCTTATGGGAAGCAATAGAACCTAAGGCTGATACACAAGTAGATGCTAAAAAGGATAAGGCAACAACTGCCTTCCTATATCAAGCATTGACCGAAGATGTGATCTTACAAGTAGCAAGTGTAATACGGCAAAGGAATTATGGGATTCATTAAGAAAGAGACACGTTGGAGAAGAGAAAGTGCAACAAGCACGGTTACAATCATTGATGATTGGATTTCAGACCCTTCAAATGAAGGAGGATGAAACGGTGGATGCATTTACAGCCAAACTGAACGGCTACGCCACGAAGGCAAAAGAATTAGGAAAAGCATTGGATGAATCACTTTTAGTTCGAAAACTATTAGATTCCACACCCGATAGGTTCATTCAAATAGTAGCATCCATAGAACAGACGAATGATCTCGATGACATTACGTTAGATGAGATCGCAGGAAAACTTAAGGCATTCGAGGAGAGAATAAAACTCCGAAAGGGAGGACACGTAGAAAGCCAAGATAACCTACTATTCGCACAAGGCGAACATTCTAGAAATAAGAAACGATTTACCAAATACAGGGGTAGATCAAACAATTCACGAGGTAATTGACAGAATAAGGGAAATAGAGATAACTAGAATGGAGGAAACTCACCTCACAATAAGAATAAAGGTGGGTGGGATAGAAAGAATTTGAAATGTTACAATTGCGGGAAACCCGGACATTTCAAGAGAAATTGTAAAAGTCCACCAACAACTTAGGAACAATCAAACCTTATCTTAGAAGACGATGAACCATCATTATTAATGGCGACACAAGAAACTGAAGAAATCTTGTTAAATGAAGAACAAGTACACCCCCGAAAATATGCTACAACAGATGCTAGCATATGGTATTTAGATAATGGTGCAAGTAACCATATGACGGGCACCAAAGGCCGTTTTAAGGATATTGACGAAAGCATCACTGGACGCGTTCGTTTTGGAGATGGATCGTATGTAGAGATAAAGGGTAGAGGTTCAATATTATTAGAATGTAGAGACTTACAACAGAAAATGATTTCGGATGTTTACTACATTCCAAACCTCAAGAGCAACATACTTAGTCTAGGACAACTTACAGAAATAGGTTGCAAGATCATCATGGATGGAAATTTACTGACTTTGTATGATAAGAATAAGAAGTTGTTGATGAAAGTAGAACGATCTAAGAATCGACTTTACAGTATTAGATTACATATAGTAGCACCTATATGTCTCTTAGCAAACGTAGATGACCAAGCATGGTTATGGCATGCTAGATTAGGTCACCTGAACTTTGATGCAATAGACAAGATGACAAGAAAAGGTCTAGTAGATGGAATACCCAGAATAAACCATGCAGGACAAATATGTGGTGCATGTTTATTAGGAAAACACATCAGAACACCTTTTCCAAACCAAGCTAAATTCAGATCAAAGAACCTGTTGGACTTAGTATATGGAGATCTTTATGGTCCCATAAGTCCAGCAACACACTCTGGAAAGAAGGTCATCTTCTTATTAGTAGATGACTGCACACGTTTCATGTGGGCTTACTTTCTAAACTCGAAAGATCAAGCATTCAGCACATTCAAGGAATTTAGGCAGCAGATTGAATCAAAGTTGAAGTTGAAAATTAAGATGCTAAGAACGGATAGAGGAGGTGAATTTACGTCACATGAATTCACCAAATACTGTAAGGAGAATGGAATAGAAAGACAATTGACAGCACCATACTCACCGCAGCAGAATGGTGTAGTAGAAAGGAGAAATAGGACAGTGTTATCGACTACTAGGAGTATGATGAAAACGATGAAGTTACCCTTAACTTATTGGGCGGAAGCAGTCAGGCACGCCATTTACATACTCAACAGGGTACCTACGAAAGCCCTGATAGATAAAACACCATATGAAGCCCTCTACAACAGAAAACCAAACCTAGAATACCTAAGAATATTCGGATGCACAGCTTATGCTAAGGTAACCATACCTCACTTGAAGAATATGGAAACAAAACCGTGGGATTGGAACAACAATGAAGAGGATACAGACACAGAAGATACGTTTTGGACTAGCTTTTTAGTAGATGGAGTTGACTATGATAATCCTACACCAGTCAACATAGAAAACACTGATAACACGTATCAAGAACAAGAACCTATACCAGATCCACCCTCACCAATCACACCACCATCATACACTTACAACCCTAACTCAGAAGATGAAGAAAGAGCTACTATAAGTTCATTCGAAAGCTCAGAACAAAGATATGATCATAGACCTATACAAGGTTTAAAGGATATTACGGAAATTTACCAAACTGCACGTGAAGTAGAAGCACCTAGCTTATTTTTCACAGAAGAAGAACCCCGTAATTACAAGGAAGCATCAAAAGATAAGAAGTGGATTGAGGCCATGCAAATCGAATTAGATTCAATTAATAAGAACAACACATGGACCCTCACCACATTGCCCGAAAATCAGAAGGCAATAGGACTTAAGTGGGTTTATAAAACCAAGAGAGATGCACAAGGTAAGATCATAAAGTATAAAGCAAGATTAGTAGCAAAAGGTTATGTACAAGAACAAGGAATAGACTTCAATGAAGTGTTTGCACCAGTTGCTAGGATAGAGACAGTTCGATTGATATTAGCACTAGCAGCATATCATGGATGGCAAGTACACCACTTAGATGTAAAATCAGCATTTTTACATGGAGAATTGAAGGAAGAAGTCTATGTTACACAACCTGAAGGTTTCATTCAACAAGGAAACCTAGGAAAAGTCTACAAGCTAACTAAAGCTTTGTATGGCTTAAGACAAGAACCTAGAGCTTGGAACGTGAAGCTTGACCAAACCTTGAAGTCCCTAGACTTTAAGAAATGTAATCTCGAACAAGCAATCTACACAAAGAGAAGCAAGACTTCTACACTTATCGTTGGAGTATATGTAGATGATTTAATAATCACGGGCACTCCAAAGAAGGAAGTAGACTTGTTCAAGTCCCAGATGGAAGATAAATTCGAAATGAGCGACTTAGGGTTGCTAGCATATTACCTTAGGATAGAAGTTACACAGACAGGAGGAGAAATTACGATCAAGCAAACTGGATACATTAACAAGATCTTAAAAGAGACAAGCATGACGGATAGTAATGATACGAAGACACCTATGGATCCCGGCACTAAGTTGGTCAAGGCGGAAGATGGAGAACCAGTTGACGCAACTTATTACCGAAGCCTAATTGGAAGTCTCAGATATTTACTACATACAAGACCAGATCTTAGTTACTCAGGCGGACTACTCAGCAGATTTATGCAAGACCCGAAGGATCATCACCTGAAGGCAGTGAAACAAGTAATCCGATACATCAAAGGCACGAAAGATCATGGAATAATATACAAGAAAGAAGGAGGCTGCAAGATTACAGGATACAGCGACAGTAGTTATGGAATCAATACAGATCAAGGAAAAGGAACTACTGGCATAGTATTTTACTTTGGAGAGTCACCCATTACTTGGTGTACTCAGAAACAACCAACAGTAGCACTCTCATCATGTGAATCAGAATTCATGGCAGCTACAAAAGCAGCATGTCAAGCCTTATGGCTAAAAAGATTACTCGGTGAATTAACTGGATCAGAAGAAAAGAAGATAACGCTTAGAGTTGACAATATATCAGCTATACAACTCGTAAAGAACCCAGTTTTTCATGGAATGAGCAAGCACATAGACATTCGCTATCATTTCATTCGTAAATGCGTAGAGAATGGTCATATCAAAGTAGAACACGTAAGTGGAGAACTACAAAGAGCAGACATCTTAACGAAAGCTTTACCAAGACTCAAGTTCGTGACTATGCGACAAATGCTCGGAGTTCAAGACTTAGGACGAAGCAACGATCAAGATTAAGGAGGAGATTGAAGACGCTAATCTCGCCATTGCTTCAACCTCGAAGGACCAAACTTGCTCAACATAAAGTCTCTAACCGAATAGCGGT
Source organism: Chrysanthemum makinoi (assembly GCA_910596185.1). NCBI lineage: Eukaryota > Viridiplantae > Streptophyta > Magnoliopsida > Asterales > Asteraceae > Chrysanthemum > Chrysanthemum makinoi. The sequence goes on along the minus strand of OU343222.1, from coordinate 49,186,266 downwards.
TAAGAGCGGTTAGTGGCAGTTATTTAACCGCCAAGTAGTTATAGAAAACAGTTATGGAAAACGGTTGTAACCGCCAAAAATGGTTACTTCCTGAACCGGTGTGTCGTTTGGAATTGTAACCACTCGACTAGTATAAATACGTTGTAAATGAATCATTTATAAGTTAGACGATTTAGTTATTCAAAGATCCATATTGTTATTGTTTGCATATTTCATATCGACTCAATCATTCATACGTAGGGACCAACAGCTAGGCTTAAAAGTTATTATGATGCATTGATGTTCGATGTTGAAGTCCACAATTAACAGTTTCAATTCGTCACAATTAACTAAAACAAGTGATAAAAGTTTCAAAAGATCGTAATAGGGGATGTTTGGGATCTGCTCATTAAGGAGGTGTTTGGATAAGCTTAAGCTCGTTTAGGACATCCAATGGACCAATTGCGTTAACTTATTTAAGCTCAAATATCAAACATCCCCTAGAACTGCTTAACATCAAAACGACCATTCACATGTTAATTACACAATGAACAATAACGACTACAGGACCTATTACACAATTAAGCATACAAGATAACATCGATTAACATTAACTCACGCAGTAGCGCGTGCGCATGTTCAACTACGTACAGTTTTCTATTGACAAAAAACAGTAGCGCGTGTTCAACTAAGTACAGCTTTTTTTATCCGGCATATAAACCTCGATTAACATTAAATCAGATCTAATCAATCATATTATACAGCTCTACAATTTAGTCGTTCGCATGTGTTCATCAATCAACATACATGCACAATACTACTAATCTCATCTATAAGACAATTATATATGCATGCAAAATCAGTAACGCGACTTAAACTAGTACGTATCAATTAACATCACATTCTTACGTACGCATGTGAAACGGCCAACATTAACAACAAAACGATCAATAACACAATCATGCATGCAAAAATACAATTAAACACTAGCTAGAAACTCAACAAAATCATGAAAAACGGTACCACAGGCTAGCTAGCATTATTAACATGATATCGTAACATATATTTTAATAAACTAGCGATTAAAAATATACCTGAAAGCTGATCGAGTAAAAAAGTTTTGCGATGAACGTACGTATGCACAGTTATGAAGAATGGAAGAAGTTGGAATTTGTTGGGGTATTTATAGGTGAAAAACCTACTTCGTATTTGATAAGGATTTGACTTGTTATTGAGTTAGAATCCGATTATTACTAGGTCTAGGAACTTATTTTGTCATGATCAGTTAGTTAGCTTTAAAATATATCTTATTTTTTCATGCATGATAGACATTGATAATTCAAATTTATAGTTATCGTATAGAGTAGTTTATAATTAAAAATAGTAACTTACAAATTCCATGTCATCAAGTTTATGAAAATTTCACTTTCGGTCCTTCCTGCCAAGTAATTTTACCATGCATTAATAAAAGTATAAAACGCTTTAAAGTAATGTTTTAAAAACCAGTTTTTTAATTTACTCTATCGAGCCATCGGGTCACGGTTCAACCGGTTTAATTGACGTTCAACATGATTTTTTGCTCAAAAGCGGCTTTTAGTCACTCGACCGGTTTACGGTTCAACGTACCGACCGGGTCAACCCGGGTTTTAAAACACTTTTTAACTTTGTTTGTACACTCCTTTAGTACGAAGAATATGTTAAAAGACTATCTTGCCTTCGCGTGCCAAGCACGTGGCGACATTTAACGGTAGCAAACAAACGATAACGGAGGGATGCACAGATTTGGTAGTAGGAAGACATTTCAAGAATTAATGCAAAAACAATTAGGGGGCTTAAAGCATGCCTAATTATATGCCTACAATTACGTGTCAGCATAAATGATCCACTTCTGCACAAATCAATAAACTACTGAACTGCAATTTTAGTAGAAAAATAGGCAGGTTTAAGATACTCCAATTGCTTCTCTGAAAGATGCATGGATGTCATGTCCAGTGAAATTATTTGGTAAAGTTATGAAATAAACATGGGAACAAAATTTGTACGTAATTTATAAGAATACATAGCTGTTTGATTAGTTTTGTAGATGATTACGTATTTGATTTTGCTATCGTGATTACTACTATTTTGATCCACACGTATATTGACCGATATTCTTTCATGCTCGGAGATATACGCTTTATATTCGTTTCGAATATTCTTCTGCTCGTTACGTTCTATTCTTTAAGACTTTAGATTAGTCTTTAAAATATGTTAATGTTAAATCCTTATTTCTATATGACATTTAACAGGTTTTTAGTTTATGATCCTACGTTACAACAAAATTGAATAAATATGATGGACAAAATTCTCTATATACAAGAATTGAACCGTTACATTTAGAGCTAAGTGTACAATAACACTATAACACTAAAAAAGTGTCACCATCTCAGCGACATATCACTTCAACACCAAAATATTTAATACAAAAAAAATCACCTTTTATCATGCATAACATTACCTTTTGAGACTCATTTAAAAAAAAAAAAAAAAAAAAGTAACGCGGCTTCAACATGGGCATAAAACGGGGTGCGGTATGGTAACGCAGGCATAACTTGAGTTATCACACAAGTTACTACAATAACTTAAGTTATAACGCCACAATAACGCAGCCCAAACATGTATCCAAACATGTATGGTAACACGGCTTCAATATGCGCCACATGAGCACCTTTTGCATTATGGTGTTATTGTACCGTAAGCTCTTAGAGTATTAGGTGTGGCAACATGCCACTTTCACTTTTTTGGTGTTACCTTAAAGCCTCCTCAGTATCCCTACTTTCAACACCACACTCCAAAACACCCCTTCATTAGTAGCATGGCACTTTCTCCCATTTGAGCCTCACTCATCGGCAATTTTATTTTCTTCTTCATTTTTTCAAAAAAATTAAATTTTATTCATTCAAATAAATAAATAAACTTGTTAGTTGACTAAAACCAATCTTAACTTAAAAAAACCCTTCTAGTTCACACATATGCAAACACACAAACGCACCCACACACTAAAAAACGGGTATTATTATTTATTTATTCTTGTCGTTTACTTCGCCAGTTAAGTGGCAAGCGCCACTTTTTTGCTCCTCGCAATATGGTGACTGATAACATCAAATATTCCTGAATATTAAGTGTCAATTTCTCCCGATAATGCTCGTATTTTATATCATTTATATGAATTTACGCTTGTTTTCCGTTATATTTCACTTTCAGGTAAATTACGAGCATTGGAGCTAATGAGACACAGATTTGGAGATTTGTGATAGTATGCCCACTGTGAAGAAGCTACGGCGTAACTCCACTCTCACATTACGCCGTAGCTAGAGTGTGACTCAGAAGACCAACTCAGCAGCTAATTACGGCGTAACTCCCAACTAAGGATTACGCCGTAACCAACTAGGTCAAAGGATGTTTCACGCCGCCATCAGATACGCCGTAACTCCTTCCAATGATTACGGCGTAATCAATACAAATGTAACTTGTACCGAAGATACGGCGTAACCATTACATGTGTTACGCCTAACCAGCTTTACGAGAGCATTATTATGGAGTTATAAAGGTTACGGCGTAACTCTCAACTCAAGTTACGCCGTAACTAGATCGCGCCTATTAATACAAGCCCTAATTTCTGCATTTCACATCATTCACTCCACACCAAAAGCAGAGAACGTGAAGAGGGGTCCAAAGGCAGATCTTTAAGAGCATACGAAGCCATCTCCAAGGGAGAAATCACTCCCTAACGATAAGCTTTAGCGATTATTTTCTCTTTTACTTTCGATTCATGTATTTCATTATGTCAAACATTGAATCTTTGGTTTCGTTTAATATGATCGGCTAAGCACCTTTGGTACTAGCCTAGTTATGATTCCTTAATTGTTTTGTTTACGTTTACATGCTTCCGTATAATTGTTTCTAGTGTATGCATGGATAGTTCGTTGGTAGCTACCCTAGTTTCGGTAGTTTTGAATGGCGGTAGTATCTGGTTGCTTAGGAGAATTGACCAACTGACCCTAAGTAGGTAGATTGAGTGGGAAGGGTAAGAATTGACCAACTGACGATCCTTCCTCGCTTGTGCGAACTGACCAAATGATCACCTGCCGTTTGGATAAACTTAAGAAGTTATGGATGAGTGTCTAAGATGCTAGCGCCCGGGCACTCATTGTTGTGAATATTGCATGTAGACGTACTTAATGACTTGGCTTAGGGGACTAAAGACAACTGGACTTTCAAGTGTAGTAGCTTGATCTCTGGTGGAAGCCTTTGCTGATAGGTTAGGACGAACTGACCAAATGTTGTCCTAGCGACTTAAAACCCCACTTGAAACGATTAGAAGTAGTTACACGTGAACATAACATGATAGGATGAGTAACTAGGTTAGTACACTTTACCTCTCTTGATCACAACCTCTATTTTACTTTTCGCGTTTTATTTCTTGTTAATTAGTTTAATAATCATTTCAAACCTAAAAACTATTAAAACCAGTGACACTTAAACTTAATTAGAATCCGCTCACATAGCTCTTGGGACGACCTCGGTTTTACCGATTACTACACTACACACGACCGGGTACACTGCCCGTGAGTGCATAAGGTGGACCATAGGTAAACGAGACTTTATAAATATTAAAACCTGGTCAGAAAGCCTGCATCAGTGACACAAGGTTGTGGCGCCACTTCTTTGTCCACGTCAGAAATGGCGAGGGATGACGTTGCCATACCCGATGCTCTTAACCTAAATGACTATGTTTAAAGTATGCATATTAAATGTTTGTATCTTTAATAATAGTTACCACTTACATTTAACCTCTTTTAAATGACTTTACGTACAACCGGTTATGCATGTTTTTATTTCTTAGACATAACACATAAGAATACGTTTAGCAAAACCATTAAATAAAACTCGGGTTTTTTTTCTTTTTTAAAAACGACAACTAACCATCTCATAATGTATATAAAACAGACTATCTCACATGACATAAGCATGACTTGAACCCACAACTAAACTTCTCACACAAGGTGTACCATCGATCGATTTTATAGTCAAGCGGTCAATTATTGGAAGTGTTGTTTAGAACTGCAAAGACTCGGAGCTTTTATTATGCTATTTGGGATCTCAAATTAAGGTTAAGAGGGCCGAGTCAGGCAACTTGTTTGCAGTCCTATTGGTTATAATGAAGGCAGAGCTGGGGTTACACCGACCATGGGTGGTGTTAGTGGTGCAGATGACCCATTTATCTACTACATTAGATGCCGCTGAATCAGTCAAAGACCACCACCGAACTCAACTATAGTAGAAATCAACACGAAAACATGCCCTTGCATCGAGAGCTACATATCTACACAAAATACAATACAATTTTCTTCTCTGTGTTATACTATAAATCTTCCACAAACTTTACACAAAAAGCAACTAAATGAAATTGACACAGAAGATACAATATAGAACAGCTTTTGCCCATCCTCGATGAAGAACCAGCAGAACACATCCTTGATGCTAGTTTGATTTCTAAAAGTAAACGACACAAAATGACATGTGGGGATTTCATGGGTAAATCCGATGTATTGAACATCTAGTATATGGATTACGGAGACTAGATATTTGATACACCTTTCCATGTTTTAGTCAAGGTTCAAGTTTCATGGAAACTACCCGTGATTGTCTGTTACGCTTTGCCACCCTTACAAAGACTATTGACAGGCAAGATGGGGCCCACCATGGTCGACGGACTTTTTGCTCCCCCTTCAAGCAAGCAACTACAAAAGACAAAACACAATCCTAATCAGTTTTATACTACAAAATATAATATCCAAAACGCTTTACCGTCCTTTTTTTTTAACTAGTAACTACAAGAAATATCAGGCAAAGAGGTGCAGCTTAACATTATAGTGTTGTTTAAAGTGTCACATATGCTTTAAATAGTCTCTGAAATTTCATTTCTTTTTCTTCTCATATGTCACGAACTCACGACCCTTAAATTTTTATAAATGGGACTAATTTCATATATTACCCTAATGCAGAATTTCAGCAGATGTAGCCCCTAAGCAGTATACTTCCTTAACAACCATCCCAACTAATTAAGCCAACTAATGAAACTAAATACTACGTATGAAATTTACAACATTGAAACTATTACTAACATAACTATATAAATATAATTTTATCTTGAAAACTTGACTTGTCTGTCCCATTGAAACTATTGTTTTTCCAATCATTTCGCAACCATTGGAAAGGACTCATCTTTGAGGTTTATAACTATAGTGACAACAAGCAACAAGGGAACGAGACACATCAATCAAGGCTCTCTTCTATTACTAACATAAAACTTCTGAATTAACGGATCAAAAAGGTGACTAGGAAACACAGAAACAATAGTACTCAATCTTGTTGGATTCCAAAACTTAGTCTGGATACATGTCCTTTTTATTGGGTTATGACGTTTCATATTTTATTCTGATATCCCAATCTTGTTTCACAGTGATTGCAAATAAACTACTTGTTCTGGGGAGTTTCCTAGTTGAATCCAGTTCATCAAAAAAAACAACTGTTAGTCAATCAAGGATTATAAGGAAGGAACAAAGAAATGGCCAACATCAATGAAAGACGTAAAGTCGTGATTCAGAAAAGACATACAGTCCCAATGTCTACAAGTTCCAAGCTATTCGTGTAATGCAATAAAAAAGGCTAATATCTTAAGCAATCCTACATTATTATGACAAGGGGTTAATCGATATATAAGAGTACCACCCTATGCAGAGTCCCTAACTACTATTATAAAAGGATAAAACAATGTATCATAGTTTGGTTCCCTTAGATGTATTTCCACAGGTCTTAAATAAAGAAAACCATCCTAACCAGTAAAGCGACATGCTAAATCAAATATTCGTCCATTCACAGCCTAGTGCTTATCCAAAACACCAAGCAGACACATTTTTTTCTCTATATAACAATACAAGATTCCGAAATACCATTACATAAACATGAACAGAGGAGCTTCTAAGAAACAAAGATAAAATAAAAAATGATAACTTTAAAGTTAAAAAAGTATAAGAGATATAACCTTTAATCCTTCTGAGTTCTTTGCAGAGGGTTATGAAATCCCCCCATTTCATGTGGCAACGTCGAATAAACCGAAGAATTTGCTCGGTTGTAAACATGGACATACCTTCCAGATACTCCCCATTAACACCATTTTCTTTGAAAGTTTGGCGATACCCGCCTAGATTTATTTCCTCCAACCAAAGTCCAACATCCTGGGTGACAAATTAACCACAGAGTCAACCAGTGTGTGATATCCTTCCATAGGGACTGGACCACATACATAGTAAGAGTAATTATAGCGATGCAATCATAAACATATATACATGCTGAGGCATGATCATCGGATTACACAAACAAGTGCTTTGTTTATATACAGATCTGATTCAGCTAAGATTAGTTCATTGTGAGGTAGAACGAACCAATACACGTATCTTTAGATGTAAAGAAATAGGTTTCCAAAGAGGAGGTGAAGGGTTCAAATCCAACGGGAAGAAAATTAATCCCCTTGTGGCCACGGAGGTTCACCCGCGCCGACTCCGGGCTATCTAAAAGGGTAGTCGCCCCGGGATTAGTCGGCTTGCAATGTTGAGTCGGAAAACTAGGTAATCCAAAGAAAAAGAAATAGGTTTCCTTTTTCTCTTTTCAATTACATAAATCAGCGTGCTAATCTTGCAAAATATCGCTGCATTACTAATATACTTATACTAAAAAGACATAGTCGACACTCGATACTAAGGGGGTGTTTGACATTGTGTTCTGAAAATGACGATTTGATATGCAATACCAGTCAGCCCTAACAAAACGAGCTGTAGAAGAATTCACTTGAGTTGTTTTGAAGTAGTAACTGAGTAGTATCTTATTGTTAAGCGACTAATTAAAGATTTACAGATAAACTGAGCCTTTAAATAACAAGACAATCATAATCATTTTTCTCCCTACAGAGAAATAACTATTTGACCGACCCCAACTGGAGAATGCAATATAACCCATTTCAAAAGGATACGCAGTCAAATGCAACTATAAGGGGGTGTTTGTTTCGGCTTACGGCTTATTTGGTTTTTGGGCTGATGTTTCATAAGCTCACTTTTAGTGGATTATTTTGAAACTTTTCGGCTTTATTATGACATAATAAGCTTATATAAAAGATTCAAAATAAGCCACAAAAAGTGAACTTACGAAACATAAGCCCAAAACCAAATAAGTCATAAGCCCGCACTGTATAAGCCGAAATAAACACCCCCTTAATACCTCTGGATAAATTTACATAATCATCCTAAAATCACACAGCCAACTAAACTTCTTTAAAATAATTTAATTACCTTCCATCAATAAGACTGTAATCAACAATATTATTATATACATTTCTCAGTTAATTATACAGACAATCAATTTCAATAATTAAAACAAATTATAACCACAAGATCTATTAATAAAAAAGTACCTCAACAGTCCAGATAAAGAAATCAAGCGGCTCCGGTGGCCGTTCTTTGCTCATCTCAAACAATCCAAACCCTACACATCAAAAATCAATCACAAATTAAATCATCAACAACTCAATAAATAAAAAAATAAAATTTACGAAATAAAGAAAATGGTTTACCGGTTTGCAATTAATTAATTGTAACAACAGTTCATGTGATACCGAGTAATTAGGCTCCTTTATGTTTGTTTCTGTGTGTTTTTATTTAGTTTTGTGTGTGTGAGAGAAAAAAAGAAAAAGTTGTTGAAAAGATGGTTTACTACTACTACTACCACTGCTTTGTAGTTTGTACCCTTTTCTTTGTTTCTCACCCAAACTTTCCTTTTGTACTTTTGTCCACATTTGTAGTATTTGTGAATTGTGAGCCCTTCTCTTTTGCTTTGTTGGATTTTACTATTTTACTACTTTTAGACCGGACGTAATGACCCAATGTTTTCTTGGGGTGTTAATCGGGTCGGGTTGGTCGAGTTCGGGTCATTCGGGTCAGGTCAAAGCTGAAAATATAATACCCGAATCCGATCTTATTTGAACCCGGGTCGGGTCAAGTCGGGTTCGGGTCGGTACCATTTATATAATCCCATAATTTAATTTCTTAAATTTAGTAGTTAAAATCTTAAATAAATAAAAAGCGCATGTATAAATCACATAATTTATTTGTTGTATTTGTTTGTTACCATTAGGCTTGTTGCAGATTTGCAATTAGCAAATGTATAAAAATTAAAGAACTACAAATGGAATGCAGATTGTAAGTTGTAACCATGCAAATGCATGCAACCATGCATGGTAACAAGCTAACAATGTTATGAAGTGTATTTATAACTAGTTATCAAATGAAAAATTATAAGTAGCATTTTTGTTGGCGAAAATTACCTGTGAGGCCCTGCAGAGACATCGTTGTCCTGCAGAGGTCCTCTTTTTTGTCTATATCAAAAAAGGTCACCCATTTCGCCACAAACTTGTGCAGAAATACATAATGGACACGTGTCGCTACCCCGTTAATTATACGAGATATATTTAAAAAAAAAAAAGCAACTCGCCTCTTTATTGAAGCGAAATCTGACATTTTGTGGGGTCACGAGCTGACACAAGAGAGAAAAACACCATTTCACATAAACTTTTATGTGAAATCCGACATGTGGGCCATGCGTGGGGACATCAGCTTTGACATATCAATACAATCCATTCGTTTTTTTTTATTTTATTTGATGTTGTGTTTATGTTGCAATTGAATGTGAATCTCAAACTTATTTTTGTTATTTTTTTGTTATAAAAATGTAATTTAATTTTTGTTATAAAAATGTAATGAACTTATTTTTGTGTTTATGATGGTGTATAAAATTGAATCTCATTTGGGTTTGTGTTATTTGAAGCGAAGTTCTCTCTCTACTTAAATAAATTAGAGATGTCACAGAAAAACAAAATGTATCAGATATTGTCATTATAAAAAATGTTATGTTATTATTGCCTGACATACTTGTAAATTTGTTACTTTAAACTATTTTTACACAAAACACATGCTCAAATATTGTCTATTCAATACAAACATCAATTGTAAAATTCAAATACATAGACAGAACAGACATCACTTGGATAATTGAGAATGAAAAGCATGATGCACAGAAAAAACAAAACATACTACTAGTTGTTAACTAGTCACATACAGCTTCTACCTTTTTAAAAACCAAACCGATTAAACCAACTATTTGAATCTTGCTTTTGTTGATCATCTAGATGTTGAGAGTTGTGTTGCTGGGAAGTGTATTGTTGATACACTTGAGACTGGTATTGAAGATCATTTTCAAGTGGTTGCGTTCGGTTTTGCTGAGATAGGTTGAAATCTTGTTGTGTGTTATGTTGATCATATGTTTGTGATGTGTGTGTGTTTTCAGCATATTGTTGAGATGGGTATGGGTTGTGGTGGTAAGTTTGTGAAGCGTATTGGTTTGTGGGGTATGTGTTGTCACCATATGGTTGCAAAAAGAACGAGTTTTGACCATTTGCTTGATTAGTGTATGTGTTTTGGCCAAATGGTTGCCATGAGAATTGATTGTTTCCTATAAAAGTTTGATCGAACAGGTGATGTTGGTCATAAAAAGGTGCGGTGTCATGTTGCTCATTAGTTGGAAATTCCCCTTGCTTTTGTTTACCCTTGCGGTTAGGTGGATCTGGGACAAATGATTTTTTGCAATTCTGACGGTTATGCCCCGCTTGTTTGCACCTGCTACAGTGTATAGTTCTTGGCTCTTCTCTTTGAGATAGTATACGGTCTGTGTTTTTCGGACGACTGGTGAGGGTTGTCCATTGTTGGAGGAGTAAGAGGATGTATATGGCTTGGATACTCCCATTCGTTAAAATTTCCAACAAATTGAATTAACTCTGCATAGGTTGCTTGATATTTTTCCTTTTTGAACCAGTCATGTACATATTGCACACAATCTGTTAGGTTCAAAACCTTGTAACAAAGAATAACGTGACCACAATGTATCCCGGAAATTTGCCATTTCCGACATTCACATTCACCGGTCGTAAAGTTCACTTCACGGTTATATTGGCCATCATAAACTTGATATCGAAATTGAGTAATTCCGTGTACAACCCAACTGACGCTTTTCATTCTTCTTTTCTCCACCTTATGCGCTGCCCAATCTGTGATGTCGTACTTCATTTTTGCTACACAAAAAATGTAAAAATTAAATTAATTAACTTATCTAATATATTTTTCAAAATGATTACTGAGTACGTTATGTTTTAAACAATAAATACCTGCAGCTTCCCGACGTTTAAAATACCACTTTGGAACCATACTTCGGTACGTGTCGGTCAACACTGTTACAGGTAGCTTTCTGTACAATACAGTACATGCATTAACAGACTCGACACTGTTAGATGTACAATAATTGTAACGGCTACGTGGGCAATGTGCTCGAGACCAGCGTCTAGGATCAGCCGTCATTAGCTTTCGGTGTGCTTCAGGTTGTACAGCCAGGAGTATGTCATATTTCGTGTATACAATTATGTGATAAAAAAAAACCCTAAACACTAAACACTAAACCCTAAACCCTAAACCCTAAACACTTAACCCTAAACCCTAAACACTAAACACTAAACCCTAAACCCTAAACCCTAAACACTAAACCCTAAACCCTAAACCCTAAACCCTAAACCCTAAACCCTAAACCCTAAACACTTAACCCTAAACCCTAAACACTAAACACTTAACCCTAAACCCTAAACCCTAAACCCTAAACCCTAAACCCTAAACACTTAACCCTAAACCATAAACCCTAAACCCTAAACACTAAACACTAAACGATGTAGTATTTCACTTTGGTAGTGTAATGAATAAAAGTTCGTATTATATGTAGAACTCTAGCATTTTATATGAATGAAGACTACAGTTTGGTTTCTTTAAATAAAAAAAGGCTGGGGAGTTTTCATCGTAACATAAACAATTGGTTAAGATTATTTTCAATTGATTGACCGAAAAAGTTTCGTAATCAACTGGATCTACACAAGCAACTATACCACCTACAAACTTTCTTCCAGGTGGTGAAGTGAAACTTCCATAATGGTGTAGTCGGACTTTGAATGTCATCTCTTGACCAGGGAGCTGAGTAGTCTCTATTGCATTGATGAATACATCTGTTGTTGTCATATTTCGTGTAAACAAGTATGTGAATTATAGAAAGTCATTGACTTGTCAAATACATGTCCCTAGTTGCTTACTGACATGCCTAAAATGTTGTCATACAATTGTTGTCATATTTCGTGTAAACATGTATGTGAGTTATAGATAATTTTGCATGTCCCTATATTTTTACTGACATGTGTAAAAGTTTTCGTTTAATTATTGAAACATGACAAAAAATTGTCATATTTCGTGTAAAACACAATGTGATATAGACCCTATATATACAACATCTAAAAAGAATTTTAACAAACATAAGAATTAACCAAAAACTATATACTAACATACATCTACCCAACAAACATACAAATGTCGGCTAATTTCCAGAAATTCAAATGTAAATTACATTTCAATGGCAAGGAAAGTGGTGTCATTATGTACAGTGACATCACTTACTCATTAATGGTTGAAATGTTGGTGAACAAATTCGAGTTGGATGCAAATACGCAACTCAGATTGTCGTTTAGGCTAAGCCCATCAGATACAACGACGGAGATTAAAGACAACAACGACGTTACTTTATTTGTTACGTGTGCTTGTGCTTCCGCTGATGGTATAATACATTTGTACATTGATCAGCCCAGGGAAAATGCAAGTACAATAGCACACACAAGGATAATACCCGGTCCAGCGGGTATTCTTCAAATGGCCAAGCTTCGCAAAAATACTGACATTAGGGAAGGAGGTCCCTTGTCTGTAATGCCAACCCAAGAGTATGTCAGGAGAATAGAGGAGGATGCATCCGAAGATGATCATTTTACGCGTGGCCCATGGCTAAGCGCGCTTGGCTATCTAGATGCTTTTGGGATCAGGGTAGATGCTTATTTAGGCGATATGAAAACCTTTTGTAAAAAAGGGAAGCTTGAACTGGTTGTAGCCGTCATCAAGTCTTGTACACCAAATGTGCTTGGTGACCTAACTGTGACACTCAAAGATCCATCAGGAACAATGTCTGGTTCAATTCGTCACAAAGTACTAGAAGAGGATAAGGGTTACGTCAAGTCTATCGGTGTCGGTACTGTTTTGATACTAAAGAACGTCTCAGTGTTCACACCAAAACCACATAACCATTACCTTAACATCACTTTGAAAAACATTGTTTAGGTTTACCACAAGGATACCGTTTATCAGTGATGTTTAAATTGGAGTTTCGTTTTAAATTTGTATCATCTTTATCTTGTATTTCTTTATGTTTTTATTTAACCCATCTACTAGACTTTCGTTTTTAATTTGTATCATCTTTATCTTGTATTTTTTTATGTATTTATTTAACCCATCTACTGTTTTCATTTAACTCATCTACAAAACTTTAGTTATCGACGACATAACTCGTGATATATTCGTCAACCATAGATAAAAAAATGCACGGTGTATTTGCTAAATATTTGACGAATAAAGTTTGTTATATAAAAAATTTACAAATATTTTAAAGTGTAGGGTGGTTATGGTAAGTTTTAGTTTTCAATTTCAAAATAGTTGATATATATAATCAACTTCAATATTTTTTATAAAATTGTGCATACGTCAAAAGAATATTAATATTTGGCTCGTTTTGTTCGTAATTTAGAGCTCTTCGCGACGGTATTTTTTTTATTAACAAATTCACTATATATTTGCTAAATATTTGACGAATGAAGTTTGTTATATAAAAAAGTTGTAAATATTATAAAGTTAAAGGGTGACTTTTGTAATTTTTTATATAAAAAGTAATTTTTTATATATTGATATGTCAAAGCTGATGTCCCCACGCATGGCCCACATGTCGGATTTCACATAAAAGTTTATGTGAAATGGTGTTTCTCTCTCTTGTGTCAGCTCGTGGCCTCACAAAATGTCAGATTTCGCTTCAATAAAGAGGCGAGTTTTTTTTTTTTTTTTTTTTTTAAATATATCTCGTATAATTAACGGGGTAGCGACACGTGTCCATTATGTATTTCTGCACAAGTTTGTGGCGAAATGGGTGGCCTTTTTTGATATAAGAAAAAAAGATGACCTCTGCAGGACATTGAAGTCTCTGCAGGGCCTCACAGGTAATTTTCGCTTTTTGTTGGGGACTTGCAGCAGTTGTCTCATTGCAGACTTGCTAGCTTTGCAAGTTGCAAGTTACAACTTATGCAAAATTGAAAATACTAATAACATATAATAATGTCCACTTTGACTTTCTGTAGTCTTTATTGATCAACTTTGACCTTAAATAATTTTGTTTGTGTTATATAATATTTGATAAAAATTATACCAATGAAAATACATTTAAAACCTAATCCATTCATATATTTTGCATCAAGTATTATATAACGTAAAAGAAAATATTTAAGGTCAAAGTTGAACAAAAAAGACTACAAATTGGGACGGAGGGAGTAACATCTAGACATTAGTTGCAACCTACAAATTGTATCATTCAAATAACAAGTTCACATAATAACAGTTGCATATATTAGACTTTTTGGTCACAAAATTACAACAGTAGGCAACGTTTAATGATCTAACTTAGGCTTTTCAATTGAATAAAGATTAAGCAACATTTATTCGAATATTATTAAAAAAAAAAAAAAAAAAAAAACTCGGGTTAGTCGGGTTGACCCGAACCCGAATAGCCAAAGTATTTGAACCCGATACCCGACCCTATTTCGTATTCGGGTTGACCCGATTGACCCGAGTTCGATTTTGAACCCGACTAACCCGACCCGAGTATTCTTATTCGGGTCCGGGTCAGGATTTATGACACCCCTAGTTATTCGGGTCGACTCGGTCGGGTTTGGGTCAATTGGGTCGGGATTTAAGAAAAACATATTCGAACCTGACCTTGTTTAGAACCTGGTTTCGTATCAACTCGGGTCGGGTCAATTCGAGTTACTGTCACTCCGGGTACTTTTACATTGTAAAAGTGTTAGTTGAGTCGGGTTCGGGTCAAGTCGGGTTGATGCTAATAAAAACATACCCGGATCCGACCTTATTTAGAACTCGGGTCAATTCGGGTTGACCCAATTGACCCCACCCAAAAAGTCATATTCGGGTTCGGGTCAGGTCGGCTTTTATAACACCCCCTAGTGATACTCACACCAAATAAATTGATGCACACACCATAATTATGCACATGACTCGTTGTAACATATGCATTAATGTTGTGATATTCTGATGTGTGCATCAATTTATTTGGTGTGAGTATCAATTCTCTTTGAAAAATATTCTACCCGGATCGTCGGGTTACCAGGTCAACCCGGTCTTTCCAAAAAATAATTTTTATTTATTTCCAGTGATACAAGAATAAGTATATATATAATCATATGCCTATTTCATATATTTAGCCTAAAAGTAATTTACTAACAAAATATAACATGTAAAAATAAAATTACGTCAATATATAAAATTAACTTGCTTTATTTGTGAAAAAAAACAAAACAAAACAAAAAAAACAAAAAACAAAAAAAACTGGCTAGGGCTCGTAATCCGGGTTGACCCGGGTCGCTTCAAACCCGGCGGGTCTAACTGATTTTCAAAAATAAAAAACCCGTTTTAATTTGACTCGTTTTTTAGACCAAAACAGGGTCGAACCGGGTTTCAAAACATTGGGTCGACCCACACAAAAGACGTGTTCCTCCTCTCACACTCTCCGCAAAAAACGCATCCAACAAGGTATTTTGCAAGGACTAGTTCGAAATAATATTCTAGTCGTTAGAGTATGTATTTTCTTTGAGCTTGTGCTGGTATGTGTGTTTCCTTTTGTTTTGTCAATCTTTTGACTCTCTCTCTCTCTCATCTCTTTTGTTTTTATTTTATTTCGATTTTTTTTTTTACACACAATCGAGTTCGAGCTCAAGTAACTCAACAAAAACTTGTTAACATCATGTTTGTCACCGTTTATCATTTATCTAAATTTCACTTACATGCAACAAATTTCTCACCAATAGTAAGGTGGTGTTTGTTTTTTAAGAGGCTGTGAATCTGAGGCGTAAATGTCAGAATCTGACCGCATCTGAACGGAAAAAAGCTCATGTTTGAACCGCACATTTGCTTGCTCGTACTAAATTTTTTTTTAGATTTTTTTTGTGTCAACAAGAGGCATTAAGACACCATCTGAACGAAAAAAAAAGTCTAAATAGCCAAAATGTCTGACCGCGTCTGAATGGTTCAGATTCAGAGGCTGTTAAGAGACTATTTTTAAAAAACAAACACGACCTAAGCCACACCGTTGGTTAAGCTTCTCTACCTCACGTATGAAAGGTGTTGTTTTGTGCGTAAGGAGACATTACGACCACTCTTAAAGCATTCACAACGACATACATTTGACTCGGGGTGGATGTCACACGAGGTGTCCATTGTGGCTTGATGTGCGGTGAAGTCTATGCTTGTGATTCAGATGTCGGTCAACCTTTTTTTTTTTTTTCTTTTTTTTTTTTTTTTCTTTTTTTAAAGTTGGATATGTGTGTGAAAGCATAATAAATTTTACTGCTTATAAACGGAAATTTATTTTACTTTATTTTTTTAAATGAGTAATATTTTATATCTAAAATATTCTTTTCAGATTTAAATTTTATATTTTTAATTAGTTTTTCCGTAAAAACCCTTTAATTTATGCTTATAAAAAAATTGCCTAAAATATTTTGTTATCAATGAAGCTCTAGTCTTGTACTTTTTCATTCTTTTTTTAATTCTTTATTTGTGTGTTTTTATAAATCTTATATTTTGATAATTTTATGTGGTATACATAAAAGTTACACCAAACATTTAACTAAAATATCGCAACAAGAACAATTTAGACTTGTTTAAGAGCATTTACATTACTAACGTAATAACGGCGTTAAGGGGCCAATAACAGCGTTATGGGGCGTTAAGCCGTTAGACCTCCGGCGTTATTGCAACGTTAGTCCCCATGCGTTAGTGGATTAACGTCCGTTATTTGTTTTTTTTTAATGCCCCTAAATGAGGGGTTGTTTTTGTAAATTGTTGAAGTGTTAAAGTTTAACTTGAAAATGTTATTGATGTGAGTGTTTTTTGGGATGTTAAGGTGAAATGTTAAAGCTGATGTGACAGGTATTAAACTATAACTCAAGTTATGGATGTGCATAATGTTTTTTCCTCTTCTTTGAAAAGATTGTACTTGGATTTGGTCTCTTCTCCATTGATCATATTGACAATAACCTCTTCCATGATGTATGGAACCGATTTCTCCAAAAAAGATAAACATTTTTATCCGGAGAGCTCTTGGGAGTTTGCCTCTATGATTAGCGAGAAAAGGTGAGTTGGAAACTCTTTCTTGTCCCAACCAAAGAAACTACTACCCACACCTTGTGGTCTTGTTCTCTCACACGTAATGAATGTTCCTCATCGAGATTATTGGATAGGTAATATGCGGTAATTCTTCAAAAAAACTATTTGATATTCATCTTTGGTTAAAAAGAAGTTTTATTTGAATTGTTGAAGGCTACTCTAAAAGATTGTTTCTCTTATTGTGTATGACTAGATGATTGCCCAAACTCGACACGTAATGAATTATTGTTTAATATATTTGATATAAAAAAGGCTAGTTGTCAAATATCTAAAGTATCTTTCATAATAATACAAAATGAGTAAATTTGTTTGTTAGAATTAGAATCTATGTATCTTGTAATTGTTATGTGCTTACTAAACAAAGAAGAATTTTGCAGTAGTTAAGAAGCATTAGTATTATGATCATATATAATAGAAAAAAAAAGTGATAAGTTTATTTTGTTATATTTTTTTAGGATAATCACTTGAAATGTATCCAAGACATAATATTTTATAGAATGCATCAGACTTTTAATTTTTATATTTAGATAACTAATTTGCTAATCGTCTTATTGTATGTACTAAAAATCAATTAATCGATAGATAGTATTTTCAAGTGATTATCTCTATTTTTTATATAGAAAAAGTTAATATTTTTAAGAGTATGTAGTGTAAATTATTGTTCCATATTGATTCTTATATGGAGTCAATAGTTGAAAGAATATGTCACATGAAAACATGCCCAACCACTACACCATGTTTCAAATTGGTATAAGTGTAGGTATGGATTTGACCCTACATCTATTATTAGTGTTTGCCTTTAGTCAATTATTTGGTATCTTCCTTTGAAAAATCAAAATCATATGGTATCTAAACATTGTTGAGTTAACTTTATAATTATGTATTTGTTTTTATACAATTTAAATCAGACAATTAGCATGTGAAACTTTAATGAATATAACTACTTCATCTCACATCAATTCATTTGCTTGAGACATGTCTACAAAAGATCTAAAGTTAATAAACATTTACTTTTAGGAAAAAAAAAGTACATTTTCCTAGGTCATCTATATCTAAATCTATATAATATATACTATATAAAACATGAATAACTTTTCTTTAAAACTTAAAAAAACTTAAAAATAAGTAATATGTTATATTCAAAGTACTCTTTTAAATAGGTAAATTATATTTTATTCAATTCAAATTTTAAAATATTGAGTAATGAATAAATGAATATCTTTTATACTTTTAATTAGTATAAAACATTTGCATTTAGAGAATAGGTTTATCGGCAATTTTTTTTTTAATAATCCAGCCAAGATGTAAAATTGCATATATATCCTTGGCATACATAAAAATCATTGTACCATGTGCATCAAAAACTTGTACCAAAGATATATATATGCAATTATTCACTTTTAGAGGGATATATATGCAATTCTCCCGGAATAGTAACAACACCTACTACTAATTTAATAGTTTAAATAGTGTTTAATTCTCAAATTTTTATAATTTTTATTTTTAACCCATAAACTTTCTTTCTCACAATGACTACAAATTAAACTCGCAAAGATCACACAAAAATCACAAATTTGCAAGTATAATTATTTAATGCTATATACACCATTGCTTTGCACGATATTCGTCTCGTAGTTAAACAAAAGGTTTAGAGACAATGAAAAAGAACCTCATTGTCTTGATATGTTAACAATCATTTACATGATATTAATAATTGGATTTTTTTTGTTTCAAGAACTTATAATATATCAGCATTACTAAAGTCTATTTTAGTAATAACAAACAAACTAAAAAGGAGATTATGACATGACTTTGACTTTGACCAACACATGGTGCAACCAGACATGGTCCTTCAAGCAAGGGCTCTTTATTTGTTTCCACACATTTTTAATGACTAATGCATGAAGTAAAGAGAAAAAAATATTGCCTTTATACACCATATATGATTCAAGATCTCATGGAGATTGGGGTAAAAAAAATTAAACAATAAATTAACCTATAAATTTTTCAAAAAATAAAAAAACATATTATGAGAGTTACTGAATGTTTTTGGCTAAATGTTAATTTTCGTATAACATGAGTTTACCTTCTATCCGATACTGGTTGTAGATTTGCAGCCCTCGTTTAAGTACTAGTCGTTTGATTTGATCTTGAAAATACGACGATTATATCAGAACTCAAACAACTACTGATCAGATAATTTATGGGAAGATACAACATAAGATCAGTGTATTGAACAATAATAACAAATCATTTAACAAATCCATCCTGTAAAAAGTGTCAGAAACACAAAGCGTAAGATAACCTCATATAAATCATTAACAACACCAAAACTGTTGAAATGTCACAAACGCACTCTTCTGAAGCTACAGACGTATAAATAAAGTGGTGTATAATCTCTCGATTTGAGTCCTGCATTCTTGAAGCAAACAACCTTCGAGTTCCATTGTTTTGTACGAGATCTCATGAACTAGTGGCTAAAAGAGGCAAGTTGACCACTTTTATTCCGTTTTCCAAAACGAAATGCAACAAATATCAAACAAACATGTAAAAGAGTGACAACTCAGAAGCCATTGGTCGAAGTAGTGGTTGATCCTAGAGATCCAGCTGGTCCTTTACTAGTTTTGCTAATAATCCCTTTTCCAAAATATTCAGCAATTACTGAAAATCCATCTTTTGAATTTTTAACTTGTTTGAAGAATAGATCTTGGTTCTTGGAGTTTTGCTCTAAGCTTCTCTTCATTTCTAGAACGGATCTGTACTCTGGGGCGCATTCCGGACATTCTTTTTCGTTGTCACCAAGGCAACGTTGATGGAATGAATGCATGCACATAAAGTGGACAGCAGGAAGGTCAAGTGTGAAAGTGCAAGTGGTACACTTGCTTAGCTGAAAGATTCTCGCATTAGTCCTAAGTTCTTGGATTTCTTTTCTCATTGTCGATGTTTCTTCCTGCGGAATTGAAAATACAGATTAGAAATTTTATTATTCGTGAAGTTTCACACTTCCATATCATACAGAACTTATTTTTTTATCCCTAAAAAAAGACATTCAGAAACCAAACAGATACCCGATGACATTGTCACTTCTATGCAATGAACATGCCCTATTACATTAACGAAAGCAACACATCGTCTCCAACTGTTCCATAAATTACTAATTTATAAAAAATATAATGAGTGAGTAACCTAGTACATGGATGTGAAGAATCAATATTAGGCTACACCTGGTAGCTATACAATTAATGGACTACTAAATGCCATGGTATTCTAACCCACAACTAGTATATGAAAAGTACAATATATATTAAGGTCCAACTATCCTACTTCTGTAAGTGATAAGCCCCACAAAAAGACAACAAACATGAAGTAAAGGACTTTGCAAGGTTGCACCAAACCTATTGTTTCATGGCTTTAGCAGAGTTAGTATAAATGTTTAAAGAGTGTGACAACTAGCCGCAGTGATTTCGACCCATGTAATCATGAATGGGTTGATTTAGGTTGTGTTATATCTCAAAACATTTCAAATTGGTCAAAGATAAAAATTAGTTGAAAGAAGAACTGGTCGAATTGCCAAAGTCTAGTCGCAGTGCATACAACCTCCTAACCGTTTTTATTCAAATATCTAGATTATTAATGTTTGATATTGAACTTGTAAATACAGTTAACTCATTATTTTGTTTTTAAGTGTTAAAAAGATGGGCAAGAAAGTGTCTGATAGTCCACCCCGACCCAACCTGGTATTGTTGAACATCAGAAAACATACCAAAAAATAGCCTGTTTCTACCCAAACTTGTTTTGACCCGTTATCCAACCCCCATCTTGCCACTTCTAGTGACAACTATATAATTCCGTACTTGCCATGGTGTGTATATGATAGAATCATAAACTAGAAACTACTCACTTGCAAACCTAGTAATGTTTAATGATGCCTAATTTTACATGCATACACATAACCAAACAATTCTATATTGGAGAAGACGGACAATGAGTAAGTATTGCTGTTTGTGATGGGCTTTAACTTTAACTGCCAGACCTTAATATATGTAAGTTTCAAAGATATTGAAATATTTAGAGCACTTAAAGACCAACCTGGTACTTATCAATCATCCTGCGGTCCTCTTCAATAAGCTTTGACTCGTGTTCCAGTTTTCTAGCTATATAATCCTTGATGACAGATAAACTGAGACATGGATTTGAGGAAAGTGCCTGCAAAACCATAATAGGAGGCAAAATATCATCTCTCTCGATATATTGCAGAACTTCCCTCACCTCTTTGGAGAAGTCTTCCCCAAGTTCACTAAAGTACTTCAGCAGATCTCCCCTCAGAGTAGGATCACCTCCCTTCTCTAAGTCCCCCAGCCTCTTACAGCAGGCAATCAGCCCCTCGTGATCATGTGATCGCATGTAACACGCAATCACTTCTTTAAAAAGTTTCAACTTCTCATAAAGATATAGGAGGCCTTCTTTAAAAGCATTCATTTCGCAGAGAATTATAGCCAGATCAACATCATAGAGCGGTTGTTCTTGGTCAGACGGCCATGCACTCTTGAGCAATACAAGCCCTTTCTGTTGCCTTTCCTTACGATCCTTTTCGGTGTTCGTATCCTTATGTTCTGAAAGTAACTTTCCGTTGGAAACTGGTGCCAGTGAACTCTCTGGTTTGGAAGTACCATTCTCAAGAATATTAGCTTGTGACATTAACGGGAAGTTCAAATCACTAGACAAATATAGCTCCAATAATGTGTTGTGAATTTCTACTTGCGCGGGTGAGTCTTTGACTTTTGTTATGTACTTTTCAAGAAAATGCATAAGTGATCTTGGATGATGAATAAAGATGTTGATAAAATCAACAGGAGATGGTAACATGTATGAATATGTACCATCGGAAGTCCCTCTCCTTGATGTTTCACCTTCCTCGGTGCAAAGTCCCATGAGAATTTCAATAGTTTCTACTGGCTTGTGCTCTATAAGTATTTTACCATACTCTTTGACCGTCACCCCAGCTTGACTTGGTTCAAGGCTAGTTATATATTGCAACGCCTCTTCATATCGTCCCAGATCTTCAAGCAAAATCTTTAAATACAGTTCATGCCGACCAGATTTCTTTGCAACAAACATTGCATGTTCATGATAATTAGCAGCTCGACAAACCCTAATCGCGGTTTCCACATCAAATTTGTGCACGCCATCCTCGCTTTTGATGAAAATATTTAACTTTTCCACGTCTTTCAGTTTGGTATAACAGTTTAATAGAAGCGTAGTATGGTCTTTTGAACCAAGACCTTTCTCGTGTAAGTTCTCCAAGTAATTGGTAAGATTGTGAATCCTCTGCGCATCTAGAAACTTCTGTATCACATAAGAAGGTTCAAGATGACCAATTGTATGGATATACTGAGCCATAGCCTCGTCAAAGTCTTGTTTGCTATATAAATGATCGCCATACTTCCTTAGCACTTCAGCAGTTGCAGCTGCATCAGCTTGCTGACTTTGAACGAGATTGATGGCTACAGTATAAAGATTCTTTTTAAAAAGCATATCCAATTTGCTTTCCATATCTTTCTCTCCAATACATATAGCTGATTTATCGCTCATTATAAGCACTATACTTCCCCATTCACATAGCATGTGAGAAACTTCTTTTACCACTATACTGTGTGCAATTAGGCGGTTTTTCAGGTCATAGATATTGAATGTGTGACTGCCAGTTCTTTGGTCTGCAATAACACACAACAGATATCCACGAAACCAGCCAACAAACTTTTTTTCTCCTTCAAAGGCCCAACAAGGACCTCTACCGTCAACCTCATAGAAATACACAGCCTCAGGTCGACCAATGATAAGTTCCTGATAACAGACCAGATTTCACTACTTTTAGACATATGTACGTAAAATAACAGATAAAGTTTGAAAAGCAATAAAAGAATCAGGCAAAATGGTGATACCAAGCGGTCGTTTATTGCAACACTGTTCACATTACTTCCTATGTGATCCAGGGTTTGTCGGCTAGCTGGTTGAGTCTGCAAGTTAAACAAGCTTACGGAAGTAGGAGTAACTGCAAATAATTGGAAAGCTTTCCCATCAACACGAAATGCCATGCCAGTAATAGAACATTGGCTTTTATCTTGGCGATTATCCACTTGAAGCATGAAGCGTTTGATACGCTCACGTGCAATATCCCCTTGGATGCAATAAATACAACCATTGTCTAGTCCAATAGCTATTAGCAATATCGGCGGAGCTTCCTCTAGAACTAGAAATGATGTTATCTGCAGAATAAGAAGTACTTCAATCACTTGTAAGTTAAATCGATCAAATTAACTTGTAGTAAAAAACATTTAGAGAAAAGTGAAAGTATAAAAATGCAAACCTTTGCTTCTGGAAACTGATTGGTGAATATACGTAATATCTGGATACAATCTGGAATTGATGTGCTTGGACCCTCTGGTTGCGATTTATCAAGGTCAAAAACCTTGAGGCACACAGATGATATTTGTGGAGATATCTGTTCGTCTTCTCCCACGGTTAGCAGGAAGTTACGTTGCTGGCCAATTGAAACAGAAAGGGAACAAATTAGACTTCGTATCAAGGGAAAGTATACACCAAACTTGGTCATAATCATTTGCACGAAGGAATGTCTCAGATTACATAAACGTTCATTTCTGAATTCAGGGTGTGCTGATGTGATTGTTTATGTATGGAATACGTTAAAAAGATGTGAATAACTACTCACCATTCGCTCGCTCACAGTGGGTTATTCCTTCTCATGTCAAAGCCAACAACACTGAAGAGATCATACCCAATTATGCAACAAAACTGTGGCTATTGTTACTCTAAAACTGTCAGCTTAACTGTCAGCTTAACTTACTCTAAAACTGTCAGCTTAACTTAGGCAACAAAACTGTGGCTATTGTTACTCTAAAATTGTCAGCTTAATAGAGTATACTATCTTGTAAGAAAGAGGAACCAGGTAACAATCATACGACTGGTCCATGAGTCAGCTTGCATCCTAATAAATGTCTCATTAACCAAACGCACCAATCTCAGTTTCTTCTAATTGCTCACTACTACCAAGATTGTCACTTTCATGACGTGGAACAGAACCATCTCATCACTACCCTAGTTCAAGTGTTCAATTCTGCGCTCGTGATACTTTTCTAAATGAGTTGAACTATTAGGATAAATCTAGAAACCAAAAAAATCTTAAGAACTGCAAGATCAATAATCAGATAAAACAAATCCCAAATTTGTCAAGTTTGGAGTCTGATTAAAATTGTCGCAACATAAATTTTGCCCAAACAAACCAGCAACCACTACGGCACTACAGAGAAAGGATTCCAACTGCTCCCAAGCTCATGACTAAAAAAATGGTCGGGGGCTTAGGATTCTTAAGTGAAGACTGAAGACCCCAGTTCAATCCGTAAGATGCAACTTAGGGGTCAGCCCTCACGCGCATAGCTTTGTTTTTTTCCAGATGGGAGGACCTTTCAAATATGGTCACCGTTTCCGAGCATGTGCAGACACTCTTTATTACCTTCATCATATTATCGTGTGAACCAATCACCGAGATCAACACTTTTCTAGATAAATAAGATTGACTTCCCTACTTTTCTAGAGCATTTGAAAATGATGGTTAAACCATTCTATACATCACAATTTCCAATCTCCTATCCTTTTTTCTAATACCAAAACTTAAATCCTAAAAACATTCTTCCACACAATAACACAAATACAATTTTACAATCCTAAATTCACATACAGCATAACATATGCAAATCAAAAACATCAAAACAGCCAGAGTTATATTTCTAATTCTTAGTGTTACTGTAAACTCCAAGAAGGCAGCCTGGTGTTTGGGTGGTTAAGATTCTCAAGTGAAGAACTTAGTTCAATCCGCACAGGCTGCAAGGTCATAGCTCAGTTGTTTCCGACCGGAGCATAAGCTCAACAATATAGGCGGACAGGGTAACACGAAGCATAAGCTCAACAATTGTCATGGCAGCATTGCCGGTTATCAACATTTTTGCAAACAAGCTTGTCTAAGCATCTGTAAACATAGGTCAAACCACTCTACACATCACAATCCCCTATCTTATTTAACAATCACAATCCAATTCACTAAAAAAACTAATCACCTACACCTAAATTCACACACAACATAACTTAATATAACATAAATTCAAGTTCAATTCCTGCTAGGCGCAAAAAACCCTTAAGGGGCCACGCCAACCTTCTGAAAAAGGTAGGGCTTAAGGGGGTGTTTGTTTCAGCTTATATAGCCTGCTTACGACTTATTTGGTTTTGGGCTTATGTTTCATAAGCTCACTTTTTGTGGTTTTCTTTGAAACTTTTCGGCTTATGACATAATAAGCTTATATAAAAGTTTCAAAATAAGCCACAAAAAGTGAGCTTACGAAACATAAGCCTAAAAGCAAATAAGTCATAAGCCGGCTATATAAGCTGAAAAAAACACCCCCTAAGTCCATGTGGCGGTGTATTCAAAACTTTTTGGCTTATATAAGCTTATAACGACATAAGAAACATATATAAGCTGAAAAGATTCAAAATAAGCCACAAAAAGTGAGCTTACGAAACATAAGCCTAAAAGCAAATAAGTCATAAGCCGGCTATATAACCAAGTCCATGTGGTGGTGTATTCAAAACATATAAGCATAAACATAAGAAACATATATAAGCTGAAAAGATTCAAAATAAGCCACAAAAAGTGAGCTTACGAAACATAAGCCTAAAAGCAAATAAGTCATAAGCCGGCTATATAAGCTGAAAAAAACACCCCCTAAGTCCATGTGGCGGTGTATTCAAAACTTTTTGGCTTATATAAGCTTATAACGACATAAGAAACATATATAAGCTGAAAAGATTCAAAATAAGCCACAAAAAGTGAGCTTAAGAAACATAAGCCCAAAACCAAATAATCCATAAGCAGGCTATGTAAGCCGAAACAACCACCCCGTGAATTAGTCGGCCAAAACCAACAAAAAAAACATAACATAAAATCACATAAAAAGAAAAACAACAACCTTAAGCTGTTGGAGGAACAAAACATTGGAAGTATGAGGTTGAAAAGCGGAACTAAACTTAAAACCGCGATCCAGCAAAGAAACAGTTCCATCTTGACAGCCAACAGCAATTTTACCTCTTCCGCTGCTACAGCACGACACCCCTTCTTCTATTATTTTTTTCCCACCGTATTTCTCCTCAAAAAACTCAAACTTTCGCCATTGATACATCTTTACAAAAGGGTTTTGATTTATAAATTGTGATTTGGGCTCTGATCAATTGTGATCAACAGGAAGACTATGTGATTATTTGATCACGGAGAAATTGAAATTTAGAAAAGTGGGTTGTGTTGTTTTGGATGTTGGATATCCGTTTTCGACCCGGATGCTTGATTGTTTAAAACTTTAAATTACTCCATGATATACATTTGTCGTCGACATCGTTTCCTAAAAGAAAAAGAAAACGACGTGGCTTTAGTGAATCTTTTATTTCGGAGTGATTTTCTTAATTGAAAAAAAAAAAAGGGTTTTTAGATACCCATTTGTCGTCCAAACTTTTTTTGAAACATATTGGGGTATACGGGTTTCCTGAACAAGAACCTTGTTCAAGGTTACATCTTTTTACTTTGTCCACCTCAGCTTTTGGGGCCCCATTGTCCAACTCAGTATCCACTTACCATTACTAAATAGATAGGTTACTCAACTTTAATTTTGTTCGTCTATTTAATATAATATATATTAATTACATGGCTTTCGTCTTGCTTGATTACAAACTCATCGAATAGTTTAATTAGTTTAATTTATCGTTTTAGTAGTTATAATTAAATCAAATCAAAACCCCTTTGAAACTTGTAAAAATCACTAGGTTAATTCTAGATAACACTACCCTGAGAACGACCTTGCTACATCTGATCGGGTAGAGTTGTTTTCATACTTTTTATCCGATACGTTTTCATACATTTGTCATACATTTTGTACAGTGTAATAACGAATGAAACGTATAAAACGGATGAGACCGTATAAAAACGTTTTTTTATACGCTTTCATCTGTCTTATAATAAAATTAAAAAAAGTTTTTTTTTTGTTTTTTTTAAAAGAAAAAGCATTTTTTTTTTAAATTTATTATAATAAAATTAAAATTAATTTTTTTTAGTTTTATTATAAATTTTTGATTTTTTATAAAATTTAAAAAATATATATATTTTTTTTAATTTATTATAATAAAATTAAAATTCGTTTTTTTTAATTTATTATAATAAAATTAAAATTAAATTTTAAAAAAAAGTTTTTTCTTATTCAAAAATTTAATCGTAATAAAATTAAAAAAAATTCGAATAATAAAATTAAAAAGAAAAAACTTTATTTTTTTTTATAGAGTAAATTACATAAATCGTCCATATGGTTTGTATAACGATATACAATGTTAGCTCTTATTTCATTTAATAATATAATTTAGCATTGAGTTATAATATTCATTTGAATATCTAAACCAAAATCCTACACCAAATCCAAATCAAAATTCAAATTCAAATCCAAATTTAATCCCGTACAAACCAAATAGAATTTCCATATGTTTAGAAAACTCAAACCCCCAAATACAAGAATATGATTATTCAAGATTCAATTTTGTGTTTTTGATTATTTCTTCATGCTTAAAAAAGAAAAAGTAGCTCATAACATCACAAGATCTCAGGGATAAGAAAAAATAAAGTATACAAGACTTATGGTTTTAGTGGCTGAATTTATTTTATTTAAATGAATGAATACGGTTTATAGTTTATGAATGTTTAGGTTTTAATTTCATACGTTTACGTTTTTAATTATTTATGTAACGTTTTTAATTTATGATGTGGCGTCGATGTGTTTAGTGAGTGAGGATGTTTAGGTGATGATGAAGATAACCTAAATTAACAAAGTTGCAGTTTAAGCAATTTTAAATAGGTGAACAATTTCGCAAAGTTTAGTAACTAATAAAAAACCTTTATATACTATCAAATTGTAAAAATAGACGGTTTACTTTAATATAAAAATAAATATACGTGAAACTTGTATATATAACAATGATTAATATACTGTAATTTTTATTTATTTATATAAGGCTATCTAAATTATAACTATCAAATTGAAAAAATATAAAAATAAATATACAATTAACAATTATAAAATTTATCAAGAAAAACAATTTTATAAGCTCATTATAAAATAAGTATACGTTAACTTTATCAACACTCATTATGTGCTATTAAACTTACAACATAATATCAGTAGTGAAATTTAAATAACAATATCAACATATTTGTCAGCTAAATAAAATTAAATCTTAAGTTACCTAACAGAAATTTTTACAAATATTTTATCAAATTATAATGGATCTTAATGCATAATGAAAAACTCATGCATAAGTATTAGTTGTACTTATATCACAATTTTCATGGGCAAATTCTTATATGTGTATATATTGAACTAAAATGTTAAAATAAATTTGATTTATGTGTAAACTTCGTGCGTGCACGAAACTTATAACTATATAATTATATGCAATTACCATTAAAGACACAATATTCAGTATTAATACATAATATTTTTTTTTTGGTCAAAACTCTGTGCGTGCACGGGTATTATAACTAGTTAAAATTACAAAAAATACGTAAGTAACTTTTAGCTATGTATGATTTTTTTATATATATAACAAAATTTATTTATTACATATTTTACAAATATTTAGCGATTTTTTATAAAGAAATATATTAGACGAATATTTGCACAAAGTGACGGTATACGACGGTGAATAATTATGCTTGCGAACTTGTAGTTCTGGTGTAACTATCGGTGCAACACTTACCGGTTTAATTTTTAGTCATTGTGAGAATATAGTTTATGAGTTATAAACGAAAAATGATAAAATTTTGAGAATTAAACAACATATAATTTTTTTAATTTAGTAGAGTTTGAGATAAAGTTTTTGAAACTATTAACTATAAAAAACAAATCGTGTGAAACAAAGTATGACAACTGTGTCTTTTTAAATTTTTCTAAAAGTTGTTAATCGTGTGTTTGTTTGTATGTTTAAATTTCTTGTCAAAGTTGTCATATTAATAAAGGGTATATTAGATGAGGTATAACAGGGAATCAACTTTACTTATTTCTAAAACTTTTCAGGATTTAAGAATTTGCCAATTTGTAGTAGAGATGCCATTAAAAAGGTTTCCAGATTGCGAACAAAATAACTTAATATCGCAATGCTTTTGACTTACATATTATGGAGTATTTTATAAAAAATGTTAACTTTAACATATGGTTTTTGAAAATAAATAAAATAAAATAAAATAAACAAAAAGTCAAAACACACCTTTAACCTATCTAATAACTTTAAAACTACCATAAAGTTTGTTTAAAATAAATTTAATAAAAAAAATAAAAATCAAAACTCACTCGTAAACTATGTAACAAATTACAAAAACTATCTTAAACTTTTACATTTTACATTTTTTTTCATAACAAATTTTATAAAACAATTATATAATGAATACTCATCAATTTTCTTATTAATAATATACTAATAAAAAGACGTCAAATTTTGAATAAGATGAGTCCGATATTGCAGTGGTTTTGAAATACGTACAATTTTATAAAAAAAAATTATTAAAGTTATAAAATCAACTTTTTATTGTTCTCGTAATAAGCAAATTTAGTAATTTTGTTATAAAAGATATACCAATAAAAATACTCTCAATTTCAAATAAAATGATCACAATATTACAATGCTTTTAACTTACATTATTAATTTATAAAAAAGTTTTTATGTACGTTTTACTTTTAAAGACTAACCTATTTAGTTAAAAGAAATTACTGGCATAATAATTGAACTTTTGGTTTTTTATAATTACAATATAATTTGCATTATATAATTTAATTATATAAAATGCATGAATATCAAATTATATAAACAATCTTTTTCCGGCTTAGTGAAAAAAATTATTGTGAAAAAACCCCAATTTAATAAATTGCATCATAAAACATGCATATGTTGGTTTTTCAGTTCCGACCCATCTGTTTAAAAATAAGTAGTTGAATATCCGCGCGTAGTAACGACGATATATAGTTTTTGACAAATCGAGTTATGTTGTAGCAAAATAAGAGCCGAAAACTGAATTACTTTATGAGAGATAAGTATTGAGTTGCACACTATGTAGCTCTTTTAAAGACATTGACTTTTTCTTCTTTACTATTACTATATATCGACGTCAATTATTCTTGCTTTATGTATTCTTGAAGCCATCACGACAACATTGCGCGGATATCATGCTTGTTTTCATTAATTCATAAAAAACAATGTTTCAACATGTTGCACATTTCTTTTTTCTTTATGTGTGGCTTAGATCCGAGTGCCAACGGGGTTCTCGTTCCGAAAATGTATTTTTTATTGTGTTTGGTGAACCCATTTACCTTCTTCTTCTTAGACTACGTTTATCAATTAGGTTGCCAACCCAAATAGTACACTATTCATACAAATTAATAATTTTTAATACTCCCATCCAAACTTTCCTTCCAACCTAAAGTCATATAGCAACTCAAGATCACAACCCCAATATACCACATGTTTTTATTTTATTGGCTATTTGTTTTTTTTCTTTACTTTTTTATTTTTATTTTTAATACTTATATTATTTTAGGTTGGGTTGTTGATAAATGGTATGGATTGGTTGTATGTATTTTACGTAGGTGGAGGGAAGAGAAAATAATATTTTAATAAAAGATGGGGTTGAGTTGGGTTGTTGATAAAGATAGTCTTAATAGACAAGTCCTGCTCGAGTTTAGTATGGGTTTTACAGGTTGATTGAAAACCATTTATTTTTTTTATATCAAAACTATATTGTATTAGGTCGATCTCATCAACTCGGTTAATCAGTCTACCATGTAACATGCCAATTTATTTACTTAAACGGTGCTTAAGTTTTTTGAGTTGACTCACCAACGTGGTTAAACCAGTAAACCCCAGTTAACATGTTAAATCTTTATAACCCCATTAGATAAACATAACATGTTTAAATTATGTTAAATGGGTTAACACAACCAACTCGATAATCTAAACATGTCATATCCAGGTTGACGTTCTTTGACCCGTCAATATGAGCCACAAAACGAGCGTTTAATTTACTCATGAAAACAAATATTTGAATCAGATGTACGCAACATTTTTTAAATATCCGTGACCATTTCCGACCCCTCCCCAACCAGGCCAAACAACTCTAAACCCATAAACTCGACCCCAACTCCGACCCCTAATTTTACCTCCCTTTTCCTAATCTTTTTATTCAGGCTTCGTTTGTTTTTTTCAAAGAAGCTCTTCTTTTCTCTTTTGTCAGCAGGCGCGCAGACGTTAGGCTTGAAGACCTTTTTTTTTTTTTCAGACATAAGAGGTTAGAATCACTTCTTTCCTCTTCACCTATGCAGACATAATTTAGGTCTTTTTTCCACTTCTTTCCTCTACACCAATGCAGACATAAGAGGAAAAATGAAAGAAGTCAATAGCACAAAAAAACAAACTTTCTTCTTCTTGCAGATGAAGAGCTTAAATGTACCTCTTCTTCTTCAGACATGGTTTGCAGATGAAGAGGTAAAAGCTCTAAAAAAACAAAGGACACCTCAGTCTTCTACCATCTTGGCCTCACCATCTACATTCATTTTAGAATCTGCACAAAGGTAGCCATCTTGAGATTAATGTTTGTCCTTATAGTTGAGATTTAATGTATAAAGTGTTTGGGTAACCTTAAACATAAAATGGGTCTTCTTAAAAAGTGATTATACATGTTTTTCTTTTTAGTGAAATAAGCAAATAAGCAGTTTTGCAAAACACTTGGGATGTTATGGAAATAAGCACTTAAAAGTATTGATTTTATTATTTCCCAGAGATTACCCAAACACCCCCTTTTTGGCTTAGAAGTTTCTATGTTCTAAAAAAAACCCAAAAGAAGAAATGCGGGTTATAGATTTAAGGGTTGTTCACTTGTTTTGGGTTGCTTATTTTGGTACTTTGGTAGCAGTGATTATAAGTACATGTTCATTTTGTTAGTGAAATAAGCAGTTTTACGAAACGCCTGGAAGTTGGTACGTAGCTGTTTATTATGGACATAAGCACTTCAAAGTATTGATTTTATTATTTTCCAAAGATTACCCAAACACCCTCGCTTCAGTTGTAGTATGACCTTGGTATTATTTGTTGTTCGTTAATTCATTTGGGAATTTGGTTTTGATACGATGGATATATTAGTTCTAGAGTAAATATAAAATGTTGTTTCAGTTTAAACGAATTTAGACTCGGTTTATGTGATGTTAGCATCACATATTAAGGTTAAATGTACCAAATAGGGGTAGTTTCGATATTAGCTATGTGTTTATCTACGAGCTTATTGCTATGTAAGTTTTGTGCATTTGTCTTCTTAAGATATGAGCTAGAATTATGACCTTTGATGATGTAATTGTTCCCATCTGAAAGTGTTACTTGCTGTGATGTTTGATACTTTGATGATTAATGTACATTTGGGCGATTTTTGACTGGTTCCATATTTGGCTGAAGTTTTTTGAGTTTACCCATTTGACTGATTAGGTATCAAATACACCCGTTTCATTTATACGCGGATTACAGAAGGATGCTAATGAGTAAATTATCCACGTAACCTTCTCTTTACAAATGACAGGTGAGGTGGCGGCAAAAGACCATGAACTTGTTCTTTAGTGTTTGAACCGACAACCTTTAAGAGTGATGGAGCGAATTGGAGAAGATTTACTTACATACATTTTCAAAAAAATCCCCAACCGAGATGACCAAAAATCATTCTCAAAAGTGTCCAAGCACTTTTTGAATGTTGCATGCTTTCCTGCATACACGTTACACATTAATTTTCCTAATGCACTGTATGTTGTCCTCCCAGCATGCCCAAATATAAGGGAGTTTGTATGCTCTAAACCTCTTTCCAACGACCACATGGAATTCTTAGTAAAGTGGTGCCCCAAACTCACATGCCTTTATCTCGGTTCAGGGCAAGACCTTGATCATCAGGCGGATTATGAGCCACCAGCTGAGTTTGATTTCGATGATAATGGGCTGTGCAATGTGGCGCGTGGGTGTAGGTTGTTGTTTGATGTTGATTTAAGCGGGAGGTTACATGTTGGGGATGTAGGAGTTTGTCGGCTTGTAAGATCAAACGAACTTTTATGTGGTTTAGTTTTGGAAAGATGTGTTGGTGTCACAGACAAATCACTTGGAGCTATTGCAGAAGCAGGGTGTTTAGATAGTTTAAATTTGCGAGGTTGTTACCAAATCACTGATTTGGGTTTGAAGTATCTGGCAAGTGGGAAGTTGAAAAAAACTTTGAAACTTATTGCTTTAGCTGGATGTGATAGGATAAGTGATGATGGTATGTTTCACTTGAAACAAATGGCTGAATTGGGTGATTTGGATTTGTCAAAGTGTGGTGTTAACGTCACTGACTCTGGCATTTTGTCTGTGTCCGAAATCTCAAACATTAGGAATTTGGATTTATCTTGGTTGATCAACGTGACAGATACTTCATTATTTACCATTGCTAGCACATGTTTGAAACTGAAGACGATAAACTTTTCAGGCTGTGTGCTTATAACTGGTGAAGGTTTACGTGCTTTTGCTCATCACGCAACCCTTGAAGCCCTTGATATTTTCTCGTGTTGCAATATTTCTTGGGAAGATGTGGTGTTAATTGGTTTGACTTGCATGAGGTTAAGCCGTCTTGGGCTTAGTAGCAGAATGACGTCACCTGCGGCAAATACAAATTTTTGGTGCTTTAGGTTTTGGGCTGATTACATCTTGATACGTTGGAACGATTAAAGAGACATCAATCTGCATGGGCTGGAATCATGAGTTTATTTATATCAGTAAAGAAGCTGACTAAGCATTCTTTAATTAGCATCACAGTATTACATTTTGCATGTTTTTTGCTTTGGTTCCTAGGGTGCAATTAACAATTGGCAATGTTCTTTTAAATATGAGTTAGGAAACATGTTTGGTACGGATTATTAAGGTTCCTACGTTGTTGACTACTCCAGTTTTCTGTTTTAAAGTAGTACTACGTAATAGTTTTGTGGGTTATGCTAGTAGTTTCACGAATGTTATACGTGAAATATTTAGTACTATTAGTTTGTGTTCTTTTTAATCCGTTCTTATTAATTTCTAATGCTATTGGTTCGTGGTCATTCTGGATGTTTGGAACATAGAGGATTTAAAAATCGATATAAATAACTGAGATGACTGTGATTAACTGATGGTTTAGTTTTGGTTTTACTTCACAGTTTCTTCAAAAAACTGAACTGAACTAATCGACCCATCCCATTCCAGTTTTATGATCAACTTCTGTTTCTCAAATTTTTCCTATATAAGTCACAAAAATGGACTGTGTTCTGTAAGAAAATATGCATTGATCCTCACTTTTAAGAAATTAGATGGATGATCACTGCTTTTGGATAAGAATTTATAAACTCGTCAGTCCTCAAGGATGATCCCTGCTGGTGAAATCCAAACCAAACAACATATGTACAAATATATTAAGGTGTAGCCTTTGTTTTAAAGGCTATACATTACTAACTCAATGAACAAGATAAAAACACGTTAAAGAGTTGCACAGCAACCTAGTGACAGCAACAAAACCAAATGTGAAGCAAACTAACAAAATAAACAAAAAGGCCCGAATCAGACAAAAGACTAAAACGCAACTAAACTAAACAAAATCATGAATTTGTGTTATCAATAATTGTATCTAGCTCCACCGTCATATCTTCAATTCCACCTGCAAACAACTACAAAATCATACAAACATATGAACACCAGACTAACCAAAATAAGCACAAATAAACCATAATTTAACAAAGTGAAGCAAACTAACAAAACCAAGGCACAAAAAGGAAAGCTAAGTGATGTAGAAGGATATTAACTGTATTCGACCATTGTGACGGATTATCTTAAAAAGGACAGCTAACTGATGTAGAAGGACTCAAGACAAAAGTTATGATTTAGGTTAAAGTAACTTGCATCACTTCTGAAGGATCTAAGCTGCACACACAGCTAGGTTGAAAAAAACTAGAATTAGATAAGCTTATGAGGCTTGTAGCAAGTTCAGGTCTCACATAACCTAATCATACTTATGTTTAGAACCTAATGTTCTACATACAGCTTATATAGCTATTCTATATCATTTTTATAAGTTATTCTATAACATTTTGTCATTACGGTTTGATTTACCAACAAAAAGAAAAAAACTAGGAAAAGCTTTCAAACAGCCCCATGATCAAATAATCCATTCACCTCATCCAATGGCCCAAATGGTCAAAACCCATGGCAAAAAAAAATTATAACTGATCGGACCTCTTTTCTAGTGTGTAAATTACAGCTACTAATTAAAAGGAAAGAATTTCCAAAACTTAGAACTTACAGTCACATGTTATTTTTCTTTCCTCTCTTTCCATTCCCACCTTTCTTGTGGTTTCTTTTGTTTTGTATCTTTATCCGCCATCTGTAACTGTAAGCATGCAGTGGCAACGACCTCAGAATAAGATTGTCTGTTAATAAAATATCTACACAAAACATAATGTTTGACAAATAAGTTCTTACCAGCTCCTCCCCCCGAAGGTTATCCATGATACGCCAACTCATGGACTCCACTGTTAGTTCCCCACTTTCAACAGCGTTGATCGGGATATCCTTGAATTCCCCTCTTTCACGATCCGCTTTTATCAACATGGATAGCCGATATAAAGATTCAGCGGATCCAACCGCAATAGTCCTACAATCAATAAAAAAAGAAATTGCATTATTACACCTTAGTTGAATAAACTTTTTCCCGCATGTATGTGTTGATATTATTTATTGGGGATATCATATGTACAACATGCCGTACATATCTTAGGTACTGCAAAGACCAAATGCAGGGTGTATCGAGTAATATGCAGGGGGCATTTTGTATACCGTGTAAAGTTCAAAGGTTTGTATGAATCATTTTGTGAATAAATGATTTTGCCTTAAGCTTTTTGTGTGCAGTTCTACTGCACATACGATTTATGTAAGTGTATATAATTATTACGTATGCCTAGTTCAGCCGACCTCGTCGTTTATACGAGTATCATGTCATTAGGAAAACTACAATAATAAGTTTATATAAGTATCATATATATGCTTAGTTCAGCAGACCTCGCCACTTCACGTACGACACGGATGGGATGCTGCCCCTGTAAACAAAATAATAGATGATGTAATTTTTACCACATGAAAGAAATGATCAGTGAGAAAATAAGCTTTTATAGAAGTATCACGTATCAGTACTGACCCCGGGCAATGTGTGCACACGATGTAATGCTTGCATTGCCGCATAAGCCTCTTCCGGACGAGCATAGTTTACAAGACAAGATCCATCTTCTGGTTTCATCCGGATTCCAACAATTTTTCCATATTTTCCGAAAGCATCCATGATCTAAGAACATGTCTAACACATTTGAATCAATATGCTTGATAAACCATATGTTGCATATGAAGAACAAGAAAAGTTACACATTGCAACATGTAATATAGAAAACGAAAAAACAAAAGAACTTAAAGCTACAACCCTACCCTATAGTTATCAATAATCCAAAATGTCTCGAGTAAGAAATTTAAACATCATATCAACAACTACCTCTTGTATGGTCGCTGCATCCGAAAAATGTTTAACATAAAGCGTGTGATCAGTTTCTTGTGCATTCCCTTCACAATCTATTGACAATAACGTATGAGTTTCCCATTATAGTTACAGTTTTAAACAATACTACACAATTACAAACTATCCATATAATACAATAGCATGAAAGTGATATATTTTAGGGGTGTCAAACACGAAACGAAACATGACCCGAGACCGACATGAATATTCATGGGTTAGGGTGAGTAAAAACACATTTCAAGACGTATTCAGGCAATCCACATAGCCCGTTAATTAAACGGGTTGTGTTCGGGTTGGGGTGAGTTAAACGGTCAGACTCGCTGACTACTTTATCAAATTTTTTAAACATCAAAAAATAAAATTTTAATCTCCACGCTATATATGGGTGGAGTACATGACACATCATCAATTCCACGTCATTGATGAACATTATCAATAGTTGGCAAAAGGGTATACTTTTTGAAACCGAAGGGAAATGCTGCATTTTGTTTACATGTGTGAGCAATTTTAGCTCCAAGTTGGCTGCTTATTGATCAACTAACAAACAAGTTTATACTACTTACATTTCAGCGCTTCCACCAAAGGTCCAAACCGGCACTCGGATTCACAAGGGCTGGAACCTGGTAAAATATGAACACACTGCTATTATGGATAGAGATGACATCAATGGACACAAACACACCAGAGTTCCTCAGACTGAACCGGTAATTATTGTTTCTTTGTGCATCTAAATTAGGACCAAATCGTCCTTCTGTAATCACGACAGATAATGCTAAAATACCAAATATGCATTCTTAAGAACACGGTTTCTTCCGGTAGATATCTTATTTTTGCTACTTTCTTCAACTTGAACTTCTATGGGTCAGTAACAATGTCTATTCTATTGATCTATTCTTAATGCATCCTCATTCTCATTTAATATGAATTTGGTTAAACATTGTTCTCATAATTAGACAATTACATGAAAGTTTGAAACACGATAATACGAAAGCTATTAACAAGGAATCTCTTTTTTTTTTTTTTTTTTTTTTTGGTTTTAATCTGTTTGGAATATTAAACACTAAATCATAAACTGCATAAACAAACATAATCAACAATGAATATTATGAAAGTAGCCCCCCCATGGGGCATGTTATGCAACTAGTGGATTAAATAAGTGTTGACCGGCCAACCCGTTTAACATGAAAAACCATGTAGTATGTTTAACCCGCCAACCCATTTAGTTAAACGAGTTAAATAGGTCGGGTACGGCGATGTTTTAAAACCCGGGTCCACCCGGCCGGTTAAACCGGTTGATCCGGGACCCGGTTAGGAGACCGGGCCGGATGTGGCCGGGTTTTTGCTTATTTGAGAACCGGATTGCACCAACGATTTTTCATTGACCCGGGTCGGCCCGGTTTGATAAAACTGGCGGGTCATGACTTTTTTCTTTTTTTATTTAATTTAAACAACAAAAACATATTCTTTCCTTTAAAACTAACAAAACCCTTTTTCGCTAAACACAAAATTTGTGTTAGGTTAAATTTGTATTTGTATGGACAAACACATTATGATTTGGAAAGTTTATTGTTAGGTTGAAAAGTTAACGTGGTAGGTTAGGTTTTGATAAAACAACAAATTAGAGTTATACACTAATGTTGGTATCATATTTGTTTGATTTAAAAAGTTCAAACACCAAAGAGTCATCTCATTTTTATAAATTAGAACTAAAGTAAATTGCAAAAATCGTCCCTAAAGTTTGGCCAAATTGCAAGTTTCGTCCCAAACGTTTGAAAAGTGCAAGGATCGTCCCTGTGAGAAACCTTTGGGGAAAAAATCGTCCCTGACCAACCATAAATGACTAAAATGCCCTTGTCTTCTTCTTTTTCTATTTTACTTTTACTTTTTTTTTTACATAAATGGTCCCTGTGTGGTGCAAAGTATTTCAGATTTAGTCCCGATTCTTTTTATTATTTATTTAACTATTAATATTAGTATTATTTTTTTTATACGGTTTCGTCCGTTTTTATACGTTCGATTTTCTTATGTTTTCATCCATTTTTATACGTTTTTATCCGTTTTCGTTCGTTTTTATACGTTTTCGTCCTTTTCATACGTTTTCCTCTGTTTTCGTTTGCTTTTATACGTTTTCATCTGTTTTCAGACGTTTTATTCGTTTTGATCCGTTTTCACACGTTTTTATTCGTTTCGTCCAGTTTCATACGTTTTTATACTTTTCCCTTACGTTTTTTTTCCATTTTATACGTTTTTATACATTTTTATCCACCACGGCTACGTACCGCTACCACCACCCACCATCACACCCACCGCTGCCACCCACCAGTGCCACTCACCCCGCCACCTACCGCCACCACTCACCGCCACCACCGTCATTCACCACCGCCACTACCCACCACCACCACCCACTGTCATCCGTTTTTGTTCGGTGGTGGTTGGTCATGGCGACGGAGGGTGGTGGTGGCGGTGGTGGGTGGCGGCGGTGGGAGGTGGCAGTGGCGGGGGTGAGTGGCGGTGGTGGGGTGGCGATGGTGGTGGGTGGCGGTGGTGGGTGGTGTATGAAACGGACGAGAGCGCATAAAAATGAACGAAAGCGTATGAAAACGGACGAAAACGTATGAAAACGAAAGAAAACATATAAAAACGGACAAAAACATATAAAAAAGAACAAAAACGGATAAAAACGTATTAAATGCGGATGAAAACAAACGAAAACATAAGAAAAACGGACGAAAACGTATAAAAAATAATACTTTTATTAATAGTTAAATAAATAATTAAAAAAAATCGGGACTAAATCTGTAAAACCTTGTAAAACATAGGGACCATTTATGTAAAAAAGCTAAAAAGAAAATAGGAAAATAGAAGACAAGGGTATTTTAGTCATTTGATGTTGGTTAGGGGATGATTTTTGCCCCAAATGTTTCTCACAAGGACGATCTTTGCACTTTTCAAACGTTTGTGACGAAACTTGCAATTTGGCCAAATTTAAGGACGATTTTTGCAATTTACTCCTACAACTATAATAAGGGTATGTTTGGCAAAACTAGCTGTAAGCTGTAAACTGCAAAGCTGTTAAAATGAGCTACAAGCTGTATTTTTTTTCAATAAAAGTGTTTGGTAAATTAGCTGTTAAATATAATTATAAGATGTAAAATTACATAAAAGGACAAATCTATAATTGTAAATAAATGTTTGAAGGGTATATCAGTAATTTAAAGTTTTAACAGCTCCAAAACATTTAAAAAGCTTCATGAATCAGCTTTTCATTTTGGAGCTATTTGCTTGAATTAAAAGCTTGTAGTTAATGCATCCAAGTAGAGCTACTTGATTTATATGAGATTATTAACAAAAAGCTAACAGCTCCTCCAAAAAGCCACTGCCAAACAGGCCCTTAAATCTGTTGTAAACTAGAACTATAAATCGATTGTTTTTGCATTTTTCTTAGTATTGTAGATATGAAAGTTAAAGACTAAAACACACTAGAGGTCATCTCATTTTTAGCGGTTTATAAAATTGGACAAATACCTATCAAATATGTCATGAAAAGTATGGCTTGATCCGGCGGTTGAACTAGTGACCCGGATACTCGACCGGGTCAACTAAATAACCGGGTTTTGAATAAAAAGGACTTAAGATTATAGGTAATTTTGAAAAGTTTGATATTAAAGAATTAGCAAAAGTCATACATACCATGGTCGCTTTCTTCATCATCAGAATATTCTTCTTCACAAGAGTCTTCATCCAATTCCATTACAGCTATATTTTAAAAAATAAATAAATAAATAAAAAGAAATCATAATGAAAATAAAACGTATGAATAATGAAAAACAATATAAAATCGTACATACCTTTTGGGTCTTTTTCTTCGGCCATTAAGTCTAGTCTTGACTTTGGGCGAATGCCAAAACCCTCAAACTCTAACCAAATACGTAATGTATCCTGTAATCCCATTGTCTTTGTTCTTTATATTTAGGGTAAATTGCAAATTTGGTCCATAAAGTTACACGAATATGCAAATATTACACCGAGACGATTTTTGTTGAAAAAAAACATTAATGTTTACGTTTTTTTGCAAAATAGCCACCGAGAGCCACTTTTCACGAACTTTCGTTATTTTCTCGTTAAGTGTCTCGTCACTAAGGGTAGTATTGTCATTTCACTGCCTTTCTTGCCAATTTGCTCAATTGTCATCGTATAGTTTTACAAATTTCGTCCTTTAAAGCAATGTTTATATTTGTGTTTCAATTTCTTCCATGAACATAAATTTCACAAGTAAAACTGAAAGATCTTGAGAATGGTTAAGTTTTGGCAAAATCACGCACACAGTACCTCCGATCCTTGATTTAGGAATCCTTTGTGGTAAGAATACTTTGTTCCATTCAGTTTTTACCTTGTTCCTACTATTGTTTCATGAAGTAGAAAACACAACTAATATAGTAAAACAAAAGTTTCAACAATAAAGATTTTCGGGTTTCGATTTAAACAATAAATAAAACAAAAATTTCACTTCTTGATCTTTTGTTTGATTCATACATTGTAAACTCTAAAATCCTGATGTTTGAGTTGTATTTGATAATGTATAATGCAAAAAATTTGGGGGTACTTATTGTGTTCATACACACTTTAGATAACAAAAAAATCATGAAATTGAAGTTATTGATGTTTTATGTGTTGCACATATTTGAATGAAACCATGTTTACTTTGCAAATCCATTACAATGGTGAATTTACCTTGCCACCAGGAAGAAGATATCTTTTTGGAGATACAGATTGATTGACGGAGGTTATAAGGATTTAAAACGTACGCTTTTAGGGGGTCATTTAAGCCATATTTCGACACATTTTATATCTGTTACTGCTTAATTTCGTTCATTACTTTTTAGGTCTTTTGGAAACAAAATGCTGGAATGAAACACATTTGGACGAAAAGAAGCAAATACATGAAGTAAGATTTTTTCTCATTTTCATTAGGTTTCTTGTAGTTTATCCCCCTTCTTCGTGTTTTTGTTCGTAACCTTGTCACTTTTCATCATGGAAGGTAATAACCCACCACCAAGTCAACCACTTCCACTCAAACCACAACCAATTGACCAACATTCCTCCAACCCTCGTCGCAACCGAATTGCTAGTAAAATCAATGAGCTTCAAGATTTGCGTGGGGTATTTGAAAGTAAAGTTAGGGACGTTGTTGAAAAAGCGGTTAGCGCCTCGATTGTTGGCTCTATGATTAGCAATAGTTCAGGTGGTGACTTAGTAAATGAAAGTGAGAATGAGGAGACTAGTGCCTATTTTAATCGTTATCCCACTAAGGAAGAAGTTGCATACCACAAATATATAATCGACAATCCTCGATCACCCATCATTAGAATATGCCCAAAGATTAGGAGAGGAAATCCTTGAAACATCAAAATCCCTTGTATGATTGGATATAGGAATGTCGAGCACGCTTACATAGATACGGACTCTCCCATCAATGTGATGTTATCAGCTATTTACAATGACATAATGAATGCGCGACTTAAGATTAGGAGGGACCCTAAGTATCCCGGTGGGGTCTGCAATTTTGTGGGAAGGGTCAAGGATGTACACGTCTTTGTAGGAAAATTCACCTACCTAATTGATTTTATGGTCCTAGAAGATATAGGATGTGACATCGACTATAGCTTGTCC
This sequence comes from Chrysanthemum makinoi, assembly GCA_910596185.1. Classification (NCBI taxonomy): domain Eukaryota; kingdom Viridiplantae; phylum Streptophyta; class Magnoliopsida; order Asterales; family Asteraceae; genus Chrysanthemum; species Chrysanthemum makinoi. The sequence goes on along the minus strand of OU343222.1, from coordinate 49,143,375 downwards.
CAAGTTGTGTTAGGAAAATCGTTTGTTGAAAAATCTAAACTAAGCTATAACAAGTCCGAGGGAACGGTTAGATTCGTAGAAGGGAACGATGAAATTACATATAGGATGTCTTGGGAGATGAACGGATATGGCCCTTTATCCCTCTATGAACGAGATAACATTAAACTTTTGAGGAAAAGAGCAAAGAAGATGTTGAAAAGGGCTTGAACTTCATGTGGGAGAAAAGAAGGCTCTACTATAGGGATTGTTTGACCTTAGGACCTAGGTATAAAGTAGATGAGAATTTTGTCAATATGATAGAGTTCTCATTGAGGATGAAAAAGGAAGTCACGTAGGAGCACGACTTCGAGTCTAGCTACAAGACTCATAAATAAAGAAAAGCGCTTCGTGGGAGGCAACCCATGCTTAATTGTTTGCTTGTTTTGTGTGTCTTATATCTTTTTCATTGTTGTTTATTCTCATGTTATACTTTGTGAAAATGTTTTATTTTGTCTTTAACCTCGTCTTAATTACATATAAAGGTATTTTACAAAAAGATAAGTGCAGGGAAGATCACATTACATTTTTAGGAACATGAACATGAGAATTACAATTAGTGAAATTGATATATATATATATATATATATATATATATATATATATATATATATATATATATATATATATATATATATATATATATATATAAATATAAAAGATAAGAAGAATAAGAAGAATTTCTGGCCACACATTTCAAATAAGGGGGAGATTTTTAAGGGGAGATGCATCTATTTTAATAGATGCATCTGAAATGTGTGGTTGTAGTTTCTTCTTATCATTCTCATTTTAATTTTTCTTCTTATTTGATCCTAACTCTATATATATATATATATATATATATATATATATATATATATATATATATATATATATATATATATATATACTATTTTAAACCGGGCGCCATGACTTATAATTATTTGTTTGTTGTTTTTGTTAATGTAAATATGTTTTAAAAAATTGCCAAAGAATATTATAAAACAATTGGTCAGGCATTATTTTTAATCATTTGTTTGTTGTTTTTAAATAACTTGTATACATTTTTTAAAATTGTCAAACAATATTATAAGACATTGTTTTTTTTTGTTTTTTTTTAAATGATTATAAATAATTGTATCGTTTGAATGGATGGTTAATAAGACATCATATGTAATTTTTACAACATTATGAATTATATGCATGTTTGTAAAGTTGTAGATAACGAAAATGTATTAAGGTGATATAACAATTATCTTAAATTCTAAACAGAAATTATCAGATTCCACTAAGACCAGAAACTAATTATTATCACTAAATCATCGGCAACCTGTTTCTTGGTAATGGCTAACTATGGCAGAGTTACATCCATATCAGTTCCAAAACGCAAATCCAAACACCGAGTTAGTAGCTACACTGAGAAACTGAAACATAATTTTGTGTGCATAGTATAGACTCTTTTTCATTTGTAACCATATCACAAAATTCTATTTGTAACCATAGTACTGAAAGATAAAAAAACAAACAAACAGACTTTCCCCATTTTAATATACATGTTTCATTCACACTATGGAAGTGTTAGTTGATAGTTAAATGGGATCAGCAACCTCTGTTGTGACGGTGGCTTCCTTTTGTAACAAACTTTTAGACGGATTTCCTAGCATTCCCAATATTGATCGTAAGAACAAAAGCATAATGAAATCTAAAATTAATAAAAGGGAAGATGTAACCGGTAGAAGTGATGGTGTAGGAGGAGAAGGTGTTGCAAGATCAGGTGTTGCAGCTAAAGTCGGTGTAAGGAGGTGTTGATGTGAGTGGTACAGCCGGTGTTGCAGCAAAAATCGATGTAGCAGCTAGAGTCGGTGTTGCAGCAGAATTCGGTGCAACATGAGTTGATGAAAGTGGTTGTGCCATTTCTTTTGAAGCTGGCATGTATGTTGGAACTATTTCTTCTGTAGCTGGCATATCTTCAAAGATATTATCTACAACGAAGTCTATATTCCCAAGTGTGATGGATCTACTAAACCGCATTTGGAAGATTTTTTTCGTGCCTCTTTTGATGTTGACAAGTAGAGGCAGCGTGTTAGGATCAGTGCATCCAAGTTCTTCTGTAATCTTTTTGCAGCTAGGTGCATACATTCATTAGAAACTGTCTCGTCAACCGCGGATTTACTTAAACCTGTAAGATCATGACCCAGTAAGGAGGAGCCGTCTTTGGCATCGGTATTTATCAAGATCACGAGCTAAAACCGACTCTTTGTCCTTCATTCTTTGTGCTTCATCAATAACAATATACTTCCAGTCAACTCTTAGAAAGTTTTCCACGATCAAACATAATGAATTCATAGGTTGTGACGAGAACATTAAACTTCATGTGACAAACTTCCTACAATAACGAAGTGAAAAAAACAGAGGTGATCAAAATGTCACTAATAAAACCTGGAACTTGCTTTAAAAAAAAGTGGTTAAATCTTTACTTGAGAGAACGAAATACTAAAAGAATTCATACAAACAAATGAATATTAACAAACCTTCCAATTCACCAAAACGGCATTTGGAACAATAATGAGATGTGGCCCGTAATTGCTTTTGTACTCCATCAGATAAGCAATTAAAGCCATAACCTGAAGAGAGATGATTGAAAAATAAATGAAATTTACAATACATATATATCCAATATTCGGCTCCCACAAGCACGTCAAAAGTTTACCTGCACAGTTTTCCCGAGACCCATTTCATCAGCCAATATACCGTTCAATTTATTGTTGTATAAAGAAAGCATCCTGTTAATACAAATAAGCCGTAAAAACGTTTATTTATATTTTACGATCTTCTAATGTTTTGTCGATAACAAACGTAAAATCATATTAACGAAACAAATAAAATACGTAAATGGTTTGAACTAATAGTTTCTAACATATTCACATTTTCACATAAAACACTAAAACAAGTATAAGTGATTTTATGATTTAGTAATATATATGTACAACAACTAGTGTTTACATATTTGGTTAAAATATACACATAACTAGTATGTAGTATATTGGGTAACATAAATGGGTAAAAACATGTATACACTAAAATGGGTAAAAACAAGTATATACTAAAATGGGTAAAAAACAAAGTGTATAGGTAAAAACTAGCTAATGGTTTTGACCCATAACCCATGGTTTTATTTATACCACTTAACCAAGTTTATTGTATCCTTAAGATACATTGTATCTAGAAAGAAAACCATGGATCAACCCAAAACCCATGACCCATGACCCATGACCCATAACCAAAAATACCCATGGGCAAAGAGGAGCGTACCACGGATCCCTAGATTTGTGCTAGCCGGATCCCTTGTGGTAGGGATCCGGGGAACAGTAGGATTTTTCCTCTATAAATAGTGAGCCATTTCTTCATTATTTCTTACCCCTTTTCAATCCCTTTTCTAACACACTTTCCCCCCTGAGTTAAATCTCACTAACCTTAGATCCAAGAGATCTATGTTTGTAGTTTTGTTTTTTGTGTGATCTTTTAGGTTCCTCTTAAAGGCAAGATCACCACCTTTGAAGTCGAGCAAGCTCAAGTCCATGAGTTGCCATGCTTCCTCATCATCAAGGCTACTGAAGTCTTCTTGTTGATGATTCCTTTCTTTCTTCAAAGAAGTGTAGTGTTGAAGACATTAGTGAAAGATGTCTCAAGTGTCAAGACGAAGATATTAGTGAAGGGTATCTATCGTCTATAGCATAAGCACTTGTGGTAGGTGCTTAGAAGTCAAGACAAAGAAGTATTAGTGAAAGGTGCTTAGAAGTCAAGACAAAGAAGCATTAGTGAAAGGTGCTTAGAAGTGAAGACACAAGACATTAGTGAAAGGTGTCTTGTAGATCTAGTCAAAGGCATTAGTGAAAGGTGCCTTAGATGTACATTCGATATGGTGTGTTTTGATGTACAAAATAGACTAGTATTAGATCCAAGGATATTGATATCCTTGATGATGTTGTAAAGGAGTAGATCTCCTTTGGGATTAGTCGTTGGTGTAGTGTGGTAGTAGTTCCTCCATTGCAATGGAACTAGGTGCTTAGCCTAGTACCTAATAAAGGGTAAGCGACGTTGTGAAGGTGTAGTTCACCTTGGAGTGAAAGAACTAGGTACTTAGCCTAGTACCTTATAAAGGGTAGGCGACGTTGTGTAGGTGTGGTTCACCTTGGAGTGAAAGAACCCGGTGGTTAGCCTAGTACCGGAAAAAGAGTAGGCGACGTTGTGAAGGCTTCTCCGCCATAAGGAGATTGGTGTAGTGATTACTGAACTCGAGTAGGTGACTTTGGGAGTGGAGTAGGGCAAGGAAGGTGACCTTGTAGCCGAACCACTATAAATACTTGCGTTGTGGTTTTGTGCTTCTTACTTTTATCTTTTCATCACTTACCTTTATATGTTTGCTTATCAACATCCAACACACACATCCAAATAGATTGACATAAGTCGATCTAAATAGATTAAAATGAAGTTTTAATTGGTAAAACTATTCAACCCCCTTCTAGTTTTCCACAATTGGCATCGGAGCTTCGTTACCAAGTTTCTTGAAGTATATTGTACTTTAAAAACTTGATACGATCCATGGTTAATTGAAAACTACAAAGAAGGTTCTTCATAAAATCAAACACCATGTTTTTCAAAACTATATGTTTGGATGTTGAAGTTGATAACCACATTTTTCTTTTTACTTTTTCATTTAATTGCATTAATCTTCTTTGTCATGTTGATTAGTCAAAGCTCATACCCACCAAGCTTTAGGAGTAGCTTGGTAACAAGAATACCTTCCTTAAGAAGGTATCTTAATCGCAAGGAGCGGGAATCGTCTAAGTGACATTTGTTGTGTCATTTGTAAAGACATTCCTAAGTGCGCTAGAGGTATGATTCTCTTTTTATTTTGCTTGATAATTAAGTATGCCTATTTAGGTATTTATATGATTATCTTTTGTGCTTATACATATTTTACATAAAGCTTCATTAGGAAGCCTTTTTCTCACATACGTGTTTTATTTCTCGTCTAAAGTCGTGGTATATAAAACTTTGTTTTGTTTCATTTAAATCCAATAATAAAACAAAACACGAATTTCAAAAATTCCTCCTTCCCTATAAAACCTCACCGTCGGCCACTCTACCAAATCCTCACTTTCTCAAAATCTTCCAGTTTCAAAAATCTTCTCTTATTCAAAAACTTCATCTTCCTCCTCATTTCATCTCAACAGAAACCAAGAAGATCCGTCATCAACATGGTTTACATCGCACTCGTGCTCATCGCCATAACACTCATCGCACTTGTGTTCCCTATGATGAAGTTCACATACGGAGACATTTACTTTGTGTTGTTAATCTATATTGGGGTCATATACCCAATCCTTTGTATCATCCTTAGCATTGAAATGCAATATTATTAATAATCTAGTTTATCTAGGTTTTTTTTGTTATAATGTGTTTCTCATTTCTTTTGATCTATATGTTTTATACTCTTTTGTGATACATTAGAAGTCATGTATGCATGCTAAAAAAAATGTAGGATAAAACATATTTCGTGGTATAAAAACTGTAAAATCTATGTTTTTATCAAATCATTTCTGCTACTACTGATCCACGGATCCCGAAAGATATACTAGCGGATCCCTTTTGAAAAGGAACCGTGGGATCCGTCCCTATCTTGAAAATGCTTTTTTTCATGCAAATCAAAAACCTCTTTTCTTCTAAGAATAATACTCCACTTGTATGTCAAAACCGTAAGTGAATTAAGTGTATTTCTTGTTAAAAACTATTGTTAATAAAAATCTAGTAAAAACATTAGATTATCATAAGTTGACTACAAACACCTCCCTTTATTAACTTGTCATTTCTATAGGTTCAACTATGACGCATGAATATGAGTTTGATTTTTCACTCACTAGCGTCTACACTCCGAACATCTCTCTCAACCCAACACACCTGGCAATCATGTCCGTGGGTTCAATAATCTCGAAAACCGTCACTTCCACGAAGGACGTATTGTAGACACCTCTCTACAATTCGAAGGTATCAATACCTCCTTCCGAGCCATAGGACTAGAATGTCTTCTTGAAATCAACGAGAAGATATGTCCAAGGTTCATAATGGAATTCTTCCGACAAGTCGAACTCGTTCGTAACGAGGATCGCTCTTTATCTCTTTGGTTTTATATCAAAAACCAAAAGTTTGCTCTAACCCTTGGGCACTTTGCTCACATCCTCCGGATTCCAAATCATGGACAATGTGCCTTCACCGAAGATTGGTCTCTTGATTCTCTCTTCAACTTTCATGAAGAAAATAGTCCATATTGTTCACACATACCCTCTCCGGAAGATTTAAATCGCATAATATGCAAACCTCGACCATATTACTCTGATCCAAACATTATCTTTACAAGGGATATCCGAGAAGAGCACAAGCCTCTTGCACTCATCCTACGTGAAAATGTTTGGAGTCTTAGGGAAAATCGAGAAATCCTTCCCGCTTGTTGTGCTCACATGTTGTACTGCTTGCTAACACAACAACCATACAATCTCGCCTACTTCTTCGCAACGCGAATTGCAAATCTTCAAGGCTCCAAGAATAAACTCATCCCTTATGGAATGTTCTTGACACGCCTCTATCATAATGTTATGCACTTCCATCCTCAATTTCAAAGTCCGTTTACGTACTTGTGAACAAGATGATGGAACCGCTAAACATATCCCTCATGAAGACTTTCTTCATTCTTGATTCCACCAACACTCATCAATCACATAATGATCCTCCTAGCGAAAACACTCAAGGAAACTAGTAGTATTCTAAAATAGGATCAATTCTCTTGTACTCGTGCTTTATCAATGTAATCCAATTTCTTTCATGAAATAAAACATCTTACATTTGATATCTTAGTATTAGAACTCTTTTTAGAATATCCTTGAGATATAATGCATTGTCAAGATCATTGCATACCTTTAGTAAAGGCCTGTGAAGTAGATGGGGATCCCAAAGATTGTGCTAGACGGATCCCTACACTTAGGGAACCGGGGATCCGCAAGACGAAAATGCAATTGCAAGCATTATATTTCAAACATATCCTTAGAACATCTCACTAAGCTAAACATAGGGTCTTAAGGTAGATTAAGTCCTTATCAAGATAGGTTGATCTCTTCTACTCATTCTAACTCACATAGATCACACTCTAAGACGCTTGTAGATCTACCGCTTTGGTTTTATCCATTACTCTTCCATTCTTAAACTCACACCTCATTTTCTACTTGATCCCTCACATCTAGTCTTAGAAATCTTTCAATTATGGCAAAATTGATCATAAATCATCCTCACCTCCAAGTTGATCAAAGTTGATCAAAATCTAGTTTTCTCATCTCAAAGCTTCTAGGATATTTTCCAAAACACTATCCTAAGACACAACCTGATCTCCAGGATCATTTAGCTTCAATTGACACTCCAAATCTTTAGTTTCATCCTTGCTCATCCATTGGTACTTTTGAAAGTTCCAAATCCTTCCATAAATGACAATCATTAGCTACATCATTCATTAACTTCAAGTACTCAAGCATCCCTTCATTTAAAACACTTAGGAGGACTGAAACACTCAAGATGATATAGGTCTTAGATCTTAGAAACATCATTTCCACTCTTTCATAGGCTGAGAGAGCGGATCCCTAGGATTAACCTAGACGGATCCCTCTGAGGAGGGAACCGTGGGATCCGGATGACAGTTTAGGTCAAATCTTGCAAAAAACAATCATTTCAACTTATCTTCCTAACTCAAACACTCCATCTCATCTTAAATGAGTTCCTAGATCAGTGCAACCTCTGAAGTTGACTCTTGTGCATGTCAATCATCACATTCCATTAAATCCTAGTGGCTTAAGGCTTAAATGCACTTGCCAAATCTCTTAGTTTATAAACCACCTTGTTAGGACCTCCATAGTCATCACTCTCATCCTAACTTTCAGCTCTTGCAACCTCTTGAAATCATCCCATCATGAGGAAAACCCCAAGTAGTAACCTATCCACCAAAGAACCACCCATGAAAAGAGCTCGTGTTATACACGAAATTTCTTCAACCGAATCATCTCCCGTCAAGCCAACAAATGATAGAATTCTTCATCATCCAATCAAACCGATTCCTAAAAGGATATTACCCACAAAACTACCTTTGCCAAACACCACCATACCACTTAGGCCAAACAATATCATCTCCACCAAACCATCACCATTGGTTCCTAGAGCTATTTCATTTACATCCCCACTATCATCACCACACCTCTACAATTTAGAGGACTTGCCTCCTAGGCCATCTCATCCGCTTCCACCGACAACATTCTCCTCATTAGGAGGAATAATGGTTCAAAATCAAGGTGTTGAGTCAACACTTGCCCCGGCTTCCTTCTCGGCGTTTTCATTATATAATCCCATTTGGATTATGACAAATCATCAAAGTCAACCACCCGACCATATGGAAGTTGACACTTCTCTACCACCAACATCATTCTTGGTTGAGTCATTCTTAAATGCACCTCCACCAATCCATCCACCGTTTGAAGCTCCACAAGCCGCTTCACTTGATCCTTCACATCAAGCCATTTCATTTCATCCACTACCACTACCTAGCCATGACAAAGATTGCTATCATTGTCAACATGTTGAAAGTTTGATACATAAAGTACGAGAAGACCAACGTTTCATGTTCTATCATCTCCTTGAACGTTTCAACGAGATTAAACCTAAACAAAACACGAGCTAGAAGATTTTAGTGGTGTCCTAGCATCAAGCGATAGTTGATTTAGACATTCCTAGTCATGTATTCTCTCATTTTCTTAGTTTTTAGAGTCATGTATATCATAACTCTAGTTTTATTAAATGAAAATTACATGCTACTTGTTACTTTGTTGAGCATATGATTTGTGTGATAACATTACTTGTTATATCACCTTGGCTGTAATTGAACAGCTAAAACGGATCCCTCAAAATTGCCTAGACGGATCCCTACTAGGAGGGAACCGCGGGATCCGTGAGACAGAAAGCTTTCTTTCTACTAACTTAAATCACATTTGCAGGAAATTGTGAATTATACTTTATTTCTAACCTTTGTTTTGTAGTTATTCAATTTACATATGAAGACTTTGACACCCTAAAGCTAGGGGGAGCTTTATGTCAAAGCAATACATTACAAATTACTTGCAAATTACTTTGTAGAAAATGAAACTATAATCATTTATTGGTTTGCTGATTGCATGGTAGCTAGCAACACGGGTATTAGACTTGATTTCTAATTTTATTTTAACACCAATTTCATTAACATTCCCATGCCTTATCCATACCCTTAGCCCTAAGCCTTAACATTATAACCCGAATAAAAGTCCTCTTTAGATGTTTTTGCTTGGTGCTCATGCTACGTCGGTGGAGTTTTGTTTCTTGTACAAGCTTATGGTAATAATCTAATCATGAATGAGCAATGAGTGTGATTTATCTTGTTACTCCACTAAAAATTGAGTGATTGAGTGAATTATATTTCGTTCCTTTTTCGTGAGGTGTTTTGAAATGTTAATCATGCAAGAAAATCATTGGATATTGTCAAACATCTTGAAAGTTTCACCCTTAAAAGCGTAATTGATGAATCTTCTCTCGTACTTGTACTTGGTAGATTTGCATCATATTTTTCGTAATCATAATTTTGTACCAGTGGATGCTTTTCCTAGATTTGCTAGAGAGCAAGCAAAGTTTAAGTGTGGGGGAATTTGATAACGCTCAGATTGTACATGTTTTCAGTAGCGTTATGTGTGCTTTTGTATATGTTATTTGGTTTTATTTGTATGATTTCAGTGCTTAATCCTATCAAAAGATGTTTGTCTAGTATTTATTACCAAGTGCAGGGAAACGGAAGGAAAAGTAAAAGAATGTTCAACAAATGGAAGATTCCCGTTTCAGTGAAGCATGTCAAGCACAAATCAGTATTTCAAGTATCATAGAAGACCAAGATGATTGAAGAACTACAGGTAATAGGTCGATTTTCCGTCACTCAGGAAGGCCAACCGGATCGGTTGCAACCACAACCGGATCGGTTGGTTGAAGGTCAAAAGTTGCCTTTGATGCCAGTCCAACCGTTCGGTTGCCACCCGCAACCGATACGGTTGGAACACTTATAGAAGACCAACCGGATCGGTTGGTCATGTGACCGATCCGGTTGGAGGGCCTGTTTCTGCCAAATCTTCATCACTAAGTTTCCCCTTTGTATCCAAACGATTCTAGGTCCTTCCCTTGGTGTATTCTAGTCCCTTCCTAACTCCTTGGAGGCCAAGTTCAGCAATTAATACCCTAGGCCTTGGAACTAGTATAAATAGAGACCTCTTGTGAGCATATGAGACACACACTTTCAAACAACTCTCTCTACTCATCAAACAAAGCTCTTAAGCTCTCAGATTCGTCCTTAGAAGTCCAGGAAAGTTTGGAGTTCCAGAAGTACCACATTTGGAGGCCAAAACCCCAAGGAGTCTACCCCAATACTTTGGGAATCATTACTTCACCATTTTTAATCTTATTCCAAGCATTGTAAGACTTTTAATCATGTTTTCTAATGTTCAAATTTCTGAGTTTATGTTTAAGTTTGCTATGAGTGGCTAGTTTCTTTATACACTTGCTTAAATGATGTTGATTATCATATGATTAGTTGTGATTGTGTTAACATGTTTTAATTCAATTTCAAGTTGATTCTAAGATCCAATTGTGCTAAAGTTTCATAGTGACATTTGTTAATCAAGTTTGACTAGTTGATAGCAATTGTAGAGGTCGAAAGAACTTATTGTTATTCAACTAGTTATAATCATTTTGTCTATGGATGATTGTTTTTACCCATTATTCTTAATTAAACAAAGGAACTAAAGTGTGGTTGTAATAAGAACGCTTTTTGATTATCAAGTTGGATTGATTGGAAACATCTAAAAGGTCGTAAGGTTAGTTGTTTATAATCAGTTGTAACCTTTTGTCTATAATCGGTTACCTTTTGTATTGACTATTTCTTAAGCAAATTTGATAATGTAAATGGATGTTTTTGTGTTTAATTTTGTGAAAATAAACTTATTAAACTTGAATTGATCTTGAATTGATTGGTTAAACTTAATGCTTGTTTTTATGAACTAAAATCTTGACGAATGTTTAACTTGTGAAAACAATAGATTAGTACACCAACTAATTATCATAACCAACATGTTAAGCGGTTAACACAATCATACTAATCAAGGATAAGAAACTAGTTTAAGCAAGTGTAGTTTTTAATCATCTGAATTTCGGTATATCTATTTTCGTTGTTATATGTTCTTGGATTGCCTAGTTGATTTAGACTTGTTATTCAGATTCACTCAAATCCCTGCGAACGATACCCGACTTACCTTCAAAATCTTGCTATAACGGACGAGTGCACTTGCTCGTATGTGTTATTGGTAAAATTGGTAAATCATCTTTTATAAATTTAAAACTTGTACACACGTAGCACATCAACCTCCAAAATAGGAATTGCACCCGTGAAAAAATGTTCTTTGTGACGACCTACCTCTAGCCACTCTTTGCAACTTGCCATAGCTATATGTAAGTGGTCTTTTGTCTTCTTTTTGACATAATTGCATTTTTTAAGATGATAACTAAAGCTCACATATGATGTCCCAGGACCTTGGTGTTGTTGCTACAAATGAGCACTTGCTCAATAATATAGTATGTCATGAGCTCTCTAAAATATAGCTTCCTCACATCATCCTCCATAGGCATGCTTCTCAGAATTTCCTTCTTATGTGCAGCGGTGATTTTGCTCTTTCTAAGATCGCCAACAACCTTATTTCTTAAATCAAATAGATAATCAGGAAATACTCTAGAACGCTAGCATTGTTTTTTATAATTTGTATAGTTGACCCCAGTATCTTCCATGCCAATAACCTTGGCTATCTCTTTGTATAAAAACTTATAGATGCATTGTCGTTCAGGTGTAAAACTTTACTGTTAGGATCATATGTGTCGCACAAGTGTTGAACAAGGGTTGCCGATGACTCCTTCTTATTGCTTTCATGGAGTAATTCGTTTTTAAAAGTCTTTCATCAATAACCAACAATAAGAGTCATCAGCAACCCTTGTTCAGCACTTGTGCGATTCATATGATCCTAACAGTAAAGGTTTACACCTGAATGATAATGCATCTATAAGTTTTTGTACAAAAGAGATAGCCAATGTCATTGGCATGAAAGATACTGGGATCAACTATGAAGATTATGAAAAACAATGCAAGCGTTCTAGAACATTTCCTAATTATCTATATGATTTAAGAAATAAGGTTGTTGGCTATCTTGGAAAGAGCAAAATTACCGCTGCACATATGAAGGAAATTTTGAAAAGCATGCCTATGGAGGATGATGTGAGGAAGCTACATTTTAGAGAGCTCATGACATACTATTTGATTGAGCAAGTGCTCATTTGTAGCAACAACACCAAGGTCCCGCGACATCATATGTTGGCTTTAGTTAATGATCTGAAAGAATGCAATTCCGTCAACTGGGCAAAGAAGACAGAAGACTGCCTACGTATAGCTATGGCGAGTTACTAATAGTAGCTAGAGGCATGTCATTACAAAGAACATCATTTCACAGGTGCTACTCCTATTTTGGAGGTACGTTAGTTCCATTCGATCTCTCAAGTCAAGTTAGTTTTAATACTGATGAATGTATATTGTATTAGGTTGTACTATTTGAACGTATAGCTAACATACGGCCAAATACATCCTCGGAGACACTGGAACCCCCAATCCAAAAGTATGGCCCAAAAAATGAATTTTTACCCAGTGTGTTCAATGATCTGACAGCCGATGATGTAAGTAATCAAGATGTACATTCTTTTATTTATTAATTTTGAGTAAATCAATTTAGTTATCATTTTTCCTTTTTATCCAGATTGCATTGTGCCTACATTGTAGTGTCTCCACCGGCAGCGTGGCGGTGGAGAATACTCCAGTTGTTGTTGGTACATCAGATGTTATTGCTGCTACTACATCGGATGCTACCGATATGGAGAAACCTGCCCAAAATGAAGGTGATGAAATATTAAAGTTGAATATTGATTTACTATGGGTCCGTTATCATATGAAAAGGGTGTAAAAGAGACTAATACAAACCTTATTAGCCATATAATGACATCTTTGTCTTTTACTCAAATTATATATTTTTCAATACATAAAATTATAGTGAAAAACTTATTTCATAACATATATTATAACACTATACACCATAATATATAGAAAAATAGGTAGTTTTAGAGTCAAGTTTAACACATCTTCCAATTATTAAACCAAATTTGTTTTTAGAGTGAATACAATGCGTCATAGTAGTAGCCTAAAGTCTATAGTTTTCAATAACAATAAGTTCTAAAATTTATAAGAGGTGTTCCACCGGCGTAATTTTAATGCAGTTACAGTGGGTCATTAATGTCAATAACAACGTCATTGACATTATTGCCGCTAGCCCTATTGGAGAATCATCCCTAGTTTTTTCAATCTCCACCATAGTTACAAATCAAAACAAAAAACAACAAAAAACAGCAGAACACAAACACCCTTACACTGACAATCACAAATAACCACCAATAAACCAAACCACCTCAACTTCTCAATAAAGCCTCAACTTATCCTCTAACAGTCTAAAAACAACATAAATAAAGAGAAAAGAGTGAGCGAGGTGTTACAGTGCACGCACAACAAGCTATCACCAAGATCAGATGATCTTAACCAACCTTGCACAGTGGAAACCACAAACAAGGACCTACAAACAACGAAGAAACAATTAGTTAGTAATCTGGACACAAATATGAAACCTTAAAAATAAAACTTAGGGTTTTTTAAAATAACAACCACAGTAACAAATTAACACTATAAACACATAATTAACCAAGAAAGAACTCAAAGAAAAAAACAAAACCCCTGAATTAGGGTTTGATATATGAAACCCTAATTTTGAAAAAACTTCACCAAACACTCTCGAACTTTCCACAGTACGAGATTGAAACCCAAACGACCACCAAAACACTTAATCTTAGAAAACCCTAAAATTTTGGAAACCCTTATTTTGACCATATCAAAATTGACCAGAGATTTTGATACCAAACAAAGATTTGACCATGAATCTTACAAATCAACACTTGTTAATATCAAATCTAGAAAAAACACAAAAGTAGCAAATCTCATGAAACCCTAATTTCTAAATCGACTCGACCAACAAAGATATGACCAAAAAACTTACTAATCAACACTGGTTGATAACAGATCTTTACTCGTAATACAAAAGCCCCAAAATATAAGAAACCCTAAGTTTCAAATCGACTCAAAACACAATATTATTTTAAACTTTTATAAACTACATCACCTATCTCATAACAGATAGAGTGGTTTTCAAGACTCAAAGAAAGAACAAATTACAAAACTCAACTATGAATACACAAACCTTAATTATGGAAAGGCATAGAGAAAAAGAGACTGATATAAAATATTATGAGTGTGTTAACTAGGGTTGAGAGAGTTTATATAGTGCCACGATTCTATCGTTTTCAACTTGGCAAAACTAGTACCTCTACAATAAGAAAACATGAAAACATAGATAAAAGATACAACATAGCTATACAAAATTGTACCTTATTTACCTTGTTAGCCCATGTACTTTTATAAAAGGTTTAGCTTACCAGAAATGTCAATATAAATCAATACTATATTCGAAGCCTAATCGCCCTCCTATTTTTCATTAATATTCAATGCTTTTCTTAAAAAGATAATTTAGCTAAAACTTTTTTATTTTAAGGAAAACCCATTTCAAATCTCTAATTTTTTTCTAAAAACTTTTTACTATATAGTAAAAGTTTAGAACCTTTAAATTAATATAATTGAAGTAAAAAAAAAAATGCTTCTTTTAACAAGTATTGTTTTAAGTTTTATTTAAATGCTAGTAAAAGCTAATATTAAATAGTCTACTTAAATAAATGTTAAAATATAAACACTACCCTCAAAGGCGGAGGGAGGGGCGTCTAGCGGGTGCTAGCTAGGCCCCCTCCAATAAGCCCAAAAACTTAATGAAACATAAACTTTCAGCCCATAATCTGATGATGAAATGCAAATAGCACCCCCTGGCCTAATATGCAACATATAAAAGAGAACAAAACAACTACGTCTAACATAAGAATTCCGATTGTTAAATAATGCTTACAATACTTTTCTCCTTGATATTTATACATAAGTTTCATATGCGTTTTCCCGAATGTTTAGGGTGCGTTTAGTTGGAGAAAAAATTCTCTTGTTTTCTATCTCTAGTTTTGTAAAAATTTGGATGGGAAATTTATCTCCACAAAACACTTGAAAATATAGAAAATGGGTTTAGTTGATATTTGTATTTTCTATTTTGAAGAGGGGAGGGAGGGTTGGGGGTAACAAAGGAAAACAAGAAAAACAACTAAAATTTGTTTTCTAATTTTCCTTGTTAGATTAGGAATAGGGGATTTTGTGTTTTGCAAAATATTTTGTTGGAAAATGATAATTTAAACGCGATCTCTATTTTCCTTGTTTTCCACAAAACATTTTGTGGAAAACAAGGGTGTTTTCCCCCAACTAAACACACCCTTAATGTTTGCTGTTACTTACATTTATTATGTTAGATGTTTCATTACTTTTCTATCCTCGTTATTAATTATTGAATGCTACCATTTTCTCCTTTGACGTTGGCTGTTTTTATAGTATTGACGAATATGAGCAACATTAAAAAAAATTAAAGTTAAATGTCTTACGTTTCTTATTTTCGTGCATGTTTTGTTGTTTCACATATACATTTTATGCTGCTAAAAATTCTTGTTATGTCCTTAGAATATCAAAAGAGGTAAAGAATTAACATTTTCTTAGGTTAAAAAGATCAATTAAGCTTTGTAAACCCATAAAAAATTGATGCCAAAATTATTGAAACTATGATGGAAAGTCATAGTTTAAAGTCAAAATTTTTACCGCGTATCGTTCATCTTACACTTTTATTATTTTACACTATAGTTTGGCCTCGTTTAACTACAAATCCTAGCTCCTTCTTTGGCTACCGCCCTCTGCAGGGTGCTCCATGTTTTATCTCTACTATTTATAAAAAGTGTATTTTTTTTTATTTTTTATCTTTTTTTTTTTTTAACTTTAACCTTGAAACTAAAATTGATACCCTTAAATACTCTTTAAACTTTGACAACTTTTTAAATACTTGATAACTTAAATCATTCATTTTCTTGATCAATTCTAAAGTTAAAAACTTTTCAAAAACACACCATATATTAATTTTAAAAAATACACGCTTTGTATTATAAAAAAAACACGCGCTTTGCATCAATGGTCGAACCATAATCAGAATTTCGCAAATATAATTATTTGCCGCTATACACTGTTACTTTGTGCGAGTATTCGTCTAGTTTAAACAAACCGGCCAAAGCTCTTTTGATTTTAATGAAAACCCATCTCAAATCACTAATCTTTTTCCAAAAAGACTTGTTCTTTTAGTGACAATTTATCATCTTTAACTCATAAAAATTAACTAAAAACAAAAGGGCCCCTTTTGCTGTCATTTTCGTTATTACTTTAGGAATTATGTCGTTTGTGCGGAGAATAGCTAGAGTGCATAGTTTTCTTTATATATAAAAGATTGATTATAAAAAATTTACTATACACACAAGAAGCAAGAAAAAATATGATATAAATATATATAGATATAGAGTTAGAAAATAATGAATTTAAGGCCATGAGTTGATTGTTCTTTGCTCAGAAGATTGTTAAATTTGGTTGGTATTTAAAAAGTTTTTCTATATCATTTAAAAGTTATGTAACTTTCATAGTTTCATGTTATTGTTATTCTTGTTGTACTTAAATTGTTTTTTCTATATCATTTAAAGTTATGTAACTTTCATGTTATTGTTATTTTTTGTTGTATTGAATTTCATGTTGTGTGGTAATTTTTATGTGCATATATAAAGATGGTATATGTGTGAAAGTTATAGTCATACTCTACTTGTGTGATTTGTTGTTTTGTGTAAAATTTTCATGCTTGAACATGAGTTCTCATACCAGCTGTGGTTGAAAAGCACAAAAGAGTTATGAACAAAGACTAGCCATGTTGGGACTGTTTATAAAATAAGCAGTTTTGAATAATATATATGTGTGAGAAATGCTTCAAGTACTTTGATATGTTAAAATTTTGTTTTTCTATTTAGTGATATTTATGGATATAGAATATGTGTTCTTTCTTGTTCCAGTTCAGGTCATTTGTCTTTTCTTGGATGGAATTCTCAAAACAAGAAAAAATGAGCAACAAAAACTTGTAAAGTATGCTCTGAAAGTTGAATACTTTTCTGGATATGAGAAATTTTATAAGCTCAAATTCAGGTGGAAAACATATAGTTATTGTTAACTATTCTTCTAATGATGGTTAAAGTGTTTGGGATTGCTTATTACAGCCGTATATTTCTTTACTGTGTTAAAGTGCTTATTCAAACTGTTTATCTGGTTAATAGTGAGCTAAATAAGCTGTTCTGAATAAGCAGTGTTTATTCAAAACAACCATTTTCAAGACTCGAAAGGAACTAAACATATAAGCAGTTCTAACAAGCAATACCAAACACCCCCTTATACTCATTTATTTTTGTCTCAGTATTTCACCATGAGGTGCAACTAACTTTAGATTCATGTGCAGGTTAAAAACTTAATAATGGACTTTTCAGAATCTACGAAAGTTGTCTACAATAGGATCCAGAAACTAGAACCCGAAAAAGTGTCCAAGATAATCGGTTATCTCTTGTTGCAAGATCATGGTGAAAGAGAGATGATAAGGCTAGCATTTGGTCCTGATAATCTAATCCACTCTTTAATCACAAAGGCGAAAAACCATCTTCATTTACCCTCAAGTTTAGCTAATATGGCCCCAGTTTCACCTCCTGGGGTCAATACTGTGTCAAGCCTGCCCATAAAGTTTACACCTTTTTCTCCTAGAGATCCTCATGGTCAGTCAATGGTTTATCCGTCTTCATTTCCTGAAAATCATCATTTTCGACACCAGCCTCATTTCTTGTCACTAGACGATCAAATCGAGCTTGCAAATGAGTCAAATTTTCCTAACTATTACTACGAACCGACGTCGAGTCCTAGAATTAACAGAAGGTCTCCTAGTTTACCTGAATTCCCTGTAAAAGTTTGTCATTACTTTTTGAAAGGATGTTGTAGGCATGGAAATAGTTGTAGGTATTCTCATGGTAATCCAATTCCAGAGATCTTTAGCCCCTTTAGTCCAAATTCATATGAGGGTGAAAACGTCTTTTTACTAGGGTCTCTCGAGAATCTAGAGATGGAACTCATTGAACTCTTGAATTCAAGACGAGGGTTCCCGGTATCTATAGCTTCGTTACCAATGTTGTATTATGAAAAGTTTGGTAAAACGCTACAAGCTGAAGGGTATCTAACCGAAAGCCAAAGACAGGGGAAAGCTGGTTATAGTTTGACTAAGCTTCTTGCACGGCTGAAGAGAATAACTCTCATCGACAGGTCATATCCTTCAATCATTTATTATTTTTTTGGTGTTTGGGATTGCTTGTTTGGACTCTTCAGTGTTCGGATGAGATTGCTTATCTGCTTATTTTGAATAAGGGCCCAAAAATAGGGTGGCTGACACCTGCTTATTTAGCACACAATTAAGCATTTTAGAATGAGGAATTATATATTGTTATTCCTTATTGTAAAGTTGATTGTATTAATAGGCCTCATGGACAACATTCGGTCATATTAGCCGATGAAATAGCAAAATATATGGACTACAATGGAGATAGAAACGAACAAGGTGGTATAGTGGCGGGATCTAGGCAGATATATCTAACATTTCCAGCTGAGAGTACTTTCACTGAACAAGATGTTTCCAACTATTTCAAGTAAGGATGTTATAGCAATATAAATCGCTATATATTTACTTACATAACATATGAATTGAATAGACATGATTTATGCTGTCATATATTCATGTAGGAAATTCGGGCCAGTTCAGGATGTGAGGATTCCATGTCAGCAGAAGAGAATGTTTGGTTTTGTAACATTTGCTTTTGGAGAAACGGTTAGAAGCATTCTAAACAAAGGCAACCCACATTTCATATGCAGTGCAAGAGTTTTGGTCAAACCATACCGCGAAAAGTCTAGGGACGATAGGTAAAAAAATAGTCAGAAGGTGTTCATGATTGCTTATTTAAGTGCTTATCTGTGTATTTTTAAGCAGATTAGCAGTTTTGAGTGTGTGGGTAGAACTGCTTATGTGCCAGCTTATTTTTTTAAACAGATACAGTCTAGATTAAGCATTCCCAATTTTCCATACACACCCTTTGAATTGCTCCCATAAGTGACGTGTGTTATTAATATTGCTGTCATATATACGTGTTTTCAGCAGGAAAATTGTAGACAAATTTCAGCATACTATGTACTATGGTGCTCACAGTCTAGATAGTGAATCTGAGCTTCAATCAAGTGAGACATACAAATGTTATGGCCTTTTTCCATAGATAATGCTTGTAATTTGAGGCCATTTGACTTTTTTTAATATCTATACAGTGTCGAGAATTTGTGATAATTCGACAACATCGAAGAAGAAGCTGCTCATCGAAGAACAGTTAGCATGCTGCGGGTACTCACTTGAAGAGTTGCAGCTCTCAGAAGGTAAGGAAATATAAATTGTCAAACTTAAAGTTAAAATGTCTAAAGTTTGTTTATTTGTAGGCAATACAGGGCAGATGGATTGCTCGTCTACTGAGCGGTTTGGTCATCGTTTTGATGCTTTGAACAATGGCTCAGCTAGCGACAAAAGATTTAGGCAGATAAGGACCAATCAGGAGTAAGTTATACCATCGCTATTTCGTTATTTATTGTCAAAAGATTTTTTACATGTAAATTATGAAATACTCAGTATTACTGCAATTCCGTTATTTATTGGAAAAATTCTTTCTCTTAACATTTTATTTGGTCGAATTTGCAGTAGCGAGGGTATGAATCTTCCCGACAGTCCATTTGCATCTCCGTTAGCAAATGGGATATCGACAGCCACATAAGTTCTCCACAAATAACAGGGGCAGACTTATAGAGAACACAAACGGACATCAAAGTCCATTTCAGTATGCATACAGTTAAACACAACAAGAACAAAGTTGATAACAAAAAGGTTCAGTTTTTAGCAGTTATAAGGCGATGATGCAGGTTGCAATGAATATAAGGTATAGAAAAATTGCAATATCTTACAAAGTTACCGTTGACATATTTAGTTTCTACAAAGGGTCTCAAAAAGTTGAATGCATATGAGCAAGAAATATAGTAGCTTATTTGTGTGCTAAATTACTAGTTTTAGGAAGAAAGGTTGCTAGTGCAGTGAGTCTGGCTCAGTTGAGCCAACAGTTCCTGCATCGACATATACATTTGTTACATATAAAAAGCTTAAACTATACAAAGTTTGCGTTTTCATCGTTCTTATTTACTTTATTATTGCATAAATTTTCCACAAAAAAGCTATGTTGCTTCTTTTGGAATTTTACTTGTTATGGTCAAGCCGGGTGGCAAGTACACGAATAAAGGTTGTAACTTCAAACATGTCCAATCGTACCCTGAATCGACACGACAATGAGAATAAATTAGGTGCAATCTTATCTGGTTGCTGCTTGTCAATGTTGGATATGATAAGCAAGTGTTGCCACCATTTGACACTTTAATTAAAGTGGTTTAAGCTTTTAATCTCAAGTCATTAGCTGTTGAGCATGAAGCACCAATGATTAATCTAAACACAATTATGGCTTGTTTGTACCAAATTTTGTGGGGTCTCACTGAATGGAACTCTTTAGTTGGAACCCTATCTACAATTTTTATTTGTGGGGTTTATGTCATCATAGTGTTGCTTATGATTATCTATCTTTGTTATAGTTTTTGAACTAAATTAGCCTTTGAACACAAAATATTGACTCAGCTGGTTCTTAGTATAAAACTCTGTGATGTTTCTAACCTAATACTTTATATAAGCGCGCCTCTCGCGAAACTTGAAACCTCTTACATTTTAGTGATGCTTTTGCCAACTCAATCAAATTATATAAAAGTGTTTACAAATCAACACAACTTGACTCATCTCAAATTCAAATTAGCTTAAACTTAAAAGTTACTTCTTTCAAACTATAGCCATATTATCTCATTACCTACTTCACCTTAAAAAAAAAGGGAATGTTGGGAGCCAATAGGATGATTGACTTTTGGATAAGTGGACTGAAGCTTGATATGAGTTTTGTATTTATTTCCAAGTTTTTTAAGGAGTCAATGTCATTATTAGTTTGATGGTGGGCTTTGCAAATCTACATCAAGATTTGTGGATCCCTGAATTGGCCACTAATTAAATTTCTAGCAAACACTTGGAATTATCATGTGAAATGGTCCCTTTGGGTAGCTTTCAGCCTTTCACAATCAACTTTTTGTGAATTCTTGTTCTGATTGTCTCATATTGGACTATTGGAGGGTTAATGTTCAAATACCTATAGGAACCCAACTTGAACGTTATTATTTGTGGGCCTATTTGTAAAGTATTTATTTTTGAAAAAAAATATACATGAAAAGGTATAAAATGTATATAAAGTCAAAAATTTATGAGGGTCACAACCCCTTGATCTCTTTATGGTTTTTTTCCATGAAAAATACCATTAGTCCATTAGGCTTTGTTTATTGGTACCCCCAAATTTACAAGTAATATCCTCTCTTAAAAAAAAAATTATTTTTATTTTTTTATAATTTTGTTTCTATTATAAACTGCAAAATAAAAAATATCGAACAAAAAATATAAATTTTGACAAGTTAAAAGTAGTAAAATGAAAAAAATACGAAGTAAAAAACCATAAAAAATTGTTTTGTCATGTTAATAAAATGGGTAAAACTGCAAAAAAAAATACGAAACATAAAATATAAAGTTTGACAAGTTAAAAATATTAAAAGAAAAAAGATGCGAAACACAAAATGATAAAAAAAACAATCTTGTCCTATCAATAAAACAAGTGCAAAAGAATGTGGGAGACATAACGGGTACTAATAGTAGATCCCATATCATTATAACTAAAACCATAATCCTAATTGAATGTTCACAAACAAATCAACCACTAGCTCGTGGATTTAAGCACAAAATTAGTCACACTATTACGTTTCTCAATAGTTTCCTTTAAGATAAGTTATGTCAATCTTATCAAAGAAAAAGAAATCCGTTCGACCTTTGCACAAGCCTTGATATGTCATACTATAAGAAATATAATCATATGAGATAACATGGTCAAGATCCTACGAGAGTCGAAAGAACTAGTTACATGATTGTACAATAAATCGTACAACCAGGTCTTGCGATGATGATCGAAGGATATGAGGGTGTTGTGATTGCGCCAAGCTTGTAGCCAACCTGCAATAAGAAATAAGGAAACACTTCGTTAAGGGGGGTTGGACCCTGCGAACCACCTCCGACGTGCGAATGAGTATGTGTTATGGAATGTAGGTAAGTTTGAAGTAAAAAGTGTAGTGTTGAGAGAACATACCATCAATAATGACTCCTCCAATCTATTTATAGGGAAGAAAATAGGCTTGGAGAGTATTTGCACATATTTCGGAGATCATGGGAGCGTCTCATGATTTGTGGTAACCGCTAAGGCTTAATGCCCCACTCTCCCTGTCTTGGCGGGAAAGCTAAAGAGAAAGAGGGGACGTGGGTTGGACCAAGTCTTAGCCTTCTTCGTCTTAGTGTCCTCAAGGTCATACCCCGAAAGGCTTAGGCCTTCGATTGACGAATTTCCAACTGGTAACCATATCAATGATGAATGGTTTGACGCCAACGACGACTTTAAGAGATTGACTTAGTCCTTCGAGATGAAGGTTCGACCGAGATCGGAAGGGAGTCCTTCGACCTGGTTGGAGGGTACATCATCATTACAAATTGGCGAACTATTGTTTGGCTTTTCACTTCGTTTACTCCCTAAAGATACTTTGGCTGGCATGCAACTATTGTACGAAATGTAATACTTGAACTAACGATGTCTTCGAGCACCGAGCACCGAGCACCATGTAATACTATGTATGGCTTTAGTGAAAATGACTCGCCTGTACGTATTTTGCATTTTTGTTACTTTGACATGCATTCAAAACAATGCCACCGAATAAGACATGATTAATAACAAGGATTACCTATCGTTGATCAACCACCAACTAAGACAGGATTAACAACAGAGACAACTTTTTTAAAATTAGGCTGTACAAAACCAGGCATTCCTACACTTGGGATAAAGTCCTACAAGTATTCTAAACTTAAACTCGGTGACTGGGAGGGACACTACTGCTACGCTCAAGGACCAAGGATTGTCCTCGGGCAAAAGGGAATCTAAGAAGGGCAAGCAAGCATACATGATCTGGATCAACATCAGGTAACTTCTCGTTCAACTTGCGGGAAGCTTAATGTCCTCCCAGGCAAATTGCTTGATCCTGAAACTTTCCATGTGGGACCAACAGGTCAGGGGAAACAAGCAGCTTGTAACACTCGTAACATATCTCAGGAGTTCCATCTGCAAGCTTGATTTTTTCCGCTTCAAGACACTTCACCTCTTCCAAATTCAGAGTCTGGGCCTTGTCCATTGGGACCTCCTGGAGACAATGCTCCAGGTCGTCAACCTTTTCCTCCAACTCTTTCTTCTCATCCGGTGGGTTCACTCCCTCAACTCGTACTAGCTTCTCATTTCGTGGGGGAAATTACCGACTCATCCCTGCAAAATAAAAAACAAAATATGTAACTGTAGACATAGTAAGAAAATATGCACATAAGTAAATTTGTATGTAACCATCTCCAAGGGTGGACAGGGAAAGTCTGTACGGCCCCGAGAACACTAGTTAGGCCACGCACATCATAGCCAAAAATAGCCTCGATTTTTCCCGAATAGCCAGAACAGGGATCACTCTCTGTTTACCATTTTAAGTAACTTTGTATGTAGATATTAACCCTGCACCGCTCCTTGTCGAAGGAACAAGCCCATGCTTATAGCAATTATCGCTTAGACCTACAAAATCTAGGATACCTTCATAAAAAGCCACAAGCTAAACAGTAAGCCATGTATTAAAGATCAAGGGCATGGTCAAGCACTTGTGGAGCCTTTGGTCTCAGTAAAAGGTGGTTCTCTGCAACAGGCTTAAGGCAACTCTACCTAGAGGAACCAAATATTCGTTTCAATCGATCCAAAAAAATAGTGGCCTCCAACATGTCTCCAATACAGCAAGTGTCGTATACTGTGCGGACCATCTGACGTCACCATGGCCACTCTAAACAAAACCAACATCGTTGGAAGATGTCAAACATCTATTCAGGAGTCGCCTGTTGCATATTAGGTTATGTCTTAAATCTAGCAAGTCATATGGATAATATACAAACTGGACTCAGAATAAATTAGCTCAAAATGAGTTTAATAGGTACTACAGTAATTTGTCACCGCGTATGATACCCCCGTTTAGTTTAGAAAAAGGACATTATTATCTAAATTTAGATTATGTACTGATATCAAAATAAATCACTGGAAAAATAGTAGGTTGATTAACCGAAACGACTTGAACCCATTTTAAAGAGTTCCCAAAACATATTTTACCACCTTTAGTTAAAAGTTGAGTTAATCAACCGAAATTCCCGACACTTTCTAATTACATTGATCGAATCACTTCCAATCGTATTTGATCATAGATCAAATCCTATAATCACTTTCAAAAGATGGTTGTTACCCGAGAAACAAAGTCTAATGGCCGTCCCATCACTACTGGCGTGTGGTACAAACTTAGTGCAGATAAAACGAATAACAGGCTCATTGGAATAATACTTCGCAGAATGGGGATATATGTAGATGTTGGGCACTTAGATAACTAGTTACAACAAAGAATCATTATGGGTTAATTAGCAATAACTTGAACCCTTTCTGTACCTGTATATTTATTCACTATAGGTTGAGCTCGTGCATCATAATCAGAGGATGATGTGCCAGTGTTGTTTCCTTGTGTGTTTAGGGTACCTGTTCTGATCCAGGAAGGCATTTCGTGGTCATGACGGCCTTCGTAGATGGTAGCCACCACTTTTTCAAAACTGGATGTTGTGCAATTGTTGTTTCCTTGTGTGTTTATGGCACCTGTTCTGATCCTGGAAGGCATTTTGTGGGCATGACGGCCATCGTAGATGGTAGCCACCACTTTTTCAAAACGGGATGTTGTGTAATTGTTGCTTCCTTGTGTGTTTATCGTACCTGTTCTGATCCCAGAAGGCATTTCGTGGTCATGATGGCCTTCGTAAGTGGTAACGACCACTTTTTCATCATGAGACGCCCTCTCTACATGTTTTCTTACGGGGCAGCGAGCAGATGTACACTTGTAGTAACTCCTGCATAAACAATATTCAGGGACT
Source organism: Chrysanthemum makinoi (assembly GCA_910596185.1). NCBI lineage: Eukaryota > Viridiplantae > Streptophyta > Magnoliopsida > Asterales > Asteraceae > Chrysanthemum > Chrysanthemum makinoi. Next base: position 49,117,843 of record OU343222.1, on the reverse strand, counting down.
GTTCGTATAAGTGATTAACGTCTAAAGTCTGAAATTAGCTCTGGTTTTCACAGGTAGTGTGTGGAGTGTAAAGAAAAAATCATTAAATGTTTTTCAAAAAGTGAAATAATTTAGATGTCCGAATGTTGTGACTGTGTCTAATTGTCCACTTTACCCCTCAAAATACTGAATTGTTGAATTTATACGAATAAAGAATCTAAATATCCCTTTACAAAGTTTAAATGAAGTTTCTACTTATATACTCCCTCCGTCCCAATTTAGAGCTTGCTTTTGACATGTAACAGTCAAATACATTAGTCTTCTAACTTCAAAATGTGATATATTTGTTAAATCTATATAAGGAGCAACACATAGAAGACAGTCTGAGTTATTTACTAACGAATTCAAGTGCGGATTTTATATTAAACTAATAATAGGAAAGCCAAGCCAAGAATCGATCTCAACGATTGGACACAAAGAACATACTTCCATTATGTACATATGGATGTTGAAGCAAGCACAAAGTTTTAGAGATCTAAGAGTGTGGAAGGTGCTCATTTTGCCAACATATTTGCTAGAGGTAGCAAGACATGCAGGTTGGTTAAGCGGTTCAGCTTTCAGTAGGTCCCCTCTAAACACGGGTCAAATTTAGATTGTTTTTATGTTCTAACACCTTATTCCATTTTTATAATTACAAAAACTATATTAATGGTAATCTAATTCTTTCAATAAAACCATTTAAGAGGTTATATGCTTTAAAAAAGCGTTTGGGGGACTTTCAATTTCCAACCCATTTGGCCCGTTCCCCTTTTAGCTACTTTTTATTTCAACTGACTTGACATAAAAAAGACAGCTCAAATCAACCCATTTTTAAGTACCTGGGTTGAAATTGCCACCTTTAATATGTGCATATCAAAGTTCGTGAAGCTTTTTGTATCTGTAAATTGCCACTTAACATACCTTGGATTTGGATTGCCTTTAACTAGTTTCTGCCCATATTTGCGCCAACGGTAGCCATCATTTATAATATCAACTGGACTAGTAGTCGCAACAACTACACGTGGCTCATAATTTGTCTCTGTTGCAACATTATCGTTTACACAAGCACCCTCTTTCTTCCTGTGTAAAGCTTGAGAATTAGCAGTATATAAAAGAAACATATTTAAAGAAATTTGCCAGTATATAGTAGTGTTTTCACATACTGCCTCTTTGAGTCTGGTGGAATACTGATAACCTCACTTTCTATTTCATTAGACTGTGAGACTGCAACTTCCTCATAACATTCATTTGGAGCAACCATGGGCCGCAGACGGGTAACACCTCAGGATCTGAAGAGGCTGCAGCATGCACAACGCTAATCACTAATTGTTTAGTATAAAGCAATAAAAGATCAATTTGGAAAATGAAATGCTTGTAGTGGCAATTTCGACTCATTTACATAGACCAATCAATTACGAGTCATTTACATATAATTGTGTTTCCACTCTAATCTTTATTGTGTCTTTTTATGTACACATTTCCAAGCTACACCAACAATCATTCTGACATACGCTTTATACAAACAAAAGAGAGATGTTGAGGAAATAAATGATGTTTTAGCTTTATCAGATTCGCAAGTTTAAGGGCCAAACACCGCACATTCCATAGAAACTTTGAAGTTGGCCATGGCTAGGGTACCATGATGAGAACCAACTTGCAAGTACTCGATTGGTGTATCAGTAGGTCAAAATGGACAATATTGTGGTTTATGTTAGGCGGGATAGTGCATCATCTCTAGTCAGTTTTTCCAAACATGCCTGACTGACTTATTAGTAAACAGACTTTTAAGGTTGTTAGTTTGTAACTTTCAGGATTGAATAATAATACATAAAGTCAAACTTTGTAATGGTCAACAACACAAAGATAAAATGTTGACTTAAAAACATATAACTTAGTAACAATTGGAGCTGTAAAATCATTCGAGTGAGTGAGCCTAGAAAAAGGGTCATTGTTCCCAAACACTTCATATAAACAAAAGCTAACCACTTAGGGATGGCACCTCCACAGGTAGTTAACTTGGTATACCTATTCTCCATTCTAATTTTACAAAAGGGTTCTATGGTTACACGAGTGATCATATAAACGAACCTCACACCTGAGTATCCCACTGTGCATATGAGTCATAAGTCAAATAAAACAAAAACACTCGCGTAAGAATCATATATTTATAAAGCTCCAAAGTTATTCTCAAAATATATCTTGTCAAAAGATTTTCAGAATCCAACAATAATCAAAGTATGTACCGCTTAAACATAAAAGGAATCATAACAAAAGGATACCAAAAAGAATTCCAAAGTATCACGAGGATTTCAATATAAGGAAATAAAGTAACGATGAAAGAGAATACGAAGAACTGTACAAAAATACGAACAATCAAATGAACACGTTTAAAAGATGCTATCGTCGGAAAATCTCTTACACGCTTGTCACCGATCTGTTTGGAACATTAATTAACATTAAGTCTAAAATCATCACTACGCTAAGTATATAATCCCCAAGACTCCCAAGTATCTATCTTCTTAAATATTTTAAAACCTGTACGAGTGTTTATAAAAATAACTTGCTCGCAAGTGTACTCAAAATAATTTTAGACAAGGAAAATGAGTTCTACATTTAACACTTCAAATAACATTAGTATGTTTAAGAATTCATAATACTAGTTGACATTTATCTATTTTCCTGAAGTTCATACTCAAACAGTTAAACATGCCCATTTGAGTGGATTCCCAAAACACATATTTTTCTGATTCTTTCTTTGTTTAATCATTAGAGTTTCAAAGAGTTATTTTCACCAAAATGTTACTGATTTCGTTCCAACTTACAAAACCCATTTGCTATAAACAAATGTTGCTAAATCAAATTAGTATCCATGGAATACTTACCTTGAACAAAGCCCCAAAATGTGCTCCTGTTGAGTTATTATTTCCCGGACTTGTGAAGTTATAACAAAATGAGTAATGGTCAAACACTACTATTTTCACCGTGGGTATGTTTGGGAAAGGGTAAAGCTGTTAACATTAGTTATAGTCTGTATCTATTTTTCAATAAAAGTGTTTGGTAAATTAGCTGTTAAATGTAATTATAAAATGTAAAATAACATAAAAAAGACAAATTTATAATTCTAAACAAATGTTTGGAGGGTATATCAGTAATTTAAAATTTTAACATCTCCAAAACATTTAAAAAGCTTCATGAATCAGCTTTTCATTTTGGAGCTATTTGTTTGAAATAAAAGCTTGTAGTTAGTGCATCCAAACAAAGCTATTTAGTTTATAAGAGATTATTTGATAACAAAAAGCTAACAGCTCCTCCAAAAAGTTCCTACCAAAGTTGCACTAGGGACCAGCTTTTTTTTTTTTTTTTTTTTTTAGCCATAAAATAACTACGTAGTTCAATTTTTCCCGACTTAAAACATTAACTTTTTTATTACATTATTTCACCAACGAACTTTTAAAATTTGTTCCGACTTCACCCATATGACCCATTTATATTAAAATAATAATTGAAATGCCTATACTACCCTTGGCATATGGGTGAAGTTTGAACAAATTTTGAAAGTTCATTGGTGAAGTCGGAACAAATTTTAAAGAATACAAAGATAATATAGTCATTTTCAGTTATTATTTTAATATAAACGGTTCATATGGGTGAAGTCGGAACAAATTTTAAAAGTTAGTTGGTGAAGTAAGGTAATAAAAAAGTATTTGCTTCAAGTCGGCAAAATTTGAAAAGTACGTTGTTATTTTATAGCTTTTACCATTTTTTTCTTCTTCTTATTATTGCTTTTGGCTGCACGCCTGCACCTTATAAGTTAGTGGGAAAGAAATACTCCCTATGATTTATACATGCGTAAAAAATGTGCGGTTATTTTTTATTCATCTTATTTTACTTTAATTTTTTATTTGATCCTTACTCATAAGCCACATGGCTTTGTGGGCTTGTCTCATTTTGTTTGGGTCGGGTATTACAAAAATACTCAAGAATAATTTACAAAATTACATATCTATCATCTATGTTACAAAATTAACTTCGACGTAAAAAAAAACATGTGAAAAGCATTAAACTAACATAAATCTAGAAACAAGTAAGGTTTTTAAGTTTGGGATCTTACCTAAGATCCTACTACAATGTCATTTTTTAATAGTTTTTGTAATATTATTCAAATCTACAAATTATTATATATTATAAACAAAAAATTATATGAATGTTCATAAAAATGTTATTTTAAATTATGAATATGGAATGTTTAAGAAGAATCACATGTTGTTTTTTAAATTCTATTAAAAGATAATCCATAACTTCGTAGTTTTTTAGTCTACGGTTCGAGAAACGTAAGATCAGATCTAATTAGATCTTAAGATCCTATGGTCAAGATCGGGATCCTATAAGATCTTAAGCTTGCTAAGATTTTACGTAGGATTCGGGTCGTTTTTGCTTTATAGAATCGTAAAAGCGTAAAATCGTAAGATCAGGATCGGGATCTTAACAATTGTAAACAACCTTTATTGTGGGTACAAAAGACCTAACACCCTTTTTTGGGTTAAGTTTATAAATAACCGAAGGTGTTAAATAACTTTATTGAGTGCTGGTGTGATTTAATTGTTGTGAAATGGGGAATGATTTTGATGTAGTGAAGAATATGTTTGATAGTTGGGGTTCATCACACTATGTTGCCCGCTATTTTTCAAATTACTTTTGTTGGTCAACAATATGACACGATGTAAATCCAAAATAATTTTCATGGCTGTTAGATGTACCTAAGAACAAGTTTTCAAAATGCGCTAGGCGCTAGTCGAGCAGTCGACCACCGCCTAATGCTTAGTCGATCTAGCTGGGGCTTAGGCGGATTGAACTCTTTTTTATATAAAATATTTAAAATTATATTAATAAACTTAAACAGAAATCTACAATTAACACAATAAATACCAAAACCAACTTGTAATCTGCTTTGGAGAAAAGAATGAAAATGAAAAAGGAAAAACCCTCTGTGAAAAGACGAATGCCATAAAAAAATAAATAAAAAATCCCATTGGCTAAAGAAATCACTAAATATCACAAATCAAAACCTCTTAAAATAAATTCTGAAATTAAAAACCTTTAATTGGTATTCCGTTTCGGATGAAACCCTCAAAAATAATTCTGAAATCATCCAATCAGTTTCGAGTTTCAATTCCGAAATCATCCAATCAATTTTGAATTCACTAAAACAAAACCCTCATTTTTACTTTTAAAAATGTTGACTTTTTGTTGACATTCGTTGACCGCCTAGGTTGTCTTGACGATTAGCTTCGCCTAGGCGGATGTTTGACCGCCTTTTGATCTTGCCGCCTAATTTGGCCGATTTGCCCCAAAATGCAGCGGTGTATGCCCGCCTAGCGCCTAGGCAGTTTTTTGACTAAGAGTATAAGGAGCCCGTGAGTTATAGGACTCGCGTTATAGCAAAAGGTGTTGTCATATCAGCATTTTTCTTCTATAACTCAAAACTTATACTACGTAACTTAATAAAAAGAGTAAAGTCCAAAATACATCCCTGTGGTTTGCCCTTTGTCTCGCTTTACATCCCTAAACTTTTTTTTGGCACAAAACCATCCCTCCGTTAGTAAAGTTGGCACAAATACATCCCTCTGCTAGTAAAATCAGTTAATGAGGACTAACGGTGCAAATATTTCTCCGTTATCTCCTAACAAAAGAAAAAATATTTGCACCGTTAGTCCTTAAGACTAACGATGCAATAAAATAAATTGCATCGTTAGTCCTAAGGACTAACGGTGCACTCCACCGCCACCTACCATCCAACGCGACCTTCACCACCACCTACCACCTCCACCGCCACCTCCACCACCCACCACCCCCACCTCCACCACCGCCACCCACCGCCACCACTACACCACCACCTCCACCCACCTACCACCCACCGCCACCTACCACCTCAACCGCCACCTCTACCCACCACCACCCAATCTTGTTAACGGAGCATATCACGGTTCAAACATCGCCCAACTTCAAAAACATCCAAACCTCTAGTCAACAACAACAATGTCACAACATCTTCCACTCATTTTTCATATTTCCCCATAGATAACCTTTCACAATTTCAACCCCCAAACACCAAATTCATTCATATTACTTAAAAACATTATCAAATTTCAATAAAAAAAACTTATCACATTGCAATCTGAACATTTTTCACAGACTGCAACTTTTTTTTTAATCCGTTTGAACACATGTTTTGAATAAAAAAAAATATTCTTTTTGTTTGAAAACAATCATTGATCAAAACCCATGTCTTAAATTTTTCAGCAAGTGTAGAAAGATAGCTTAAATCATATCCCAAGATCCACATTCTTAGAGCGTTGACTTTTACTTTTAAGGTTTCTTGAAATGTTTCTAATGCTTTATTAAGCTATGCTTATTATTTTTCTAACAATTTTTGAAGTACCCTTTTAAGGAAATACTTTTATGAGTTGGAAAAAAGTTTAATATAATGGTGGAAGAAGAAGTGAAGGATCATGAAAGCTGTAAAATTGAAGAAGATGAAAAAAATGGAAGTTCAAATAGAAGGTGTGATTTTAAGGCTCCAATTGATTGGTTTATAATGTTAACAAGGGAGACTCGTTGGACTGTTGTGGTTGCAGTTGTAGTGGTTTATGGTCTGAATCAAGGGCTTGGTGGTGCTCTTGCTAGGGTGGGTACAAAATATTATATGAAAGATGTACATTGGTGGTGCTCTTGTAAATTGGTGGTGGTGGTGTAGTGGTGGCAGTGGTGGTGTTGGGTAGTAGTGGGTGGAGGTGGCGGTGGAGGTGGTAGGTGGCGGTGAAGGTGGCGTTGGGTGGTAGGTGGCGGTGGAGTGCACCGTTAGTCCTTAGGACTAACGATGCAATTTATTTTATTGCATCGTTAGTCCTAAGGACTAACGGTGCAAATATTTTCTCTTCCGTTAGGAGATAATGGAGAAATATTTGCACCGTTAGTCCTCATTAACTGATTTTACTAACAGAGGGATGTATTTGTGCCAACTTTACTAATGGAGGGATGATTTTGTGCCAAAAAAAAAGTTTAGGGATGTAAAGCGAGACAAAGGGCAAACCACAGGGATGTATTTTGGACTTTACTCTAATAAAAAATTAATCTCTTTTCACCACTCAAGTTATAGGACATTTCTGGACCTCATAGGTTTTAATTTTTATTTATTTTCATTTATTCAGATTAAATAACCCATTAAAATATAAACATTACATAATTTGAATAAAATAACGCACCAATTTTATACATTTTTTGAGGAGTAAACTACACCATTATTCCTTGTGGTATACGTTGACCATCAAGTTTCGTCCTTTGACCAAAAAATTGCACCGTTGTTCCTTAACTGCGAAACGTTACTCAGCGTTGGTCCCTCACCCTAACTGGTTGGACTAACGGGCGTTAAGCCTATTTAAGTGGAGGGTATATTTGTCTTTTCCCACTTCATCTTCTTTCTTTATAAAAACAAAAACAAAAACAAAACACAGCCACTTGGCTCAGATTTAAGGGAAAAACAACAGGGGTGTTTGTTTTGTCATTTCACAGCCACAGGGCTCGATACCAACCACCGTCATGGGTCTAGGTGTCGTACGAGTCAAGCTCAAATACGCAAAAACCACCACTCTCGGGTGGGTTTCAATCTCAGTCGAGCCAACACAACTTAGCCAAAGGAATTAAGCATGAATTATGTCAAAAAAAAATCATCAATACGCAAAGACTTAAGCCGAAAGCTACATTAAGTTGGTTTCAAAATTTTAGGTTTTATTTTCTTTCCTTTTTTTTGTCACAGCCGCAAACAACAACAACAATTGTATATCGTTCAGAAATAATACTAAAAAGATTGTGACTAAGTACAAGAATATCGATTCGAATGAACTAATCAAATAACAGAAGCAATTGTTCTTACAATATTCCCAAATTGGGTCGAGTGAACATGAACACAGAACATAAAACTCTAATTGGAAGTGACCTGGAACGATTTGGTACAATTAAACACTTGCAAAACCTTCCTTATACTTCGATTAACAAAACCCCTTACCCAATTTTGAAAAGCCCTCTACTTTTTATGAACCCTAATTTTTGATTAATTGATTTGAGGTGAAGAGGAAATTGGAGTAAAGCATTCTATTTATGCACAACAATTCGGATGGATCCAAACACCCTTTCTTGACCTCGAGTTGTAGGCATCTCCTTTCTTGGCTCTCGTCTTCTTCTCCTTTGTCACGCTCGATAGTCCCTTGTGATACCTAAGATATAGGTGACTTCATTGGGATGGTGACCAATATAATTTCCAAGTTTGATGAATCAAAGTAAAGAAAGTAGTCTATTTTGGTGAATAATGGTGATGGTTGTGTTTACGGGAAAAAGAGAAAAAGAAGAAAGCAATGTTTTGAAAATGACAGGACATGGGTCGGTGGCTGTGTATAAAAGAAAGATGATGAAGTGTGAAATGACAAATATACCCTCCACTTATATAGGCTTAACGCCCGTTAGTCCAACCAGTTAGGGTGAGGGACCAACTCTGAGTAACGTTTCGCAGTTAAGGACCAACGGTGCAATTTTTTTGATCAAAGGACGAAACTTGATGGTCAACGTATACCACAAGGACGAATGGTGTAGTTTACTCTTTTTTGAGACTAATTATGTAAGAAAAAAATCAATGACTAACAATGCAAACTTAACAAGGACTAACATAATAGAAATGAAAAAAAGTGTCAAATAATTATTCCAATCAATCCTACTAATGGCTCATGAACATAAAATTAAATTGGTCCATTCATTAATCTTGCTCTAAAACCCCATTAGTATATTTGATGACAATCAATTGTCATTCAAACCCAAAAGTTGACCATGTCTTCCAAGAGATACTTTACGCTTGGTGGAAAAAGGAAACCTTTAGCTATCAAACGAGCAAAAATCTGCCAACAAAGAACAATAATGAGAAGAGAAAAAAAATGAGAATGGTGCAATCCATGTATGAAGTAACTGTTTGGAAGGCACACTGACAATGAAGCTTGCAATCACACCCCATAATAATAAAAGATACACTTTCGTTTCAAGAGGAAGTAGGAAAGACATTCATACTCCCATGAATTAGTTCTAAGCAGCTAATAAGGCCATCAACAAGAAAGCACACACGTGTTTGTGACAAGGTATGTTGGAGCGGTTCATAGATTCTTGTGCAATATAGAAATTCACAAATCCATATAAGTACAAGTTTAGATGCGGCCATCTACTCCATGGTGAGTTCTAAGCAGACAATATAAGAAGCACCTAAAATAAAGATGAAGAACATACACACTAGGGTCATGACAAAGAATGTATTCTTTGATGTTCTTCAATGTAACTAGAGTTCGTGCTGTGAGTTTACAGTAGTGCTTGGATGTGTACTAATACTTTTAATTTAATGTGACTTGTTAGTTTAAATCTTCCGGTAAAGTTATTGTAATTTCGACTTTGTAATCATTTAGCGTTAAAAGAATGAGATATGAAGAACATGTGACAAGTCAAAACAAAAAATTACCCATTAAAGAGGCAAGTTTAACAAAATCTACCTATTACAATAGTAACTTTCAAATTGCACTTCCAAACATATCCTAGGCACAAGTGTTTGACTAAGTTACTATACTAGACATAAAAATTGTTAGTAAACAATCAGTAAAGTACTGCTAAAGCAAAAGAAATGATTGCTAATCTTTACAAACACACAAGTGGTCAATTTAGGAAAAAGAAATAAAATTTTACCTTAGTACAGCAGTAATTAAGCTTAAGCTCTTTGACGTGGCTAAAGCTTGATAAATACCGTTTAAGCATCTCTTCATCCACTAACTCGTGTTTAGGCGTTCGTATATGATAGAAGCCTTGCTGATATTCTAAGTCAACTTTGACTAAAGATGACAAATTTAGGAACACAAGCTCCCACAAATATGTAGTACCTTTGATTGTTAGTGACAGGATATGAGGAGCATTAATTTGGCAGATATGATGAGGGAAAAATCCTTGAGAGAGTATCAAATTCTTGACACTCTTTGAAGTAACATCAAGCCAGATGACACCGTTGCAACTCTCCAAGCTCAGGGTTTCCAATAGAGGACTACCGGATAATATATTTTGAATCAAATTCTCGTCTATTGTCATATGATATATAGCTAAACTCGTAAGTTTTGTCCAACTGATGGCACCTGTTGGATATATGTTGCAGCATCCTAAATACAAATCAGTAAAACATGAATTCATGAAAAAAGACTCGTCAAACACAAAGTCATTCCATAAGGATAATTCAAGCTCTTGAACATTACGATTAGTAGCATAACGAATCCAATCATTGATTTTGGAATAATGTTGATGAATAAAGGGAGAGCTATAGATCAGACTGAATTTGTTGAGGTTCAATTGGCGACTACATTGATTTAAGGTTTTGTCAACGAACGAACAGAATTCCGAATCCAAATCCGAAAAGAAAACACATGTACAAAACCAGAAAATAAGATTAGGAAGTTGATGCCAAAGATGTTGCCATCGTTTGGAGAGTGTACCTGTTCTAAAAGCTTCTTTTGTCTCAGGTAAACGAGAGATGATTTCAACAAGTAAGCAATCTGGTAACGAACTTATTCGATCATCTTCTACTTCTTCTATAGAAGGTTTAATGAATTCTGAATTGATTTTAGGTTGGTTTTGTTTGTCTTCCATGGTGTTTTACTTTTACCGCAGGAATATAACTTTATATATAGACCCTAATAGCAACTTTATATATAGACCCTAATAGCAACAAATACAATTATAAACTTCTTCCCACGTGGCATATATATATATGAGGAGAGTTATTTTACATACCAAACTTTTCTCACATACCAAGGGACTCATCTCCACCATCCATCTAAAAAGAAATCAATGGCTGAGATTAAAAACATTTTATTATTTCACCTATTTTTTATAATTTAAATATCTCTTAAACCGTTAATCGTTAAGTGAAAATATTTACACCATCGCGACGAGCATTTAATTATATTTCTATAGACGGGCACTTTGATATACTTTCGAAAAAAGAAAAAAAAAATCGTTTTTTTCACGTTTTTTCGTTATTTTTTTTCTTTTTTTTTACGTTATTAAAATTTACATGAAAAAATCATATATGATAAAACACTAAATTGAATATCACATGTGATATTAGTGTTAAATCATATATGATATGTAATATCACATGTGATATTATATGTAATATCATATGTGATATTACACTAATATCACATGTGATATTACATATCATATATGATATTACACTAATATCACGTGTGATATTCAAATTAGTGTTTTATCATATATGATTTTTCAATGCAAATTTCATTAACGTAAAAAAAGGAAAAAACTTAAAAAAAAAAACGTGAAAAATACGAAAATAAAAATTTTTGTCGAAAGTATATCAAAGTGCCTATCTATAGAAAGATAATTAAATGCTCGTCGCAATGATATATTTTTTTTCGGTTAACGATTAACGGTTTGAAAGATATTAATATTTGAAAAAAAATGAAGAAAGTGGGTTTTTAAATTGTTGGGATTAATCTCATCCATTAGATCAAATAAAAATGAAGGGTGGAAATTGATCCCTTGGTATGTAAATAATCTTTTGTCCTCAAATGATCTTAAATCTATATATATATATATATATATTTTTTTTTGGCAAAAGCTAAAAGTATGAATTAGTGGAAAAAAATTACTCACGTGGCCAATGGTAACGTTATTCGCTTGGCTAACTAGATAATTTTAGATTATGTCATCAAGCATAGCTGGCCAGTTACGTCCACGTAGGCGCGCCCTCAATAAACGACAAAATATCTCCACCTAATTTTATCTTTTATTTGAGAAAAGGTAACCATTAGAATAATTTAAAATATTAAAATAGCATGACCCTCTCAGCTTAATAAAAATAAGTACACTTGTTTTTTTTTTTAACTATTTAAATTCCTAATAATAGCTTTAACCTTAAAGATAAATCAGGATAATTTTAGGTTTAATAATATGCACAATGAAAAAAGTTATAGCATTCTACTACTTTTAATGCTCGTGCATACACAAAACTTAAACATAAAACTTTGATCAAATGATAATTTTTTAAAATTGTACTCTAAAGTATATTATGTTTTGTTAAATGCACATGTCATTTTTTTTTCTCTTTTATAAGTTTTGTTGTATATTATTATCGAAACATACAAAGACAATTGAAATTATGCGTGTTTGCCGTGTCATGTATTTACTTTTTTTAACTTGTTTCATGTGTTTACTTGATAATATATCAATATATATGTGACAATGATCATACTATATGTATATTCACTTGCATCTGTGTGTCTCATCTATATGTGTGTAATTGTAGAAATATGTGATAAACATTATTAGGCTTAGATTGACAAAAATTAAAAAAGAATGACCAATTTTTTTTATGTAAAACAAGTTTGTTTGTATAAATTGGTCACACCTAAATATAAACGGTTAAAAATCAAAATAACCGAAAAACCGAACCGAAGCAGATAATAAACCGAAAAAAAAACCGCTAAAAACCGCACGGTTTCGGTTCTGGGTTCTATAAAAATAGAATATTTTGGTTCGGTTTCGGTTTTAGCCAAAATCGATCCAAACCGAACCATGCACACCCCTAATAATTTGTATTGTATGTGTTAGGTCACCATATTGTAACACAAGCATCAATATGTTAGAAATAAGGTAAGAAGTGATCGGATGAACACTTGCACACACACACGATATAAATGAAAGAAAGTTTATGCTTAGGATATATGTGAAAGTGAACAACCAACCTTCAAATGAAGGTTTACAACATTATTTATAGGGGAAGGAACTAGGGCAACACCACAAGCTCCCTTCCTTCCTTATTGGCTTGGGCCAAGGCTTATGGGCTTTCTACATAAGCATTGCCATTAATACTAACATAAAAGCCGAATTAAGCAACCTATTACAAGTTAATTACAAACACTTAAAATATATTTTAGGAGTGATTTCAACAATCTCCCCCTAAGTGTTGGTAATTAATGACTTAAGTAATCTTTAAACGTTGTTGGTGCTGATGTAATAGTTGTTTTGACGTCTTCTGACATTCTTCTTTCTTGTGAGAAGAATTGCCTTGATTCCAACAATCTCCCTAGTGTGAGGATCTTGTTTTCTTTGAAGTTTTCAGCTTTGACGTCTTCATTTAACTATGTTCTTTGTTCTGGTGTGGATATGGTGATGTTATGTTGTGGTAATCTGCATCAGGTCCGCTTCGTTGCTCAGGTGTCTCCACGTCCTTCTCCAACATGCTCACACGCTCTTTAACGTTGGATTTCAGGATTGATGTAGTTCTCTTTAGTCTTTAAATTTTGTAGATTCTTTGGCTTGATGAAGAATCATTCTGACTTTTGTGTTGCCTTTTGAGAGAACTTCAATTTGTGTTGTGGTTGGTATGAGCATGTGGAGAATCTGCACGATCATCTCCCAGAAGCATCCATAAGAAGAAAACATAAGAATGGGTTAGTGATAAACACCAATCGATCACTGTGGTCGTTTCTTAGAGAATTGACCACTACGATTGTTCTTCTGATGAATGTCTTGATTCCATTCACCTTGGTCGAGCAAATCAGCCGTCCGAATCCCATAAGGGACAGTTGGCATTACATTGAACAAGTTCAAGTAATGACCCACATCTTTAGGACTCGATTCTTGAAAGGAATCTCCTTAGCGGGATTTCCAGCACTTACAAGTTCGAACTTCGAGCGTGTTAACAGCATAGTGTGAAAACACATCTCTAATTCTAGCAAAGGTTTTTCCTGAACTGGAGTCCCTCAAGTAGGATAACACGATGTCTTGAAGTACATCTACAGTTCAGATGAGTCGCTGAGGTACACTGAAGCATCACCCTACGACTGTAGACCGTTTGAGACAACACTAAGTGTAACCCACAAGGAGTTACCGAAGTGACCTGCTGTCAGGGCTGTTTGATGTTGACCCTGGCAGGAGTTTCCATTCAATCACTGAGGATCACTGTTGTGAACTTCTCATAAATGTTCTCGACAGATTGCAAAGATCTGTGTAGGACTCTAGAATGGTATCACTTGCGTCCTTATTGTTGAACGACAAGTGAAGAAATGTCGAGTGTTTCTAAGAGATCTTTTGATGAATCTCGTGGCTCTAGACTCAATAATGCGCTTTGGTTTTCCTAAGCGGAGACTAGGGAGAGGGTCTCCTTCTTCAATACCAGCAATCTCTAAGAGAAGGCCGATAGTTTACGTAGGGTTCCCTGTGAGAATGAAACAAGCTTCTGTTGAGAGAAACTTGAGTGGCTAAGAAGGTTTAGTGCATGCGTCATTGAGTCTATGACGACTTTAATATTCAATACCGGTGTCATCTAGTGGCAGCCAGTAGCATATGTATTGAACCCGGTGTCTGCCCTAAGTTGAATAATTTGGAGGGCTATTTCTTTTCACCCTTTTCTTTTTAATTCTTCAACTCCTTCTTTCTCCGATTCTCATTTTCTCCTTTTTATAATCATACCTAAGGACTTCTAAGTTCTATCTATTGGTGGTGTCCTTGGGTAGATCCCTCCGGCTTTGGCGGATCATAGGATGGTTATTCCTAACCTTAGTCACCTTATAACTCCATGACTAACCTACGTTGCCATAAAACCATTATCTTGAAAATCTCTCAAAGTGTTTATGGGTAAAAACATTTTGTACCACTGTGAGAGTGTTTTTTTTTTTTTTTTTTTTCAGAAATACTCCCCCTCCACACGTGCTTAAGTGTTTAGACAGAAATATGCACGGTGAGAGAAGAGCGCGCACTTTTGAATTGATCGACTCAAGATAGACAATTCCCCGCGAGACACGGTTACGTTGCATAGTTAAAGAGTTACATTGTCAGCTTTTAGGTGACAACTAGCTCTAATAACTACCTTGAAGGTGTGGGAAAACCTCGAAAGGTTGTCAACCCGTCAAATTTCATGTCTATCAAGAGCTTCTCAAATAGGTACAATCTACTCAGATAAGTCTTGGAAGACAAATCTTTTCAATGTATGACAGTTTGGATCTCGTCAATTCATTTTTTAAGTCTTTATCAGGAAGATTCAATCACAATCACAACATATTTGTATCACACAATTTTTCTCCCCCTCAAGAATGGCATATACATGTTAATTTGATGAAATTTTGATATCACTACAAGAAAAAGGGGCCTTTTAGGACCTTTTCCTGCGACGCCTTTTGAAGCAGCGTCCTAAAAACACATCTAATGTGACGAGCTAGTTTATGAGTCCTATTATCATGGTACCTACTAGGAATTTTGATGTATTAGTCTTATTAGATGAGTTTTATAGGACATTTACTTATTTGAGTCTCGTTATGATATAACATAATATGACACTCACTATTTAGGTCCTATTATCCTAAGTTTTATAGGACTCTAAGTCGTATAGGTCATATTATCTATAATCTAATATGACAGAGGTATATGCGTCCTATTAGATTCGATTTTATAGGACACTTATATGGTTTGGTCGTATAATGAAGAATTATAATAGGACACTTAGTATACATGTTGTATTAAATAAGTTTTATGAGACACTTATTTACTTAGGTCTTATCATGAAACAAACTTGATATGACACTAGATATTTTAGTCTTATTATCACAATTTTATCGAATACTAATTTATTGGTGTCTTATTGTATTTTACCTTACAGGACACCTAATGTATACGAGTTTTAACTCATTTGATATATGTTATTATCATATTTTACAAAACTTAAAAGTATTACATAGATTTATACTAACGTTGCGTTTCATAGTCAACTGAACTCAAGTGAATTGAAGTTTTGATCATTGAGTTTCATAGTCAACTGAAGTTTTGATATTTCAATTCTATAGTCAAGTCAAGCTTGGCAATTTCGTACTACGTGTGGGGAATACAAACATTGGCTACACAAACTCTTCCAAATGAAAAATCTTTACATGATTTGAGTTTATGTGACGATCTAAACTCAATTTTGCGTGGACTAGCTGACCAAAATGTCAAACACCATAGCACGTTAACATAAAAAACATTATGTGAAATTATTATACTGTAATTGACTCAATTTACATCGTAAATCTAATAAAGAAAACGTCACATGTAATTTGAAGTTTATATTGAATTATTCATAAGAAATCTTAGACTTAATGATATAAAATTTTGATTATTAAAAACTTGATCAATATACCAATTATCATCTTACATAAGTTAAGGGGGTGTTTGTTTAAGCTTATATGTGGGCGCTGAGCTTATTGGATTTAGGTTCATATTTCACAAGCCCCAATATTTACGGCTTATTTTGAGATTTAAGGGCGCATACAAGTTTATCATATCATAATAAACTTATATAAGCCCACAAGTCTCAAAATAAGCCGAAAATTGTGACTTGTGAAATATACGAGCCACATATAAACTTAAACAAACACCCACTAAGTGTTTGTAAATAGGGGTGAAAACGAGCCGAGCCGATCCCGAGCCTGCTAGAGCTCGAGCTCGGCTCGTTTAAGTTTTAAAAGGCTCGAGCTCGAGCTCGGCTCGTTTCGAGCCTTAAATTTTAGGCTCGAGCTCGGCTCGTGATGTTTTATATAGGCTCGGGCTTGGCTCGAGCTCGGCTCGTTTATACGATTTGGCCACGAAAAGTTAAAAGCTTGGCTCGAGCTCGAGCTCGAGCTTGGCTCGTAATATATCTTTATTGAGCTCGTTAATAAGCGCGAGCTCAGCTCGTATATTTGTTTAATATTTAAAATATCATAATGTCATTTAGGCTCGCGAGCCCAAACGAGCTTTGTATGTAAAGCTCGGGCTCGAGCTCGATTAATAAACGAGCTACAACTTAAGCTCGAGCTCGATTAGGCTCGGCTTGTTCGAGCTTTTTACCGATCCGATCCTGAACTTTTCACGAGCGACTCGGCTCATTTCCACCCCTATTTGTAAATTAAACTAAAACGAAGTGAAACAAAATATATTTTGCACTTCCCTCCCTCTTTTCCCCCCAATGTTTTTTATTTTTATGTACATCCCGCCAAAGCCCAAAGCTATATAAATCCATTGCTCTACTCACCTATGTTATAGGATCTGCTCTTCTCCTCCTTCTCAAAACAGTTACAACGAACCACTAGAACAGGAAACAAGGTAAAATCATCTTTTCCATTCTTTTACCATAAATTCTTAATTCTATTTGATTTAGGCTTATCATAATTTCGTAATATTGAAACCCTAGTTTTTTGTTCTTTGATTAATTCTGTTTGATTCTCTACGATATTTGTAAGTAATTGATAAAATTGAGTAGATGATAAGTAGATGCTCTAAACTTTTGGTTATATCTCCAAGCTTATTAATCAAATTAGGGCAATAAGAAAATCTGTAATGGTTTGAAGAATTAATGTTCTTATGTTCAAACACTATGATTGAATTTTAATTTCATTTCTAGATGGGTTAATATTAAAGCAATTGTGATTCATTTGTTTACCGGAGATAATGTGCTTATTTGTTCACTTGAACTCAGACGATGGTGTCAAGGAAGGATAAGAGAGTTCGCACCAGAAGTGACAACGACAGCGAACAAGTTGAAGATGTACTTTAGATGGAGTCAAACCATTCGGATGGTGACGAAGGTATGTAGTAATTCTATGGCATGTTTATATGGTTCAGTAAAAGCTCAAACTCTATTAGAATATTTATTTATTGCTACTATTCTTTTTTAGACTGTATTAGATAATTTATTTATTGGTACTTTTCTTTTTTAGTTCAAGTGATTCAGCGCAAAAGAGTTAGAGGACCAACATTTATGCCAAAAGTTTGGACCAAATCTGGCGATGATCGTATTAGTGTTTCATTCAATGAATACGGACAACCCATTGATAAGAAAACAACAAGCACGTTGACCCATTTCATGGGATCCCTTGCAAGGAGTGGAAAATGTTGTCCGCTTCACAAACCATGGCCTAAAGTTCAAAGTGATAAGAAAATGATTTTGCTCGACGTCTTAAATGTATCCTAAACATACATTCAAAATTTAACTATCTAATATATATGTTTCCATATCTAACTGCATTAATCAATTTTGCTTTGTAGGATAAGTTTGATCTTCCTATGGGCTGCGATGATTGGCTTTTAAAGTCTTTTGGAAAGAAGGTTAGGAACTGGAGGGCCAGAGTGAAGAAAGAGGATCTGTGAGTTATTGATGAGAAATTATGACCACTTAACGTCTTAACTCAGTATATAATCTAAGCAATCACATGTCCAGAAGTTGAATAAAATGAACTAACTCAACCCTCTTTATCACGATTAGACCATATGCACAGAATGTTTACTTCAATTTTTATTTTTATTTTTAATCAGGATTCGACCGCTAAATTTTGACACACATTGTGATTCCATGTTTTTAGGGCATCAGGGTTGTAGCTCTTATGACACTGGATATAACTTCAGTGGCGATTGTTAGCTTAAAACTTGTTATAAACAAGAAAGAATGTTCACTTAATGAGTATCCAAGCCATCTCAGGTGCAGAAATTCATAGAAGGATTGTAATGTTTTTGTATTCTCATGTTTTTTTAGTTGCTACTAGCTTCCTGTTAGCAGCTTTTGTTTTCAAATCGCACCGTCATTCAGAAAATAAAAGAACTTCAAAGGAGATGCTAACATAATAAACGAAGATGGTACGTATCACATGCACGCACAAAATCAACCCACAGAGTGGTTGGGTGTGTATATTTCTTTGATAAACCAAAGAGACTAGGGTACTAGTACTTAGACTCAAAGGTATGTTAAATAAGCCCCTCAGTTCGAAAGCTTGATTTAGTGGTCAAATTCCTCCTAATATAGAAAATCTGTCTCACTTGCGGTATATTGATGTTTCAACCGAGTTTGGTAGAACTGAGCTCAATGATTCTCTCTTATTTGTTGTTTGATTTGTGTTTACGAATTATTCATGAAATTGGATAATAGCGAGTTGGTACAATTTCTAAAAAAAAAATTTATCAGCAACAACTCCAAAGTTCTCTGATAAGCCGATGTCCTTAGGACCTAAGCCATTAGCTAGTTCCCAGTCGAAGTGGTATATCAGTTTGGCGGTAATTATCTCAGCAACATTTAAACTAAAAGTAATCCCAAGACAAATTCTTCTCCCTGTACCAAACTTACTGTATCTTACTGTATCTGAATTTTTGTTGGTTCCCATAACAAAACTTCTTTGTATCTGAATTTTTGTTGGTTCCCATAACCATTCTATTGCTAGAAGGTATTCATATAATGTTCTTTTATAGTATTTACATATCTGCAAAATGGATATTGCTTGGTATACATTAAACTTAAAAACCTCGAGGCTTTTATTATTATGACATTGTTCATTATTGTTTCTTTCTTACTGCAGATGGTTAGTGAAAAAAATAAGGCAAACAGGGGTAAAAAGAAGATGGTTCAAGTCACGGGTAAAAAAAGCTATGCTATAAAGCGTGAAGAAGTTAAGGTAATCATATTTAACTGTACAAGTGCTAATCTTAAATATAATATGTACTGATTTTTTTTTTGTGAAATAGGAATCTTTAGGTCGTGAACCAACACGAAGGGAATTGTTTCGTGCTTGCTTTTCTACGGATGGAATTGCAAAAAATGTGGAAGCTGAAAATGCAATTGTATGTACTATCTTCCTAATACTTTCCTCTTTGAAAGATAACTAACATGTACCACGCCTCACATTCATTTGTTTGATGTTGCAAGTGTAGTAGTTTTAAGGACAATTAACATATTTAGTGTTATTAATACATGATCAAATGGAAGAATTGAGTTCTCAACTTCCAGAGGGTGCAACTGACGAGCCTGGACCACAAGATGTATATTCAAAAGTTATGGGTAAGGACAACAATGGACCAACAGACTTGTATGGGTTAGGTGTCCGTGCTTCTGATGTTTGGGGTGTGGTACCAAGTCACTCTGCATGTCATAGAGATAAGCTCATGTATAAGTCTAGATGTGACCAGCTTAGCAGTGAACTCGCTCAGTTAAAAATGAGAGATTCTCAAAGGCAAGGGTCTAGTGAAAATGGTTCTTTCGGTGTAAATGTAGTTAATGAACCTCTACCTTTACGGGTATGTGTCTATCTTGACTGATATATGTACCCTTACTAATTACAGTATGACATTTATTAACGATACATATTGTAGGTCAGAGCTGAAGTTTACCTCAAAAGTAATTTTAACTCTACCGAGATTGTAGCGAAAGGAAGGATCAAGAGCTTAGATCCAAATGAGATTGTTGGGGGTGAAGAGATAGGTCCAAACTGGTGCGAGGTCAACGTTCAAGTGCCTATCAAAAGAGATGAACACTTGGTGAGGTGATATGGATTGTTTGTCACAATTAGTGATGCTATTGGTGCAACTGTCGCATGGCCTTGCCCTTTTGTTTCGGTATGTTAACTTATTAAACTTGTGACATCTTATACCATTAGAATTCAACGTAAGTAATGGGTTGGGGCAGAAAAAACAAGAGGGATTTTAATGGGTTATACTCTGTAATAACGTAGTTTGCTTGTATTTTAATAGGTTAAGGCTGCAACAAGACGGGCTAGTTATTTAATGAATTGTTGTGGGCGATTTGTTTTATGTGTTTGTAGTTGTGAGATTTTTACTTTAGTGAATAAAAATTTGTTGCTGCTAAAAACTAAATAAGTAATGATATCTTATGTTTGCGTGTTGCATAATTGTAGGTGGTACCTCAAGATGATGCGTGAAGATGATCCATAATGACTCAAGATTATCTACTTCGAATCTAGTTCTTATTGTTCAATTTCCTTGTAATAAAAGTTAGAAGACTATTTGGATGATGTTAAAGCCTAATCAACTCAAAACGTTGCTTATTTAAATGAAACTTCTTAGTTATTTTACCTGTTATGGTTCTCATTTGTTGTGTTTTATATAGTGTTGAGTTAGAATTGTTCTTAAGACCTACAAGTGTTCATGAAAGTATATTGAAAATGAGATTTTTTTTAAAATATAAAGCGTCTTATAATGTATGTATATCAAGACACTAAATTTGGTCTCAACAGGAACTTATGTATTAGGACCTTTTTCTTGCACTCAAATAAGAGTTGATGCATCACACAATTTCGTCCTAAAAAAATATTTTGTAGGACGCATGAATGCGTCTTAATATGTGATATAATTTCGTTCTAAAAAACATTTTTTTAGAGAGCATGAAAATTTGTCTCAATATGTAATATAACGTTAAAATATCTTAGAACACTTTAAAGCATCCTATTATCTTGTCTATTAAAACACAAATTGCGTCGTATAAAAGGCTTTACGGGACTATTGTTTTTGTTTCATAATGTTGGCACTTATTAAGATGCTTGTAAGTGTCCTAATAATTTTTTAACTTTATACAACACCTTTATATGTGACAGTTATATCATTGGTCCTATTATGCTAAAGGTCCTATAAAGTAACCTGATAGGACACTACTCGGCGTCTTATAAAGCCTGATTTTTTGTAGTGTATCAAATATGACCATTCTGAGTTTTGTGGGAAGATTTCCACGAAGAACAACTTGTGAACAAAGATTTTAGCAAGTACTCCCCCTCAACAAGTAATATTAACTTTTTTGTGCTTTGAAAACATGAGGAGAAGTACTTATTCTTTTGAGCAAAACTTTGAAAAATGAAAGTTTTGATAAGTTTTACTTAAAAGTAAGAAGCTTTCGCTCCTTTTATAGGATTGTGGCACTGATGCGTACCACAGGGTCCTCTCATTACAAGTACGGGTTGTACACTGTTATGTGTGCACAAGCCATAGATAATAATATAGATCAACACATCCAAATATTAATCAAGAGAGTAATCAAGGAGTACCAGGCAGTCCGTCAATAACGCCGGGAGTTCTTTCTGGATGTTGATAGCATGTTAGAGAGATACTCGGTCGTCCACCCACGAAGCTCTCCAAAGTCCTCATCTGATCGCGAAGAAACAACCTTTCATCAATCATTGTGATGTTTTTCTTCGCATCCCTCTTTTCCCAAGAATTCCACCTCTTCTTCGACCCTATGCCTTCATGAATCTCCTTTAACTGATATGCTAACCCGTCCTGAACCTTCTTTAAAGTGTGATCACAAAACTTGTGAAGCTCCTTGCACGCCATAAAGCAATTACGGTGAAGTTCACTGCGGTAAACTACCCCAAACATTGGTTTCTTGAGAATGGTGTACTGAGCCAGGTGGTTGATATCGGGAATGTATAGCATTGGTTGTGTGAGATTAACATGTTTTTTATATGATTCCACAGCAAGTTGAAGGTCTTCAACAAGTTCCTGGATGACGATGCTTCTGATGAATATCAGCAATGACTTGATGTACTGGAGTTGGATGTTGGTGGAGAAATGTCGCATTCGACCTTGTACCTTAGCAAGATACATGTCTTCAATGTCATTGAGTGACAATCTCGGAAAATCCACTTCAGAAAAGTCATATTCCTGTTCGTCTTGGCGTATGACTACGATTTTCTTCAGGAATGAGTAGTCCCACTTAGTAGACAGGCTGACATGCATTATAGCAACGATCCGTTGGTCACTGTACACCTCTTTCTTAGATTTGAGTACCTGGCAGCTTCTGTAGTAGATTCTTCTTCGTTCAGGCCGGTGATGAATTCCATACTGATGCATCAAGGTCATAATTAAGCACATTATCAATGAACATATGTGTGGCTTCTTCCTCGATGGCCACATTGTTGGAGAAGATTGCTGCCGGGATAGGGAAGGTGAGTGAGGTAGCGTATTTCTTGCTAAATTCGCTACCGTGCTGAAGAAATTCCAGGTCATTGTTGAAGAAATACCGGTAGGGAATCTGAGGTTGATCAGGTCGACCAATGGTGGGTAGTGGCTTTGTCCAGTCGGTGTAGTATGGAGCCTTGTCAGGTCTGGTGAAGTCGATGTTGGATTCATGGTTGAGCCAATCAATATTGTTGGACATGGCTCGTACTATGTTGTCGAGATGATATTCGACTTCAATGGAACTCTGCTTTCGTACTATGTTGTCCTTCAGTAGTTGAAAAGCTTCGTTCTTGATTCACTTTAACTCTGCTTTCGTCATCTTCTTTACTTTAAACTTTTCTTGGATGATCTTGACATGCTCCATAGTTCGACCATCTACCGGTTCTTGGCCTTCCGACAATTGAGGGGTGGCATCAAAAAGCTTTGAAAACCATTCATATTCTTCAGTTTCATCTTCATCTAGCCATGATACAACTGATGTTGACTTTTTATTCTGTGGCTTGGAGGATGATGCTGGTTGCTTAGTTGATGTAGAAGAAGGGGGTTGTTGTTGGGGCTCAGGAATCTCTTCGTCATCACCACCGGTGTATTCGAAATGATCACCGGTTTTCTCCTTTGGTGGTGAAGACGCAGAGTCCTGAGGTTTGTCACTAGCAGGAGGTTGTTGTGAAGATCTTCTAGTGGTGGTGGTCCTTAAGGTTGGTGGAGGCATAGATGAGGATTCGCCAGTTTTCTTTTTGCGTTTTGGCTCAGAATCCTTGTCCGCATTATCACCATCTCTTGGTCGCTTTACCCTTTCAGCTGACTCTTTACACGATGTTTTGAGTTGATATTCCAATAATGCCTCAAACATTTTAGCTTCGTCAGAAGTGAATGTTGCGGATCGTTTAGACATTTGCATTACAAGCTTGGAGATCAATTCAGCATCAGAGACAACCTGAGACGGGACTGGATTGATTTGCATAGCAACAGGGGTAGTTGACATTGTATGCTTGACCAATGCCATGAGATTAGGATAGAGTTGTCTGGCGAACATCTCTCTTGTCACTCCAGGGACGGTGTCGAGAATAAACTTGTGAGTATAGTCTCTGATCGTCTTGTCCATTTCCCCTTGGATATCGCGATTGGCTGCTGGATCTGTTCTCTTTCATCCGAAAACTTCGTTCATCCGTCTTGAAGTAAATTTGTTAGTCTGTCGGCGTTGATTGAATTTCTTGTTGACCCGTTTCGTTTCCTTACTTCCACGTGCAGCTTTGACAATTTTGGTCTTAGCACGTGATGCCCAAGTGTTGGTTGGTTTCTTGACAGATTTAGATGTTGATCTTGTGGTAGCATATTTGGATGGTGGTGGTGATGAATGAGATGATGAATCTGATAAAGATGAGTGATGAGAAGGCTCTGGGTCTTTTGGTGGCTTAGAAGTTCCTTCAGGGGGTTATGTTGAGTTATCTAGAATATAATCATCAGCTTCTTTGCGAGCTTTAGCCTCTTCTTCAGCACTGGCCTCTTCTGCTGCTTCAGCCTTTTGCTTAGCCTCTTCATTTGCTTTAGCTTGAGCTTCCTCTTCAGCTCTTTCCCTAGCAGCTTCCTCAATGTCTTCATCAGTTATCTTTTCGTCCTTCTCTTTTCCTCTACTTCAAAATCAAAGATGATTTGATCTTCTTGCTGCTGTTGCTCCGTTGATTCGTGAGTGGTGGTACCAGTTCCCTTATCGGGTTGATTAACCGCATCGAGAACTGGTGTGGTTAGTGCACCACCACTTGAACCTCTAGGGCTACGAGTTTATTGAAGATTAAATTCCTCAGCAGCATGTTGAATCGTTAGATGCTTCAAAGTTTTGTGATAGTCTTTCTACTCGTCCTTTGGTTCTTCATCTGAACTTACTTCTTCTTCTTTAGACACTGGAGTCTTACCCTTATCAGCTTTGGGACTTTGAGGTTTTTCAACTGTTGTTGTATCATCCGTAACAGACTCTGAATAGTGAACCTCTTCATCAGTCTCTGTATCCTCGGAGTCTTGTTCCTCTAATTTAAGTGCCGGTTTAGGAGTAGGAATGGCACCCTCAGATGGAACCATTATTTTTCGTGAAGGATTTCTCTTAGGATACTTACGGGTACTCCCAGTGCTTGCTATACTTCCAGTACTACCTCTCCTGGTCTTCTTTACTGGTATGGCTGAAGACTTTTCATCCATGAAGCCGACTTTGCCTAAGGTCACTACTTCTTGATACCGTGAATACGATTGAATGCTTTTAATATCATCATTGAGTAGGCAGTCAGTCAAAACTACACCTTGTTTCTTTATTGATGAGTCTTTGAATCTGACAACATTTAAAGTAGCCTCAAACAACGCAGAATGATGGTTGGGGTCATCAAGTCTCAAGGGAATGTCATGAATATTCCCGAGTATCCTCTGGATCAACAACTTTGTGTATCTGATGAAAGGGACCTTTGTGCCAGGCTTCTTGAGGTAAGACATCATGTCTTCCTATATCAGATTTGCGTAGTCAATGTACATTTTGTTGACCATGCCCCAGAAGATTTGTAGTTACATTAGCTTAGGATGCTCATAACCGTTGTCTCTACCGGAAACAGACTTTGCGATCATGATGTATAAAGTTCTCCATGGATGAGGAATATTCTTTAAATCTAATGAAGAATGTTTGGTAATGATTCCCGCAGCTTCGTCATAGCCAATATCGACCATGAATTGTAGAGTAGCCTCTTCAGTTGGAGTTGGCACATCTTGGCGGTGGATAGCAGGGAGCGAAGAATTGCTGTACATCGACGCGATGATGGTGACTTGTTTATTGTTGAGTGTCACTGTAACAGCATCTTGACCATCAATTTTCTTTATAGTGTGACAGATCTGATGAATATAAATTACTGGTACAGTTGCTGTGTTGGTGATCAAGTTTTTGTAAGGATGAGTCTTCAGAATATCCACAGCAATTCGGCAAGAGGATTCAGAGCAGGTGAATTTATCAAAGTCAACTCTGAGGTTGTTCTTGCCAATCTTCATTCTATAACCAGTAGGGAAAATGTCTTCAATTGTGAGCTCGTTTGGTGCGTTAACGTTTTCCATTGTGATGTCCATATCATGATCTGAAAGATATTGAGCCAAAAGAACCAACATATCGAAAGACATTACGTTAGTCAAAAGTTGATTTTATTGTCCAATTTATTGAATATGTTATGTTAATGAATGTTACGAGTCCAATGTCACTTGTTTGTCCAATAGTCTAAAGTAGTCGTGATAAGTTTCGTGAGTATATTAATTTTGAATTTTTAAAGTACAAGTTTTCACTCATTCACACAACATTTTAACCATTTTAGCTTATTAGTGACATTTTGGTTTCGTGACGTTATGAGTAACTTATTTACAAGTTTGTACGCGTAACAATTCATTGGTAAAGTTAAAATTTAGGCTTAAGCGTAAGAATGCAAGCTTATGCGTAAACAGTGTGTAACCATACGCGTAGACCTAAGCTTATGCGTAGGAGTTCCTCTTACGCGTAATAACTCTTACGTGTAGGAAAAAGCTCTTGGCATAAGGCTTACGCGTAAGCGTATGTGGGAGCTTATGCGTAAGGTTTACTCGTAAGAGTGAACCTTATGCGTAAGACTCCAAGTTCGCATACATATCCTTCACAGGATATGCGTAGTCCCCATGTAGACCCTTACGCGTAAGTGTTACGCGTAAGATTTATCTTACGTGTAACCTCTACGCGTAAGGTATTCCTTATGCGTAGTATTCCAATCTTAACCTTGATTCTGATATTGCACGCGTAAAACCTGAAATAAATTCATCATAACATTTCCATTAACACTTTTATTCAACCTCTTTCATCCTCACATGGAATCACAGTTGTTATCAGTTACGCGTAGATTAAGCTTAAGCGTAAGGTTTAAACCCTAAATATTTAAATCCTAAGCCTAAGAGATTTAACCATGGAAATTGCACCAAATGATTTCTGAGTCATCTTAGAAGCAACATGATACGATTTCAACAAGTTATAACATCAAAACCCTTATGAATCACAAATCCCCATTTCAACGAGACTTAAACCCTAAAGTTTAATTTGGCCAAATTAGTGTTTCTGGGTATGAATCAATGTTTGTTTTGGTGAATTAAACATGTAATAATCATCTTACAAGCTTCTAATTAGACAGAAACACTCACAAATGGAAACCCCCAATTCACGCATAAACCCTAAAGTTTGAGAAATGATTAAAAACATTTTCTGGGTAAGATTTCTTGATGAAAAGTGTTTTAAGACATGATATAAACTTTGAAAACACAACCCATTAAATCAAAAACACTCCATGGTGATTTCATGTTCATAAGCTTATGCGTAGAACACAAAATCATCGCTAGCTTAAAATCTAACCGTTAGATTTGCATATAATTGAAATCCATTGTTTAAAATCACTCAAAGATACTTAAATCACTTACAAATTCGAAGTTTATAACACGGATTTGTGGTTTGAGTTTGGAGCGTGGATGAAGGTGGTTGTGGTAATAAATGTATGAAATAAATGAAAAACAAATTAGGTGGAAGTGTTTTGTAAAAATAAGTATAAGCATTTGACAACTTTGGCCCTTCCACCTTAACCATTTTCATCCATAGCCCATAACTTCCATTTTGGTTAAGTATGAAGTGTAAGTTTGAAAAGAAACTTGACGACACTCCCCCTCGACTTAAGAAATAGAGAAATTTTACAATTTTGGGTCCGAGGAGTGTCAAGAAACAAGAAACGTGTCCACCATTATCAAAGATACTACCAATACAGGGTAACATGTAAGTACAAGGTTTTATGAAACATAAAATATTTACTTTCTCCCCCTCAACACTTGATCGTAAAAATATTGAAATGTTTGACAGAGAAAAGTGTTGATGGAAGATTTGTACTTGACATGTTGAAAGAAATGAGATAGAAGAATATTTTTATATTTTATAGATTTTATATTTTTGTATTTTGTTTTTGAAAAAAAATATTTACAAAAGAGGTTTTGGTGTTTGACTGGTTTTAAGAATGTGTCAAAAGTTTGTTCAGTTCCTCTGGAGTCAAACACCTCATACCAATCTGGTGGACCAACTCAGTAAACCTAGCAGGAGCTAAGGCTGTGGTGAGAAGGTCTGCCAGTTGATATTCAGTACCCACAAAATATAATCCAACGATACCCTTTTCCACATGCTCCATGATGAAATGATATCGAAGATCGATGTGTTAGACCGAATGTTGGGCCGGAGTTGCACGAGATCACAATAATACTTGATTGTCGCAGTACATGGGATTCATCAAATACGTAACCACAGTCTTTGAGTTGTGTTCTCATCCAAATGACTTGAGCACAACACGCCGACATGGCTACATATTCGGTTGAGGACAGCGATGTACAATCCTGCTTCTTCGATTACCATGATACCAGTTTATCACCAAGAAATTGTAGAGCTCCTGAAGTACTTTTTCGAGAATCTAAGCAACCTGCATGATCAACGTCTGAAAAAGCTATTAGTGTTGGGAATAATGCTAACAGTTACCACTGATAAGCTTGTGGAAGACACTGCTGAAGAATGCACTAGCAGTGGAAACACATTACCACTGCTAGTACGTATTATTACCACTGCTATTAGGATAATTGTTATGTATTCGTGTATAGATAAGTATAGAAAAGATCTTGTGTATATTCTCTATAGATAGCATTATACTTATCTTGTAAAGTACTCCTTGTGCTATAAAAGGAGATCCTAGGTCATTGTTTTAGGTACGTATTAAAACCCCAGAGAGCTTCAAGGTGTAACCCTAGTGATAAGCAAGATTACTCGTATTATTCTTAATAATATTGAAGCTTTGTGTTATACTGTTCTCACTTACATTACATCATACTATCCATATTCTAAGTATTACTAAGTATATTCAGCGTACTTATTAATATAACTCAAAGTATCACTAACACAAGGTGTGTGTTTAGATCCATCAAGTGGTATAAGAGACATGTTTTGATACTTTGATTCAGAAGATCCAAGGAATAAGCTTAACCAACTCACTCAAATCAATGGAGATGGAAAACCAGTCCAACTCTGCTCCAAGGCTTCCTAAGCTCAAACTCAATGAGTTTGAGATGTGGAGGATAATGATTGAGCAATAATTTCTCATACAAGACTATGCTCTGTGGGAGATCATCTTAACTGGTGACTCCTTCAAGCCAAGGTAGGAGAATGAGAAAGTTGGTGACAAAGAAATTGTAACAGTTTCTGCACCTTCTACTACTGATGAAAGTAACACAGAAGAAGAATGATATGAAGGCGGAAGTTTGTTACTAATGACTCTTCTAAAGACCGATCATTGCTTTCAGGCAAATTCAAGACAAAAAAAGAACTTTTGAAGAGATTTGCTCGGTGTTTGGTGGAAATAATGCTACTAAGAAGACTCAAAAGACATTGTTGAAGCAAAGTTATGAAAACTTCTCTGCTTCAAGCAATGAATCACTTGACAACATCTTCACCAAACTCCAGAAGATTGTCACATTGATGTGTTTGGAATTGAGGTAGAAAAGGAAGACCTCAATCTGAAGTTTCTAAAGTTTGCTGCTGAGTTTCATACTATTGTTACAGTATGGGAAAATAAACCAGAGATTGAAACTATGAAGCTCAATGATCTTTACAACAACTTCAAACTCATTGAACAAAGATTGAAGAAGGCAGGGAAACTTGGTACAAGCTCTAGCAGACTTGGCATTGATGTCAACCTGTTGCAGTGATGATTTGAAGATGACAGTGATGATGATATTGCCACTTTGCTGTTCTCAGTTTCCACTGGTAATGCTATTGTTACTACTGCAGGTTCAAAGAAGAAGGTTGCTGGTATTGGAGATCCTACCTTTTATGCCTTTATCTCCACTCAAGTTAATGGCTCTATATTAACTCATGAAGACATAGAGCAAATTGATGATGATGACTTGGAGGAGATGGACATAAAGTGGCAAATAGCTCTTCTTAGCATGAGGGCTAGGAAATTCTACAAGAAGACTGGCAAGCCAATTCACATCAATGATAATGAAACTGCAGGGTTTGATAAAAAGAAAGTAGAGTGTTTCAGCTATCACAAAATAGGTCTACTTGGTACAAGCAAAAAAAAGAACCAATTGTGGAATAACCAAAGGCAATGCTGGCAATTGATGGTGTGAGCTATGATTGGAGTTTCATGGCTGATGGACAAGAGGAACAACCTTGATCTGCTTTTATTG
Source organism: Chrysanthemum makinoi (assembly GCA_910596185.1). Classification (NCBI taxonomy): domain Eukaryota; kingdom Viridiplantae; phylum Streptophyta; class Magnoliopsida; order Asterales; family Asteraceae; genus Chrysanthemum; species Chrysanthemum makinoi. Next base: position 49,087,744 of record OU343222.1, on the reverse strand, counting down.
CTACAGAACATGCTCTCATGGCCTTCTCTGACTCACGGTACAAAACTTTGAAATTTCTTCTAAAACATGTAGGGCTTCTAGAGAATGTGAAAGGCTTAATGAATTATATGACAACCAAATAAAATAGTTGTTTGCTGCTAATTATAATGTGTCAAACCTTAGAAGAGGCATATATGTATTAGAAAAACAACTAGAGCATTATAGAGCAAATGAGACAAAATATAATGATGATATGGTTGTTCTAAGAAGAGAGTTAGATCATAAGATAGTAGTGAATGAGGCACTAAAAGAAGAGCTTGAAAGACTTAAAAAGATAAATGAGAATGTCAATTTATCTGTTGACACCTTATATTATCAGTCTAAGTCAATTGATAAAATTTGGAATGCTCAAATTACTAGTAAAGTTAAGTCTGGTATGGGATACAATACAGTTCCTCCACCACTAAGGGGAGTTCCATCATCTCCTGGCATTGATTTAGCTCATACAGGCCTAGAAGAATTTCAGGAACCTAATATTGAATATGGTCCTCCCAAATTTGTGAAAAGTGAGGAAGAGGTTAAGCATAAATCTGATGTTTTTGAAAGTGCAAGTGACTCATATGTTGTAGATGAAAATGTTAAAAAGAATGTAGAGGCTTCTATCCCACAAGTTGTAAATACTATTACAGAGGAACCTAGGAAACAAGTTAATAAACCTAGATCAACTGTAAGGTATGCTGAGATGTATAGAAACAAGTCATCAACTCCTAGGGGTAACCAGAGGAGTTGGAATCATGTAAAATCTCAACAACTAGGTAGTGAGTTTGTGATGAACAATAAAGCATGTTATATCTGTGGTAGCTTTGAACATTTACATGCTAATTGTGACTATCATGTTGAGAGAGAAGGAAGTTTATGGGAATAAAAGGGTGGAGTCAAACATGTTTCAAAACAAAATACACCCTAATTCACACAGCAACATGATCCCAAGAGAGTTCAACTAAGAGTGGACTTAAAACTTTTGACACTGCTAAAACTGTTAACATGCTCACCTAAAACACTTTTTTCAAGTGCAAAATCCAAAACAACTTTTGTAAAATGCACAAACAGGAAAAGGTCTCTTAATAATAAAGGGTTCAATATAACCAACAGTGGGTACCAAAACTAAACCAGCAGTTACCCTGCTCATCAAAAGTTCCACTGCAAGGGTTGTAAACAAGAATAGGGGTAACATGGGAAATGTTGTGAAGGCCTCAGCAGGTTGGGAATGGAAACCTAAAGGAATTACCTCAACAACCAATCCCAATGGTGTATCAATGACCTTTGATAGATTTATCTATATTGATACACGAGGCAAATCCAAGTCAATCATGGCTTGGGTCTTCAAAGGAAACTAACTCCTTTCTTATATGTGCAGGAACATCCAAGGACAAAGAGATCAGATCAAGGCTACACAGATAGTGGATGTTCAAGGCATATGACTGGCAACAAGTCCTATCTCTCAAATTTTGAATACTATGATGGACAGTTTGTCAGCTTTGGAGGTGGAGTTAATGGAAAAGTTACTGTTAAAGGGGTCATCAAAACTGGTAACTTGGATTTTGAACCTGTGTACTATGTAAAAGAGCTTAAGTATAATCTTTTTAGTGTGTCACAAATGTGTGACAAGAAAAACAATGTTCTTTTTAATGAAGACATGTGTTTTGTTCTCTCTAAGGATTTTAAGATACCTGATGAAAGTCAGATTCTTCTTAAGATTCCTAGAAAAGGCAACTTATATGGCTTTGATATGAATAACATTGTTGCTAAAGATGATTATGCTTGCTTGCTTGCAAAGGCCACAGTGGATGAATCCATGTTATGGCATAGAAGACTTGGTCATATTAATTTCAAAACCATAAAAAAGATTGTTAAAGATGGTTTGGTAAGAGGCTTGCCTTAGAAAAGATTTGAAAATGATCAAACACATTTGCTTGTCTTAAAGGCAAACAACACAGAGCTTCTTGCAAGTCAAAATTGGTTAACTCTATTGCTCACCCACTTCATATGTTACATATGGACTTGTTTGGTCCTACATCTGTGAGTAGCTTAAATCTTAAAAGGTATTGTCTTGTTGTGACTGATGATTTTAGTAGGTTTACATGGGTTTTCTTTCTTAGAACTAAGGATGAAACAAGCGGCATCCTTAAGACCTTCATTACCGAAGTAGAAAACCAATATGATATGAAAGTTAAAATCATTAGGTGTGACAATGGGACGAGTTGAATAGAGTTATGGATGATTTTTGCAAAGATAAAGGTATTAAAAGAGAATTTAGTGTAGCTAGAACTCCTCAACAAAACGGTGTTGCCGAGAGGAGAAATAGGACACTAATAGAGGCTGCTAGAACCATGTTGGCAGATTCAAAATTGCCAATCACTTTAAAATTTGAAGCAGTTAACACTGCATGTTATGTGCAAAACAGAGTTTTAGTAGTGAAAACAAAGAACAAGACACCTTATGAGTTATTTAGAGGTAGACCCCTATCCTAGACTTCATGAGACCATTTGGATGTCATGTCAATATTCTCAATACCATAGATCATCTGAGCAAATTTGAAGAAAAATCTGATGAAGGGTATTTTGTTGGGTATTCCATGGTTAGTAAAGCTTTTAGAGTATTCAACTTAAGAACCCAAAGATTGAAGAGAATCTGCATGTTGAGTTCTTAGAAAACAAAGTGAATGTCAAAGGAACTGGTCCAGAAAGGCTGTTTGATCTTGATACTCTAACCCATACCATGAACTTTGTACCTATCTCTACAGGTACATCCACTTATGATTTTGCAGGTTCAGAAGAGTTTCTTGATGATGATGAACCAGCAAGGATCAGCAGATGATCAAGATAATTCATTTTGCCACTTTTGGACTATGAAGATAATGATATTCCAAGGACTGGAGATGCTCAACCTTCTAATGATTAGGAAAAAAGGAGGATAGCAATATGAACGAAAATCCGAAAGCGGTGAAATTGAGATTCCACTGCTATGCAGTTTCCACGCAACACGAAGTAGAAAATACAACTCCATTCTGAGAGGAAGCTCAAGCCAATGATGTTGAAATCTCAAATATGCCAAGTGAGATTGCAGTTCCTCAAACTCCCCATACCTCAATTCATAAATCACATCCTCTTGAAAATGTGATTGGGGATGTAAATTCACCAGTGAAGACTAGAAACAATCAAAATTGCACGATATTCATGGATTTATTAGTGAAATCTATGAATCTAAGAATCATGAAGGCAAAAATGAATGTCTTTTCATGTGTTTTCTGTCACAAATGGAGCCAAAGAATGTATACAAGGCACTTGAAGATGAAAGTTGGGTGGAAGCAATGCAAGAAGAGTTGCTCTAGTTCAAGATTCAAAAGGTTTGGGTGCTTTGCAATTTACCTCATGGTAAGAAGGTAATATGTACAAAATGGGTGTTCAGAAACAAAAAGGATGAAAGAGGAATTGTTATAAGAAACAAGGATAGGATTGTGGCTCAAGGATACACTCAGGAGGAGGGTATTGACTATGAAGAAGTGTTTGCCCGTTGCGAATTAAAAGCAATTAGGTTTGTTCTTAGCCTATGCATCCTTTATGGGCTTTAAAGTCTATCAAATGGATGTAAAGTGTGCTTTTCTATATGGGCAAATTGATGAATAGGTATATGTTTTACAACCTCCAGGTTTTGAAGACCCTGACTATCCAAACAAAGTATACATGGTGGTTAAAGCTTTGTATGGCTTGCATCAGGCACCAAGAAAATGGTATGAGACCTTAACTACTTATCTTCTTGATAATGGGTTTCATAGAGGCAGAGTGGATCATACTTTGTTCATCAAGAAAAACAAGAATGATATCTTGCTGGTTCAAGTATATGTTGATGATATTATTTTTGGCTCTACAAAGACAGAGATGTGCAAAGAGTTTGAGAAGCTAATGAAGGATGAGTTCAAGATGAGTTTTATGGGTGAACTCACATTCTTTTTGGGACTTCAAGTACAACAAAGTCCAGATGGTATTTTCATTAATCAAGATAAATATGTGGCTGAGATACTAAGGAAGTTCAAGTTCAGCGATGCAAAAGTCATCGGCACCTGCGGACAAGACTACACATCAACTTTTGAAGGAGAATAGTGGTGAAGCACTTGATGTGCACATGTACAAATCTATGATTGGTTCTTTGAGGTATCTTACATTATCTAGGCTAGAATGTTTTACTTGTTATGTGTGTGCTTGTGCAGGTTCAGTCACTCCCAAGTTCTTACACTGACATTATGAAGAAGATTTTCAGTTATCTTAAAGCATTTCCTAATCTGGGATTATGGTACCCTAGAGAATCACCTCTAAATTGGTTACTTACTTACTGATAGTGACTATGCTAGAGCTAGTTTGGATAGAAAATCTACTACAAGTGGATGCCAATTTCTTGGAAATAGATTGGTGTCATGGCAGTGCAAGAAACAAATAATGGTGGCAAATTCATCAAGCTGAGAGTATGTAGGCTGGCTGCAAGTTGTTGTGCTCAAGTTCTATGGCTTCAAAATCAACTTTTGGATTATAGGTACAATTTTATGAATACCATCATTTATATTGACAATAGTAGTACCATTTGCATAATTAAGAATCCAGTTCAACACACAAAGACTAAACATATTGAAATTAGACACTATTTTATAAGAGATTGTTATGAGAAAAGGCTAATTCAAGTTGTCAAAATCCATACTGATGATAACTATGCTGATTTATTAACAAAAGGACTTGATGTGGGTAGATTTCAGTACTTGGTAACAGGTATTGGAATGCTTAATCCATAAAATTTTTGTGTCTAATGGTCTTTGGTGTTGAGGGGAGGTTTTTGGTACTAAAATTGTTGTTTGAATTTGTATAAGTTTGTATATGTTTGCCTGTATTTTTGCTTGTCCACTAAATTTTATGCAGAGAATAAGGCTAACAGTGGAAACTAAAATGCAAGCAGTGGAAAAAGTTACTCTCACAGTGGAAAAAGTAAAACAGAGAAACTTCATTGCATTCAAACAAAAGAACAAGTTCATTACATTCAACAAAGAGTACTAACAACCATCATCAAAACACAAAGATAAAAACCTAAAACAACCTACACCCCTACACCCTACACAAGCTACTCCATTGGCTTCTTGCCCTTGCCCTAATAGTTGTGCTTGGCCTTCTGTGCACTCTTCCTTTTGTTCTCAAAGGTTGACTGCATTTTTGGACAAGCAAGACCAAGAACTTGTGAAGGAGGCCTTGGTAGTATTGCAGGCTTCCTTGGTATGGAGATTTTCTTCATGTTGGAGAGAGCAGCTCCCAAAGCCTTTGTTAGGGCCCTTGGCAACTCCTTGGACAAGGAATAGGTCTCATCATCATCTGATGAGTTGGAGTAGAACTCAAGAGAAGGTGCAGGCTTGGCAGTCTTCTTAGTTGGCTTCTTGGAAGAAGAGCTTGTTACAGGGTGGGAAGTAACACGCCCACCCGATGCCTCTGAATGACTCAGAACACATCAAAATCTCGTGTCCGAGGAGGAAGAATCAAAGAGATGTCAATAATGTTTGTAGATTTCTCATGGTGATTTTTAGGGATCTTGTGCAAGTTAGAATGTGTTTTGATAAAGATTATGAAGTAGAGCCCTTTATATAGCAAAGTCAATCAAAAGGTTTCATTCAAGGAGATATTTATTTTTACCTATTTTGGTAGGTTGAAAAGTAAATATATATATTATCGGGTTGACTTTGGGAAGATATTTGTGAATAGTGGCTTGGTTAAAAGTAACTTTGGTTAAAACAAGTTGGTTATGAATATTCTTTGTACTATACTAACACTTACATAACCAATCTTTCTTTGGGAGTTGTTCATAAAGGTGTGTAACTGAGACACACAACAAATGGTTTTGATTCACCATGTCTAATCCATAAGAATCAACTAGTGCGAACAAGCGACTCTTGGTAAAGACTTAAAAAATCCGTTTATGGTTGATAGTTTACCAAAAACTATATGGTTATCAACTCACCATATTCTTTATTATTAAGAGTTGGCTAGTCCATAGCAAATGGCTCATGGTAAATACATATCAAATCCGTTGATAGCTGGTAGTTTGCTAAAAACTATAATAAGAGCAGTCCAATTTTCATATGTTTTACTACACATTTGCTCTTGAAAATTTTGTGAAAAATTACCAATGCTAGTTCCGCTTTCCACTGCCAGGTGTTATTTTACCCTTTGTTGAACTAGCCGTTACAGCTGTTATTATGTCAGTAACAAACTTTTTACTAGCCGTTGAGAGTAGCCTTTCCATATTAATAGGGTAAAATTTTTAGAAGATTATCTACTTTCCAAATTGTAATTTATCCTCTAAAGATAAATCTTTTCCTTAGATAATCTTTCTTGCGCAAAACTCTAAAACCCTAATAGTATATATCTTTTCTCAATTGGCAAGTTCTTCATTCAATTCATACTCACACAACCTATTTTTCATCAAACGATACTATGGCTCCAATCACCTTTGTAGATGAGCACAACCAAGTGGCCTATTTGGAAAAGTCAAATGACAAGAATGGCCCTGTTTTCATCAGTTGTGGATTTTCTAAACACTACTCATGTAAGGTATGCTTTACTTCTTAATCCTACAATCTATATCTCTCAAATCAGCGATTTTGGAACTGTTAAGTCCATCACTATTGAAGATGGAGATACACATGAAATTGTGGATTCTCTTAGAGCCACAGTGGATGGGGTAACTATTGATGTTATTGAGTCATCCTTGAGGAGAATTCTCAAATTGAATGATCTCAATGGTATCATCACATTATCCATGCAAATTCATGAACATCTTTCATCCATAGGGTATGATACCAGCGAC
>OU343222.1:48990476-49080768 GCA_910596185.1 Chrysanthemum makinoi | reverse complement strand
GTAGGTCTTTAAGTCTTGTAACTTCATCTTCTGGTTAAATCCATCATCTGAGCTTTTAATTTCTTATAGTGCTTGTGATCATCCTTATATCCAGGTAGATCAATTTTTCTTCGGTTATTTCCACCTTTTCTTCTGTGATCTTCATTATGTCCATGTTGATCATATTTTTTTCTGGTTATTTCCACCGTTATTGTTGTTGCGATCTTCCTTAAGTCCAGGTTGATCATGTTCTTCTGGTTATTTCCACCTTTATTGTTGTGATCTTCCTTAAGTCCAGGTTGATCATGTTCTTCTGGTTATTTCCACCTTCGTTGTTGTGATCTTCCTTAATTCCGGGTTGATCATGTTCTTCTGGTTATTTACACTTTCAATTTTGTGATCTTCCTTAATTCCGGGTTGATCATGTTCTTCTCGTGCTTCTTCAACTGTTGCCATAAGCAATGTTGGTTCTAAGTCTTCTTCAATGAGATTAGATTGTTCTTCTTTCTTTGATGGACATTTGTTTGCAAAATGCCCATACTCCTTGCATTTAAAACACATCACCTTACTCTTATCATGAGTAAATTTATTTGAGTTGTTGTTTGATTTTTCCTTGAAATTATTTTCTTGGTCTCGCAACAAATCATGTCCACATTTTTCACAGTGTCTTCCGTGAGTCATGTTATTGTTGTGATGTGTAAAATATAACTTATCTTGATCGTTATTGTCCTTATTCTTCTTAAAATTTATTCTTTCCTCGTATGTCTTGAGTCTCCCAATTGCTTCTTCCATAATCATTTCACTTAGGTCGGAATATTGCTCTATAGATGCGACTATTTGCAGATACCTATCGGGTACAGCATTTAATAGTTTCCGTACTAAGGTTTCATCTTCTATGGTGTGTCCTAGACTAGCGGCTTTGTTTACGAGAGTTGTAAGTTTTGTAGTGAAGATATCGATTGTCTCGTTTTCCTTCATGTATAACATCTCAAAGTCAGATTTGAGTGTTTGAAGTCTTGCTTGTTGGACTCTGTTTTCACCAACGTGTCTAGTTTTCAAAGCATTCCAAATGTCTTTGGCGGTTTTGTGCTCTGTTATTTGAAGTAATTGTTCTTCGAGTAAGGCTTGGTAAAGGAAAGCAATAGCGGTTTTCTCTTTTTTCTTATTGGGTTGAGTCGACTCAGTCGGCTCTATTGTTTCCCATAAGCTATTTGCTTCGAGAATGATTTGCATGCGAATTGCCCATAATGAGTAATTCGCGGGCTTTAGGATTGGGCATTGAAATTGGGGTGTACTATTTGAAGTATTAGTACTAGGTTCCTTATTACCACTATTTCCAGTTCCTTTCGTCATATCTTAAGGATATTGATAAAAAATATCAAAAAAAAACTTTTTAACACTAGGTGTGTCGAAATTTCTATATTTAGCGAGTTTTTTTTGTATTTTGCCTTATAGGCTGGAAAAAAACTTTACGGGACTAGTTTTTAAATCCAAAACTATCCTTAATATAATAAGCAGTATGATACTAGATTATTATATTTCTAAAATTTTGATAAGATACTAATTTGGTATAAACAAGTAACTTATCTAAATAAAAATTATACTACATATCAAAAGTATAAAAATAAAGGGTGGTTTGTTGTAATATTGGAACCTGGTGGGTTGATAGTGTAACCCGTAGCCCAAAAATCCTTTGTGTTTGCCCTAGATAAATTGAGCGCCTCCTTTTTATAAGTTTTATTATCTTCTTTTGCTGAGATAGAAAACAGAAAAAAAACTCTCTCTTGTGAGAGACTGAATTATTTCGTCTCTTCACTTCTGGGAATTTAATCCATTCCTTTTCTTCTTCTCCAAATCCAAATGTTAACCTTCTGGTTCTTCTCCGGTAATATGTGTTCTTCGCGAGCAATGTTTCCCTTCAATCGAAACTTTAGGGTTTCGGTGAATTGGGGCTTTTTATCCGTGAGTGATTTGGATGATTTGGAGATGGGATTGAGTCGATTGGTGACTCAAATAAATTTTTGGGCTCGATTCCTTGTTTGAACAGGTGTGTTTGTTCTGATTTGTGAATCGTATATTTCTGCCCTAATTTGATGACCTTGGAATATTGTTTTTTTTCTTTCTTTTGTTCTTGAATTGATTCGAAAATGATTTTGCAAAGTTGAAGGGAAAACCCCTTTTGATGCCGGTTACTTTAATCACTTTTGTGATTGGTGCCTTGGCGACGAAAGGTGTGGGTTCCCTGATAAAATCACAATATGATGAATCTGTGATTAGTGTGGTTCGACTGTTTTGCAAGAAAAATATTTCGAATCTTTTTCAGTTTTTTTTATTCAAGAACTGAGTTTGAAAAGCCTTAGTATATGATGATTTCCGGCTCTGATACAAATTGTTGGCCCGTTTTTAAGGATCTATAATCAAAATATACCAAAATACAAGATACAATTGAATCTGTAAAGGTTTTTATATATATCAGTCATGAATTGTTTGTTACATATATGCTATCTATTTATACATTTCAAAAAGGTACAAAAAAGGGTCATGTTGGTTCATAAGAACCAACAGGTATGTCGGTTATGAGGTTTGTAACTGTCATTTGGCAGTTATTTTGTAACTGTCATAAAACTGCTATCTTTGACTTTCTTCTTTGACTTTTGGGTTGACCGGGTCGTTTGGGGTGTTGACTTGGGTCGATTGGGATTAACCCAATAGGTTAAGCGATGGTCAGGGCTCTTATAAACACAATAAGACTGGATGTGATTTATAGACCCAAATGACTAGCTACAACAAGAACAATACCAATTAATTGTATAACCAAAAAAGTTTAAGTTATGTGTCTTTGATGTAGATTACATTTCCCATAGCTACGATCATTTTGCCAATAAACAAAATCTCCTGATCATCTATATCAGACCACAATATTGTTAACCGGCTCAGTGGTTAGTTCTTAGCGGCCAATTAAGCACTTTCGAGGAGGTCACCCCATCCTCGAAGTACTCCCACCTGAGCACGCTTAAATGCATAGTTTTTATGGATATGTTATGACCATTTAGCCAAAATGGATTCTGTTTAGTAAGGCCACGATTACTTATGTCCTACGCATCTCCCTTATGTGGCAACGATACGCTGTTGAGTCGTGTTGAAGGAATAAAAAGAGAGGGTGTACCATAAAGAGAATATGTACACACACAAAAATGAGACGTCTAAGACCCATGTAATGTCTTGGTCTCACGAGTTGCAACACGCTTTAGGCAAGACGCGGCACATCCCATAGTTCATCCCATAAGAACTATGCACATCAATGTTGCAAAAAAAGTCTATAAGGCCGCTTAGGCGCTAATTGACCACCAATCTTTTCAATTTGTGCAAATCGGTCAACAGTGGTTAATGGTGGTTAAGATCAACGGTGGTCAAACTTATTAGAAACCTGCAAATCTTGAGGGAAATACCATAAACACGCCGAAAACTTGTTGTAATCACTTATGTTCGTTGTTTATATCTATTACAAATTGTTAGTATAAGGCAAATTTTGTCGTAAATACCTAAAACTCACCAGAAATACCCAAAACTAGCTGGAGATACCAAAAACTTCCTGAAAATACCAATCCGATTAATCACGCCTAGACCTTACAAACAAACATAACGGAGTGGCCTAATAGTAAAAAAAACTTCCGAAAGTTAAATGCTATAACAACTAGATTAGTGAAAGTATCATATTACTTTTGGGCCATTAACATTTAAGATTGTTACTCCATTTTGTTAACACTTGAATACGGAGTAATAAATTATTAGGTCAGTTCTAGAGTTGGCAAAACGGGTGAGCACGGGCCACGGTCCAAACGGTTCGGGCTTAAACTGGCACAAGCTTAAACGGGCACCAGTGGCGCAACTTGAACTTTTTTCTTAGAAGGGCCGATATACTTAGAGAAATAAATGACAAAGCTATACACAAGCTTAACCGTAATTTTTAGGTGGCTCAACTACGTTAATGTTTTTATTCACCAGTAGATATAAAATTGCTATATACTGCACATGAAAAAATAAAGTATCGAACACTGTAGACACTATGATTCATAATCAAACACGTTATCAAGTTGGTGAGTAAGCTAAAGTCTACAACGAAATTGACGTGTCTTCAATATTTTTGCAAAACTGTTGTTAAATAACTAAACTTATCTATGACAGTATGACCAAAATATACTAATATGCATTAGTGGCCCAAAAGTTTAAGAGGGCCATAGCCCTTTCCTTGTCCTTAAAAGGTCCGTCATTGACGGACACCGGTCAAACGGGCTCATGTTATACGAATAGTTTTAGAAAAGACTTAAAATGATAAAAATAAATTTCTTAAACGTAACACCTTATTTATATTTAAAATATTAAATATATTATATCTATAAAAAAAATTAAAAACATTTATAATGTTCTCAAATTAAAAGAAAATACACCTATTAACGGCTATTTAACTTTTAAATGGGTCATGCATGTCATTTAAAAAGTAAATAAATAAATAAAGGCTAAATGTGCCCAAATTAGCTTTTTTTTTCTTTTTTTTTTTTTTTTTATATCTTTTTTCTCTAGGTCAAACCATGTAAAACTTATAAAACAAATACTCTAGAAGAGTTTACACAATTACATATATCCATATAATCTACAATCCTATAGAAAGAAAAAAAAAGTAAGAGAATAACACCAATATAGATAAACACGCAAACCGTCAAACTAACTTAAAACAAAACCCAAACATATTTTGGTCGGTAACTAGCTGGGTGGCCCGCGCGTTGCTGCGGGGGCAATATGTTGATGTATAGAACAATTGTGTTAATGTTTATTTTGGTGTAATTGTTAGTATATGTGTTTTTTTAATATATTATCGAATAAACTCACATGATATGATTGCTTTCCGTCATCGTAATTATATGACGTGATAATAAAAATATTAGTATAAAATGACATGCTTGTGGTTAATGTACACATCAACTCTAATTATATTTACAACATCCATCTAAAATCAACATCAAATGAATTCACTTACTTTCAAAGTCTCATGTCCAAGGAAGGAGAACAAAAAAAGAACTCCAAATTTTGGTTCTTGGGTTTATCAATCACTTATAGAAGTCGTTATCGTCAAATGCATCCATTTGCCATGTTGGTTATTTAGCAGCAACCTCGCGATTTTTAGAAACCATGACATCTTGAATATGAAGAAGTTAGTATGCTCGAATTGTGTACTCACTCATAACTCTGTTCTGCATTAGCAAACATTCGTCACCTGAAACAAAAATCAATGCAAAATGTTAAGCATAAGCCTAATCAAAAGTCTCCTACCGGCCTTAAAATAACAGCCATTGTCCAAAAACATAAGCCTAATAATGCAACTCTATTATTTATATGGCTAAACCTTCTAAACTGTTATTGGAAGATAATTGTATTGAGTATTATTGTAATCATGCATTTTCACTGTCAAACTTACCGCTATTATTTGGAATAAATAAGATCGAGTGTTTGTGGTTATGTTAAAGCAAAAATGTACTAAACATTACTTGTTTAGCCCATTATGCTCTCCGTTCCGCTCCTTGTGCCACCACTAATCTCAACTAATTATGCATTTGGCTTTTGCAAGATGCCAATTTCAGGTGTTTAGTTACCAAAAATCAAAAGCAAATATAGAAATGATGTTTTTAATGCTTTGGTTAATGGCACTAAATTAGCATCTTAGTTTTGGTTTTGAGTCTCATTTCCTTAAGAGACAACATCCGTAGTAAGCATCATTATAATCCACTAAGTTGCACATGCCTGCTTATATGTTGAATAAACTTACATGACGTTATCAGATGATCTTTTCTTTCACTTCTAAAATTACATCATGGTATGAAACTAAAGATTCTAATTCATTTTAGCCAATTTTCCATTTCATGATAGCATTAATCTCAACCAAAACATCTGTAGTAGTGACACCATCCATCGTCATAGTAATGGCCGAATAGCCTAAGTATGATAAAACACAAATTTTGTAATTCTAATTGTACTCTAGTATACCTAAGAGTTTATCTTTCAAGTTAAATACCCACAACATACCTGATAAAATTGACGAAAAGCAGCCAAGTCGTAAAGTGTTTGGTTAGCTGAAAGAAACTCCAGATTTTCTGTATTTAGACAATCGAATGGGTTACTATTTCCATAATAACAATGTTAGAGGGTAACTATAGCAGCTCCAAAGGTAGTCACCCTTTGTTAACAACTTTACACTCTGCAACCCATTTCTTACTGATAGCCTCTATCTCCCTACTTTTGTATTTATCAGCTTTTTAGTTATCATCAAGCATAACCTAATCGCGAAGGAAAATATGTTAACAAAAAAACAGCAAACATGGTCAAGTGTATATAGTACTACATATTTGTTACTTACTTTGTCACAGCCGGACTTCCTGGTTGTTGTGGCTTTGTAGCACGCTCCATTTATACCACCGTAAGTAACTTTCTTGGAAGTTGCACACTCAAATTGAAAACTATTCAAACCCTAGAAATCAAATAATAATAACCATATATAATTACTGGTAACAACTGTAGTACTCCAGGAGTGCTATGTGCCTGTTATATTTTTTATAAATCGCTTTGATGTTCAACCTCAAGTGGTATAAACAATATATTTGAGATGCAGACCCGTATATGATATATAGATTGTATATGCAGAACCATATACAATTGTATATGCAGACCCATATATGATATATAATTAATATATTTGAAATGGCATTTAAAACTAAAGCATAGCGAATAATCATGTTGACAGCGGTCAATATCTGACCTGCTTTGTCAGCATCATTTGGTGAAGACACTTGTTTAGAAATGGAGTTGAAGGCCACATTGCACAATTCAAACAATAATGGGAAGACCACACCAAAGAAGTCTAGATTTTTGAAGGCTTTTAGTACCTATTACATGTCAGCCAAGTCAATTAACAAATCATTGCTTGAAAAAATGAGTGTATCAGAAGGTGCTCAAAAGGAATTTGTGATCACCAATACAAACTCTAATAATAGACCCATACACCAACAAAGAACTCAGAAAAACAACTCTCATTGAGGAAGAAGATGCCGAAGTAAGAGAGAAAAATAAAAGTGCAGAAGCATTGTGATAGTTTAAAAGGAATTTATCATGCAGCTGAGGATTCTGATATTCCTACCAAAGTACATTCCAAAATCTTACCCCCACAATGAGCTTAACTCACCACTCAAGAAGCATCCAATTGGATATCACAAAATCACTAATATGAACTTTCCATCTTAATCATTTGATCTGTTTATGTTTATTAGTCTTATAGGATTTCTTTTTTTTAATCAAAAGTTTTTTATTTTTATTTTTTTTCTTCAATGCCGGAGTGACTTTATTTTTGTTTAATGTTACCTCTATAACAATAGACAACATAATATGTCCCATATATATACGAACAATTAAATAGGATATTGATTAATGGGTGGTGACTTACCTTGTTCCACTTCAAATTAATGTTAACAATAATAATATCCCGACATCTAGCAACAATGAGGGAAATAAATACTTGCCTGCAGCAATGTATCCGCACACTTTTTTTACAAAGTGAAAGAGACATGATGTTGAATTTATTCCCTTTCTCTTTAATGCAGCCCCGTGCAAGATGTTGATCATTCCTGCAGGTCAGTCAATTAAAACAAAAAGAATTAGCTATCAAACGGGTCTGATAGAACGGGTCCGATCAGGAAAACATGTAGATCTTTCGTGGGGCTCAAACGTACCTAAGCTGCAAAGACACGTCATTTCAAACAGCCCCTAAAAGGATTCTTACATTTCTTTTAATAACACATCATGACGCAAAAAATGGTTACTGAAATTAAGCTATCCAAACAGCTCGTAAGAACATGTGAAGACGCCAAATGGCTGCTAAAACTAAGTTATCCAAATAGCCCCTAAGAACATGTCAATATGGCAAAATGGATCCTATCGGGTTTTCTAATATTATTCGTCTTAACAGATCACATGCATCAAATCTGAAATTAACTATGAATGGACTGAAAAAATGTTTAATGGCTCAAATGAAGAAGTGGAAAAAAAAAGCTTCGAACTTAAAACATAGCTATTCAAAAAAAGTTTAGCCTACTTTTATAGTACTTAATATTAGGTAATCATATTTAAAGTATTAGTTATTTATTGGAATTTCAAACTTTTAACTATACGGATCAGATCATAACATGTTAGAGTCTACTCTCTTGATATAAGGGGGGTGTGTTGAATTGATTATTCTCAAGTACATATTTGCTGTTGCCCTTTGATATTTCCCCCGCCCCAATCTCTAGAACCTAAAACATGTTAACTAAGGGTCTCTTTATATTGGCTTATTATAGAACCCATTAGGTTATTGAGTTCAGCCTATGTTTGTGGCTTATTTTCTGGCTAATGAGCTTATTTTCTAGGCTTAAGCATAATAATCCAAAAAAACATACCTTAGTATCACCATCAACGGAACTAAACCGACAGTTGAACATGGAATCTAGATAATCATCCACACCGGAAGCTCCATAGTTTGCTTCGGTAATTGCTTCTGCATAACATAAAAAACCCATTAATCGTTGAAGCTCCAAACATGAACATGAATTAGATTAAACCACTGCCACTACCTTTTTTTTTCTTGTGGTTGTGGTTTCTTAGGCTAAGTAAAGATGGCAATTCTAGTTTAACGCTTTAAAATGGCAGGCCTTTGAGGTACTTGCGTTATTAGTCTTCTATGTCATCCATGTCACCAATTCTTTTGTAAAAGAATATCATAACAACATATTAGCTTACGAAGATGATCAGTTACACAACATATTAGCTTACGATGCGACACGTATAGATTTTTTTACCTTAAGAACCACCTGATCCAAATTTGTTACCGAAGATGATCAGCTACAGCTTGTGTCAACCTGAAAAGAACACATGGGTTGTTTTATATCCATATGCCAGAAATTGATCATGTGCAACCTGAAATTAACCCCACCTTGTGAACACATCCCCCCGAACACTCAATTGATTCACTGAACTCACCCCCTTAACCTTAAATTAATTGTTTCATGTAACGAATCGTAAGTGTAGCATCTTCGATTTATCATTTCCTATAATATTATTCTATTTATTTTTAACAGTAATTGTTAATCTCATAATCTCATTGAAAGAACTTGTAGAGAAACAACTTTCATATAGGATATGTGACTACCTGGACACCTGGTATCCTGAGGTGTAATGAAAACCCGGTAGCAGCCTTGTGCCATAGAAAACCGTGCTATCGTAACGAAACTAATATTCTGGCTAACAGCATCCTGGAAATCAACCTTACCATACTTCCAATTTTTTTAGGTCTTTCATCAAACATATTGTAAGGACAACCCCAATAAAAAATTTAGCCTTAGAACACAACTTTTTATAAAACATATACAAAACTTAAATGAGTAAAAAAAATTGAAAACCAAATAACCTGAAGCTCAGCTTGAAGCTCCTCACGATCATGACGAATTGCAATAGTCATCACATCTTCAACCTTCTTTGTTACACCTATCGTTTCGCACATTATAAACACATAAAACCACCATCTTTAACATAAAATAAAATTCACCAACTAAGTTAGTACCTTTTGATTTTTCCCGTTTGATGTTAATCAATTCTTTCATTTAATGAAGCTTTATATGCCTACTGCGAAGTTGTTGATGATCCGTCTACTTATTCCGCCGTTCAAGATTTCAATTAATTTTTCGACTTGTGTGTGATGTGCGTGCGTTTTTGGGTTTTGGTGATGATTTAGTGGGTGTTTTTTTGTTTAAGAGATTTTAGTTTGTGGCTTTGAAGAGATGTAGGAGAAGAATGCTAGAGAAATTTCTAGACAGAAAGGAAAGAGATAGAGGGGTGGGTGTGTGTGTTTTTTGTGAGGACGAATGGTCTAGATTCATTATACATATACATTCTTTTACATGTAATGTATATGTACGGTGAACAGTAAAACCTCAAACACACATTTACCAATCATAACATGCCACATCTTTGTTATGGGTACTGTAGCTTGTATATAGAGACAAACGGACCAATTAAATGGTGACAACCTAGCGTGTATTTATACCTTTTGTATACACCTCCCAACTTCTAATAGTATATACGAGTGTAGAAACCCGCGCGATGCAGCGGGATTGGCTTTTAAGGACTTATTTTGTAGCGACACTTAAACTTCAGGGGCTGTTTTTGCCAAGTTGTGAAACTTTGCATTTAATGTTCGGACTTACTTTGCAACGATACTTAAACCTCAGGGACTGTTTTTGCCAAGTTGTGAAAATTTGCATTTAATGTTTGGACTTAGTTTGCAGCGACACCTAAACCTGAGGGGCCATTCTTGCCAAGTTGAGAAACTTAGCAATAAATGCTGGGACACATGGCATCAGCACATGCGTTCCCTGCTTTTTAGTTAATATAGATAATATATAATATGGTACGGAGCTATACTGTGAGTGAGTTTAATTCTTGAGCGTAACTTTGTGTGTTAAATTGTTAAGAATGAAAATGATTTTGCTGTTTTGAAAGCTGAAAATTACTATTTTGGTCAGTAATATGATACGGAGTAAAAATAAAAATATAATATTTGGTGTCTAAAAACTAAGGTGGCCTATGGTTTGTAGATGAGTTTAGATTAAGATTTGGATTTTGATACTACCTCCGTTTTATATTAAGTGTTTACTTTTGTTTTTTTTAGTTTTTCTTATTCAATTTTGACTTTAAATTATATTATTTGTGTTACATAATACTTCATGCAAACTATATTAATGGATTGAGTTTTAAATGCAATTTTATTGGTATAATTTTTATTAAATATTATATAACCAAAATAAAAATATTTAAAAAACAAAGTTGAACAAAAAAAACTTCAAAAAGTAAAGAGTAAATTACAAAGATGGTCCTTGTGGTTTGCGTTGACTTTCACTCTTGGTTCTTTGACTTTTTTTTATTATTATTATTTTTTCACAGATAGTCCCTAACTCTGAACCCTTAACACTTACGGTCTTTTGACCAAACGGTGTCACTTTTGACCGTTAAGCACCCCTCATGTGACTTGCACATGAGGGTAAAATAGTCTTTTCATGTTTCTTTTTACTCACTCTCTTTCTTCTTATCCCTTTCTTCTTTATGTGACCCATTTACTTCCATTTTCCACCCCATCTCTTTCTCTCATCTCATTACAGCCACCACCACCACCGAAGCACCTACCACAATCAAAACCCACGAATTACAAATGTCTTACATTCATTAATCCCATCAATTGGGTGGTCTAAATCAGAAGCTTTGAAAAAGGAAACAGCTTCAGCGCCACTAATCTGACCGTCATGGTCTAAATCAGCTCTCCTAAAGTACAATTCAAACTGATACATATTCAACTGATTTATTTATAATAAGATCTGGTTTATGGAAATGATCGATCAAATGATCTGTTTGTTACAAAATCGTGTATAGATCGGGGTGATTGATTTGGGGATGGTTTTGTTTAAGGGGTGTTTGGATCGAGATGGAAAAAATAAAAAAAAGAATTGTGTGTGTCAGTGTGTTTGGGATGGGTTATTCTTTCGTCGGCCGATGGAGGGGGTGTTTGGTAATTTTGGCACTGGCTTTTCCTTTTTATCTTTTTGGATGGAGACTGTCGTTGTGACTTGTGAGTTGTACACAACGCGAAGTTGCCAAATGTAGTTTTATTTAATCAACATGGTTTAATGTAATTCATTCAGTTATTTAATCTACATGGTTTAATGCAATTATCAGACACCATGTTGACTGTAATTCATTCAGTTGACTGTAATTCATTCAGTTATTGCACCATGTTCTGCAAAGCACATGGTGGTAGCAAAAGGTGCACGTTCAAAGGTTGTACCAAGGACGCAGAAGGAAGTACCGCTTTTTGAAAGGGTCATGGTGGTGGGAAACGATGTGCTTTTGAAGGTGGTGGAGTTTGTCCAAAGAATGTTCACGCTGGGACCCTTTTCTGCATGGCACATGGCGGTGGCAAGAGATGTGTGGTGCCTGGTTGCACAAGAAGCGCAAGGGGGCGTACTGTCTGTTTTGTTCGTCATGGTGGTGGTAAGAGATGCCAATTCGAAGGGTGTGGGAAAAGCGCTTAGGGTAGCACAGACTTCTATAAGGCCCATGGTGGTGGGAAGAGATGCTCATGGGGACAACCTGGTTCAGAATTTGGAAATGATGGTGATATATGTAATTCATTCGCCAGGGGCAAGACCGGGTTATGTACTTCTCATGGTGCTTTGGTTCAGGATAAACGTGTTCACGGTGGTGCCACTTTGGGAACTCTGGTTCATGATGTTATAGCCGCCCAACCTCTGATTATGAAAGAAATGTTTTTCCCTCCACAGATGACATCAGCAACACCACATGCTTTTAAGTTTTGGTTTTAGACCTTTTGGGGTTTAACAGGGGAATATGGCAGCTGGACCAAGGGCGTGAACATGTGCAGAAGGGAGGGTTCATGGTGGAAGTCTAATTGCTTTGCTAGCAGCAGGAAGTGGAAGTAATGGTGTCTCGCCAAATCCAGGAAATGTTGTCGCAATGCCCCCTCAGTAATGGATATAAACCGGTTTGTAGGACTTTCAATCTTGTCGTAGATTGTATTTTGTTTTCAGTATGTGTCTAAGCAAAAGAAAGTGTGTGATTGTGGTCATGTATGAATAAGTGAAAATTAGCCAAGTAGTTAATTTTCTAGTTTGGGTCATTTCAGATTTCATTGTACATATGACAATTGCACCATGTTCTTTGCTAATATGTCTGTTGTTCTGTTCCATGTTCTTTGAAACAAGATGTTATTTTTAGTCGTTCCTTTGATGTGTGATTAAATAAAACTACATTTCGCAACTGAAAGTTATTTTAGATTTTGAGAAGCTATTTTTATTCCAGAGTCGTGCAATTATTAGACACCATGTTGACTGTAGAACCACTATTTTTATTTCGTAAGTCGTGGGTTTTGGTGCTGGTAGGTGCTTCGGTGGTGGTGGTGCCTGTAATGAGATGAGAGAAAGAGATGGGGTGTATGTTTTGAAGAGATGGGTGGAAAATGAAAGTAAATGGGTCACATAAAAGACTATTTTACCCTCATGTGCAAGTCACATGAGGGGTGCTTAACGGTCAAAAATGACACCGTTTGGTCAAGTGTTAAGGGTTTCAGAGTTAGGGACTATCTGTGCAAAAAAAAGTCAAAGTACCAAGAATGAAAGTCAACGCAAACCACAAGGACCATCTTTGTAATTTACTCAAAAGTAAAAGTGGACACTTAATATGAGATGGAAAGAGTATAAAGTTGTAGATTAGGATTTTGATTTGCATTTGAGTAGGTATGAGAAAAAAAATAATATTTCTAATATATTTAATTAGAAATATTATTTTTTATTGAAAATAAAAATTTGTTATTTTTTAAAATTAATATATGAGAGTAATATAGAGGGACAAGTACATTGAGACCCACTTAAATTTGAGTAAACCTACCATTTATGTATGACTCGAAATAGTTAGTGTCAGTGTCACTCAGCCCTAAATTTTTTCTTTCAAACATTAACCAAACAACAATATTTAATGTCAATGTCAAATCCTAGTGCTCAACCCCATGTACCAAACGGACCCTAAAAACTAGCTAAGTAAGGTGTAGCTTGTTTTTTCATACGTTTTTGTTTTTCATTTTCAAATCATGTTTGCAAAATAAGAGATAAATCTAAAATATTTATCTGCAAGGAAAAATACCGTTTATTTTTGTACATTTGAAAAATAAATGAAAGAGAAATAAATAGGATTTGTGTTTAAGAAGTGAAAATTTATGTCTAATTTTTGAAGGAGTGAGAAATGAAAAGAAACACTTATGTCTAAAAACAAAACAAACATATATC
Source organism: Chrysanthemum makinoi (assembly GCA_910596185.1). Taxonomy (NCBI): domain Eukaryota; kingdom Viridiplantae; phylum Streptophyta; class Magnoliopsida; order Asterales; family Asteraceae; genus Chrysanthemum; species Chrysanthemum makinoi. The sequence continues at coordinate 49,066,861 of OU343222.1, read as the reverse complement.
TATGTGCACACACAGACAAAACAAGGGATAAGAGAGGAAAATATGCTTCTTCCAAAAAAACAAATGACACCTAAGTGTACATCTGACGGTACTTTATAGCGTCAAACATTTATAATTGCGATATAGTGATCAAGTGTTACGTTTAAAGTTTATACATATAGCGTAAAAAATAATTAAAATGCAATTGAAAAAGGTTGTAACTATTATATGATAAATATGGCCGGCAGCAAGACAAAAAACTAAAAGAAAAGTATAGACAGACTTGGGTGCGGAAAAAAAAGGTTTAAGTGTGTGTTTTTATGAAAGATTGGGAGGCTTTGATTACCCTATCAGATGATTCAATGAATGCATATATGGGGTGGGATTGGTAGAAAGAGATAACTAAACTATAAGGTGTCGTTTGTTTTTTCAGAGCTTTTACCTCTTCATCTGCAAACCATGTCTGCAAAAGAAGAGGTACATTTAAGCTCTTCATCTGCAACAAGAAGACCGTTTGTTTTTTGTGCTATTGAAGTACTTCTTTCATTTTTCTTCTTTTTCTTCTTTTTTCTTTTTTCTTTTTCACTAGTATTTTTTGTGCTATTAAAGTAACTTTTTTTTTCCTTTTTCTTTTTCACTAGTTTTTTTTACATTTTCGTCTGTTTTTTACATTTTCCTCCATTTTCTATGTTTTCGTCTGTTTTTTAATGTTTTTGTCATTTTTTTACATTTTAGTCCATTTTCACGCCGTCCGGTTTTTACGTTTTTGTCTGTTTTTTTACGCTTACATATTTTTTTTACGTTTTCGTATGTTTTTACGTTTTCGGCTGTTTTTTTTACGTTTCCATCCTTTTTCTTACGTTTTCTTCCTCTTTTTTTACGTTTTCGTCCGTTTAATCTTCTTTTTACGTTTTCGTCTGCTTTTTAAGTTTTTGACCGTTTTTTACGCTTACATCGTTTTTTACGTTTTCGCCTTTTTTACATTTTCGACCGTTTTTTTACGTTTTCGTCCGTTTTTTTACATTATCTTACGTTTTGTTAGGTAAGATAAAATAACGTACAAAAAACTTATAAAATCATATGAAAATGGAGGAAAAAGTAAAATAAACACATGAAAATATAAAAACGGATTAAACGTAAAAACGAATCGAAAGCGTAAAAACGGATGAAAACGTAAAACGACGAAAACGTAAAAAGGACGAAAAGTAAAAATTTTGGCAAAACGTAAAGAAATGGGCGAAAACGTAAGAAAACTGACGAAAACGTAAAAAAAATTACCGAAAACGTAATGGGATGAAAATGGACGAAAAAAACCGACGAAAACATAAAAAACGGACGAAAACGTAAAAATATGATCGAAAACGTAAAAAAATAGATGAAAACGTAAAAAAAAAAAAAAAAAAAAAAAAAAAGTGAAAACGGACGAAAACGGTCAAAAACGGACGAAACGTAAAAAAACGGACGAAAACGTAAAAAAATGATGAACACGTAAAAACAGACGAAAACATAAAAAAACATACGAAAACATTAAAAAACGGACGAAAACATGAAAAACGAACATAAACGTAATAAAGCGGACTAAAACTTAAGAAAACAGGCGAAATTGTAAGAAAACGGACGAAAACGTAAAAAAACGAACGAAAACATAAGAAAACGGACGAAAAAGTAAAAAAACAGACGAAAACGTAAAAAAAGGGCGAAAACGTAAAAAAACGGACGAAAATATAAGAATACGGACGAAAACGTAAAAAAAAGGCGAAAACGTAAAAAAACAGGCGAAAACGTAAAAAACGGGCGAAAACGTAAAAAAACGGACGAAAACGTAAAAAGACGGACGAAACGTAAAAGAGATGTAAGATATTGAGAAAGAGATGTAGGGGTTGTGAGAAGAGGTAAGAAGTGGAAAAGAAGAGATAAATTATGTCTGCATGGTAGAAGAGGAAATAAGAGATTTTAGCCTCTTATGTCTGAAAAAAAACAAACTGTCTTCAAGGAATACGTCTGCGCGCCTGCAGACAAAAAAGGCAAAGAAGAGCTTCTTTGAAAAAACAAACAAGGCCTAAGTATGTTAATCCTATTAGCATGATGAGGCAGACCTACAACATAGGCCCACTCCTCATATGTAGCAATTGGGTCAAACTTGGTCCCACGGGCCTCATAGTAATACCTCAGGTGGCTGTGATAACATGTCTCACTATCCCAAAATGTGCCCTCATGAAACGCCTAATCTAGCGTCTCGTATCCCGCCAAGTCAACATCCTCGGACACGCAAACATACGCCTCCTGGTAACTCCATCCAAACGCCACTGGACTCCTAGAAAAAGAGAGGTATCTAATGATTGTTCAGGCAAGTGGGGATAGCCATCATCGTTACAGCTCCGGCTCATCAACATCTGCTTGGAGACTCCATGTTCTCTTTACAGAAGACGGATGGAACGCTCGTAATAGGGCATGCATCAGCAGTGGTAACTGGGAACTTTTTCCTCTTCAACTTCTGTTGTAAGATCTCGTAGAAGAAAAAAGTTTCTTCATACGATTGAGTTATTGCATGCACGATCACAATAGTACCCTGATTCTCCAACATGTGTCGAAACTCATTAAGCATAATTTCCCCTTTATATCATGCATGAAGATGTGATTGTATTAGTTGTACATCATCAGGAGCTCGAGGGAGATCAACCATCAGGAATGAGCGAAGAGGTAATTAACACTGGACCTAAGATTTCAAAAAAATTATTGTTTTTTTAGGGTTAAGATTGCTTGTTCACAAAGTTATGTGTTTATTGTAAATACAAATGCAGTCCTTCTTGTGTAAACACAAAACATAATTCAATCAATAAAACTATTTTGCTATTTTACATTGACATACGATAATTCAACTCAAAGAATAATTTTAAAAATATATTAGAAAAAACGTATAAAAACATTTACTAAAACTGAAAATGAAACATTACATCAATATTGAAATTTGGTGTCTTTTATTGTAGAGTATGTGAAAATTTTTAAAAATTATTAGTGTTGGGGTTAGATTCAAAAAATGTCTTCTTTTATTTTAGAAACTTTAAAAAAAAATAATAAATAAATAAATAAAAATTGTCAAAAGTTGTCATTCATATATTTAAAATTTTTGGGGCGGAACATAATTATGGCAAGTATTTTAATTAGACAACATTGTTTAAAGTTTTTTTTTGGGAAAGTAAATAAAATATTAAAATTTAAGTTTTAAAGGGTGTTTTGAAAATTTAACATTGCTCAATTTTTAGTTTTTAAGTTTTAATCAAAAATATTTTTGTTTGTATGTACTAAAGACTAGCAGGGTACCTGCGCGATGCGGCGGCAGATACCCTATGACTAATTTTTTTGGCGAACAAATGTTATTTTGGCGAACATAGTTTAATATAGTGCATAGTGTAATACAAGGCGTAACACATCTTCACATTAACATATCAACTTTCATACAAAACTTTCACCAATGCATTGAACTTAACATAGTTTAATATATTACCACATCATGCATGTATATATATTTTTTAAATATGAAAAATAACGCAATGAATGGGTTTTCAAAAGAAACAAAATGGTTATTATCTTTATGGTATAATAGTCGCTTGTTCGTTCAAACAAACATTTAAGGCATCTACAATGCTATACCTTGGCAGCGTTCAATAAGATAAAAACACGATGAGTCAGCATTTAATACATTGTAGACCTTCCACATAGCTCGTTGGTATAAAAGTAATTCAATTCTGTACACACCACTATTTAACTTTCAAGTAGGTCCTCCATTATAAAATCCTATTAAAATAAACCTTATAAACTGATTTTCTATTATCCAAAGTTTTTATATAATAAATTAAGTGGATTCCTCCATTAAAATATGGTGATTTTGATATCCACTAAAGTATTATAGGTGATATGGCACTCTATTACACTTAAAAGAAGTTTAATCCATTGAAGATGCTCTTATTAAATGTATAATAAAATTAGCAATACCTACAATGGATTCCACCATATAAGGGTGTGTTTGTTATATGGGTTTTAGTGTGGTGGAATGTAATAATAGTTAAATAATGTTGTTTGTTACACTCATTCATAAAGAATTGAATGAATCGATTCCATAAACTCATTTATGATGCAATTGGTGGGTTTTGCACTTGACTCCATGTACTTTTACTACACAGCCACTCACAACCACAAATTTACCAATATTATTTTTCAATTATTCTTTCTCACTCTAATTTATTATTAAATAATATTTTTAATAATATTATTTTAATATTAAATATATATTTTCTCTCTCACCTTTTCTTTCAATCTATACCAAATCCAAATCTCATTCTAACCCCATGATTATACCAAATGGACCCTAAATGAGCTATTATGTATGTGACATGTCACCCCACTTTGGATGACCTTTAGACATCCACAACCTAAGGTTTTATTGAGAAGTTTAATTGACCTGGCATAAGTTGAATCCATTGTGAAAATGACACCTCATGGGTATATTTCATGAACATCGGTCTCTGAACAAACCGTTTAATATACTATGAAACTGGGCTATTTTTATTTAAATACTATGGAAATACGGGGTTGTTTGACTTTGATTTGTATTTCTTTTCTAGTAACTCCAATGAATATGATGTTAAAGTTTTGGTAAAAACATATTTAGATGCAAGTTAACTTTTTTTTAGCAAGTAAAGTAAATATAGTGGATATTATTAGGCATTTACTAATTTAAGTGTCTCATAACTAAGCAATACAAATAAATTATAAGACATAATGATAAAAATTTTAATTTGTTTTCATTTAAATTACACAATAAATATAAATTCTACTAAAGTTATATTTAATTAATCATGACGGCATACAATTTGCAACAAAGACACTCGTTAAAGCTTGTGATGTGTAACTTGTCTTTTATTTTTACATTAATGTAATCTTAAAAAATAATTTAATTTATGGTTATATATTGTTCAATGCATTGTGAGAGTTTATATTAAATAATGAGATGTTGATGTAACGATGATGTGACAGTATATTGAACTCTATATTACACTTTGCATTGAAGATGCTTTTAAGTCATCTCCATTGCACATAATTTATTTGAGTGCAATAAAGTGACACCTCATCATTGCATCATCATATATAATTTCTCTTGTAATGTATTAAATCTGACATGTTTAGTCAAAATATGAAACAAGCACATTAAAATTAATTAAAAAATAAGTGAGTGGAATGTTTTGGTTTTTTTATTAATTTAATTCAAAATTTGGGTTCATTTTTATAATTCATTGATCGTATGTTTAGAGACCAACTAAGTTTTAGCGTGTGAATAGGTGGCTCTTTCACAATGAATTATACGCATACCAACTCAAATTCTTTTTCTATTATGTGTATGGCACCTACTTGCATTGTAGATGGCCTTAGTTGCAACCCACCCTCCAACAAGGGCACTTCGAATCGCCCAAATGGACACTCAATTTTGTCCGGCTATCTCTCAAAGTGTCTCGATTACAGTATCTATACGGATTTCAAATGAAACCAGTTATGTACTCGCTTTGTCTCTAAGAATCAAACTTATTTTTGTTTGATAGTTTTGTTTCTTTATATGACTCGTTTAGAAGACTTATGCAACGGCGAGCGTTAAATATCAACGTAGTAATGTGGGGAATGAAAAGGTTTGAGTGGTAGCAATTCACATGCATATTGATTACAAAATGATGTATTTATACTCTCATAATCAAACCCTTCAAAACGATCCTTGTTTTCCGTTTTGGGGAGGTTACGACGTTCCCAATTCAAAACGATCCCAAAACATTAGCCTTGCATTACCAAGTTGTCGGAAGCTTGATGTCCTCAAGTTTCGTAGCAGTTGTACCATATCTCGGGAGTTCTATATGCAAGCTTGATTTTCTCAAATTCAAAAAGCTTCACCTCTTCTTGAGTCTGGGTTTGGAGGCGATGTTCCAAGTTATCAACTTTTTCCTCCAACTATATCTTCTCGACAACCCATTGTTCTTGCTTTTGGAGAAGTGAGGCAAACTCGGCTTTCATCTTTCGCAACTCTAGCTCCTTGTTAGCAAGCTTCGTGTCTTTTCCTTTGACTAAGCCTTCTGGCTTCTTTATCTCATCCTTATACTTTAAAGCTTCAGCTTTTACCCGTCATATCTCTCAGAGCTTAGCTTTCCTTATATTCAGTCATTGTTCCATAACACTTGGAAACTGCTCCTCAGTTTGATCATAAATTCCACTACCTCCTGCTCCGTCAGGGTTCACGACCACTTAAACTGTTGGATTTACAATGGCATCATCTGGTGGATACACCCCATAGCTTGTAATAGCTTATCATTTTCTTGTTGCAAATGCCCTATAGCAATGTAAGAAGCAAGGTCATGGTGAGGCACTTGTGGAGCCTTTTTGGTCCCGCAAATAGATAGATTCTCAGCAAGAGGCTCCAACAACTCTACCTTGCGGAACTACATCTTCGTTTAAATCAATATAAACAAATAGCGACCTCCAAGTCTCCAACGCTGTCTAACCTTTGTCAGTCCTCAGGTTAAACAACCCATCATGCTTTCTCATCTCAACAGAATACATCCTCCCATGTTGACAAGTTTGAAGAAGTGATGAAACACAGATAGACTAGGAACTCCCAGGGGGAAAACAAACAATCTCATGCCCAATCAAGCGAGTTGCAGCCGACTAAAGAAGCATTTAGGGGAGAATCACACCATACTCAAATAGAACACGCGTATAGTAAAAGTAAGAATACAGAACCCCGAAGGTTACCAGAACGAAATTGGTATACATATAAAGCAAATTTAATCCAGGGAACGAAGGTGAGCCTTATCTTCCCTCTTAGAAAGCACATCTGAGAACTGAAAACTAGACAAATAATCTGTCTATCATCCTAACCCGACTTGAACCATTTAAACAGTTCCCAAACTGACCGCAAGCACCTATTTTGCCACCTTTAATAACAATCGAATTTAACAAACCATAATTCCCGACACTTTTTAATGGCATTGATCAAACTACATCACATCATCATATCAAATCCCATTGATCGAATCACTTCCATAAGATGGTCGTTTCCCAAGAAACAAAGTCTAATAACTCGCACTACAGACTAAAGCATTGACCACAAACAGATCAACACGAAATATAAAGACAAACAAGATACTGAATGATCATTCTGACACTACTAGGCGTGTGATACAAACCTTTAGGGCAGATAAAACTAATAACAAGGTCATGCCATCTATAGCTCATCTGAATAATAGTTCGCAAATGGGGACTTATGTAAGGGTTGGATGCTTTGATAAGTAGTTGCAACAGAGTCATTATGGCTTAATCAGCACCAACTTCAACAATCCTTCCCATACCTGTAGCTTCAACTGCTTCTGGTTGAGGTCTCGCTTCACCATCATCGGAGGATGCTGCGCCATTGTTGTTTCCTTGTACGCTCAGGGCAAGTGTTCTGATCCCAGAAGGCATTTCGTGGTCATGATTGCCTTCGTAAGTTGTAACCACCACTCTTTCATCATCAGATGCCCTCTCTACCTGCTTTCTTACTGGGCAGCCATCATTTGTACACCGGTAGTAACTCCTGCACAAATAAGATTTAAGGACTGTTATTTTAACTGATTAACGTCTAAAACCTTAACTCCTAAAGGCCTAAACCAGCTCTTATTTAAATAAGAGGTAGTTTCTGAAGCCTAAAGATAATCTATAACATTTTTTCTAAATACAATACATGACTGTATCTAACTGTCCATTTGGCCCTTACTAATACCGAAGTTTGATATTATACAAAAGGAGTGTCTGATCCCTTTCATAAGGTTTTAAAGAAGTTTCTACTTAAATTTAGAACTTATTGTTGACATTTAAAAGTCAGCACCTTAGTTTCTAACCTCAAAAACTGATGTATGTAATATCGTCGTAATAAAAAAAAATGAAGTGGTACATTTAACCACATAATGAGCAACACATAAAAGACATTTAAAGTATTTAACCATATAATGAGCAACAAGTTTAAAAGTACTAGGAAAAAATTATAAGAAACCAAGAATCTTTTTTTTTTTTTGGGGGGTAACCATGGTTTCCGACCTTTTGACCGACTAATCCACGGGGTTTGAACTCACCACCACACCGATTCTAACCGGGTAAAGCCCTCCCTTTTCAGGAGGTTGCCTGACCACTTCAAGGTTGTTTGCACCAGTCAGGAATTAAACCTAAGACCTCACACATTTTAGTGGTGTTAGTAACAAGGCTTTTACCACTAGACCACCCCTTAGTGGTCACCAAGAATCAATCTTATTGATTGGACAGAAGGAACATACTTCCATTATGTAAACATGCATGGTGAAGCAAGAAAACAATTTCAAGGATCTAAGAGTATGGAAGGTACTCATTTCATCACATATGTAACATTAAACAAGACGACTGTTAAGAAGAAGATCAGACCAAATAAGTTGCATCATATTTGCAAGGGTTGCAAGAGACGCAGGTTGGGTAACGGGCCAAAAGCTGTTCTTGTTGCAGTAGGTTCCCTTTAAACGTGAGTCAGATTTAGATTGTTTTTCTGTTCTAACGCTTTCTTATTCCAATTTTGAGTTAACCAATTACAAAAACGATATTGATAATAATTTTAAATCTTTCAATAAAACGATTTAGCAGGTTATGTCCATTGAAGTAGACTTTTGGCCCGTTCCCCTTTTAGCTACGTACTTTTTTTAATTTGACCCGACTGACATGAACACAGCTAAAGTCAACCCATTTTTAAACAGCTGCCATCTTCAATTTGTGCGTTTTAAAGTCGGTGAAGCTTGCTGTATCTGTGAATGCCATTAAATATACCTTGGATTTGGATTGCCTTTAACTTGTTTCTGCCCATATTTGCGCCAACGGTAGCCATCATGTACAATATCAACTGGACTGGTAGTCGTAACAACTACACGTGGCTTGTAATTTGTCTTTGTTACAGCACTATCTTTGACACCAGCACTCTCTTTCTTCCTGTGTAAAGCTTGAGTATTAGCATGATATAGGAGAAACATGTTTAAAGAAATTTGCCAGTATACAGTAGTATTTACACATACTGTCTCTTAGCGTCTGGTGGTCTACTGATAACCTCACTTTCTATTTCATTAGACTGTGAGACTGCAACTTCCATAATACTTTGACTTGGAGGAACACTTGACGGCAGACAGGTCTCAGATGCCTCAGGACCAGAAGAGGCTGCTGGATGCACAACGATAATCACTAATTGTTTAGTGAAGCAATAAAAGAATATGACATGAAATGGTTGAGGTGGCAAATTCGACTCATTTACATATAAACGAGTCAATTTTATGTTTTTTTTTCTTAAATGGGTAAAATAAATTAATTAGCTTATCAACTGAATTGGCGTACAGCAGCTCAAATTTATTTTCAACGCATAAATGATAAAACCTACTAAATCAATTAATTACAGAAACTTTTACTATAATAATATAACTTCCTTATTCATACTTGCTACTTGACACACTTACTATTTATTAAAAAAACTAAATAAATATTGGACGTAAAGTGTTTGGGAAAACAATCCGAGCCACACCAAAGCATGACAAGTTTTGACTGAGCCAATGAGTCGATTTGGGTTATATTCTAATAAGACAAACAGGTAGACTAGAAAAAATAGCTGAAAGGGAACATGTTAAATGAGTCAAAAATAGCCCACGTTGTATTTTTTGTGCAATTAACCATCTAAAATCATTTTATTTGAAGTATGTGGTTATTACATATAATAACATAAATTTTGGAAGCACTTGACACAATAACTATAGATACGAAAAAACTAAAAAAAATATTGGGCAATAAGTGTACCCGTCAACCGTATCCTACTCGTACAGAATTATTACCCGTGTTGACCAGTTACACAACCAGCCTGACCCGTCATTTCTATGAATTGGTAATAAAATTTTGATTTAATTACCTTCATATGTCAAAGATGGTTCATTAGGCCCTCTTTCCTGATTCTGTAGGGGCTTAGGATGTTCATGTTTTGATAAGTAATTAATCTCTGTGATATGCCCATCATGTGAACGTTCAACTTGCTTTCTAGCTGAGCAATTAGCATATGTACATTTGTAATAGCTTCGAGCAAATGCATCTCCTTTAACAAGCTTCTGACCATATTTCCTCCAATTAAATCCATCCGCTGGTGTTTCGGGTACCCATGAGGAAGTGACTCCTTGACCAGTTGGTGTGTGGACCCCACTGTCAAGCTTGCGTCTCAGTGGTAATTTACCCAACCCTTGCTCAAGCCTTGACGCCACAGAATAATTTTCTACATCAGATTGTGAGGAGGAAACACCGGCATCCGACTCATTGGTCATTACAGGCGGAAAGTTTCTTTCTTGATTGGATGGTGATGTCTGATTAAAATAAGGGTCCTTCATTGTTGAACTTCACCCGACTCAAATCTTATTCCTTCATCAGTACCTAATTCATAAACTTAGTTCAAAAAACACATTTGGGGAAAGATATACATATTTCCACTAAAAGACCATGGTTGCTCAATAAAAAACATGCCAACTAGTATTAACGCGTATAAGAGATACAACTGAAAAGGAGCATACACACACATGCATACATATGTGGCGCGTACTGAAACGGTCAAAACAGACATACACACCCTGTGAGCAGTGAGTCTCAAACCCACCATCACTCGGTAACGAGACTCTGTTAGTACTGGTTGGGTCAAAAATCGCTTAAATTCCTTTTGGATGTTGCTTTACTGAAACACATATGGGGATGCTATTTAAACTTGGTTAATATGGCTATCAACAGATATTGTCAAAGGTGAAAGCAGAAATTTACAACTACTGCCACAGTTTACTAGATATAAATTACATGGTCGACTATCGGACAAAGTATTTATTATATACATATAACAGAACCAAGGGTCTCCCTGTTTCCAGTTCTCCCGTTGAAAAGAAATTGGATAATATCAACTCTTTTCCAGGAATCGGCAAATAAATGGTCATGTGAACACCAAGGATAGAAATATGTAACTTAAAACTCTGAATATTAATCCGAGTCTTTTTAGATCTACAATGATGTATTGAATTATCTCTAATCTGTGCTTCCATGAAGTTTTAAAATTTAAAACAGAGATTCCAAATTTTCTTACTCAAATACGGAAGACGCAAATATTCATGTTGAAATCAAAACACACAAATTTTCAATAAATAGTGTCTTCAATATTTACCCTTAAGATGCGTTCATTTATCTATCGATATGATTCTTATAGTATGGAGGGTATTACAAAAAGAATGATAGGTCATAAACATCAACAAGCATCATGCATTGTAAACCTTACTTGTATCTAATGAAACAGGTATAGTTAATGATAGGACCTAAAATATTTTACAACTTTAACAAATTTTCATCTTATGTAAATGCCATGTTTGCACTACTTAAAACAATAATAATGCTATCAACATAAATCGGTAACTGTATAGCATAATGAGACATGCATTGCAACTTATCGTGAAAGAAAAATCAACCTTTTGCAATCTAACATATTCGAGAATCCGAAGCTGACATATGCTATTACTCGTCCAAACTGTAATATGCACATCTTTTTGCTATAGCCTACGGGAATATAGTAATTTTAAATATGTCAATATACACTTTTTTTTTTAAAATAAAGTACCAGGAGCTTGAAACTCCCTGTACTATACTTCACATACCCCTCAAAACTTTCTAGTACTAACTAATATATACACGCTAATATCTCAGCTGACCTGTTGACTTACTGTGAAACTTGATGTAGCCTAAATAATAGGAGCCGAGTGCATGGATACTTACCAAAACAAATGATCGTTTAAACACACTAAATGACGAACAAGAGTGACTAATGAGCATATATGTCAATTGTCCAACAAAGAAGGATCTCGTATGAGTATCCATCTTTGTGCAAGTGTGCACAGTTCCTAGCCATAAGACAAACTGGAAGTGGTATCTCTATATGAATCCACATTGTAAGTGATCCTAATGACTAAGTGACACCAAATTAACATAATCAATAAGATCCATAACGTGACGGATTGGGTTAAATGATAACAAGTTACAGGCCTTCCAAACACAAGAAGTATCTATAGGCGTTATTGAGATTAGACATGACATGAAGGTCGAGATGACAGGCCACAAGAAGCAGAACAATAGCACAAACAACGTGTGTAGTAGTAACATAAACTTCGAGACGGATGTGTACCCGAAAAAAATGATGACTTCAAGTCTAAGACCTACGAATGCCTATGCAGAGAAAATCTGTTATCACTAATTCTCTTCATATAGAGTTATAGACCACACTTAACAAATGTTAACAGTCAAACATGGGTTAATGGCATTAAAAACCCATCCTACCTTTCACTAATTTACTTATTAAAACAGTCAACTCTATATTTTACTTATACCACCCAACTTTGTATTGGTTCGTGATTAATAAACTCTGGTTTACCTATCCAACAACTGAGGGTGTGTTTGGCGTGGAACTTTTCGGATCTTTTGGATGCTTTTAGCTTTTATTTATAAAAGTATAAGCTCCTATCGGGAAAAAAAATTAGTTTGGCTGAGAGAGTAGAGCTATTACTTTTTATGTTGTTAAACAAGAAGCTAGTTGAAAGAGCTTTCGAAAGAAGTTGGAGCTTTGGAAATACAAAATTACACAAACGAGGTTCCAATAATAGTGTTCACGGAGTATTTTTATTTTATTTTGCTTCTTTTTATGAAAACTTACATTTCCGAGCAACAATGACGTTCATTTTCTCAAACACTTTATACCAAGAAAAAGCACGAGCTCATATTTAACTTCCCGTCCAGACATACCACAATATTGTGTTGTCCACTGGCTCATGCCTTTGTTCTAAGCGGTCATTTAACTACTTCCCACAAGGTCACCCATTCAAGTAGTACTCCCTCAAATAGAATTTAGTTTTATGGGATGTGTTGCGTATTGGCCGAAAACAAGTGGTCTTAAGTAAGGCCAACACATTAATCATGACCCCCAGCATCTACCTTTTGCGTCAATGTGTGAATAGGTTCTTGTTAAGATACGCCCACTCTACTCACCCCCTTCGAGAGGACTCAACTTCCTCGTTGAGTGCCGCCATACACCCTAGCATTTGTCTAAGGGAAACCGGTCGTTTTATTACCACTAGTAACATCATGCCTTGCATCTGTGTGGGCGGCGGGATGTTAAAAGTGGTATCAAGCAACCCTAGGTCATCGTGTATGGCGAACCAACAAAAGAACATTGATTACAATTGAAGGGGCGAGGAGAGTGAGCGTATCATAGAGAAAATCCACTCACACGTCGATACAAAAGATAGATGTTGTGGACATACATAATGTGCTAGCCTTATTAAACCAGACGTGTATTAGGCCCAAAAACCACGTATTCAATAAAAACCTTTGTAGTTAACCATCCATAGACTACTAAGATGGTGACCTAGTGGAAAGTACTCAATTGTGGTTTCCTTAGGGCAAACAAGTCTATTTTAACAATATTTTAGTTTGTGTAGACACGATACTGCACCATCTCCGGCTCCAACTAGTTCCGCCAAACATACCGCGAGACGCCTACTAGTAAACAAACTTTCGAAACCAAACTACTAAAATAAAATTACCACTATAACTAGTAAAACTTATAATAATAAAATATTAGGTCAAACTTGTAAAAGTCAACGACACAAAAAAAAATGACTTGCAAACACAAATACTCTAGAACAATTTGCACAATCACGTATCCACAAATTCTATAATCCTTTACAAAAAAATAAATAAATAAATAATATCAATATAAACACATAAACCACAAACTAACAGAAACAAGCCCTAATATACCTTTTTATGCGGTTAAATTTATAAGCAACCGGAACTGTGAAATAACTCCGTCGAGTGAGTTTAGCTGTTTAGGTATGCGGTGTGTAACGGTTGATCGTTGAGTGGAATCTGTGAGTGAAGTTGTTGAAATGAAAAATGAATTTGGTGTGTTTGTTTGGTTGTTTTGTAGTGAAGGGTTTGTTGGTTTTAAATGATGGTGTTTGGTAGCTGACACTGGGAAATTACTATTTTGACACTCGCTTGTTGCTTTGGTCATAAAGACTAGGCGAGGAACACATAGCAACATAATATTCTAGCGGCAAACAGCTATTCTTGTGATAAAATGTGAAATAACTAAAATGCATAGGCGAGGAACTACATAGCAACACAATATTCTAACGGTAAATAGCTATGGCTGTGATAAAATGTGAAATAATTAAAATGCATAGTCATGAGATATCTAACGGCATACAAATATAAGTGTTTCATATAACGTCTATATATAAAACGTGAAATAACCAAACATATATGATACCTTAAAAAAAAAAAAAAAAAAAAAAACGTGTACGTCGTTATCAAAAGGACCAGGAACATGGTCAACAATACCATCAAAATCCATTTGAGCATCAACGGCTTCCATTTGAGCACTCGTGGATTTCATTTCGTGCAATTGTCATGAAATGATGTTGAAAGTTTATATAGTAATAAGGAGAATAAGTTAAAATGATAGAATTGTTTTCAATATATATTGTATATATAGTCAAATTCTAATATAGCTAGCATTTTAATCTATAAAATGGTTTCAAAATTAAATGACGAGTATACTAACACTATGTTCTTCACTTTTTATAGAGAGAAAAAGGAAAGTGAAATGAAGTATTAAAACGATGAGAAAAGAAAAAGAAAAATTGTAAAAAATTTGTTAGTGTTCTTGAGTTGTATGAAGATGGGAGGAAAAGTGATGGAAAAAATGTTACTCCGTATTTGACAATTATGTCATTGATCATGTATTTAATTGAGGTTCAAGTTAAATTAAATAAGAGTCAATTTAGTTGTAACTTTCAAAAATGATATGAAAGTTTTGCCAAAAAAACCTACCACTTTTCTTCCCTTTTCACACTTTACTTTCACTTCCCTCTCAAAAAAACTTAAGAATAAGAACGCACTTTTTTTTCTTCACTTACTTGCCCTTTCCACCCATTTTCTTCACTTGAGAACACATTGTTAAGTGTGCATGCACCCTATGGCAAGGATACGAGCTAGCATTATAAACTCTTTAAAAGTAACGGATATGCATTAAAGTGCAAGTATATGGATTCTTTTTTTATTTTAAGAACCATGAAAGTTTGTATCTTTTTCAAATATATTTTTTTTCGAGTGGTAACAAATTAGTAAAGTTTACCATGAGAACTTGTATTCTTTTCATATTTTATTTATCTAATAAGAATAAGTTAAATTAGTAATGTTGTTGGATTATTTTTTGGTTACATGGCTGTAACGAAGACCATCTCCAAAAGGCTACAAGAATAACTCAAGTTTATACCACATATGTAAAAGGCTAAATATGAGTCGAAATGTTGTGTATATACTTGCTACTATAAAATGTGAAAGTAACAAAACTCGATAAGTCAACTAAATTCATAGGAAAATAATTGCATATTTAAAATGGTGGCCATGGAGTTGTGATTGACAAATTATATGGATAAAGTATTCAAATGAAGAACTTTCTAACCTATACAATATATAATTAGATCCTAAAGGCGTTTAATGAGTGTTCTGCAACTTTTATAGTGGGTATCAGGTTAGCACGCACGAGTTATTATGAGAGTTGTATTGGTGTAGTTTTCATTAAAACCTATAATTAAACAAGTTTCATGAGAATGTCATCCCTTCTCATCACGCATACACTGAATCATCATACTTCCCACTCCACTTATACAAAAGTTAAAAGTGGAAGTCAAAATATCTTAAACTTAAAACGATATAAAGCTGTTACATATTCAGTAAGAACACATGTTGTAACACCCCAACCCGACAAGGGTAGAAGTGTCACATTCTGGTGTCATATCAGAACATACAATTAAAAAATTTCAAGCGGAAGTCTTAAAGAATAAAGTACCAAATCATATAAACGAATGACTTACAAGGAAAAATACAAAATCCAATATATCCAAAACGAAAAGAAATCTAAAAACAGTAACTCTTCAAATTAAATCCAAAACGATAAGGTAACTAAAGTCGGTCTACTCGAATAATCCAACTCTCAGCCCATCAAGCCCATCTTCAAACCTAAAAACCTGCCGCAGGAAAAGAAATGTGGCTGAGCTTAAAAAGTCCAATGAACAGATATAACAAAACGAAAGCTAAAAAAAATCAGAGGTACAAATGAAATAAAGAAACTGATAACAAGGTCGCAACGAAATGAGAACAATGAGTCAATGAGGATCCTGCAGAAACACAATTATACAGATATCCATAAAGAACAGATAACAAGGAGAATGAAGCAAAGCGAGGTATCGATGACATATATATATAAGCACATACAACAAGCATACAAGAAATCAGACAACATATAAGCCAAACGGAAATCTAAAAGCTAGCGGAAGCAAGTAATTAGAAAGTGAGCATGGCAATCACACAAGTCAAGTAACCCACAATCAATAACATAACAGAAATATATACATGGCATATCAACAATAAGCAGATAAAGATATTAACGGAAGGTCATAGTCCACGAGATTAACCGAACGAAGCATACAAGATAAACAGATCAACAATCGATTGCACACTAGCATGGTCACCAGAAAAATCAGAGGGTCACATAACATTAGGATAACATGTATTCAGATGACAACAGTTGAATCATATAATTGCATATTAATCATATCATAGCAGGGTAAACAGTAGTCACATAAGACATGCAAATAGCACAATCAAATTCAATAATCATATAATAACCCGATACGTGAATGGAATGGTAGTAGAATGAGTCACATAAGGGTACATAGTAAATGGACAATTAATACAGAATATGGTGCATTGGGAAATACATAAGGTACAATATAGGTATATCAACAGTGTAAGGGTTGTCAGAAATCTATCTCGAGCCAACAGTACAATACAGTAATATCAGTAGTGGCAATAGCGACCAAGTAATCAATAGTAACCATCGTATTCGGAGGGTGACCTAATACCAAACCAATAGAGGGGAGACCTCAAGAACCAATGGAGTAGCTAGCTCCCAGGACTCAGGGGTGTATTGCACACACGCACTACATCACCGTAACAATATATATATCGATAAAGATAAAGCACAAATCTAGGATGAATCCATACGCCTCCAACAATAATAGTGGCCATAATAGAATGTGAAGCGCCGCATAATCAATCACAGATAGGGACAGTGTGGAACATCACTCAACCATACTAGAGTCATGCCATTGGTGCATCAATGACACGGTCATGGTACCTCCATGACTAGTTAATAGTATTTGGCTAGGGTATCAATCTGAAGGGTCAAACAAAGGTCCATAGTGTAGCAATATATATCAGTCATCATAATCAGAGGTTCAATATCAGTAGGTCACAATTCAGAGGTTCATAACAATAGTCCAATATCAAAGTCCAATATCAAAGGTTCAGTAACAGAGGTTCAATATTAAAGGTTCGCCACTGAGGGTTCAATAACAAAGGTGCGTAATAAAGAGTTCAATAATGTAGGGATCGATAGCAATGGTTCAATATCAGAGGGTCAATAGCAAAAGAAATCATAGCAATGAAATATCATAAGAGAACACAGTCAAAGGATCAGAAAGTCATGAGAGACCCCTACTGAAAAGGGATAGAATATTTGTACCTCATTCGAAGCAAGCAAAATAGGAAAGTAAAGTCGCAAGACGAATCAATCCCGCCGTCCAGAACCTATGAATTAGCTAACGCTTATTAAGATCAGATTACTCATTTTAGACGGCTTTCAATTTTTAGCAGGTTTCCACTTTTAGTAACTTTCTAGTTTAGGTAACTTTCTATTTTAGACAGGTTTCCATAATTAGCATGTTTCTATAATTAGTAACTTTCTAGAAATAGCAGGTTTCTATATTTAGTATATTTAGCCATTTATGATGCATTTAAAGACATATTAGATTAAGTGAGTGTTTTATAGACTTTAAGGATCAGTTATGCCAATTTACACAAGTTTAGGGTCTAAAGTGTAAATATTACAAAGTGTAGGGTCTTAAGTGTAAATATGCCATTTTTACCCATTTTACTAATTTAGCCCTTTTAGTCATTACACGAGGATTTGTGCCCGCGCGTTGCCGCGGTATGTTCTATGAAACATGGATGTAAATATACATAGATAGTTAAGGTGTTTCTACATTAACATGCCAAATGATGCAAGAAGCTTACACACTAACTGATGCAAGCAGTTTATGTATACAACTTGGCCTATACATACTTGCTGCTTGTTTTAACCGATGCTAGCAAGTCACATATTTTGTCGAAGATAGCAACGGTGAAAGTCATAAGATTGCAAGATGCCTGTTGCAAGAATTTGCAGCATAAAAATCTCGCCAAACTTTGTAAATCATACATTAGATTCATATGTACTCATTGGTAGGAGTATGTTGGTATACAAATATGGCATAGCTTTTGTCTGAGTTTGACACAAAAGAATACAATGTTTCTGCAGACATTTCTGCAGCTACATAGTCATAAGATTGGAAGGATACCTGCTGCACCAATGTGCGGGCCAAAAACTGTCTAAACCTTCTAAAAAAAGCAAATTATAACCACAACAGTTATTGTACTAAACACATAGTTTTATTCAAAGGCATTTAAGCCACTGAGAAACTACTAATACACATCATATTTGAGTAAGGCCTATTTTTTTTTTCCCTTTTCCTTTTGACCCATCTTTGGCAAATGGTTTCATACCTATCTATTTACAAAAATGAGCATTGGGAAGGCCAAGGACCTTGAGCCTGGATTTAAAAGCTTCTTTTGCAATCTGCTTTGCAATTTTGGCCATGGCAGCATCAGTTATTTTGGCAACCTGCTTTGGAGGTTTAACCCTCCTAACATCTTCTTTTTTGGAGCCTGAGCTGCAATAACCAGGCGGAAAGTAGCTGCTCCATGGCATAGGAAGGTCAGTGGCTTCTGAGCTTGATTCAGTGCTTGAATTGTACATGGTCCCTGCACATAAAAAAAATTGAAAAAGTTAGTACATCCGGTAATGCTGTGTTTTTTTTATATCAAGATTCAGATGAAAAAGAGAAACCTTTTTTCTTGCCACAATCCATGTTGTAGTTTCTTTTAGATTATTGCTTGGTGAATCAATGTTTGGTGGAGATGTTTTTTATAGCTGGAATTTTAAATGAACATGTGGTTTATGAGTGGAATATGTGTAGGCAATGTGCAAGTTTCAAAACCTGAATAGTTGATTAAAGGAGTCAATGTATAGACTGTTGCTGTCATTAAAGTAGAGAACATACACTTTTTATTTCAGCTTTTTGTATTAGAATATTTTAACACTGGAATATGCACAGATGTGCAGTCTATGCTTGAAGAAAAAAACAGTGAACTATAGATTCTTATTTCACTAAAAAATAGCTGCCACTTGTGAATGGTGGTGGTGATTACCTGAATTGCAATCTCAGCGATGTTGGCCTTTCCTAGATGATTTCCATTTGTTGTATGAAGCTTCGACGAAAACAAACCAAAATCTGAAGACAAATTTAGAATTGTAAATTAGATTTTCCAACCATAATGGTGTTACTCACATGCCAAAAATATAAGTGTAATACCAATATTAAGATGGTTGCATAAACTTGTAAGTACCATGTGTATTTGTTACTGCTGCAAACTGCAACACCGGCTACTTTAACATATCTTTGGCCTCCCTTCTTTTGTTCATTTTAACTTTTAAATTCATGCTACTAAGTCGTCAAGCGATGGTGACAAACTGGGATAGAGTCATGTCCGTGCTGCCACATAAACACCGCTATTCTTATAAACTTATTTTATCTAAATGGCCTCTAAAAATGAAACATCAAGTAGCATGCAACAACGAACAAAGCTTATTCTTGATGCAGTAGAACATACGTTGTTCGTCATGGCATGCAAAAGATTATAAGTATAATTAGCAAAACATCTATTGAAATCCATAAGTAAGTATCACAAAATTTATGAATTTTGGTCATAGCCATATACCAAAAGGAAGTCTAAAAATGTATTTATCGATTAACGGCAAAGTGCAGGAAGATTATAGATAAAAGTCACTCACCGTAGTAGCCAACCGAAATGCAGAAGTTTTAGCCACCTAGCGTCTTCTTTTTTAGAATTTGACCCAGAGTTATTAACTAGAAAGTAGGCTTCCCATTGCATAGGAAGTTCAGGGCCTTCTGAGCTTGATTGGCTGTTTGAAATGTAGATGATTTCTGCACATAAAATGAAAAAATAAAAGTTGGGATGTGTTCTTTGGATATAAAGATTGAAATGAAAGAGAGCAACCTTTTCCCTTGCTAGAATTCATGGTGCAATTTGTTTTAGATTATTGTCTAGTCAGCCAATGTTTAGTGGAAAAGCCATTTGTAAATGAAATTTTAGATTAGTGGGTGGTTCATGAAGGGAATCTGTGGAGATAAATTGATTAAAGTAGACAACACACAGGTTGCAGTTTAGTGTGGAGTGGTGAAATCTTAGATTAGTGGCTGGTTCATGAAGTGCTTAAAGATGCTTTTAGCTCAGCCTAGGTTCTGTGTTGGCTTGTTTGGGAATCTGTCATTGGAATGATAAGTAATGATATATCTGTACGCTTAGGTTACACTAACTTAGTGCTACGCTTTTTTCTCCCTATATAAGGTGGGGTTTTGTGGCTTCACATACGCCTTTGTACATTGTGAGTTTTTTTGAACATCTGTTAAGAAAATGGTGCACACCCCAAACTTTAATCAACTCAAAGACGCATGTGGATCCAATGAACTCCACAATGCCTTTAAGTTCCTATTTCTACAGGAGCAAGGTGAAAATGCAGAGTTCATCGTGTTGCTTGAGAGAAATGTGATGATGTTCACGCCGACTTGGGAGGAGGACCAATTTTTGGAGGAGGGACGCAGGTTGAGTGCTAATGATGATGTTGCGAGTAACGGTGTTGAATGCTTGGAGGAGGCACAGAGGGACCATCGATTCTTGTCTGACCGATTCGGTCCTTGATTTGGCTAGGGAAGCGCGTATCGAGAAAAGGCGTTATGTGTTTACAATGGAGTTGCATGATTAGGGTAGTATCCTCTGTGTGTGTATAATGGCTTGTCTGATGGTGTTTATGTTTAATGGTATGGTGTTATGTGTTAGATTAATAGGGTGTTGTTAATCTGTGCTGGTATGGTTGTAACTTATGTCGAATATGAATAAAATTTACGTTTGTTTGTGGTTCAATAATTTTGTAGATATCTGTTTTGTTATGTGGTGGAGAAAAGCAATGATATGATTGAGTCAGTTGTGTTTTATTTGGATAATGTGTAGAGGCAAGTGCAAGTTCCTTTTATGGGATACTGAATATTTTCTTACTATAAATTCTTTATATTTTTTGATCATTGAAAGACTTATATGTGCTGTAAATTATATATGTAGAATGTTAGTGAGAATAAGGTGAGGATAAACATTTATTAGTAAAGACGGTTTTGCTAATCAGATTTAATATCAATATGTATTATCAATTAACAAAAGAATTCTGAAACTGTGGATGTATTGGACATTTTTTATAATTCAGAAACTGGTCAATCCTTTAAATAAAGGTTGGGTGGAAAAACAAACCATGTAAAAATTTGGTGGCTGTTGGTCATAAGTAGACACTGAAAAGAATCATGACAATGCACTTATCGACCATGGTCAGTAGTATGATCAAATTTTGAAGATAGATTACTCACCGCAGCAGTAAAAGATCTTGCTATGTGATAAAGCAGCCTATGTGCAATAGCCATCCGCGCCGAGCATCCTCGAGTACCTAAAAATCTGGCACTCGGCAGGAACCAATGTGAGTGTCGTTGGTTGATGAGCATTCATTCACATTCATAGTACGACGGAAAGTGTGTTTATGAATCTAAAAAATGGAAGACATAATTAGTAAAAAAATAACCAAAGAAAGTCAACATGTGATGATAAAACAATTGCACCCTCATGAACAGCTAAGCATTGTCACTTTTTTAAATCACATGGTAATAGAACATACCTGTTTTTAGGTTTTCCATACATGCAAGTCCAAGTAGCTTGTTGCATATTGTTTCTTCAGTTGCAATTCAGGTTTGCCGATTCGATGACATGTCAGATCTAGGATGATCTATAAATCGCACAAACGATCCTATGTTTGACATGCCATTCAATCAACAAAGTTGGATTATAAGTAAAGAAATGATTTGTGATGGTTCTGTTGACACGCATTTAAAATATATTAGTTTTCATTCTGTATCTACAATGGTTAAATTCTGTAACCATCATGTTTCTACTTTCTAGCACCTACCCATTTCCCAATAATTTATTTATTTATTTATATTTTTTTATGTTTCAGATATATAAATCCAAATTTTTTTAATCTTATTTGATGGTCTCCTCTTTTTTTAAAAATAAAAGTTGTTTTGTTTTTTATGGAAGCTCATTTGAAAACAGGAATGATCATGTGAAAGGCTGCTTAATGCAGTCAAATCAAAGACCTTTATAATTGATGCACCTTGACACTATAGCAATGATACTTTAAAGCAAATTTGTCCTTTAAAACACACACATAGCAAAGATAATCTATTTGAGAACATAAAAAAAAGGGAAAAAAATGATGAATACACCAATGCCTTTTTGTGATGAGCTTGCTGCAGTTGCTGGATCTACCCTTGTAAGGGATATGATGGTTGTTTAATTCCGGAGAGACGCGTGGTCTGCGACTATGACAGATGAAGGAGAATTGATGAAAAAGTCCAAGACATTAGGGCTCGTGTGGCTGAGAGGGACTATGTGATTGGAGAGTTGGAGATTTTGTATCCATTTGATTCTTGTGTGCAAAGTATTTTGGAGCTGACTAAGCTGCAAACTGACGATTTGAATAAAGCTGAAGCGATTCTGGTGAATGTCACGAAGAAGCGTAACCGAAAGCACGGGAGCTTTTGTCATTCATTGAGAAGCTTAAGGGGATGGTGTATTGATGTGTCTGTTTTTGCTGTTTTTGAAATTTATTTTGGGTGTAAACAATATTCCAGATGGGTGTGGGTGTTTGGATATGCTGACCAACACTTGCTAATATTTCTGCTTTTGGATCTTTGAACCTTTTTTTTTTTTTTTCTTTTTTTCAAAGTTTTTACTGGTTGATTAATTTAAGTTTTATGGTAGCATATTAATATTGGTGAAACATACATGTTTTTTATATTTGTTGTATGTTGCTGTCTTGGCATGTTGATGTTGTAGGCATGCTGTGTTAGATTGATCTTAGGAGCTTATGATATGTTCCATAAGTAGTTGGCTCTACTGGTAGTGCAATTTGCGACCTGTGACAATAAGCCTATTGATTAGGTATACATGGTGAAATAGAAATCATCAGTAACCGATGGTCAACAAAAAAGAAAGTATAATACATAGTTGTATAAGCATTTGAAATTTCAAACCTTTTTTGAGCGCTCTTCGCACCTGCTATAAATGTGACAACTCGTAAATTCCTCGATGCGTCGTAATTGGAGAAATGTCGATTTGAGCAATCGTTTGATTTAATTTGAGACACGAGTCGTATTTTATATCGTTTTTATTGGAAATAATATTTTAAAAACATTGGCGTAACTCTCGAGTCACGAATCCCTTGTTTTCTAGTTAAAACGAGCCACGAATCGCATATATCGAACGTTTTATAAAGTTTCACTTAGGGTCCTTGGGATAATTTACGTAGCCACCCTTGAAGTTTCAATAGAACATGTCTAGTCCCTCCATGGGTATAAATACCCCCAACCCTCCCCATTTTCTCATGTTCACCAACTTCTTTCTCTCTCTAAATAAACACACACACAATATCTCTCTCCTTTCTCTCTCTATGTTTTCCGGCCACCCTTCTAGGGTTCCGGCGCCGTCAACTTTTCCGGCCAATTTTTCGGCGACCTCAAATAATTACACCACCACTCTCAAATGATAGATCTAACTCTTATGGTTCTATTTTCATACCACACACGCAACGAAACACATGAACGCGCCCTAGATCGTAAAAATCAGTTTCGGATTTTTAGGGTTTTGAATGATAATGAGTGATTAAGGGTCGTGCTTGGTTTAGGTACGAGTTGTACTCGTACATGACGCCATCACAACTGTTCTTGTTCATCTCATCCTCTCGGTAAAAACTCAACTGTTTCTTATATACATTTATTTTCTATTTTGACCGATTTTATATGTTGATATGTCTTGTGTTCGTGGATATAAATGGAAACGAAAAAGAAATAAAGGTTGTGAAACGTTTTGTGTTAGACTCGTATGGCTAACCTTTGAAAAACAAGATCTATACACATTTTTTTATTACTATTAAACGTTTCGTGTGGTTAAATGGGTATAACAATAATGGTGTGGGGATGTCGTGAATCTCGGCTTTGATGTTGTATTTCGTTATAACAAGATTTGATTAGGGTGATATTTGTGGTTAAAGAAGTGATTAGAAACGAGTTTTAATTGACTGTTGTGAGTAGAATTAGTCCAATTGGTGAGATATTAAGTTGAAATCTGTTTTGATTGACGGGGCGGGTCAGATCGGTTTGGGTCACGTGTCGGGTCGGGCTTGATGACCTTTGGTGGTGTTTGTTTTGGTTTAGCATGGCTGCCAAACCCCGAGGAGTGTAGAGTATTCATTGGTTATTGCTTTGGTTTCATGGTTGCGCAAGAGTCGAGTCAATGGACTCATCCGGATCAGTCATGGGTCGGGTTGAGTTATCTTGACCATGGGATAAACTTTGGATTAGTGAATCTCAACAAGTTAATTAGACTTCGTATAATTAAGTTACGGGTTCAACTATATCTAGACATTATAATAGGTTATAAGTTGATAATGGTTGTTAATATGAGTTAATGATTACTAATGAGGAAATGGTAAATGATATATGACTAACGCTGAAATTTGTAATTTACATATATACTTAACAACGTGATATGGTAACGAATCAATTGTACAACTATATCGGAATAAGAACTATCGGGATAAAACAATATCGAACTTGAGTTAACAAATATAAATTTATAAAATGTGTGATAAATGTTTATGCACTAGTTATGTGGTCAATAATTGACATCGATATTTCGTATACGTTATAACTTGTAAGGTTCAACTATGGTTATAAATTTGGAATAACGTTTATTATACGAATTATATTGGTTATAAGTATACTTTATTAAACATTGACTTAAATGAGTCTAAATGTTTTATCGTCACATATTAACTAATAAAGAGATAATTAGATATATATATTGTCAATGAATACGGCTTGTTTAATTGTAAGCCTTTATTTACTATGATAATTGATAACATCAAATAGTCCTGAATATTAAGTGTCAATTTCCCCCGATAATCTTTCGTTATTTATATCATTTATATGGATTTACGCTTGATTTCCATTGTTTTCCACTTTCGAGGTAAATTACAAGATT
This sequence comes from Chrysanthemum makinoi, assembly GCA_910596185.1. NCBI lineage: Eukaryota > Viridiplantae > Streptophyta > Magnoliopsida > Asterales > Asteraceae > Chrysanthemum > Chrysanthemum makinoi. Next base: position 49,041,358 of record OU343222.1, on the reverse strand, counting down.
GGAGCTAAAGAGACGCGGAAATGGAAACACTACTAAAGATTTATCATAGTATGCTTATTTTGAAGGTTTACGCAAGTGCTCATCTCTCACATTACTGTAACTATTATGCGTGACCCGAAGTCCAACTTATCAAGAAGTTACGGCGTAACTCTTCCCAAAGGTTACGACGTAACTCCATTAGGTCAAAAGAGGTTCCACGCTGATACTTTACCGTAGAATCATCGAATCACTTACGACGTAACCATGTTTATCGAAGACTACGGCGTAACCACTTATAAGGTTACGCCGTAACTAGCAGATCTAGTGCATTCTGGAGAAATAGAAGGTTACTGAGTACTCCTCTATTGGTTACACCGTAACCCGGGACCTAGCCTATAAATACCCCTTAATTCCGTAAATTTCAAATCATCCCATTCCACACACAACACTCGAGAACGTGGAAAAAGCTCAAGGCGGTGTCTAGGGAAGCATACTGAATTTGTTTCCAAGGGAGAAGTCACACCATTACGATAAGCTTTAGCGTATATTATTTCTTTTACTTTCAATTCATGTATTTCGTACCTTTGAATATTGAATTGATTTGCATGATTAATATGAGCTGCTAAGCACCCTTTGGTGCTAGCCTAGTTATGATTCCTTAATTGTTTTGTTTGCTACCTTACTTAGAATAATTATTTCTAAGTGTATGCATGCATAGTTCTTTGGTAGTCACCCTTGGTTCGGGTATTTTGAATGGCGATAGAGGCCAATTGCCTAGGAGATATGACCAACTGACCCTAGGTGGCTGGTGACGGGAAGGGTAAGATATGACCAACTGACGACCCTTTCTACTTGTGCAATTTGACCAACCGATCACCTATCGTTTGGATGAACTTAAGAATTAGGGGGTGTAGTGTCTAAGTTCCTAACTACCGCACTCACTATTTAGAATCTAGCATGTAGCGTACTTAATGACTCTGCTAGGGGACCGGGAACAACAGGGACTTATGACGGTGCGCTTTGATTTCTCCTGTGGTAGCATCTTTGTTGATAGGTTAGGGCGAATTGACCAAATGTTGTCCTCTCGAATTTGACCCCACCAGAAGTAATTGGAAGTAGGTAGACGCGTAGACATAACTACTAGGAGGATTAACTAGGTTAGCCCCACTATTCCTCTATTGATTTCCCTCTACCATTTAATTGCTTTTACTTTATATTCTGCATTAGTAGTTTAATTAATTAAATACTTATCAAAACCATTAATATTCTGTGACAATTAGACTTAGTAATTATCCGACACACATAGCTCTTGGGACGACCTCGCCTTTACCATTTACTACACTACACACGACACTGTATCTTGCGTTAGTTTAGGGTAGACCATAGGTATAGCGAGACACTATGAATATTAAGACACTGGTCGATAGAAACTGCTGATCAAGTTTTTGACTAGAGCAGATCAAGGGTGCTCGTAAGACCGCAATCGGAGGCGGATGTTCGTTTGAGATTAAAGACCAATTTATGAGGGAGCCGCTAACCCTTTTAGGAAATAGACGAAGACGATATGAGCACGTTGAAAATGTCCTATACATCGCTAGCCTTTTCAACATTCCTACGTCTCATGATGTCTTTGTTATGCTTAGGGTGTTCCCTATGACCCTATTGGAGCGACCGTAAGATGGATCGAAAGATTGCCCGTCGGGGCAGTTAATACTTGGGCGCTACTAAAGAAATACTTTATTCAAAGATATTGCCCGCCATCAAAGATTTCTAATCAACTCATGGAGATCCATAATTTAAAACAAGAAGACGGCGAAACTCTGTATCAAGCTTGGGACAGATACATCGATCTTCTTTATAAGTGTCCTACCAATGATTTAAATAACCAGCAGAAGGTCAATATTTTCTACAAAGGAATAAATGTAACTACAAGAGACGATGTTTGACTATCGGACCTTCCCAAACATGACTCCTACTCTGCAATTGAAGCCATTCAAAAACGGACCATTCTCAAAATGGCACGGCGGTGGAAGTAAAAGAAACCAAGGCGAAGTTTCGACGGAATTGCAAAGAATCGCTAGTAAAATTAAAAATCTCAGTCGAGATATGCTGAAGGTCAGAGAAACCGTTCATGCCATCCAAGTGGGTTGTGAAAGCTGCGGAGGAGGACATCTTACGAAGAATTGTCCTCATACGGACAAAGAGGATATTGAAGAAGCTAAGTATGGAGAAAATCGACCATTTTACGGTGATAATCGAAATAGTAATGGGTATCGTGGAAATTACAACCGTGGGCCTTATGGAGAAAGAAAGCCCAACCTTGAAGAAACAATTAACAAATTCCTGGAGACTTCGGCCCAGAAACAAAAAGAACAAGATATTTGGTTAAAGGGTTTCCAGGAAAACACTAACAAGAATCTTTCCAGGCATGACGAAACCCTAACAAATCTTGGAGCAATGATCGAAAAACTCAGTGCTGAGATTGATGAAATTGAACTTAATGAAGCCAAGCGCAAGGAGGAATGCAATGCTGTTTTTACCAATGATTCTCAAAAAGTGATTGAGGAATGTATTTCTTCAATCGAAATATTGGATGTCGCTAATATGAACCAGAAGGTTACTACCTGTAACTACTTCCGAGTTCCGGCGTAACCATGCTCTGAAGGCATATCCGGTTAGGATCCGGTTTATTCTCTGTTAGGACGCGATTAAGCATAGCGAGGTTATCATTCCATGTTCTGCTGGTAAAATTGATATTTTGGGGATAGTAGACTTTGGGTCTTGTGTAAACATCATGCCTCTATCCATATTCTTAAAACTGAGGATAATCCACCTTTGGGAAACGGATATCGTGATTGATTCAGGTACTAAAACTAAGATTACCCCTTTAGGTATTTGTTAGGTCACTAGATTTACCACACAAGCTTAATAGAAAGATAGATAGGCGATTGAACAAGATTCACGCTCACACACACGATATAATAAAGATGGTTATGTGTAGATGTATGTGAAGAGAATAACTTGAACAACCAACCTTCAAATGAAGTTTTACAAGAGTATTTATAGGAGGGAAGCTAGGGCAACACTCCTAGTTCCCTTCCTTTACCTTATTGGGCTAGGCCTAGGCTTATGGGCCTTCTACATAAGCCTAAGGCTAATAACAAACATAAAGGCCATAATTAAGCTAACTATTGCATATGAGTAACTAACACTTGAATAAAGGTTTAGGAGTGATTCCAAAAATCTCCCCCTCAAGTGTTGGTGATGAAAAACGGTGAAGGCGTTGATGTAATAGTAGCTTTGACGCGTCTTCGACATTCTTCTTTCTTGTGAGAAGAATTGCCTTGATTTGAACCATCTCCCTAGTGTAGCGAAATAGTTTTCTTTGAACAGTTATGCTTTGACGTCATCTTTAACTTTGTTCTTTGATCATTGTTCTTTGTGATGAAAGTATGTTGTTATCTGCATCAAGTCACTGCCAGTGCAGCTTCGCCGCTTTGCCGGTGTCTCCACGTCTTTCTACAACATGCTCACACACTATTTAACGTTGGATTACGTGATCTGATGAAGTTCTTTAAGTCTTTAACTTTGTAGATTCTTTGATTTGAGGAAGAATCATTCTGACTTTTGTGTTGCTTTAAGATAGAACTTCTTTGATGATGTTGTTGGTGTGAACAAGTGGAGAATCTGCGATCATTCCGCTCCGAGCTTCCATAAAAGTAAACATTAAAACGGTTAGTAATAAGTGGATTCCGGCACTTACAAGTTTGAACTTTGAGAGTGTTGACAACATAGTGTGAAAACACAACTCTAATTCTTACAAAGGCCGTTCTTGAATCGGAGTCCCACAAGTGAGATAACACGATGTAAAATCGAGTACACCTACGATTCACATGAGTGTGAGGTACACCAAAGTATCACCTCACGGTAGGCCGTTGAGACCACTAAGCAATCCACGGGGGAGTTGCCGAAGCGACCTCACCGGCCGGGCTGTTGATGTTGACCACGGCAGGAGTTTCCATGCAATCACTGAGGATCACAAATGTGAACCTCTCATAAATGTTCTCGACAGTTTGCTAAGATCTGTGAAGGACTCGATAATGTACCACTGAAATTCTTATTGTTGAATGTCAAGTGATGAAATGTCAAGTGTACCTAAGAGATCTTTTGATGAATCTCGTGGCTTTAGACTCAATAGTGCATTTTGGTTTTCTTTTGGCGAAGGAGACTAGGGAGAGGGTATCCTTCTTCAATACCGGCAAGAATCTCTAAGAGAAAGCCGATAGTTTACTTGTAGGGTTCCTGTGAGAATGAAACAAGCTTCTATTGAGTGAAACTTGAGTGGTTGAGAAGGTTTAGTGCATGCGCCACCTCAGGGTCCATGATGACGACTTTTAATCTTCAATACTAGTGTCATCTAGTGACAACCAGTAGCATATGAATTGAACCCGATGTTTGCCCTAAGTTGAATAATCTGGAGGGCTATTTCTTTTCACCATTTTCTTTGCATTTCTTTTAATTCTTCAACTCCTTCTTTCTCCGATTCTCAATTCTCCTTTTTATAATCATACCTAAGGACTTCTAAATTCTAACTATTGGTAGTGTCCTTGGGTAGATCCCTCCGGCTCTGGCGGATCATAGGACGGTTATTCCTAACCTTAGTCACCTTATAACTCCATGACTAACCTATGTTGCCATAAAACCATTTACTTGAAAAATCTCGCTCAGCGTTTATGAATAACAAAACATTTTGAACCACTGTTGAGATGAGATTTTGTATAAATACTCCCCCTCCACATGTGCTTAAGAGTTTTAACGGTTAAATGCACGCGATGAGGAAAAGCGCATATTTTGAATTGATCAACTCAAGATAAACATTCCCCCGCGAGACACGGTTACGTGGCATAGTTAAAGAGTTGCATTGTCAGCTTTTAGGTGACAACTAGCTCTAATAACTACCTTGAAGGTGTAGACAATCCTCGAAAGGTTGTCAAACCCGTCGGAGTTCATGTCTACCAAGAGTTTCTCGAATGGTACATTCTACTCAGACAAGTCCTGCGAGACACGCTTTACATCACTAGCGAACTAGCTTGAAATTATTACCCGTCCAGGACAAGTCTTTTCGAGTTATTAGCGCTTAAGAGCTCGTCAATTCATGGGTTAAAGTCTTTTTACACGAGAGTTCTTATAGCAAAACATAACATATTTCTTATCACGTATTTTCTCCCCCTCAAAAATGGCATATAAAATGTTATTTTTGAAAATTTGAGAATAAATATGACCATTTCGAGTGTTGCGGGAAGAATGACCACTGTGAAGAATTAGTGAACAAAGGTTTTAGTCAAGTACTCCCCCTCAACGAGTGATATAAACGGTTGAGTTTTTGAAAATCATAAGGGAGAGTACTTGTTCTTTTGAGCAAAACCTTGAAAAGTGAAAGGTTTGATAGGTTTTACTCAAAAGTAAGAAGCTTTAGCTCCTTTTATAAGGATTGTGGCAATCAAGCCGTACCACGGGTCCTTTATTTACAAGAATGCACGGGTTGTACACTTTGTAATGTGTGCACAAGCCATAGACATAATAGATCATACATCCAAATTTATAATGAAAGAAGCAGCTCAAGGGTACCGTGTAGTCCGTAGATGTCGCTGGAATGTGAATCGGTGATGAGTGCTTATTCACTCATCATTTTTACCCATCTAAGACCGCAAAAACGACCAAAAAAACACCCAAATATGCTCAAAATGTGTTATAAATGTCCTCGGAGTGTGTTTTATGTCTTTCAGGTACAAAGGATTGAAAACAGGGCAAAACGGATAGAATTGAGCTTGGAATGGAAAACATGCATTCATGGACGGAGCCGGGAGTGGATTTTCTTTACTTTTGGATCCCGGGACGTGTTTTGGGAGTGAGCTTGGGAAATCAAAATCAAAACGTAACCCTTAAATCAAATTACCATTTTACCCTTTACCCGAACCCAAATTACTCATTTACCCTTAAAATGTTTTTCACTAAAAACAATTATTTTTATTTTTAACATTTTTTATTTACAACAATTATTTTTATCAAAACCAATTTTTATTAAAAATATTTTTCTTTCTTTCTAAAAAAAAAATTATTTACAAAAAACTCAAAATACTTTTTGCTTAAAACCCTTTTATTTAAACCCTCTCTTAACCTTTCACTTTGAACCTATAACCCATGAAACCACCCAAAACCACTTAAACCCGTTTTACCCATTCACCCAAATTAAAAACCCAGAAGTTCCCAAACCTTACAACCATCCTTGGCGCCAATTTCCCTCTCTCCCCATCACTTTCCTCCTCTGCTACAGTCCAAGACCCAGTCACATGGGCATCAAAGCCATGTCATCAATCCAGACACAACAGAATCACATCAATGGCTGTGATTTTAGCCTTGGTCACCAAGAAGAAATCCATGGCTGTGATAAAGCCTTTAACAAGCACAAGCTTCACTTTGGCTCACTCTCTCACAAAAGAAACACATTTGCAAGCAAACAAGAAAGAGAAGACAGATTTATGTTTTTATATAAATAGGCTTTTAGTGTTAGTGTAAAACTTGTCTAGAATTTCAATTTCTAGTACCATTTTCTTTATTGTCATTTAAGTTTACTTGTACTTTTAATTTCAGTTTATTTCAATTTCAAGTTTATACAAATTTAACTTTTTGTTCATGTTTGTGAAATCTGCCCATTGTGTTCTTGAGTGTGTTTGAATTCCTTTTGAAGATTTTGTTAATGTCAAAAACAAGTTTTTAAACTTTCAAACTCTTTCCTGCTTAAGAAGCTTGGTTTACTGCCCCTAAGGGGGTGTTTGGATCATCATAGTTTCGGGGTCAAAAACCACTTTTGACCCAGTGTGGGTCTCCATTTTGCTGTTCTAGACAGTTTCAACTGTCTATTTTCATAGCATTTTCACCAGCTTGTTATAAGCTCAAACCTGTCCAAAATTTGTTTTCTTTAATATATGTATTTCACCTGTTTGCTCATTTAAAACTTTGGTGATTGTTGTTAGCTTAGTTTTAAGCTTAGGATTGCCCCATTAGTTTTATTTTTATCATATCAGATAAACAAGTCCTTGTTTTCAGCCCCTTAGCAGCCTTTTTATTAGCTTGTTAGAAGCTTGTAATTGGGTATTTGTGGGGGCAAAAGCTTGCCCCCCAGCTTTACTTCATTTCCCCAAAAGCCCATTGGTTAACTCCCACTCTAGCTTATTCAAAATAAGCTAGAAAATGACCCATTTGGCCTGTTTTGGCACCATCACAGCAGACTGAACACAGCAGCCATCCCTTACTTTTTTGCTCAAGTTTAAGTAGTTTAGAGTGAGATTTAGGACTAATTCTATCAAGCAATCAGCGATTAGGTTTATAGTTTTCATGATTTTTTATTTTATTTAGGATTTAGAGCTTTTAGAATAGCTTATTTAGGCCCTTGAAACTCCCCATTCACCCTTTGTTTTATGACAAAGAAAACAAAGCAGAGGTAGCTTCTTGGAGTTTTTTTTCTTGTGCTTATTAGGTGTTAATTATAGTTCATTTAAGCTTTTAGTGATCATTAGTATAGCTAGGATAGCTTAGATCTTATTTCAGCTTGTTAGTGCTTATTAGAATCTCACTAGGTTAGCTTATTTGCCAAGTATTTAGCTTAAGATTCCCAACTGCTTACATCCCCTTTAGTTGGTTCACCCTTTTTATTTTCAGCTTATATCACTTCTTATTCATGTTCTTAGCTTATTATCTGATTCAGTAGCTTATTTGAGCTTTTGTCATTTTTTTTAGTCCCTTAGTAGCCCAATAAGCCAACAGACCCCTAGGTGTATGTCTGCTGGTGCACAAGCTGTTACAGCTTATTATAAGCTTTCCAAAGTTTATCTTTTTTTTTTGTAAAAGTCTTATTTCAATCTAATTTTCAAGTTGCAAAAAGTAAGTCTACAGGTTCGAACCCTGGACCTCCAACACATACTTGCCACGCCTCACACGCACAACTCTCATCCAACTTGCCCTTGGGTCTTGTCTCGTCATTTCTTGCACCATTTATTCCTATATAGTCATTTTATGTTATTAAAGCTTAATAAGCTATTTAAGCTTATTCCCCTTATTCTTTCTTTGCTTCGAGAACACTCATTTTTCCTAAGTTTAGATGAAATCAAAGTATTGTTGTAAAAAATTTTGATAATTTTCCAATTAGTTTTACTATTTTTAATAATTAATTTTCTATTATTTAGTTTTTAATTCGTAATAAATAATTTAAAAGTCGAAAAAATACCCGGCTTTTTCCTAAAATTATTTTTAGTTGTTTAGAATGTAGGAAAATTGGTTTTGCACCCGTAGGCCTTAAATTGCAAAGTTTTCACTTTTTAGGCTCGGTGCGTTCCCGGTTTTCGCTTTTTTTTTTGTTTTAATACTCTAGGACTTAGTGTAACTTAATTTTATTGTTCCGTATGCTTAGTAGTAGTTAGATCATTATTTACTTTGTTCCCGTAGCCTTATTTACTTTCCCTTTAATTAATTTTTAAAATAACGTAATCCAAACAAAAATTCCCGTACCATTCGAGCACTTTAATAACAAACCTCAAACGTCACCGTCAATTCACACCTCGTTGGGAAACGACCCGGGTAATCACTTGCCCGGTATCACTTATCGAGTATTCGCGGGTTTTGCGTGTCGACCTTTTTCCCTAAAACGGTTGATTTGTAATTCTCTCGCGAGTATTTGGTATTTCTATATTATAGTTGACTATTTGACCCCACAAAAGGCCGATATCAATCGGGCGTTGAAAAACGATGATGTTTCTCCTGGGTCGACCACCAACATAGCTTTCCAATCTTCTGAACTGATCCCTTCTATACAACCGTTCATCAATCATGGTGATGATCCTCTTCACGTCCCCTCGATCCTGAGAATTCCATCGCTTAGGAGACCCGATCTTTTGGTGTATATCCTTCAACCGATAAGCCAATCCGTCCCTAACCAACTTCAAAGTGTGATCTCCAAATTTGTGTAGATCTCTGCACGCCATCAAGCTATTTCTTTGAATTTCAACTGCGGTAAACGACGCCGAATGGTTTACTGATGAGTGTAAATTGTGAGAGCTGGTTGATGTCGGGAAGATCAAGCTGCGGTTGAGTGAAGTTGACCGCAGTCCGATAAGATTCTCTTGCAGTGGAGATCTTCTACACGTTCTTTGATGACTATGCGTCTGATGAAGATGAGCACTAACTTTATGAATTCACGTTGTACTTCAGTGGAGAATTGTCTCATACGACCACTCGCTTTGGCAAGGTACATGTCTTCGATGTCGTTGATAGACAAATTCTCAAAGTCGGCTTCAGAGAATGCATAATCCCTTTCGTCTTGTCTCTTGACCACAATATTCTTGAGATAAGTGTAGTCCCATTTGGACGAAAGATCAACGTGTTTGATGGCAACGATGTTTTAGTCTTGAATCACCGCATGTTGAGACTTCTGTACCGCTTCTGTAGTAGATTAGCGTCGGCGTTCGAGGCCAATGATGAATCCCGTACATTGCATCTCGTTCGTATGCTTCCACTTTGTTGGAGAACAAGTGATTAGCTCTTTCCTCGATAGCTATGCACGGTTTGAGTATTATTTCTTTGGGAATGGAAGTGTCGGGATGTGGTATTTCCTTGAACCATCGCCACCGTGTAGAAGAAATTCCAGGTCTTTGTTGAAGAAATGTCAGAATGGAATTCTAGGCTCATTTGGTTGGCCGATCGTTGGTAGTGGTTTAGACCAGTCGGTGTAATATGGAGGGTTGTCCCGCCGTAAAGTCGATGTTTATTTCTGGGTTGAGCCAATCCATGTTATTAGACATAGCTCGAGCAATGTTATCAAGGTGATATTCGACCTCGATGGCACTTCTGAGCTATCTTTTAACAGTTGAAATGCTTCATTCTTGATTCGCTTCAACTCGTTTCGTCATCTTCTTTACTTTGAACTTATCTTGCTTGAGATTTTAGCATGCTCCAAAGTAGTACCGTCTACCGGATCTTGACCTTCTTCGGGGTAGGAGTGGAATTTACAAGTGTAGAAAACCATTCAAATTCCTCCGTGTTATCTTCATCTAGCGGATAGGGCGTCAACCTTGGGCCTTCTTCTTCTTTTTCTTAGGCCTAGATGAGGATTCAAGGTTTTGTCACGTTGTCGGGTGAGGCGAGTTGTTGTTGGGGCTCATGGTATTCTTCATCGTCACCACCCGTATACTCAAAGTGGTCACCGGTTTTTGAGTATGGGGTTGTAACTCGAATCCCGAGGTTTATCGCCAGAAGGCGGGGGAGGAGATCTTTGTTGAGCCGGAGTCCTTTGTGGTGGAGGCGGCATTGAGTACTGAATCGAAGATGATTCACCGTGACTTCTTTGTGCGTTTAGGCTCCTTATCCTTATCTTGATCTTTGTCTTCGCTTAAATCTCTTGAACGTTTGGGCCTTACCTCTTCTCTAATGATGACTTGAGTTGGTATTCCAAACAATGCTTCAAATGCATTTAGCTTCATGGGAGGAAAACGCGTTGCGAGCATGTTGACATTTCTCGCTACTACGGCGGTTTACTAATTCATCATCTGAGAAGATTGTAGTTTCAACTGGATTGATCCTCAAATTCATCGGAGTTGATTTCATGGCTTGCTTGGCTAAATGTAAGAGATTCGGATAAAGTTGTCTGGAATACATCTCCTTTGTCAGTTTCGGAATGACCTCCATTAAGAACTTGTGAGTGTATGTAGGATCATTATTTTTATTGTGTTGATGATTCGGGTGGTCTTGGGAGATCAAAATACATGTTTACCATTTTAGAGAGAGAAAGTAGAGAGAGAGGGTGTTCTTGCTAGAGGTTTACTCAAAAGTGTGGAATATTAGATTAATGAAGAAGCACCACCCCTTCCATGGATGGAAGGGGTATTTATAGTTACAAGAAATACGACCTCCTATCGGCCTGTGGATCAGGTATACAGAGGGTAAAGACCCGTCCTTCCTCCACGATGAAACACTACGCTAAACTAAACTAATAACTAACTAATAAACTGATAAATAACGTAAACAACGACAAATCTACGAGCTAACATATGCTAGACCATTATTGGGGTGACCGACTCTTTAACATGGAATTTTCTAATTCCTAACAATCTCCCCTAAGGGAGGTCACCCCATGAAATACATTTTGCTTCCTAGCATTCTATCTTTGACTTCGTTCGAGCTCGTAGACTTGAATTCTTCACTTTCGCAATCTTTGTGCTTTTGTAGCGATTCATCAAAGTCCGCATTGATTTGTACTTTGAGTGGAGGTCTTTGGTGATCCACATCTTTGATGATCTTTGAGCTTTCTTTGAGATCATCACCACGATAAATCTCTAGATCACCCTTTATTGTGTTGCCATCATGTGAAGTTGTGACTTTCGGACCGACATGCTCACAATTTTGAATCATGACATCTTTCCATCGTGAGTAGCGAAGCCTTCGGTTCAAGATATTTGCAGCGGCGAACAAGTATAGAAATATCGAGGCGAGTTATGTAGATATGCACCAGTCATGATTTCTTCAAATTAAGTGTGGATGCTTGTGAGCATGCGGCTTTGGAATGACTCCTCAATTCGATCGAACCGCAACCGCCCAAATGTACCTAAAAACAACAGTTAGCAATAAAACACACGAAAGTGTCTTTGATCACTTTCGTTGAATTGAGGTACACGCCCACGGTTCCCGTTGATCAAGACAAGTACTCGTGATCGGTAGGATTCGAAGAATCTCCTTGACGGGTTTCGCAATTTGTTTCTAAATTTGCCGTTCTCAAACCGAACGCGTCTCAAAGAAGACAACACGGAGTGAGTGAACGGCCAATTGAGATTCAGCGATTGATGAAAAATTTATTTGAAAACAATCGTGTATTGCTTAGAAGAAAGAGTTTTGCAATACGACGAAGGTTTTATGAAAAGATCAATTTTCAATCAAAATACTTTTTGTATTAGAGAATGAGTACACAATCGACGTGCTAGCGAAAAGAAGAGATTCGCACATCGAACGGTTTTTCTAAAAGTATTTTTCAATCGAGATACTTTTGTGTTTGAAAATGAATACACATTTGACGTGCTAGAGAAAAGAAGATTTGCACATCGAATGGTTTTTCCAAAAGTACTCGTCAATTCCATTCCCGGACCAAGGTTGATTCAAGAATGAATCGCCCCATTGTTTCTATCCAGTTGTCACAAGCTTGATCTTTGCAAGATTTCACATGTCACCCACCAAGAGCTTGTTTGATGTTGGCTCTAGAAGGATTTCCATCTTCATTGTGAATATTTTACATATCACTCGGATGTTCGGCAATACCACAAGGATAATGCGTAGGACTCTTAATATATACTTACTTTCCACATTGTGTGAAACAGCAAGTCTTCAAGAATTTTGTGTCCTAATGAGATATAGTGGATGATCTCTTGGCTCTAGACTCAATTAGTGCACATTTGGTTCCTGTGCCGGAGACTAGGGAGAGGGTCTCCTTCTTCAATATCAACAATCTCTAAGAGAAAGTCGATAGATAATGTCGGTTCCCCGTGAGAATGAAACAAGCCCTTTTAAGAGGAACTTGAGTAGCTTGGGAAGATAGTGCAAGATCGTCACTGGGTCCATGTCGTCTTGTCTTCAATACCGGCGTTACCTTAGTAACCACCAATAGCATATGTATTGAACCCGGTTTACTCGCCTAAGGTTGAATTGATGGAGGGCTATTTCTTTTCACCCTTTTCACATTCATTCTTTTTCATTCTTCAACCCCTTCAGTGCTTACCGAGACTTCATAACTAGAACCTTGTTGGGTTTATTCGATTACTAGCTCGTCTCACCCCAAGCACTCTTCCCATTTTTCACTTTTCTCCTTTTTTCAATATACCTAAGGACTCTACACTATCTAGTGGATTGTCCTGGGTAGATCCCTCCGGTTCTGGCGGATCGTGGGAACGAATACCTAACCTAACCATCCTTATAACACCATGCATAAAGTAAATTGGTCGGTCTTTTGGTATTGTTCTTTCCTTCATGAAACCAATCGAAAAATCATTTGGAAAAACAATCAAGGTACTTGTGATACGAGATCAAAGCATTTTGTACCTTAATAGTTTTGATCATTTTAGAAATGCTCCCCTCAACATGTGCATATGATATTGAAATTGTTTGGCACATGGAGGCAAGAGTTCTTTGAAATAATTTCTTTGAAATAATTTCTTGATCACATTTTCCTTAGAAAAAGCCATTTGAATTTCTTTGGTAAATTCTCCCCCTCAATATGTGCATAGGATAAGAGAAATCATTTTAACACATAGAGGCAAGAGTTCTTTTGAAGCACATCCACAATCATAAAAGCCATTAAGAAAACCATTTGAAAACTCAATCAAGGTACTCTATGTTAAAACATAAAAGCTTTTGTACCTCGATAGTTTATTTTCCTTTAAAATGCTCCCCTTCAATATGTGCTTCAAGATTGGCGTTTAGCACATATGAGAGAGCGTACCGCACAATTAAATCAAATTGATCACCTTTTATCAAATTTCATTATTAAATCACAAATTCTCCCCCGATCAAAAATATCAAACCCTTTGAGATTTTGGATCCCAAGTGATTTAATTAGGTTTTAGAAAACATGGGAGAAAATGTGGCCTGGTTAAATACTCATCATGTTTTTGGATAAATCCTCCTCCTCAACATGTGCATTGTGTATGAAATCGTTTGGCACATGGAGCGGGAGTGCCTATAAAGTACTAAAACCGATTCCATTAAAACAGATTTGAGATTTAAATCACGATCTCTCCCTTGATCAAAAATTTCAAACCAATTAGGGTTTTGGATCCCAATTGATTTAAATCATTTAGAAAGTTTTAGGAAAAGACGTGGCAAGATTTAATTTTGAAAAATGACAGATAAGGACCATTTTAAGACATTAAAGATTGTTAGTATCAGGTATGATTGTTTTAAGAGATCTTTTAAGTAAAACAAAACAATTTCACAATCAAACAAGAATAGAAAAAATTTCATTTTGAAAGACCTTGATTCAAAAGAAAATCATACCATGACATAACATTAAATCTTTAGATCACCACATTTTAACGTACAAATGGACTTTTATGAAGTAATATTGTTTGAAAATAATTTATTCAAATCACTCCCCTCAAACCATGACAGAAGTCGATGATTGAGTGACTTAAGTTTTGATAAAATGAAGTCCGGTGATTTTCAAAATTTAGTCCAATATATTTTCAAAACAATATTTTCCATTTTCAAAACAATATTTTTCAAAGTTTTAGAAAAATGGTATCATCACGATTATCCTGCACAAAGATATGTTAGGTGGTTGAGAAGCTTCGCTTTGTTGTTCTTTGTAGGGTTTGGAAGAAAAACGATCGCATATGTGAGACTTCTTCTTACGTTGCATTTTGAATGCCAACCGAGGTCAAATTAAGCTCCGTTTCTTCAATCAATTAGAAGAAAACCATCTGCCGATGCAAAGGAGACCTCTTACGTTGCATTCATGCCAACTCTCCACAGAAGTCCAATTAAGCTCCGTTTCTTCATTTGTCAACCCAAGATATAGTTACCCTTTCCTTTCGGCATCCAAACATCATATTATGTGGGATCCGGATCGGGAACATTCTTATACCAAGATACCTGCATACGTTAGTGAACACACATACAGATATATGGTGGTCGACATCACCCAAACAACAATCGACTAATAAAGGTCAATCCAACATATCAATCAGATCATGTAAGGTATGGGAATAATGTGTTTCTCAAACTCTAATCATCTAAACCTAACAATCATATCCTAGAAACCTAGTCCTTCAACATAGGCAATTATATTTTTTCAGATAAGCACGTAGGATAATTAAGAAAGCCTGTTAGATGATATAGATTTGAAAACATTATCCCCTTCAATCAATGACTTATTTTCTGAAAAGATTAAAAGCGCTGAAGTCATCGATTGAGTTTTTTGCGAATTAATACGGAAAATCTGATCCTGATTGATTTTTCAAGCAACTCATTTTACCACCATTTTGAAATACAACAAATATTTTTCTGAAGAATTTTAGACGGAAAAACATTTGTGTAGGAACAGCAGTCCTTCGACATACTTTCCTCATTTGTTTTTAGGATAGGTGCACGAAATATTTGAAAAATTGGTTTAGCGCAAAGACTTTCCTTTCTTTTGAAGAGCGGGTTGCTATCAGAAATAGTAGCAAACCATAGTTTTAAGCACGGTTACAGATGGAAATAACCGCAAGCCATTATTTGAAGCCCTGTCCAAATAATGTAAGCCATATTTAGAGACATGTTTAGAAAAGAATATTTACACCTCCTCTGCTTCAACTTCATCTAAAGCCCCGTGCCATTATTGAATGCCATTTCTAAGACCGTAGATGTTATCGATACCATAAGACATGTCTAGGAAAACATATTTTTGGTATTTTTGAAATTTTATGATTTTTTATGGGATTTTGAAGGTTTTATATTTTTCTATTTTGTTTTCTGAAAAATATATACAATGATAGAGTAGATGATATAGTTAAAGAGGATGATGATACGAGTACCGAGATAAGGATATCAAGCAGCCCCGTTGTAGAAGATAGAAGTCATCATCTCTTAAACATTCACCACCAAAGCTTCCGAGGCTCCGAATAGAAGAAAGAAATTGAACCATCTCTGAAAGTGAGACTGGCAGCCTTCCCCAAACCAAAATCCTTTGATGAGCAGATTCAAGCTCTATTTCAAGCTTTCTTAGCCGGTGCAAGAGAAGCACACCATTATCATAAATCCCGCTGCTCCTTTTAAGACCGATAATCGAGAATCTCCGTTCGGGGTTATATCATCCATAAGAAAAGCAACGTATCATCCCACACATAAATAATCTTCTCAAATTTCATAACCACCAAGTCCGAAGCTAATCCATTCCAAAAGGTGTCAAGAGACCACTTCCCCACGTAGTTGAATTGATGTAGTCAGCTCTTAGACTAAAGCTCACGAACCCCAATACACATACCCGAAGACAAAGAAACTTATACCATCAGTAGCGATTAAGTCCAATAGCCAAAGAATAACCCGATGTATACTTTTCTCTCCTCTAAAGAAAGTGTATGAAGCTCAAGAACCCGAAGTACCCGAATGCCCAAAGAGAGAAAACCGATAACATTGAAGAAGCGGGCGAATCACCGATTATCTCTCGGGTGACAATCTGCGGATGTCAACTCCGAATAAGTGATTATATCTCGAATCATGATTAAGCCCTCAAGTGAGACAAATTGAGCGTCCCCAATGTACACATCTCTCTCCTCCGATGAATGCGATAGCATCATCACACACTTGTGTACCTCATTTATCATCAGAAACTAACTCTTCCATCTCTTCCCCCACATAGTTGGAATAAAAAAACACCGAACGCCATGAGTCAAATCTTGAGTTTCTCTGCGGTAATGACGATAGTCTTCCCGGGATATCTTCAATCACTTAGAAGTGTTAAGCTCGTCAAGATTACTCGCGTATAGATGTGTGTCTCCTTCCCCTTGCCGGTTTAGACACTTCCGAGTCGAAATCATTATAAGCCCGTAACCAGAAATTTGTTGAGAAGAACACTTGAACTCTTGTGAGAATCAACTTGCTGAAGACTCTCTCTGACTATTTTTATCAACCCTTATGTAGACAATTTGAAGTGACCACAGAAGAAGAAAACCCGATATACCATACTTGAAACTGAAGTCAACTTCCCCACATTTGTATCTTAAGCTTGCACCTAATGATGGAAGAACGGTGTAGAGAATTTATGCTTCAAGCAAATCTCTAAGTACTCACTACCCAAACAAAGTATGAGACATTAACACCTCTTTGATTATCCACACCGCATATGCATGTGACACCGAGTAAAACAAAGTAACTCCTATAGTGATAGTTAACCATGTCTTCAACCATCCACCTCGACTGCTGGTAACTAGATAAACCAAGTCTTCACCTCAAATTCTTAAGCCCGAGCAAGTTATCAAATAAGAACACGCCTTTGTGAAAGTCAACTTCAATCTCAAATAAGTGATAAATGATTAACTCCGAAGTAATCACCTTGTGTCAAATGTCCAACAATAGTCAATATCAACGTCTCGAGGAGTCACTGCTAAAAATATGAGCAAGTCTAATTGGGAATTGAATCTGACTTATAACTTTCTCCCAATTAGTGCTCCCCCTAAACCGACAATCTGTTTGATAAATGCCTAGATAAAGAAGAAGTCTTTAGATCGTTAAATGCAACTCGTCTTTAGTCTTCTAACATGTAGCGAAAATGTAGAACCGACTGAGACTCACCTTCTTCAAGATTATCCAGTTGGGGAATAGATAGTTAACATCTTCATTTCACCAAAAACACAAGAACATCACCAAAAAGCATCCCAATTAACTTACATCTTGCAAATCCCTTAATTAAGATCCTCCCAATCAAACAAGAACGTAAAGATGTTCATCAAGGAAATCAAAGAATCAGCCCGGCGAACACACAAAATGGTTAACACCAAGCAAACAATCACATCAAACAAGAACAGAAGGTTGTTCGAAATCATCATGTTAATGTGCACGTGAAGCATTAACCGGAAGCACTTTGTCAATAAACTCATATCAGCTTGTGAAGATGTCAACCAACGGCTCTAAGAAGAAAAACTCCATGTGAAGATGACCCGATAAGAAGAAGCTCGGTTCTTACATGAGTTTAGAGCCGTATGACCATTTATATTCTCAAATATCAATCAACAATGCAAAAATTCACACTTCTTCTCCCCTCAAGAATTGCATACGGAGATGCCATTCTTGATTAAACAAGTGAACATTATCCAAATGTAGTCTATTCACACTTCTCCCCTGCAAAATCAGC
The DNA here is from genome assembly GCA_910596185.1 of Chrysanthemum makinoi. Taxonomy (NCBI): domain Eukaryota; kingdom Viridiplantae; phylum Streptophyta; class Magnoliopsida; order Asterales; family Asteraceae; genus Chrysanthemum; species Chrysanthemum makinoi. The sequence continues at coordinate 49,023,456 of OU343222.1, read as the reverse complement.
ACAGGATGTCGCCATCGTCATTATAGTTGAGAAAGTGGAATCAGAAAACAATCAACAATAGCCCGGTTCACTTGATGACTGAAGCGCATGGAAAAAGTATGAAGCATGTTGATGAGAATGGTCATAATAGAGAAGATTTCTCTTCTTCGAAGATAAAGCGACCGACACGCATTTTCTTTTCTTTAAGAACGAGGCATGAATCGATGTTCAAACGTCATAAGAAGATTTCTTTCTTGGAAGATAATGCGCAGAAACGCATTTCTTTTCTTTATAGTACGAGGCATGAACTGATGTGTTCATACGTCATTATCTCTCTCTTTTCAATCTCTTTTGGCAAAACACGTAATCAACCCCATTATCATTCAGTAGGCTCTTTGTCGTGACAACTGATGGAGAAAACCCAATATGATGAATTTGACCATGAAGTAAACTAACCCGAACTCGTGACTTGAACTTGCACATATGTAACAAAGAGCGGTGTCGAGACTTCATGCCCATTTGAATCTCTAAGTACTCTATACTCTTCAACCAACCAACCATCGAGTAATAGACGTATATCACCTCTTGAAAATCCACAATTGAATGTGACACTGAGCACTACAACGTAACTCCTTAAAGTGATAGTTATTTTGAGATGATAAGAGCCCAATTCCCCCAAGTGGTAAAAGAAAAGGTAAAAGTCACTCAACAATAACTAGATTTCCAAGTCTTCGTTTTTGATAATAAGCTCGAACAAGGATCATGAAGAATCTTCATCCATCCATCCCCGATACCTTCAGATACTAAGTACACTCGCCTGTGATATTTCACATCAACATCAAATAAATAATACTGAATTAACTCCGTTGTCACATCTTCTGATTAAAAGCTCAACTCTAGCCTCCTTTGACGTTTTAAGTGAACTCTGATAATGGTTTCATCCCGACCATGGTTAAAAGCACATAACCCCGTAAAACCATGTAATAACCAAACTGCCATGACAAAAATCCAAACACACATCCAATTCATTAAGTACACCCTTTTATCTCTTCTTCAAAACAGAAAACGTAGCACCAGCATCAAATAAGATCCCGAAATACACTTTTCTTTCTCCAAGATGGTTCCATCAATACGGGATTTTACAATTCTATGGTTTAAACCGAGAAATAGGTTCTTTCGCGGGATTTTACAAAACCAAGAATAAACCGTAAGATATATCCGGAAATGCACGTTACTATTACTAGGATGTTTCTATTGTTACGGGATTTTACAAGTCTATGATTTAAACCGAGAAATAGGTTCTTTCGCGGGATTTTACAAAATCAAGACAAAACCGTAAACAATGTCAGCTTGAATGTGTTATGACAACTTTGGTTTCTGTGAATATCTGTTTTAGGGGAACATGCAGCGGTTCATCAGGGACTCATTATCCAACATCATCAACATCATCAACCATCCAATAGCCACTTTGGTACACACATCATTCACGCATTCTGTCGGTTGTTGCTGTGATCACATGGTGAAGTACATCCGATATGTCAAACTTGATCATGAAGTGAACTTCCCCAGATTTGTTACTTAAACTTGTACTAATCCTTGTGAAGAAGAAACGGTGTACCCAATGTACAAAACCTCTTGACATTCTCCACTGAGTGAGACACCGAAGTGATAGCTACGTTGTGGGTTAAGTGAGAAAGAATTACAAACGTAACTAAATAGCCAAGTCTTTATCACCCTCTATAAATGCCCAAACAAGTCATCTTCGCGAAAGGGTAGAAAGAAAAAAGACGAAAATAAGTAAACGCGCCTGGAAAACCACACTTCAAATCCAAATAAGAAATACCAAATGCAAACAACCCCGTAGTCAACTCTGTTCAATAAGCACTTCAAGCCGTGACAAAATATTCTCCGTAAAAATGTATACACCAAAGTACCAATTCGCACAACGCAACAAATCTCAACATCTCATCAACTCACATCTTCAAAGCTCATGATCGACAAATCTCTTCAACCAATCTCATTATTAGTTCTCATCAATTCGTAGTTCATATTCAAGAATAATTATTGACAAAAGCCCATGATTGAGAAGCCCAATAGACCAAATCACATAGCATCCAATCCAAATAAGAACAACTTAACACCACCACTTTGTACTTGGATGACATCAAATATTTTTAGTAGCACCATATTTTCCATCTTCGTACAAATGAGATGATAACCCATTCAAATTTAAAAGGACATGCAATACAAGGTTGTGATAAGCAATTCACTTAACAACAAATTTGTAATATTGCATCATTATGTTGGACGAAATTAGTACAAGACCCAAGTCCAGTCCACATATAAATCCAGACGGCCCACACGAGAACCGTACAACCCGATCTAAACTACCTCCCATCATCAACAAATTCGAACATCAATATGGTCCAAGAAAAAACATGCAAATTAAATCCACGGTCCAACTACACAAAACATTCCACAAATAGTTGTGACCAAATCTTCAAAATGTTATTTGATATCCTGTTAGCACATACACGAACGAGATAACAATTGTTGTGGCCCAGAGAGATCATGTTTAACCCAAACATAAATATGAGACAAGAGGCTAATAGGGCCCAATCCACGATACAACCCAACATACGAACGACAAGAACCAGATCCATTCCAATGTAATATGCAAAACAGTTAGTAAAAGTGGGGATACCCTAATCTCACGGGTATAAAAACGAACTTATCCCACACACACATCCTAAAACCACAAACTTCAAACCCTAATTATTCACTCACTCAAAATTCAGTCCGCCTCCCCTTTTTGAATAATCTCACATAGTAACCAAACCCTAGCTACATCTCATTTCATTCATTTGACGTGTATAACATCGAGGGGTTCGCCACAGGGATGGCATGAACCCAACATCACAGCCACAGGGATGGTGATTGAGAACTTTTAGGTCATGGTGTCAAGGTAAGTAACAACAGATTTAATACGTTCTATCCACGGAGAGACATGTTAAGTTACATAATTTAACGAAACATAATAAAAGATATAACATACTTGTTATCATCTTTATCATTAGATTCGTAAATTAAAAAAAAGGAGTATACTCAAAAAAAAATGATCTATGAGGCATTCGTTCCTATGTGTATAGATTGAATGAGATCTATGTGTTAGATGAACCGTTCACATAAGGAACAAAGCTGAGATCAAGATTTGTTTTTGATATTCGTACATGTAGTTTGAGTCCAGATCTGTGATGAATGAGTTTCGTGGTTACCAAAAGGGTTTGATTTGTTTCAGAACCTTCACGAACCAAATCTGAGATTATCGAGTCTTAATATACATTCGATCTACTTTTGATTTCATTTTGATAGAATGGATTAGGATCTGTGATGATATCTTCTATTGTGAATAGATCTTGAATGAATGAGAGATGGGGAGTGATGGTGAGGGTTCATTGAAGTGAGTCTAGATGTAGGTTAAGGTGGTTTCGGATCTGTTCTAATTTTCATTTTGGTTTGAGTCTTGATTGGACCGATGATGGTATAATGAAACTGAGGTCGAGTTGTTTTTGATACAAAGTATGTATGGTCGTGGGTCTGAGTCAACTCTTCTTCTTCATTTCTGTCTTGTACACAATGGTCAAGGAGTTACTTTTTATGTTTGGTTAAGTCGCTAGTGACAATGGTCTTGAGCCAACTCGCTAGCCAACTCGCTAGCCAACTCGCTAGCCAAGTCGCTAGCCAAGTCGCTAGCCAAGTCGCTAGCCAAGTCGCTAAGCTAACTCGCTACGACTTGTTAAATAACAAGTCGCTAGGTCTTTAAGGTCATTTAAGTCGCTAAGCTCAAAAGCAAATCGCTACGTAGATTCAATGAATAAGGACATATTAGTGACAACTCGCTAGGAAGAAGCTTTCGTACTTAAACCCAGAAAACATCATAATCAGCAGGTTACAAAACCATTAAAACCCCATTTTAGACCCAGAAACATAGCATAAAAATGCATAATTTACCCGTTTTGACCATATGTTTTGACCACGAAAAGATACCAGATTCAAGACCATCAATATTGTGATAAAAACTGTTTAAAAACTGAGTAAACTTGATAAGAGAAACCATTTAGCCATAACAGTTTTAAAAACAGTACAAGAACAAATAAAGACAGGTTTTGAACATGGCAATCAAGAAACAAGAGATGACAACTCAAACACCACATACCAAAACAGATTCAAACATCAAAGGTCACTCGACAAACATCAAAAACAGATTCAAACCGCATGAAAGACCACTCGAAAAACAACACAACAACCTTGGCTCTGGTACCAATTGTAGGATCATTATTTTTATTGTGTTGATGATTCGGGTGGTCTTGGGAGATCAAAATACATGTTTACCATTTTAGAGAGAGAAAGTAGAGAGAGAGGGTGTTCTTGCTAGAGGTTTACTCAAAAGTGTGGAATATTAGATTAATGAAGAAGCACCACCCCTTCCATGGATGGAAGGGGTATTTATAGTTACAAGAAATACGACCTCCTATCGGCCTGTGGATCAGGTATACAGAGGGTAAAGACCCGTCCTTCCTCCACGATGAAACACTACGCTAAACTAAACTAATAACTAACTAATAAACTGATAAATAACGTAAACAACGACAAATCTACGAGCTAACATATGCTAGACCATTATTGGGGTGACCGACTCTTTAACATGGAATTTTCTAATTCCTAACAGTGTATCCTTTTATCATCTTGTCCATGCTTCCTTGAAGATCATCCTTCATAAGCTTCTGTACATACTCCCTTTCAACTTGCATCTTGTCATTCTCATCATGAAGATACGTTATCTGATCAGCGAGGAAAGTCAACTTTCTGTGGAGAATATCTTTCTTTCTGACTCGTTTGACAGCTTTAACGATTCGATTCTTAGATTGAGAGATCCAAGATGGAGTTGGCTTCTTTACTGATCTGGATGATGATTTTGTTGATTTCTTTGATGGTGGTGGTGAAGAGTGAGAAGACGAATCTGATGATGAAGAGACATGAGGAGACTCTGGATCCTTTGGAGGTTTAGAGGTTTTCTCCTCTGATCGAGCAGGACTGTCTAGCAGAAATTTATCATAATCAGTGTCATCTCCAGACTTATCTTTCTCTTCAGTCTTTTCTGTCTCAGTCTTTTCTTTGTCACCCTCATCTTTCTCGGACTTTTCTTTAACAGGTTCCTCAAATTCATGCTCAATAGTTTCCTCCACGGGCTTTTGTTGTTGTTCCAAAGTGGTGGCACCAGATCCCTTATCGGGTTGATTAACCGCATCAGGACCTGGTGAAGGTTGAGCTGCACCACTTGACCCTCCGGGGCCACCCATTTGTTCTTTTGCAAATTCTTTTGCCACGTGTTGGAGTCTAAGGAATTTGAACTTCTTCCTGTATGAAGTATCCAGTTGCTCTTCTTCTTCATCTGAGCTTTCTTCATAAGGCACAAGTACAGAAGTCTTCCCTTTTCCTTTGTCAGCTGGTGGACTTGGAGGTTTAGCTGCTGAAGGAGGTGTTACGGTTGCAGATTCAGAGTAGAAAGTCTCTTCATCTGATTCAGTAGCCTCCGAGTCCTCGTCCATTAGCTTTCTCTGCAACTGTCCCTTTTCGTGGAGGATTCCTCCTGGGAAACATCCTCTGACTCTCAGTGCTTGCCGCACTTCCTCTTCTGGTTCTCCTAGTAGGTGTTCCAGAAGGCTTATCATCGAGATGGCCAACTTTGCCTTCTCGTACTGCTACTTGATACCTTTTGTATGTTTCAAGCTTTTTGATTTCATTTGTCAAAAGGTGATCAGGCACCGGCACCCTGTTTCTTTGTTGATGATTCCTTGATTCTGACCGATAGGGTAGGCTCAGTCAACATATCGTGATTATCTGGGTCATTGAGCCTCTGTGGAATGTCGGGATGAAGTCCAAGTGCTCTCTGGATCAACAATTTCGTGTATCTGACATAGGGAATCTTTGAGCCAAGTTTCTTGTGAAATGACATCATGTCTTCCCATAGCAGTGCTTCAATTTCGATGTCCTTTTTGTTGATTAAAGACCAGAAGATTTGTAGTTCCATGAGCTTGGGATGCTCATAACCACTATCACGACCAGAGACTGATTTGATAATGATGATGTAGAGGGTTCTCCACGGTTGAGGAATGTTCTTAAGCTCCACATGAGAGTGCTTAGTGATTATTCCTGAAGCTTCATCATAGCCAATATCAATCAGGAATTTCAGAACTTTCTCTTCAGTAGGTGTGGCATAGAAGTCGGTTGGCTCGATTTCAGGAATTAGAAGAACAGCCCGTAGATCTGCTTGTGTGATGGTGATTTGTCTGTGATTGAGCGTCACAATTACCGCACTTTGACCTTTGATCCTTTGCATTGAATTCCAGAATTGTTGTATGTAGATCTCCGGTACTGTAGCAGAGTGTGAGAGCATATTCTGGTACGGATGGTTCTTAAGAATATCCACAACAATCAAGCAAGAAGATTCTGAGCATGTGAGGGTTTCAAAGTCAACTCTGAGATTGTTCTTTACAATCTTTCTTGGATAGCCATTAGGGAAGATATCAGCAATTATGAGAACCTCAGGTGCATCCACATTCATTTGAGCAGCCATGTCGCGATCTGAAATAACATTAGCCAAAAGAACCAACATATCGAAAGACATAATGTTAGTCAACAGAAGGTTTTTATACTCAGAAGCCATTTCCGTGAGTTCATCAAAATGAGCATGAATCGTTTCCATAACCTCCTTTGTTCGACGATTCCAGATTTGGAAGACTTTAGAATTATCACAATATCCTATAAAGACTCCAATGTCAGCTTTGGCTTTGAGTTTTCCAAAGTCATTACGATCATTATTCGGATAGCAAAGAGATCCAAATACATGAAAGTGTTTGAGATTCGGTTTTATGTTGTGGACAAGCTCAAAAGGTGTTTTGTTGTGGCGTTTTGTAATCATAGAACGGTTTTGAGTATAGCATGCAGAGATACAGCTTCTGCCCATAAGTAATCTGGAAGTTTAGCATTGATTAACATTGTTCTTGCAGCTTCCACTAACGTTCGGTTTCGTCTTTCAACAACTCTGTTTTGTTCTGGTGTACGTGCAATAGATGTTTGATGCTGAATTCCTACTTTCTCATAAAGTTCACGAAGAGTTTGGTTAACAAATTCAGTGCCTCTATCTGTTCTGATTTGGCGAACGGTGTTACGTAGCTGAACTTGTATTTTCTTGAGAAAGGTGATGATCATCTGTGGAGCTTGATCTTTGCTTCGAAGAAAGTAGACCCAAGTCCAGCGTGAATAGTCATCAATAATTACTAAGATGTAGCATATGCCATTGATCGTTTGCACGCGCATCGGGCCACACAAATCCATGTGAAGAAGATAAAGCACATCTTTGAGATTTGTGTTCCACCTTTGAAGGAAAATGAGCACGAGTGCTTTTGCCTTGTTCACAAGCTGAGCAAAGGTGATCTTTAGAATACCGAAACCGTGGGAATCCTTCAACTAGTTTGTGTCGAGCAAGGTTGGTGATGGTTTGAAAGTTTAGATGTGAGAGACGACGGTGCCATAGCCAGGATTTTGTTGATGTTGCCTTTGAAAGTAAGCAGATGGGAGAAGAAGCAACCATGTCTTGCATAGAGATAGTGTAAAGACTTGAATTGCGCGAGCCAGACATAAGGTCGTTTCCTTGTAGATCACGAATGAAACAAGTTTTCTCCCTGAAAGCAACCTCCAAATCTCCATCACAGAACTGACCTACTGAAAACAGATTGTGACCGAGGCCTTCCACATAATAAACCCTGCTAATTTCGATGTTCCCATTGATATAGTCTCCGTATCCCATGATAGCTGCGAAGTGATCATTCCCGAATCTGACAGTGCCAATGAACTTTGCAATAAAGTTTGATAACAGTTTAAGGTTGCTTGTCATGTGTCGGGAACATCCGCTATCAACAATCCAGAGAATGATCGTATCAACCTGCATTACACACAGACAACACAGATGGAATAGAAGTAGATGTGGAACCCGAAATGTTAGAGGGTTCCGGAGCAGTTATAGTAGACATACACACATCAATAGCTTTAGGTATCCATTTAAATCCTAGTGTGTTATATATCCATTTCTGCCATCTCCAACTAGTATTTGCTTTAGTCTTAGTGAATGCACTAGGTGGTACTACATTCCTAGGAGGTGAATCTGGAGCTACAGGGACAGCAATGCGTTTCTTAGAATCTAAAGAGGCGGTCTACCAAGCACAGACTTAGAAAGATTAGTGGGCCTAGAGGTATTCGGTTCTTAGGATTCCTTAAACGAGAGATGATAGCTTTAGCAACACATTTATCATGACAATCGGAATTCATACTTTTACGACAAATAACACAAGGTGCATCGGACTGAATATCAAAAGTGCTTAATGGTTTAGCATTCGTTACATCACTATTTCTATTACATTTGCGAGACGCAATATCTATAGTGGAAGCAACGTGAGTCTTATTCATAGTCCTAGGGTGTTCTTCTACTTTAGCATTCCTTATTGATCTTTTCTTAGGTCGCAACTTCCTATTCTTCGATGTAGTGCTCCTAGGTTGTGAAGTGCGGACGTTTGGAAAAGACGCAACTATTCATGTTTCAGTAGAAGGAGGCACGTTAGCAACTTGTGATTTGGCAGTAGTGATTCTAGGTTCATGATTACTAAGTGTTACTGGGGCTATTCTCTTAATCACGGTGGGCGGAAGTTGTTCATACTTTCCTAACATTTCTCTTAACTTGAAGATAGTGTGAATCAGATCTTGATTTTCAGACCGAATATTTCCAAAAAAATGCATAACTTCTTTAGTGTGTGCAAGATAATGATCAAGTTCATTTGATGCTTCATCACGAGTCTTTTGAGTAAATCAAATATGACACCATATTCCTTTTAACTTTTACAAGTTCTTGTTCATATTTTGAGATTTGACACTTAAAAGACACGTTTTGATCATCCGTTGCTCAATTTTTGGATCAGAAGATTTGTCACGCAATTGGGCGATTTTGTGTTGAAAAGCAAGTTGTTGATCGTGAATATCTTTTGACACCAATTAAGACGACGTATTGCATTTGAAAGTTCGTTTGACAATCGTTTATTTTCAACTTTTAAGGACTCGATCTGAAGCACATTATCGGTGTTCTCAACATTTACCACATAATCAACGATATCGCAGAGATATAATCAAATGCATATGACAAAGAATTCAATAGCACAACATTATGGACATCAGAACGGATGACATCTTCCAAGAGTCGATCAACATCTTTTCTCAATATTTTCTTTTTACGTTTAGTATTAGAAATAGATGTTTCTGTTTTCTCTAAAACGACCTTCATCAATCCAAGTTCCTTATGAAAGTCCCTTTCCCAAGACAATGCACAACTTTTCAAATTTTTAACATTTGGTAAAAGATTTTTCGGAAAAATGTCTCTTTGTTCTCGCGCCAGAGGCGATTGAAAATGTTGAACTTTGATTTCAGAATGATATTCATGTTGTAAAGTTTTGAGGTCAGCCATGAAAAGGTCAAAATATCGAAGAATTTTACGATTTTCAGGTTTTGAGTTTACTTCACCGATGGAAGGTAAAGGACCATAAGTTTGTGCATAATCTGGTTTGGGATTAACATTAGAAGACTCAGACGTTTTATGATAATCCTTGGTGTGTTAGAAGAATCCATTGGTGTGACGAAAGTGACCGCTTTTGAATAGTTAAAAGGTTTGTTGTAAACAACTTTTCTAATTTTGATCGACTCTCGTCTTCCGCATCTAATTCCTCTTGACGATGATATTCAACAACACTCATAACAGAATTATCAATTTTATATTCTGCCTTTGGAAACTTGGATTTGGTTTGAATTTCTTTGGTTGAAAGCTTAGGTTTGTAATCAGCAAGATTCGGTCCATATCCATTTGGATTGGGTTTTAAAGTAAACTTTTCAATGGCGGTGACCGACTCGCCATGTTTGTAAACAACAGTTTTAAACTCTTTAAGTTTGTTTTGCAAGCCGATGATTTCTTCAAGATGATCATCTATTCGTTTCGTTGAATGCTTTTTGTATGCAGAGAACTGTTTTGACAAGTTAACAACTCAGCCTTAGCTTTTTGATTTTCCAAGGTGAGAGCGTTAATTTGCTTTTTATGTTCATGTTTCAGATTGTTCTATTTCGGACAACAAAGCATTCTTCGAAGCGGCTAGATCACGCATGTGTCTTTCTAAATATTTTTCGTTTTGATGAGATTTGGCAAAGGCCGCTTCAAAACCATTTTCACGTTTTTCTTGAGTTTTGAAAAAGTTGAGTTGCTTTTGTAAACATTCAAAATCCTTGGTTAACATTGCATTTTTGCTTTTCAAGTCCTGATTAATGGCATGACATTTTTCCACTATGGTATGTTGGTCTTGTATTAAACGAGCAAAATCTGGATGAGGCAAAAGTTCGGTGTTCAACGTGAGTCACAACATGATCATTACTTAGATCCTCAAGTATAACCACGGAGTCAATTTGATTATCAAAGGAAACCATAAGGTCATCTTGATCGTCAAATATAACTACGGGTCTAGTTGAAAATCGTCGGAATGAGATGTGGACGACTCATTTTGAACATTCCGAGCCTGCGGATTCGGATGTTGGCGGAGATATGAGATCGAGATAAATATGGTTTGTTCGGTACACGAGACAAGCCATCGTGTCATACACTGGGCCTATGTCACTCATGTGTAACTCATGCATATTAGCCATCAACATAACAGTGCATTGGCCCGCAAGTCCTCCATATCATCATCAGTCGTATTTGCCATAAAGCTCGTTCTTTGTCGTGAGAGTTCCACCAGCTTCATCCTTAAGAGCCAAAAGAAGAGCCTCTTTGTGATAAGCAGCGCCTAGTCCTCGGCTTTGGGCATGCATTAGCCAGGTGTCCCTTCTCATTGCGGTTGTAGCATCGAAGACCATTCAACCCATTTTGAGCATTTCCCTGTTCCACCACTTGAGCTCTATTGTTATTCCTACCCACAGCATTAAACCCTTGACCACCGCCCATCGAAGACCATAACCACGATTCTGAACTTCAACTCATCCATTGTTCACAACAACTTGATTCCTTGTGTTAGATGAGGAACGAATATGGTTGTTGGATTTGTTGGTATAACGGCTAAAGGCATTAGCAATCATAGCAAATCCTTGTTGCAATGCTTCGAACGGATCGATGTCCTCATTAGCTTCACTGACAAGTGCTTGAGCATTGTTGTTGTTGTATAGAACCAATTGAGTTTGTGGAGATTGAGGGTATGAAGGATCATATGGTGTGATTGTAGCAGTTGGTTGAGTTGCTGGTTGAGGAGAATAACTGTTTTGAGCATATAAGGCAAGTTGTTGATTTTCGGATGTGTCGGTGGAGCAATTTGAGCACGGAGAATCCTTTCCCTATCAACTTCCTTTTCATGAGGCTTCAAGTAATCGTACAACAATCCATATGTAGAATGATGCAAATTCTTCGCTTGACGGAGAAAAATGACATACTTCTCCCATTCAAGACCAAGACTACTCAGGAACTTAGTATTCACTGCAATTCTTGGCATGATGATGTTGTGTTTATCCAAATCATTGATGATGTCTGAAAAACGATGATGATAAGACTCTAGTGTCTCTCCAGGTTCAATCATGAAGTGTTCATAAGCCAAGTAAATTTTGGATTCCAAATCCTCCTGATTGAGTACAGATCCTTCCATAAGAAGATGAATATGATCCCACATTTCCTTTGCAGTCTTTTGAGCATCAACACTTAGAAGAATTGGGTTAGGTAATCCTAAGAGGATATATTGCATTGCAAGTTCATCAGCTTCATAGTGTAGAAGTTCTCTGCATTCAGGTCAACAACAGTAGCAATGTTGGATTGTTCATCTCTTGGTGGATTAGCATTTGGATCGGTGGGTACGATAGCAGTAGGCATATGAAATGGACCTTCCAAGATAACCTTCTTTAAGAACTTTCCATGTGGCTTCTTCAGATCACAAAACCTAAAGAACCTTATCACCCATTGATCGTAGTTTCCTGGAGTGAGCATTGGAGGTCTATCTAGTGATCCAGCCTCATGAATTGATTGTTGGCTACTTAAAGCTTCACACATCTTTGCAAACCAAGTGGGTTCCTTCATAGTGTTCCTTGATGGATGTTGATTGAAATCATTTGTGTAGGGTTGAACTTGAAGACTTGGTGGTGGTTGAATCATTTGAGGTTGTGGGATTGCAGCAAGTTGTGGAGTATGTTGTTGATTAAATTGTTGTTGATAAATTGCTTGTTGTTGATTCCATTGTTGATGTTGTGGAGTTAGTTGTTGTTGACGTTGAGAATAAGTGTAAGGGAAATAATTAGAGTATGGTGGTTGTGACATGTTGAAAACTTGTGTTGGTAAAAATGGATCTTTGTAGTCGAATGAACCTTTGTTGATGAAGTGTCCTTAGGCGTAGAAATCACAAGAAACCAAGTAGGACTTATGCGTAAAAACACCAAAGTTACGCGTAACAATGAGAGTTACGCGTAAGTAGGGAAAAGACACTAAAGTTATGCGTAGACACAAAGTTAGGCGTAGAAACTTATGTGTAGGATTACCTTATGCGTAAGACTAGGCTTAGGCGTAAGATGAATCTTAAGCGTAGGATTTCTACGCGTAAGCTTTATGCTTATGCGTAAGTTTAGGGTTTTATCCCAAACGATCTTTTACACTATCACAGTGCAAAAGATATCCAAAGTCGACGTATTTTCAGGCTTATCCAAGCAAGAAAACACGGAGTAAACCACGAAAACGAAGATCAAACCACGGATAAAGTTACGCGTAAGATTAGGGTTTCACTTACGCGTAGCTTACTCGTAAAAATGATTTTGCCCAAGTTTGTTTCTAAACCAGATTTTTGTTATGGAATAGCTTCAATATCACCAAAATAACACAAAAGTGTGAAACTTGATGAACCAAAGCAGCTAAACGGGTTACGCGTAGAATGACACCCACGAACAAAAACGAGCTTAAAAACTTAGATCCACGCGTAAAGTTTGAAACTTTTTGCCAAAAACAGTTATTTTAACACCTTAAAACATTGAAAGTACAAGAATCTTGAATTAAAAAGTGTAAAAAACGAATTTTTAAGCAAACCAAAGTGGTAACCACGTTTACGCGTAAGACAGAAAAAAAAAACTTCAAAAACGAAAGTGTTAACCCAACTATTTGGCGATTGATACCACTGTTAGGTCACTAGATTTACCACACAAGCTTAATAGAAAGATAGAGAGGCGATTGAACAAGATTCATACTCACACACACGATATAATAAAGATGGTTATGCGTAGATGTATGTGACGAGAATAACTTGAACAACCAACCTTCAAATGAAGGTTTACAAGAGTATTTATAGGAGGGAAGCTAGGGCAACACTCCTAGTTCTCTTCCTTTACCTTATTGGGCTAGGCCTAAGCTTATGGGCCTTCTACATAAGCCTAAGGCTAATAACAAACATAAAGGCCATAATTAAGCTAACTATTACATATGAGTAACTAACACTTGAATAAAGGTTTAGGAGTGATTCCAACAGTATTACAGGTGGTATGTGCGTAAAGGTCGATAAATTTACCTCAGCCCCCGAATTTGTGGTAGTCGATAATATGAACAACAAAAAGGAGCATTTGATTCTTGGTAAACCATTCCTTGACACATTGGCACAATACGGTGGAATCTATGGAGATATTGTGGAGTTTAAATTGGATAAAACCTTGAACCTTGAGCCAGACAAAATCGTTACAAAAGAACCACCAAAAATAGAATTAGATGACTCCGATAGGCTTCCACCTTTATCTTTTAGCCATTTGCAGGAGTCCGAATCCAGCGACAATGAAGATGATGAGGAAGAGATTCCGTTTTCTGTTCCCAGTTACGTTGTAAAAGGAAGAGTTCACTGTTGTGTTCCTTTACTTGAAGGGATCAGAGAAATATTTCCCACATGTTCCCCTTTCCAAAAAGGATGTAATGGAGGAGGGGAGTATCTCATTCGGACGATTAAAGAGGCTGCAAAAGTTTGGTGGTGCTGGGAAAAAGAAGAAGATATCAGAAAAAAGTGGTTACAAGAGCATAATGCTTTTTGCGAATGGTTCTCCGACATTAACTGGACCATACATTTCTGCGAACCAGTTATGATGCACGATGAATACACCTTGGCATTGCCTACATGTAACCCCAATCGCAAGATTTGCGATGGAGGAAAATACCCTGAACCTAAATGGCTAAAACGCAAAGAATGGGCATGTTTTAACGAAGATAAGAGGATCAATATAGGATACAGGGGAATCTCATTTGAAAATTGGTTACTAGTAAAGTTTGGGTATGTTCAAATTGATGAGGAAGAGAAGGCTAGGTGTCGTTTCGAATGGGCACAAGCTAATTTTCTACAAAGAAGATACTCCATGACTCGTTATGTTTCACCGCATATTTGGGACCAGCCCTATTCAATGAAAGACATGGAAGAAGTCGGCGATGTCCAAAGACCCCCATAGGAGCCCCGCGGCTCTGAGTCTAACTTAAAGACTCGTTAATAAAGAAAAGTGCTCTTTCGGGAGACTACCCGAATTATCCATTTCTTTTGTTTTTATTTCCTTTCTGTTGGGTTTTGTGTTTTCTAACCATTTTTGCAGGAGACAAAGAAGTAATACTGCTGCCGTTGCTTGATCGAATAACGTTACGGCGTAACTCATCTTGGTGATTACGCAGTAACCAACATTTTAGCAGCAGAATTCTTGACGCATTACCAATTACGGCGTAATTCCATCTCAGTGGTTACGCCGTAACTATTCGCTTCACAGCTCATATCAGGTTTTGCCAGTTACGGCGTAACTCCTCCTTAGGAGTTACGACGTAACTCTCCTCTGCTTTAATTCTTTCATTTTAAAACACAGTAACCTTATATTAGTTTTTAAATGAACTTTGTGGGTGTGTTCCCTGTAACCCTCACGAGACTTCACTCGTCC
Organism: Chrysanthemum makinoi; assembly: GCA_910596185.1. Classification (NCBI taxonomy): domain Eukaryota; kingdom Viridiplantae; phylum Streptophyta; class Magnoliopsida; order Asterales; family Asteraceae; genus Chrysanthemum; species Chrysanthemum makinoi. The sequence continues at coordinate 49,008,420 of OU343222.1, read as the reverse complement.
ACTTAGGACACCAAGTGGTTTAAAAGGCTTGTTGCATTCGCTAAATGCAACCGTGATTCCTACGAAAGTGAGTTAGGTTTGTTTTTCATTTTATTTTTTTCTTTTTAGAATTATGCTTGTCGGTATTGTGATTTCAGGGATTGAAGTTTGTTCATGACGCTTAAACGAAGGCACGATCCTTTCTCGTGGGCCTTCTTCTTTTTGGAGCAAATTTCAGGGAAGTTCTCGCTCTAATTCTACCTTTCTCTTCACCTTTATTTTAATGCCTAGTACAAAAGGAACTTTGTACAATTCAAGTGGGGGGACGGGAGTAGAATTATCTCTTGAACTTTATTTCGCCTTCATTTTTCTAGTTTATTTTGTAAAGTTATGCCATTTTGAAAATTTTGACATGTTTTTCCGAACCTAACTAGACTAGACCTTAGCCGAGCACATACAACCCTTGATATTACAAGGTGAGATTAGCCTGATCCGTTTCCAATATTTTTACCCCAAATCCACCAAATTATGAGTGTGCCGGTAGCTAGTAAACTTTAGAACTTGGCCTTTGCATCATTTCGGGACCATAGACGAGGTATGTTGAGTTAGCTCGATGTATTTGGACTTTTCAGTTTTAGAAGGCAGTATTATAGGATTATCACCCAAACATCCTACCATTGTGAGTCTATCGATTAGTCACCTCGACTTTTCGACCCCCATGTGAAACCCTTTTGTTGCACTCCCCTTTAGTGCAAGATACCCCTAGATACACCCTTCTGAGCCATTCCTTTCATTTTGTCAACCCAATATATTGTTTCGTTACACCCTTACACCTTAGCCTACCCTGTAGTCTTTATTTGTAATTGGGAAGTCATCATTTGCCTAAGTTCAAGGTTCGAGTGGAAAGGTTTGGAAATCACGGTTTCATCGACAACAATTATGAAGATCATTGAAGACCCCCCTAATTCCCATTGTTCATCTCAAGTGGGGGGATGTTATGTTATTATGTTATGTTCAAAAAAAAAAGAAAAAAAAGGATGTGATTCGGAAAAAAAAAATAGTTGATTGAGTTATTGTAAAGTGCGATGTTATAAGCACTATAGTATGAGCTTTATTGTTTAGTATCGAGGAGGCCACCTCAGTCACATTAGAAGATTGGAGTTTGAGTTATACCAACTGAAGAAGAAAAGGTAGTGTGCCCATCACGACGTCCTCTAATGACACATCTACCTTGCATTTCATGATCCGGTCTCTAGACTTCTAAGCTTGAACTTTGGGCGGACGGTAAGTGGTGATGACTTAGTTATAGATTTATACTACCTGCTTGTTTTTCATTTTACACCAATTATATATCCCATGTCTTATCCTACCCTCTAGTCATGAAGCGTGTCTAGGTGATGCAGCGAGCAATCTTTGGTGTCTTGGCCATGGATTTGGTCATGTATCATTGATTTTGTCCACTTCTATGTGACATGTTAGTAATGACGAGTCACCCCTTAACCTTTGTCGTGTCTACCCATATTGCCTTCGAGAATTGTTTAGCCCTTAACTCTAGTGGTGGAGATTTGTGTAACTACCAATCTTATGAAAGAATACTTGCTATGACTGTGCGATTGAGTGATCACCCCGAAATTGACACTTAGAATAGTTGAGAGATTTGAGTGTTTGTTCCCATTTCGTGAGGTGTTCGGCTTTGTTTTATTCTAGCATAAGTGATTTGTAAACTCATATTTTCCAGGTTTTGGGATATATCTTTTTAGGAATCTATCTAATAAGGTCTAGTTGAGGGCAAGTAGAGTTCAAGTGGGGGGATATTTCATAACATCAAATAGTCCTGAATATTAAGTATCAATTTCCCCCGATAATGCTCGTTATTTATATCATTTATATTGATTTACGCTTGTTTTCCATTGTTTTCCACTTGTAAATTACGAGCATTGGAGCTAAAGAGACGTGGAAATGGAAACATTACTAAGGATTTATTACAGTATGCTTATTTTGAAGAAGTTACGGCGTAACTCATCTCTCACATTACGCCGTAACTATTGTGTGACCCAGAAGTCCAACTTATCAAGAGGTTACGGCGTAACTCTTCCCAAAGGTTACGAAGTAACTCCATTAGGTCAAAAGAGGTTCCACGCCGCTGATACTTACACCGTAACTACTGAATCACTTACGACGTAACCGATTTTATCGAAGACTACGGCGTAACCACTTATAAGGTTACGCCGTAACTAGCAGATCTAGTGCATTTACGGAGAAATAGAAGGTTACGGCGTAACTCCTCTATTGGTTACGCCGTAACCCATACCTGGCCTATAAATACCCCACGAATTCCAGCATTTCAAATCATCCCATTCCACACACAACACTCTGAGAACGTGGGAAAAAGCTCAAGGCAGGTCTAGGGAAGCATACAGAGCTGTTTCCAAGGGAGAAGTCACACCATTACGACAAGCTTTAGCGTTTATTATTTATTTTACTTTCAATTCATGTATTTCGTACCTTTGAATATTGAATTGATTTGCATGATTAATATGAGCAGCTAAGCACCCTTTGGTGCTAGCCTAGTTATGATTCCTTAATTGTTTTGTTTGCGTTTACCTTTATTTCCGTACAATTATTTCTAAGTGTATGCATGCATAGTTCTTTGGTAGCCACCCTTGGTTCGGTAGTTTTGAATGGCGATAGAGGCCAATTGCCTAGGAGATATGACCAACTGACCCTAGGTGAGCGGACTGAGACGGGAAGGGTAAGATATGACCAACTGACGACCCTTTCTACTTGTGCGATTTGACCAACTGATCACCTATCGTTTGGATGAACTTAAGAATTGGGGGGTGTAGTGTCTAAGTTCCTAACGGCCGGGCACTCACTATTTAGAATCTAGCATGTAGCGGTACTTAATGACTCGGCTTAGGGGACCAGGAACAACAGGACTTATGACGGTGCGCCTGATTTCTCATGTGGTGGCATCTTTGCTGATAGGTTAGGGCGAATTGACCAAATGCTGTCCTCTCGAATTTGACCCCACCTGAAGTAATTGGAAGTAGGTAGACGTAGACATAACTAGCTAGGAGGATTAACTAGGTTAGCACCACTATTCCTCTATTGATTTCCCTCTACCATTTAATTGCTTTTACTTTATATTCTGCATTAGTAGTTTAATTAATTAAAGACCTATCAAAACCATTAATATTCTGTGACAATTAGACTTAGTAATTATCCGACACACATAGCTCTTGGGACGACCTCGGCTTTACCATTTACTACACTACACACGACCGGGTATACTGCCCGTTAGTGCATTAGGGTAGACCATAGGTATAGCGAGACACTATAAATATTAAGACATGGTCAGTAAAACCTGCATCAATAATAACTCACATTTTATAAATACATGATAAATGTGAATACGGTTTATGAACTTGAAATAACTGTCGGCAACAAGTTATAGTGATTAGTATGTTTTACTCTATTAAACATTTTGGCTTAAACGAGTTTAATATATTTGTTTTGCGATAAACTAAATATTTCGTTTCACATTTAAGCTAATATTTAATTACATAACTATAAACTATTTACGGATATGGTTTACTCTATTATAAACCTCTATCAAATACGATGGTAACACATGTTTTAATAAAACATGTAGCTTTTATAAACTTGTTAGGGAAATATTATATTGATAAAATAGCTTATTAAAGTCGTAATGGTTTGGGGATAAATGAACGTGTCACTTATAGTGCACTATTTACTATACCTTATATGAAGTAATTTCGGGTAAACTCGTATGATTATGAATAACGATTGGGGAACCTTATTTATTGAGCGATAAATGCAAACTTGCCTTTTATTATTGAATCTGTATGTTTGGGAATTGTTGGGTAAATAGTCAAAACTTATCAATTAACCTATTTATGTTACATAAATAGTTGTCGCTTCCTAGTCTTTGACTAGCTTGAGTATTATCGGTATTTCTTGACTTTGTCAATGTCTTTTCCTTTTTGGCGTGAGTTATGGTCTATATGTCTCGATTATATCGATGTCTTCTTTCCTTCGCGTGACTTGTACGTCGCGTCTATGTTTCTTACCACCACACGAAAGGTTAAAACTAAACTTTTGAGATATTAATTATGAACTTTTGGGAACGGTAATGTACTTTTGAAAGTAACGGCATGAATGATCCACGAAAACTACAACACATTACTTTTATTGATTTCTTTATCGTATGAGCCGTATTCTAAGAATATCGTATACGCATTAGGTTGCGTCACAACTATTCTATTATACTTGTCGTACAATCTTTTGGATGCCATGGAGATTAACTTTAGATGCCAGTCGTGTCAATAGTGAATAGTGCACTGTTGTGCCGTGATTTCCTGTTAACTTCTGCTAGTGTCTATTCGTGCATTGCTGTGGCTAAGGTGAGTTTCATAGCCCCACTTTTATCTACGTTTTTAACTATATTGGGGTGAGAATCATGTTACTGTATTTGGACCGTTAAAACTATTCGGATTTGCTTATATGCTTGACTGTTTAGATAAGATGTGCGGTAGTTGTTGCCTTAGACTAGGTTGAACCATTGCCTAGCTAAGAATAGACTTCTATATCGACCTAGTTCGGGGTTGGCAACTGTTCTAGAGGTTGCCACGACAGTGCTGGATTAGAGTCGCGGGGCCCGAGTAATCCCTGGATGCGGGATATGATTGGAGATCCGGGTAGGATTAGTGTGTGAAACGGTATTTATCTATCTAGGTATTGCATAGCAAATCAACTCCTATTGGTCCACTATGATTTTGTTGAACTTAAACCTATGAACTCACCATCGTAAGCTGACCTTTTAGCATGATTTCTCAGGTGTTTGAGAGAGGTTTGAAATACGTGATCGGTGGAAGCTTGGCAAGAAGGCGGGGTTCAAGGATCATTTCTGACTCTGATAAACTTTGGGGACCTATTTCATTAAATCATGTTTTGGGCCTAATATTTACTCTTTTGGATTAAATGTTTTGAATACTTAAATTTGGGATTGGTTTTGAATGTTAAATGACTATCTTTTTGCTATACTTGTGTGTGATACCAATCCAATAGTAACGCCCCGAAAACTTGATTAAGTCTTCCGCTGTACCGAGATTTGGGGGTGTTACAATAAACTTGGTATAAAAGACAGAGAATAGCGACACCATTTAAAAAATAATGCGCTGCACATCTTTTCCATTGTCTTCAACCAACAAAATATGAAAACCCTGTACTCACAAACGCATTCTTATTTTAGTAACTGCAAATGCAGCAAGAAGCAAAAAAAAAGAGCATATGTAATAAGCTAACACATGGAAAGAAGACGCTAGTACCACTATAAGCAGATTCTGTAAGGGGAGTATTCAATTGCATACATTGTCTTCTTTTTCTCCGCACATGCAAGTAGTTAAGTTTAACATTGAAGAGGCCACAATCAGTTTCAAGACAAAATTGGACATGTCGTTGGACAGGTGGCTCAGATGGGCAAATCTTCAAGCAAAGAGGATACACCCGCCATGGCTGCAACAGTTGAATGCCACCCTGCCAAGATACGGGGCATCTCATGTTTGCCAAAGAAATCCCAATTCATCATAGCCTCAGAAAAAGGAATACAAACACGGTGTGTTCTATGAAGCATGGATGTAAACATACGTAGATAGTTAAGGTGTTTCTACATTCACATGCCAAATAAGGAGCCTACACACTAACTGATGCAAGCAGTTTACGTATACAACTTGGTCTACACATACTTGCTGCTTGCATTAACCGATGCTAGCAAGTCACATATTTTGTCGAAGATAGCAACAGTGAAAGTCATAAGATTGCAAGGATGGCTGTTGCAAGAATTTGCAGCATAAAAATCTCGGAAAACTTTCTAAAGCATACATTAGATTCATATGTACTGCCTGGTATAAGAGCATCAGTTGCATACCACAAAATAGGAGTATCTTGCTATGCAAACATGGCATACCTTTTGGCCAAGTTTGACACAAAAGAATACAATGTTTCTGCAGACATTTCTGCAACCACATAGTCATAAGATTGCAAGGATACCTGCTGCAATAATGTGCAGCCTAAAAAACTGGCCAAACCTTTTGAAAAGGACAGAATGGTTGGTAATGAGCCTTAGATACCCTAACAATTGAAGAAGAAGGATGTATCCACCATGGCTGCAGCCATAATGGGTTACCCTGCCAAGGTGTGGATAATCTCATCTTCTTCAAAGCTATCCTTACCCACGACTACCAATACTACGAATGGCAGTCTCACAAACACCTGCAGAAGTTCTAATATTTCAGCATAATCTAATTGACATAAACTTATTAAGCATAAGATGCAAAATCCCATTTCACCAATATGAGCAAATACCCGTAGTTTTTTTTAAACAGAATAAATCAACACCAATTATGAAAAGAGCACTTAATTTTATGATCGTCAAACTGACTTATAAACTTGAAATCAGAAAGCAGGGAAAAAAAGTTTGGAGACCAAAAAAGGTGAAATGAAAATTGCTTTACACCAGTTTTATTAGAGACCATTCAACGCACAGAGAAACCACCAACATACATGATTGATGGCCAAGACCTCGTTTTCCCCCGGTATCTTTTGACCCGTGTTTGCCAAACAGTTTCATAGCTATCTCTTCTAGAAAATTAGCACCAAGAACGGCAAGAACATTCTCATCTAGTCCAGCCAAAGTGGCCATTTTTTTTTTAAAACCACCAAAACTATTCATAAGAAGACCCAATGAATACATTTATTTGATGTGATCGTATGTTTGACCAAATATATGTAATGCTTAGATTCTCACATTTAAAAACTGAAACAAAATACCATCCATGGTTGCAGTTCCAAACTGCCCTGCCTAGATACCAGTATCGACAGATGATGCAAACAAAAGATTGACCCAAAGCGGCCGTTCTTTTTAAAAAACCCCACACCGAGACTATTCATAAGAAGGCCCAATGAATACATGTATTTGATGTGAGCGTATGTTTGACCAAATATCTGTAATGCTCAGATTCTCACATTTAAAACCTGAAACAAAATACCAGCCATGGATGCAGTTCCAAACTGCCTTGCCAAGATACCGGTATCGACAGATGATGCAAATGAAAGATTCACACGATACCCATATTTACCATATTTGTACACGCCACCAGATACCCACATTTGTTTAGAATACCAGACCCATCCCATTCATCTTGCCCTCTTATGAATAGTATCGTGGGTTTTTTTTTTGTTTTTTTCCCGGGCCCCTTGGGTTTTTGCTTTAGCCTACCCGAACCGTTGGCTATTCATCTTCACTGGCAACATACGTTTACCTTTTAGATCCGATCAGGTGCGCCTCCAGAAAATTATCCGGCCATATTTTGATCCGAAAATAATTGCAGCCAAAAACAATACACCCAACATGGCTGCAATGATTATGGGCCGGCCCGCCAACATGCAAATAATCTCACCTTAAGGCTCAGACCTGCACACGTAAAATCTGAAACAAAATACCGGCCATGGTTGCAATCCAAAACTGCCTTGCCAAGATACCAACATTATCAGATTATGTAAGGCAAATATCCGATTGCATACAGGTATCATCATTGCCTTAACCAAATATTTTATTGTTGGCAAGTGCAACTAATGAAGCACAACGGTCAAGAGGCCACGATGGGCTTCACCACAAAATCAGGGATGTCGCTGGAACGGTGGCTCAGATGGGTGAATATTCAGGGGAAAAGGATAGACCCGCCATGGCTGCAACAGTTCTATGTTACCCTGCCAAGCTACGGGACATCTCATATTTACCGAACAAACCCCAATTCATCATAGCCTCAAAAAACAAACACAAAGGGCAACCATCAATCAGGATAAAGTAACATTTATTGGGCCTTCTTTGTATTTGTAGCCCGCAATGATGAAGTGCATGTTTCGACAACCGCATTTCACCAGGATGAACGCAAAAAAAACATGCGGCTGACTGCAACGGCATTTTTCAGCAAAAGCAGGCATTACAGGCCACCAAGATACAGGTAACTGCTATGGCTGCCAGCTCAGCAAGCCAACCCCGCCACAGCGTCACCTGAAAGCATGGCAAACCCACAAACATTTGCAGATGTTATAACATTTCAGTAAAATCTAATTCACAAAAAATGTTTAAACCTGAGGTATAAGAACTAATTCCACCCACATCAGCAGATGGCCCACATGTTTTTTACATATACTAAATCGGCAATAACTATCAAAAGAGGAGTTAATATCACCATAATTAAATTAATAGAGAAACTTTAAATTGGAAAACGGAAAAAATAACTTTAGAAATCTAAAACCCTAAACCAAATGCAAACCCTGATTAGTATAAAACATTTAACCTCACAAATTAAACACAAAGACAAAAAAGTGTAAAACACCCAAAGTAATTTCGCAAAACAAAAAAACCTAAAGTAAACCAAAACCCTGATTAGTATAAACCATTTAACCTCACAAATTAAACATAAACAGCAAGAATAACAAACCTAGCCAACAACAATTTTATCCTTGGCAAGTGCAGCTAATGAACCTCAACGGTCAAGAGGCGACGATGGGTTTCACCACAAAAGTGGGGATGTCGCTGGACAGGTGGCTCAGATGGGCGAATATTCAGGCAAAAAGGATAGACCCGCCATGGCTGCAACAGTTCGATGTTACCCTGCCAAGATACGGGACATCTCACATTTACCGAAGAAACCCCAATTCATCACAGCCTCAAAAAAGGAACACAAACAACAACCATTTATCAGGATAAAGTAACATTCATTGAGCTTTCTTTGTATTTGTAACCCACAATAATGAAATGCATGTTTCGACAATCGCACTTCACCAGGATGAACACAAAAAAATATACGACTGTCTGCAACATCATTATTCACCAGAAGCGGCCATTACAGGCCACCAAGATACATGTCACTGCTATGGATGCCAGCTCAGCAAGCCTACCCTACCACAGCATCACCTAAAAACATGGAAAACCCACAAAAATTTGTAGATGTTATAATATTTCAGTAAAATCTAATTCACAAAAACTATTTAAACATGACATATAAGAACTGATCCCACCGACATAAGCAGACGTCCTAGTTTTTTTTAACATAGAGTAAATCAACAATAATTATCAAAAGAGGAGTTAATATTACAATCATTAAATTAATACAGAAAGTTAAAAACGCAAAACGGCCAAACTAATCTCACAAAAATTAGAAACCCTAAACCAAATCTAAACCCTAGTTAGTATAAACCATTTTACCTCAGCAATCAAACATAAACACTACAAAGTGCAAAACACCCAAACTAATTTGGCAAAACAAATAAACCTAAAGTAAACCCAAACCCTAACTAATACAAACCATTTAACCTGAGGAACTAAATATAAACACGAAGAATAACGAACCTACGCAACAACAAAAGGGAAAAAAACATGCAACCTAGCATCTAATCTTCCAAAGAGCAAAGCTGTCGAATCTTATTTGGATCACCAATAATTGATCCACCTAACTTCAATCAAGAAACCTATACAATATATGAAGCCAATAAAAAATATGTGAAGCAAACAAAGGCCTCACCTGTAGCACAGAACAAATGGCAAAAGCCCATCCACAAAATCCATATAAAAAAAAAGGATTGGTGGTACGACAAACTGTAGCCCCCTCACAATTGGCTGTACCAACCACGAAATTCATTCCCTTCGGAGCAAAAAATCGCCGGTTAATTTTCTGGGGGCACACCCTATCGGATCTAAAAGGTAAGCGTATGTTGTGAGTGAGGATGAATAGCCAACGGTTCGGGTAGGCTAAAGCAAAAAAACCACGGGGCCCGTGAAAAAATAAAAAAACCCACGTTACTATTCATAAGAAGACCCAACAAATGTAATATAGTAGTAATATACAATTATTATAAATTAATTAGTTTTAGCCTTCCTCCGAGTTTACCACTTTCCCTTTTCTCATTTTTAAGTTTTATGGTTTATGTGCATTACAATTACAATAGTTTCATTTATTTGTTTAGATTTAAGTTTTTCAACATTTCACGTTGCTTGACTTTCCACTTTTCCATGTTGACCATTTTTCTTTTATATGTAGTTTAGATTTAGACACGAAATTTCTCAATTTTCAAAAGCTTCACTAATATGCATCATTTTACACGATTCAATCTCACACCTTATGTTTATTTTTATTATATAATAAAAACGGCTTTATTAATTGGTAGTACAATTTTAGAATATTTTGGTTTGACTAATTTAACACGTTGTGAAAATACCATATGATAAAATGAGTAAGTCGATAAATGTTTTTATTTTTTTGCTAAAAAGAACGAGTATATTATTAAAGACTATGAAAAGAAGATAGAAAAAAGAAAAATTGGTTAGTGGCAATAAATGGAGAGAGGAAACCAAAGCTTAAGTAACAGAAAACTATTGATTGTTGATATGATTCATTATCTTTTTTATTTTATTTTTTCACTTTGAGACAAAAGGTAACTCATTCAACCACTTCAATACCTGATTTAAAGAAGCTTTTGTATGGTGCTTAAATTAAAATCTTAGATTCAATTAGACATTGTTGCGAGCTCTTTGAGATCAACTCGTATACTACTCAGAATCGACTTGATTTAATCGAGTCGAGCTCGAGTTCGAGCTAATCGAGTATATTTTCGAGTCAAGTGAGCTCCAAAATACTCGGCTCGTGAAGCTTGCGAGCCTTATCGAGCTTTGATTAAATTACACTTTTAACTTTTTATATACATATATTTATTTATTGTTCATACAAATTGAGTCGAGCCGATCTTGATATGTCGAGTATTCATCGAGTTCGAGTCTTAAATGTGGAAATAATCGAGCTCGAGCTCGAAATTTAAAGCTCGAGCTTGGCAGTACTTGGCTCGTTTACACCGCTAGTTGTCATCCCATTTAGATATAAGATGTCAAACAAACATAAGACGTGATTTTACCTCATAACCATATGATAACACAAAAAGGGAGTCGATGAGTTAACAAACACTTTCTACACACATAAAACATGCCTAAAAAATTTAGATATAGATAAATACTTTTTGTATTTTTTCACTTCCTTAAGTAAAGCACTCGTTTCTTTTCTTTTTAGTTTTTTAATTCTGAAATTAAAGTTATCGAATAAGATATTATCATCTTTATATCTTTCCCTGGATAAAGCCCAAAGCCTGTACCAACCCCCTAGGGGCGAACGAACATGGACAACCTAGTCTGGCTGTTTGGTTTAAGCCCATTACTTGTTAATCAGTTGATTTCACATTAATAGATCATTTATGCATTTACAACAAATACATAACAATGAAGTCTCGTGTTATTGTGTGTGACCTCATGATCTCATAGATTACTGACAATATTTAATTATGTTTTATCATGCACATAATCCTACACCTCATTACACTACAATTTTATTTTGTTGAACATTTTCTTACTAGTTTTGCATACTCTTATAAGCATCCGCAATAGTAGTGAACACGATGGGGGCGAGCTTCAATCGTGGTCACTGTCACCATTGTGCCTTACTCAGGGTGGCTAGGGATGGGAAGTCTCAAGGGGTGTTTGGTTCGCAAATTTGAAAGAGAGGTTTTTGAAATCGTATAGATTTCAAATTCAAATGCTTGAATTTCAATCTCATTAGCTGTTTGGTTGGGCAAACAAAATTCATATTCTTGTTTTAGCAATTGCCACAATTGCCCTTTATCAACAAACACTAGATTGCTCTCTAATTTCACTCATTATCTTTTTAATTACAACAACACGTATACTAGAAAAACAACACAAAACATAAAGCTTGGACAAACAATATCTCAAAACTTTTTCGTGTGGATCTTAATAGCTATATACAAACCAAAGATCTTCATTTTATGATGTAAACTAAATAATATTTTATGTGAAGTGCGCGTTCAGTTTCAAAATTCCTTTACTTTGTAAACCAAAATTTATTTGTTGTAAAGTCTCCACAAACAGCCCAAAAGTTGAATTAAAAAAGAAATCAAAACTAACCCAGAAAAATCGATCCAAAGATTAAAAGAAAAAAAAAAGAAAAAAGAAAAGAAAAAAAACGTACTCAAAAAAATAAACGAGTAGATAGAGAATTTGAGGAGTAACAAGTCTTAAAATTTCGTTGATCAAAATAATATTAAGACGATGATGATGAGCTTGATATGAGATATGAATGAAGAACAATGGGAAGTTTCAGAAAGATTGAAAGTGATGAACATAAAGATAAAGTGTGAGGAAGATAAAAGATAAGTGTGGGACCAAGGACAACTTTGTCCATTTTTTTTATTTTTCCTCCGGTTTTATAATTCATCACTCATAGACAGGGTTTAAAAGACCCCTTTTTTATGGGCCCTACTATATTTAAAACATCTCGTTTTTACATACCAAACACGAAACTAAAGGATATCTAAATTGAAAACCGCTTAAACCCCTTAAAATTGGGTCAACCAAACAGCACCTCACAGTTTTGATGCCAAAAGTGAGATGTAAGTGTGCAGGTGTGCTTATTCTTTTTCTTATTGTTTTTTTTAAGAGTATGTGTATGTAAGTGAGATGTATACCTTCTTGAAAAACATACGATGAGCGAAGAAATTAGCAATGTAACGGTTAATAAAGAAAATTAATGTAACGCTAATATGACAATGTGACTCTAGTTGCTACATCTATTAAAAAGACGGGGTAAATGGGTAAGGATTTTCATGTTACTTAAGAAGAACAAATCTTTAACTCAATTTGAACCCTATACTTCTTCTTGAAAGAAACTCAAATGTCTTACCACCAAATCATTTGATAACTGTTGCATCAAATATTAAGAGGTGTTTGTTTAAACTTTTATAATGAGCTTATGGCTTATTGGGTTTCATCTATTATTTTTTGATTTATTTCGAAACTTTTCAACTCATATAAGCTTATTATGTCATACAAGCTTGTATAAACAAAAGAAATTTAAAATAAGTAACATAAAGCAAAATTATATATACTGTAATATAAAGCATGAATGATTTTTCTTAAAACTTAAAAGCTTTATGATTGAGTAATTTGTTATACCTAAATTGCCCAATGATTAAAAATGATAACAAATCGTAACTAAATTAATAGTTTAAATATTATTTAATCTTTAAATTTTTATCATTTTTTTCTTATAACTTATAAACTATTTTTTCTGCAGTGACCACAAATTAAACCTGTAAATATTGCATCAAAGGTCACACCAAAATTATAAATTTATAAACATAATTATCTGCAGCTATAAATTGTCGTTTTGCTAGGGTATTAACATAAAAAGTGTATAAGCATAAACACCCCTAAGGGCATCTTCAATTTTATGTAGTGCAAGAAATACATAAAATTCACTCCAATGTTAGCATTATTTCTTTGCACCATTTTAGTGCAATGAATAGTAATCACTAAAATGCACTAAATATAGTGCTATACTATTCATTCAGACTAAATGTGCAAAAGTTTCACTTTCAACCTTATACTTTAATTTAGTTTTTCATTTATATCCTTATCATCCATTAATATATTAATATTATTGTTATAGATTATATAAAATAGAGTAAATTGCAAAAATCGTCCTCGTGGTTTAGCCAAATTGCAGATTTCGTCCGTACTGTTCATTAAGTGCAAAAACAGTCCGTTGACTGCACTGTTTCGTCCGCTTTTGGTCCTTTGACTTAACTGCCGTTAAACGGACTCCGTTAAATGAACAGAACGGACGAAATCTGCAATTTGGCTAAACCACGAGGACGATTTTTGCAATTTACTCTTGAATGATATAATAAAAGATGGCGTATATTTCATGCACTCTTCTATTTACATCATCTACAATAGCTGCATTGTTGATCATTATGTCCAACTTACCATGTTTAGCAAGCGTTGTGTTAATTGCATTTTCAACATCTGATTCGATAGTCACGTCACAATGGACAAATGAAGCGCTATCAAGACCGATGTCTTAACACACATGTTGACCTAACTCGTCTTGGATATCAGCAATGACGACTTTGGCTCCATGTTTGACGAATAGCCTCGCTGTTGTCTCTCCAATCCCTTGAGCCCCGCCAGTGATTATTGCAACTTTCATTGCCAACCTAACAACAAGCAAGCTAGGTTATAGAACTTTAGGAATTTAAATTACCATTTTTAATTCATCATTCATAATTTATGAGTCGTATAATAGTATTTGTTTCCTTCTTTTTAGCGAGTAAAAGATTATTTAATAAAAATGTAACTTGAAGAATGAAAATGTCCAATGCAAAAATCAGTCGCACCTACTTGTTGTAAAACATAACATTTTGCCTATAAAAAATGAGAAGTCTAATCTTTTACAATATCTCCTTTCGTGATAGTAAAAACTTTGTATTCACCGTAGATTACGTTAGTTCGTAACTAGGTCCGAAGAAGTTTATAATTTATAATGGTAGTACATACAAAGTTAAAGGTTACCTCGGGACAACTTTAGACATATTTGGCATGGAGTAGAACTTTAAATGCTTGCAATCAAGTCGTTGATGATGCTTATTGCAAGAAAATCATGCATTATACAAGCGCAAGGTGAGTTTAAATAAGAAGGAGTGGTAAGAATTGCAAAAATCGTCCTTGTGGTTTAGCCAAATTGCAGATTTCGTCCGTACTGTTCATTTAACGGAGTCCGTTTAACGGCAGTTAAGTCAAAGGACCAAAAGCGGACGAAACAGTGCAGTCAACGGACTGTTTTTGCACTTAATGAACAGTACGGACGAAATCTGCAATTTAGCTAAACCACGAGGACGATTTTTGCAATTTACTCAATAAAATAATATATAGTACTAGTTTTAGTGCAAAATTTAATACACATATTCAAATAATATATTTATAGTGCAAGAATATTTTAAAAATATTCTTATTTTGCACTAAGATAGTGCAAAATTATAATGCTCACATTTTAATATGCTATAAACAAAATTGTAACATACACTCCCCTCCCGTCATTTCATATTCTCACTCACTAAAAAAAAATCTTTAAACAAAATTTGCCTCCATTTTCTATAAAAACCCTAAACCCCCAAATTTTCAAATTCACTCAAATCAAACACAATGTTTTCACCAGGCACAAAGAAGAAATCAAACTACACATCTCGAAAACAACAGCCGCCATCGCCGCCTGTAAGTTACGGTTCTCCGGTCACTCCGGCGCCCGAGAATCGTAAAGCGGTGGCCGATAATGTTGTTCCGGATCGACCGAGTACCGGTACGCCTGCGCCGTGGGCGTCTTCACGGTTATCTGTTCTCGCTAGGTATATTACTGAACTACTGGACTTAGTTTATTGTGTATTTATAGATCGATTGTTTAATTATATGTAATGTTAATAGAAGTAGATTTACGAGTGATGATTTGATGTGAATGTAATGATTTTATGTTCGTTTTGCGGTTTTGAGTATGTTTAGATAAGTAGAAGTAAATTGAAAGTAAGGACGTGAGATGCTTGTTGATGTTCGTTTTGCGGATAACGTTGAACTACTTTCGCTTTGGTTACTGGTGTTGATATTGGATATGTGTAGCTTTTGTTAGGTTTTAAGTTTGTTTGGATAATGTTTAGATGAGTAGAAGTAAATCGACGAGTGATGATATGAAATGTATGTTGCCGTTGAAATGTTGATGTTCGTTTTGCGGATAATGATAGGTTATTAGCCTTTGATTGTGTGCCTTCTCTTTGTTATTTTGCTCTGATTTACGATAGTGTATTGATTTACTTGTAAGAGCCAGATAGGAACTGCGATGTAACACTAAAACTCACTGTATGCTAATTGAATAAGAATTTTGCTGTGATTAAGGTGAAATGGAGAGTATAATGTGTTAATAGAAGTAGATTGACGAGTGATGATGTGATTGGATGCATAGCTTATGTTCGGTTTGCGGTTTTTGGTTGCGAGTATGTGTTTGTTGAGTTTACGTTGGTTAGTTTTTCGGTTTAGGTTAGGTGCGGTGTTTGTTAGGCTTTGAGTGTGTTTGAATTATGTTTAGATGAGTCGAAGTAAATTGACGAGTAAGGTAATGAAATGTATGTTGTGTTTGAAACTTTAATATTTGTTTTGCGGCTTTGATTGGTACTCTTTGTTTGTGTGCATTTATTTCAGTTTATGTTAGGTGTAGTTTTAGCTAGGTTTTAGTTATGCTTGGATCAAATTGAAGAGCAATGACATGAAATACACTTTTCGATTATAATGTTTATGTTCGTTTTTGCGGATACTGTTCGATTGTTAGGCTTTGACTGTGTGTATTCTCTTTGTTACTGTTTCGGATTTACAAATAGCGAACTAAATAAGTTATATGTATGCTTACAAATAAATTGTTTAGATGTGAATAAGGTGAAGTAGACGGTGTTAATGTTGAATTTGCGGAGTACTAGGTTGAGCATCTCAAGTCATTCATCCATTATTCATGACTCACTCATTATCATATGTCACAGGGAAATATAGGAGCCTATGAAGTTGTATGTATCGTACCTGAACCTAGGGATTATAGAGCGAGTACTTGATAGAATTTGTGTATACTTGCTTTATTAACATAAGCTCTGTATGTATATAGTTAATTTACATAATGTGTTGATGTATATGCCCTCTGCGTTCACTTATTGGTTTATTGGTTTTTAGTGTTACATGATGAATTGCTAACTCTTGCTTAAAAGGCTTATTTTAATGCCAAAAGTCCTTCATCTTAGGGCAAAGTTTATCATGTCGTTATTTAGGGTCAATAAGTAGGAGTATCTTAACCATATTAAGTGAGGATTTTAGTTCATTACACATGATAGTCAGGGATTAAAGTGTAAAGAAGTTCTAGAAGCCATACTAAAATGACCTTAAGCTGTTATGAACACACTTGTGATGAAGCAATAGGTGTTTCAATTAATCTAACGTGGACTAATTTTTATATTAACCGAGCTTCCATTCTTGTAACTATGTCACACATGATATTGATGAACGTTCTTGAGGTAGATAAATATGTTATAACCTTTGGTTTATATTGCTTAGAATCCCAACTACGAAGAAAAGTGATAAAGGGGATGATGTAGACCCCATTCAACCTGTATTTGTTGGAGAAGTTCCCCAAGTAGTACGTGATGAACAGGCTAACATATTGCAGAAACGTCTTTCTGGTTAGTACTGATTTTTTTCTAATATCCTGAAATGCTAGCATATTCTTTCGTAAAATGTAACGTTCATCTGGTTTTGATAGGTGATACAGGCATATATGGTGGGATGGACAAAGGAACCTCTCTGGCATGGATTATTTGTGGGAATAGGCTTTTCATATGGAGCTACCTATCACCGTCAGCTTCAAGAAAGTGCACTGTTCTTGAACTTCCTTCAAGCATACTAGAAGATGGAGATGTTAACAAGAATGCTGGTAGTGCTTGGTTACTTTGTGTTCTCGATTGGGATCACACGGCCTTGGGTACAAGCACAGTCTTTCAACAAAGAACTTCTGCTGGTGTTCTCTTATGCAACAGGAAAACTCAGGCGTTTGCATATTGGCCCAACATCTATTCTTCCTCTCCTGCGGTCACTTACACCGATCTACCAGAATATATGACCGCCTTAAACAAGCAACAACAAAAGAGTTCTTATAACTCTTTAATTGCTTCTGCTATTCCTGATAAGCAAAATGTTTGCATCGCTATTGCATGTAGTTCCAACGGTCAACTTTATAGATTCATTTGCTCTCCTTCTGGCATTCAGTGTCGAGAGAACGTAACTGTATCCTCTAAGGGAAGGCAACTTTCTGGTCAAAAGGGGTATCCAAGGTCTTTAATCTGGCATTCACCGAATCATTCTGCGACAGAATCAAAAAGGAGGTTTCTTCTGTTGACAGATCATGAAGTACAGTGCTTCTCTGTTGATCTGTTTCCTGATTTCAGTATGTCAAAG